>CM073142.1:27390651-28590651 GCA_037039145.1 Fundulus diaphanus | reverse complement strand
GCTTTTTTTTTTTTCCTCTCTGTCTCTCTCTCTGGCTGGTGTTGTTTCTGAAGCGGCGTTAGTGCAGTAAGGAGCTCAGACTCTAAAGAGGCTTTGGTATAGATGGAAAGATGGGCCATATTACAGCGAGGCTAGAACCCTGCTTGATTAATGGGCTTGGATAATCACCTCATCAAATCACTCTCACTTATTAAATCTTGTTTAATATCGTAATGAGGGCCCTCCCGAGCTGCTTTTGTAAATTCCCCTCTCTCTGCGGCTCTCCAGTGCTCTTGCTTTTCCTCTTCGGTCTTTCCGCTCGAACAGGAAGACTGATTATGCCAAGTTCCCCTCTGCCCTTGTCTGTCTCCCTTCCTTTTGTTGTCTTTTACTTCCTCACGCTCTTCCCTTGCCTTTGCTCTACTCCTTAACTTACAGGAAATATTAGGGGACTGGTGTCTCCTCTGTCACATGTGACCCGGGAATTTGTGTCTTGGCTTTTAGACCACCTAGAAACACCATACAAATTCTCCGAGGCTGAACTGCTGTATACAACGCTTCTATTAATTTGATGTTTTCTTATGATGGATGAAGTGCTGGTTTGTATAAGCATAAATCACTGTATGCTGGTGGGTCAGGACTTGCTTAAAGAGCGATGGCGCTTCCCAAGGCTTTAGTATGCGGGGAGTTTATGGAAACACTTCAGGTGAAGTAATATCTCTCCTGTCTCCTTCTGCGTGATTTGTGATCTCAATCTGCACTATCACCACATTGCCTTGGTTACTCCTGCATGTGCATTTTTGTGTGCAAGAGAACCGGCTTGCATCTCCTTTACTTGACCTCCAGGCTCAGAGATATGCCTTAGGAAAAACACAACATGCCATTGTCTTATTTACGGTCTTCAGCGTGTCACTGTACAATCTTGGTTGCACAGCTGTCACTACGTGCTTCCTCCAAGGAAAGAAAAAATATTTCTCTTTCCCTTATTTGCCCCATGCCTCTCTCCTTTTGTCTTTCAACAACCCCTCTACACTCCCGCTTCAATCGGTCTCATCTCAAAGTTGGACTTGATCCTTTGTCGTCTCGCAAAGTAAGCAAGGCAACAACTGGCTCAAGGTGACCAGTTCAGGCTTGAGAGAGAGAGGTTACGGCTGCATCTTCCCCCTGAGTGCCTTCCATTTTTTGCCTTTATTGTTGGGGAGCAGCTGTCGTATACCTGGACCCCATGAGTGGCGCCTATGCTGGGTATCTTGGCAGCCAGTCTCCCTAGGCTTTGGATACCAGAGTGAATCAATTCTTAAAGATGACTGTTTGTGTGCCGTGTCACATGGACGGGCCCAGAGTGAAGGGCTTAGGGGGCTCTGGAGTTGGAATGCTCTTTGATGGAAGGGCTGGAGAATGAGGAGGGAGGGGAGGAAAGGAAAATATGGGGAGAGGGTGTGTGTGTGTGTGTGGGGGGGGGGGGGGGGGGGGTATGGTCCTATTGTTGTGCCAAAGAATGCCCTTGACGGAGATAGAGGGGTATTGTTTATACGTCCATGAACTCTTTTGGACTTGGAGACTTAATGGCAAAGGACCTTTGAGCACTCCAGCATCTTTACAGTTTCCATTAGTGCCTTGAGAAACAGTGCTGCGAGCGCCATCTTCTTGAAAGGAAACAAGTGTTGATAGTTACTCGAAGACGTAATATGTGTGAGCAACTTATCATCAAGCAGCAAAGTACCTGCGGAAAGGTTGCCCAATTGCATAGAGGCTCTGCGATGGTACCCAGAGAACCAAACTCAGTGTGAGCAAAGAATTACAAAAACTGTGGTCTGAAAATGATAGATTAGAATCATCCATCACATCACTCCTACAATTTAAAGCTTTCTTTTTAAGATGTAATCGAATGTGCCTGAGTGACCTGAGCTTTATTTCAATTCTATGAAGCATCCAGTAGTGATGCCCCTCCCCAGTCCGTTGCTCTGCATGCCCCCCCCCCCCCAAAAAAAAAGATAAATTTAGCTGTTTTGGAAATATTTCTTTGAATACCTGACTTTTTATGGAATGGGAATAACAGGATCTTTACTCAACACTCTGACTGAGGTAAGTCTGTTTTCAAACTACAGTTGGCCACACCTTTATAATGTTGACTGAGAAATGGAAGAAAGTAAAGATGGAAAACAGTAACTTGTTGCAATAACCTTTCTTGATCTTATATTCTAGCTGATCCAAGAATAAATCAGGAGAAGAAGCTTCGGGGTTGTTGCATAAGAAGGTTAAGGATGGAGAGATATTGCAACTACAATAGTTACAGTAACGGTGTTTCTTTTGTGAGAAGAAAGCCTCATGAACAACGTGACAAATGAAATACCAAAGGGTCCAGCCAGAGACAATGGATTATTTGGCTGACTGGAGGATGTGGTGGTGGAGCTGTGGGTGTGTGTGTGTATGTGGTGAAGGGTGGTTGGGCTGGTTCCTAAGACAGCCTTCCAAACCCTGCAGCTGTCCCGGTTGTCACTCCTTGTCTTAAAGCTCACTCCTGGCTAAACGCTCCAGCCTGATGGATCATGGGGATGGGGATCACGGGGATGTTTAATGATCTCTGTGTACGTGCGTGCATCTCAAACTGTAGAACAATACTGTGGAGGAGATTCTCTGTCCTATGGACAAAAAAACAAAAAACAAGGCACCAGACACAAAAGGCAAGTTGAACGGTGTTAAGACCCCTTCAGTGAGGAGCAACCCCCAGGCATGAGGTCATAGTTCTTGCTTTAGCCACCTTTGTCCTGCTGCCTGATTGACAGGAAGGGTTGCTATTAAAGACAATCACGGGATCAGTCACAACTGTGGTCAGGATGTCACTCCAAATACAGCTGATCTTAATTAAAAAAACAAAAAAATACAAAAAACAATATGCTGTTCTGACTTTCTTTCCATGGAAATGCAGTTTTTCTCAATTAGAGTGTGGTGTCTTGTAGAAATGCATGTTTCATTACATGAATAAACAGTGGCAGTCAGGCTTGGTAATGACTCTGCACCTCCTGTCAGTGTCTCACCTTAATCTAGTTTGAGAATCTTTTAATCTGAGTTGATAACAGGTGAGAAACTTTAATACATTGATAATATTCCACAAACTAGCCTGTGTGTGTGTGTGTGTGTGCGTGTGTGTATTTGTGTTTGTGTGTGTGCTTAAAAGAAAACAAATCTACCCCACCCCTTTCCCTCTCTCCCCCCTTATGTCTCGGAGATTAGCCTTTGCTCAAACACCTTCTGTTCATCTAAGTAATTAAAACATTAGAATTACTGGATTATAAACTGCTTTTCATTTAATCCAGAACTCAATGCACCCATCAACTCGCCAAATGGGTCAAAAGGAAATATAATGGGCCTCTGTGATTTTTGACTCGGGGATCTGGAAGAGGCAAAGGATGCCAATAATGGCTATTAAAAGATGTGTATCTGTGTGTTGTATGTGTGTTTGCGGAAGAGAGGGAGAGGAGAAAAAAAAAGACATGGAGCCCAAAGTGGCTTTGCCCTCACAGCCATCTGTCTTGGACCCACTAGACCCAGTTTACACTGGAAGAAGCCAACCTAGTTCAGTTTTTTTATCTTTACCCCAATGCACAGTTATGCATGCACACACACAAAGAAGAACACACAGACACATTCCCAATGATCTCTTCCTTTTAAGCACTGGGGAACCACATAGGAGGAGTTCTGTTACTAACATCTGAAATATTTAACAAGTTTGTTGTTGGTGCTCAGAACATGGGAAGTCTGATTTTACTTGTGGAAATAGCTTTGTGATGTCTAAAACTAGTTCCAGTTTTAGGTTTCAAGTAGCATTTTTGTTTTGGGTATTTATTTATGGTTAGGAGAACATATTATAGTCTTTGCACCCTTGAATTAACTTATTTTGTAACATTACAACCACAAACCATACAAACATAAAGGTATTTTATTAGGACTTTATATGACTGACCACCATAAAAAAAACTAAGACATATTTGCAAAATAAAGGGAAAATGATTCAGGATTTTCAGAAAATTTGAAGTTTTAAATAAAACTTAAAAAAAATTGGCATGTAGTTGTATTGAGGCCTCTTTAATCTGAATGGATGAAAAATTGCACAACTAAATGCCTTTTGGTGGGCGACTGTGGCTTGATGGGTTGACTAGTTGTCTTGCAATTGGAAGGTTGTGGGTTTGATTCCAGCTTCCCCTTGTCACATATCGATGTGCTCCTGGGCAAGGCACTTAACCCCAAGTTGCCTACCGAGCTTTGTATTGGTGTATAAATGTGTGTGATTGGGTGAATGTGGCTCTAGTGTACAATGCTTTGAGTGGTCAGTATGACCAGAAAAGGCACTATATAAGTTCAGTCCATTTACTTTAAATATCACAGAGTCTATAATCTCAGTATAATTACAGCTATGCTGTGAAGGCCTCAGAGGTTTAGTCAGTGAAGAAACAGCATCATGAAGATCAAGTGACACAGAAAACAGGTCAGGGAGTCCAAAGTAGGTTTAGGTTATAAAACAATATTCCAAGCATTAGAAATCTCTCACCACCATGTTCAACCAATCTGTATGTATCTATGAAGCAGAGAAGCTCTATTTAAAGATGGAAGCAGGTGGTTTGATCAAGTTTAACATTATAACCTACATGCAAAACAATGTGTGTGGCAGAAACTGGCAGCGCACACACCCTCTCCTTGGTGAAACATGGTGGTGGCAGCATCATGCTGTGGGAATGCTTTTCTTCAGCAGAGACAGAAAAGCTGCTCAGAGCTAATGGGAATATGGATAGAGCTAATCAATGAGTCAAACAATCTTTTTCACAAAACAGTTCATAAACAGTCGAGTGTTTTACAGAGGTCAAAAAACAAAGACAGACATTTAACCAGTGGACAAAACAATGATCAAAACAGTTGAACAGAGAACATATACTTTTGGCAATAAAACACAAATGAGTTAAAAATTAGATAATTTAATCAGAAATCAAACCATATTCATCACTAAATATCCAAATATCAATCCAGGTATACATCAGTGGAAAAACCTGAAAATCAATGCTCTCCATCTAACCTGAGATAGTTTGAACAATTTTGTGAAGTCGAATCGGCAGAATTACAGCTTTCATTGCAGTCGGATGTAGTTCTTAGAAAGCATTGGCTCAGCAAAGCAACCACATTATTCAGATTTTTACGTGTAAAACATTTGAAAACCAAACCAAATCCCCATAAAATGCATGGAAGGTTGTAATTGTAACGTCACATAATGTGAAAAAGTTCACAGGGTATAAATACGAATGCATAGTGTGCGTTTGTGGAGAATCTCTCCAAATATAGAAGAATTGTATTTTGAGGGTCTCTTTGGTTTGCTTTTCCAAACTTCACCTTTCAGACATCAACGACTGCCCTGATATAGTATAAATACCTTTTGAATTGTCTACCTTCTGCACTAATTCTCCTAGGTGCACAGATTCCCCAACCTTCACTTTGTTTCTTTTTTAAGTTTACTTCCTCCTGTCTCACTTTGCCCCCCTCTGACTCTTCTTGGCAGTCAACGTGAAGGTTTGCTTTGGGGATTCACAGCTGCTGTCCTCTCGCCTTTACTGTCAGAAATAATTTGGAGAATCAGCGCGTGTTGGGCAGGTTGTCTCTGTGTGTACGTGTGTTTCTGGCTTTACAGAACAGAGCCAAAGTTTTCAGAGGGACCAAAGTTTATTTGCACTTCTCGTCTGCACACATTTCTCCCTAAAACGAGGTAAAAACAAAAACAAGACAATTTATGTAATAGAAACAACTAAAAGACTCAAGCACTCCATTTTGTGTTTTCACGATTTATAGCAACCTACTTTTCGAAATGATATATATATATAGATATATCTATCTATATATATAGATAGATATATATACTGTATCTGCGGAATGATTTGTGCTCAGAATAATAATAACTCTGCGCCTTCAGACTATAAACTGGGATTGGGATTTGACTTCATTCACAGATTAATCTTCAAGCTTCCTGCAGCAAACTGAACAAAGCATCTTTTACTTTGGCAGCGTTTGATGAGATGTTTTGAGTGACAGCCTAAGAGCCCTGGCACATCAGAGATGTCACAACTACATGTTGTTTTGCACATTTTTTGTGTCTTCTAATTCCTAATAGTCTAGTCTCACCTGGGGAAAAAACAAACAAACAAGAAAAATAACATTCACACATGATAATACTGCCACCCCCTTGAATGACTGTAAGACTGCTTAAATTGATTTGATTATTGACCGGTCAACACATTTAATCAACATTATAAGAAGTGGGACATTGCGGTCAAAATAGTCCGATATACACTATCTGGCATAACATTATGACCACTGACAGGCAAAGTGTATAATACTGATTTGATCTTTTTCA
Source organism: Fundulus diaphanus (assembly GCA_037039145.1). NCBI lineage: Eukaryota > Metazoa > Chordata > Actinopteri > Cyprinodontiformes > Fundulidae > Fundulus > Fundulus diaphanus. The sequence goes on along the minus strand of CM073142.1, from coordinate 28,584,278 downwards.
TGGTGCCAACTAGTGGGTGGGATATGATAGGCAGCAAGTGAACATTGTGTATCTGAGGTTGATGTGGAAGAACGCTGAACCAGAGCATCTTCAAAACTGCTCAGGCGTCGCGTTTCCAGTCTGCTGTGGTCAGTATCTATCAAATGTCTTTCAACATGGGAGCAGTGGTGAAGTGGCAATAGTTTGTTGTGGCTTTTGCTAAAAAAATGGAAACTGTTGTGTTTCTCCCCCTTGCAGAATTTTTTTTTTATTGTCTACAAATTAGCTATGCAAAGAAGTTAAATATATGGGTAAAACTAGGAAGCATATTTTCTTAGAAGATATGCCTATATATCAAAATATCAAAGAAAACTAATATCATATAATAATATCAAACAATAATGATAATATCAAAGAACAAACAACTTTTAAGTCACAATATCTGAGCAGCTTTTACTGAGTGTTTTTTTGCAACACAAAAATGACAAAGCTGTGTCTATAGATGTTGTAAAATGTGTTTGAAAATTAAATAGTAGGGTACAAAAGAGCAGGAAACAGTGAGATGAAGCTACCTGTAGTTTTACTGAAAGGAGAACAAATAAAGGCAATAACAGAGAAATCAGAGAAAGAATTTATCAAGAGCTAAACTCAAGCCCTAGCTTGAATGATTGTTTCAACCAACAAAGGAAAATAGTTATTCGAGCTAACCTGGCCCAATGTGAAAAATAACTGCTCCTGTTGTTAAATCATGAATTAACTGCAATTAACATCATTTCTCGGGAAGCTGAGTTAATTTTCCTCAGCCACCCTCAGACCTCATTATTGCCGGACCTGTAAAATCAAGAAACAACCTAAATCGAATCTGTCAGTCAGCATAATGTAGGTGTAGGATTTGGCCAAGTGCTGGAAGGGTGACTCAGAGACTATAGACTCTAGCTGGCTTTATGTGTTTCTTCGCAGCGAGTGAAAGTGCCTTGTGCAGAGTTTGGCGTAAAATAAATATTTACTAAAACAAAACTCTGAGGAAAAACCAAGCTGAACTCAACTCAGAATGACAAGACAGCACATGGCCCGTGGCTATGGAGCGCTAGCACTCACTAAACTGCACAACCCTCGCACAATAAGACGAACCACCATTCATTGGAGTTTAGTCACAATATGAAAATTACAAACAATCCAAGCACACAGAATGTTTAGCAAAACCCAGATCTATTGATACAGCTATGATGTAATTAAATCCACTGGTTACATATGCACGCATTTGTTCCTTTTTTTTAAAAAAAATGGCACGGCACACACAAACACCCCTAGGCAAGGCTTCACAAACGGATCACCCCACCAGCTTGACTGTATAAGGCTTTGGAGGACTCCTGCTCTGGTTTGACATTCTGCCCTGGAAAAACACCTGAAGGTAAGAAGGGAACAAACAACACTACTACTTGGCAACTTCGTATTTATACCAAGCAACTAACAGGTCACCGGAATCATGGTATTCACAGCAGAGTACAACACAAAGAAACACAATTCTGTAAGCCCGATGTGACACCACAAAAAGAATTGTGTAATCGCTGGTTGCTTTCTACACTGTGTGCAAGAGCTCAATGTGAAGGCAAGGGTTACCCCAGGAGTAGGCTAAAAACATCGCATTATGTCCTGAAATAAAGAAAGTCAGGAAAAGGTGAGAAACAAACCCATTGACATCTATCAGGCTGGTAAGGGTTACAAAGGCAATTATAAGGAGTTGGGGCTCCAGAGACACAAAGACCAGAATCATTGTAATCATAAAGAACACAATGGTAAATGGACTTGACTTATGTAAAGCTTTTCCAGTCATAAACATCTCACAAAAGACGGAAAAAAACCCTAAGAAAAAAAACCTCTTAATTATCCTCAGGACCTTCGTGAAAATATTCTGTGGACGAACAAGAAAAAAGCTGAACTTTTCTGAAGGTGTGCATCCCGCTACATCAAGTCTAAAAATAACAGCGCCTATCTGAATGAGAGCATCATATGTTATAGTCAAACATGGTGGTGGTAGTGTGATTGTCTGGTGATCCTGTGTGTCCTCAGGGCCAGGACGACTTTCCATGATTGACGCAGCCATGAATTCGGTTCTCTGGCAGAAAGTCCTGGAGGAGAATGTCCGGTTATCCGCTCACGACCTTTACGGTCACTTGGTTTATGCAGCAGGAAGAGGGATCCAAAGCACACCAGCGAGTCCACATCTGAGTGTCAGAAAAAGAAATTCAATGATGACAAGAAGGTTTTGAAGTGGCCTACTCAAAGTCTTGACCTAAATGCAACTGGGATGCTGAGGTGCGCCCTTGAGCAGGTCGTTCGTGCTCAATAAGTCCACAAACAAAGTCTGGAGTAAGTTGTTGGTGCTAAGTGTGGCACAACCCTTAACAAGTTATTAGGTTTAGGGGACAATTTCATTTCGTACAGGGCCAGTCCCTAATATATGAAATCATAATTTGTAAACAGAATTTTGTTGCTATTCAGGTTATCTTTGATGAGCTGAAACGTGTGCCGAAAAACAGAATGACTATGATTTTTTTTTTTAAAGAGGATATTGCTGTCTTTCACCATTAATGAATATAGAGTTACATGATTAATTTGTCATTGTCAATTATGAATCACCCTGCGTAACCCCCCCCCCCCCCCCCCAAAAAAAAAAAAAAACTTCTACGCTGGGCCTTCATGCAGTTTGTTTTAGTTAATATGAAAGAATGTGAGCATGCTGTCCTCTGCAGCATGATTTCCGTCTCTGGGTGTGTGTTTTGTGTGTGCTGTTCCTCAAAACAAGGGGGTCCAAGTTGACACAGTGACAGTTCCTCGCGAAGCAACAGAGGGGCCCTGCTCTCCAACAACAGGGCCTTTGTTGCGCTGCTCCTCTTGGCTTGTTCTGGACTTCCTTCTCCCTCTCTTTCTCTCGTTTTTTTTCTCCTCTCCTTTTTTAGTGAGCCCATTTTCTTGTCTGAAGTCTTAATTTGGGGCGCTGGCCAGTGGAGAGAGGGAAGAGAAGGGGGACCGAGGGAGGGAAGAACGGCTGAGAGAGAAAGAGAGAGAGAGAGAAAGAGAGAGAGGAGGCGCAGGGTGGTGATTGCTGCAGACGGACGGGCCTTTGTTCCTTCTTTCCCAGGCTCCTCTCTTGAGCCTCCGAGGCTCCAATTGCGCTGAAGCCTTCCAGCGAGGGTGGTAGAGAGAGGGAAGAAAACGAGGGCACAATGATCTGTCCAACTCCAATCCTCTAATAACAAACATACACACACATGCAAAAAAATTGACCAAGAAGAAGAAGAGTAAAAAAACTACAATTTTGTAGTCTGTAAGAACAAGTAGAAGAACTGAGAAGAACAGTGATGCAGGCTGAGAAGAGGCTGAGGGACAGTCAAAAAATGTACTCAGAGACTGCAAGGTGCACATAGTGACCACTAGGTGTCTCCGTCACTGGTGTCATAAGTGGGTGAGCCAGAATGAGCACCTCACTGTGCCAGAAAGAAAAACATATTTGATTAAAACTGGAACAATCTGTGCAAAAACTCATTTTCGTTGTAACAATTCTAAAACAAAATACAATAGCAAGTAAAATAAAAGCAATAATGCATGCAAATATTTTTTCTGGTGGTCCACACACACACACACACACACACACACACACACACACACACACACACACACACACACACACACACACACACACACACACACACACACACACACACACACAATCATTTTAAGAGTAAATACAATGCTTGAAATATTACACATAAAGGGCATAAAGCAAAAGGCCTGACCAGGGCTGGCCCAGTGGTGTATTACACTCTAAGCAGAAGTTCATTTGAGGGCCCCCGCTTTTGCAGAACCACATCTTAATTATTATCGACTTGAAGGAGTCGGGGAGGAGGAACAAGGTTTAAGGTTTTCTTCATAAGAGCACACTGAAAAAAAGGCTATTGCTTGTTGGTCGGAGTTACATTAGACTTGAAATGTACGAAAAGCAGCAGAAATGATTAAATTAGCATTCAAACATGACTCTATCTTTCAAATTATGAAAGGTCTATACTCAGGGTCATAGGACTAACCATCATGACGTTATAATGTCTGCCTAATTTGTTCAAGAAGAGCATTTTTAGTCAACATATAATCTTTCTAAATTTATTTCCCCATTCTTTTAAACTAAGCCTCTGTTACAGTCTACCTGAGTCTAGATCCTAAAGGTTTGGAGATACCTGAAGTTAGACAATGACAAACATTCCTTTTTTGACAGTTTTTCTAATTTTACCACAGCGCTATAAGTGCAACGCATTAGCGTCAAGCTTATAAACGATAAATACAGTCACCTCATGCAGAAAGATCCAGGCTGTTTTTAACAGGTAAAGGAAAAAGTCAAATTAATCTGCTTTTAATTTAATTTGCTGGGATTAGTTGATATTTCTTTCGATGGGTTAATAGAAAAAAATTGTCTCAGTCCTGGATGATCACAATCATTTGTTAACTTGTTGTATGTGGCTGGGGGCCTTAAGCATTTGCAAAGCTTGCCTTAGACTTTTATCATTTATTCGCCCCCAAAAAAATTATTTCTTAGCAATAGATCTTTCATCAGCTCTTGTGCGTGGTGATGTTTCTGAAACCTTGTTGTGTTTGCAGATTTGAAGTACTTGCTCTCGTGAGAAGCTAAAACAAACTTGTCTAACTCGGAAAAAAAGGCCTTTTAACGCTCAACACTCTTGAACCCGAGCGTGCCCACGAAGGGAGGTGGGGGGGGGGGGGGGGGGGCGTGCCGAGGGACCTTGGGGGATCGTGTCAACGTTTTGTGTGCCGGAGCAGGGACAAACTTTGGGCAAACATTGGGAAAGGCTGGCAGACGTTTTGAGATAGTGGGCCGTTGATCTGAAGACTGAGGAGCTAAAGTCCGCTATCTCCTGTGTGATACGGCAGCCAAGGTCTTGCTGACACACAGAGCAAACATGGATACCTGAAGACAATGACCTTTGAACCCCTAGGCGGGGAGAGACGGGCAAAAACAGGAAGTGGCTAAAGTGACTCTAGCGACTTCCACTCTGCAGGCCGAGAGTGAATCAAGTGAAATGATTGTAAGCACACGGGTTACTGTACATAAAAAGCTCACTCACGCAGACATCTTACAAAGCACAGATGTGGTTTGAGTGTGTGTGTGTGTGTGTGTGAGAAAGATGGAGGAAGTGAGAAAGTGAGTCTTCAGATGTAGCGACAGATGGTATTTGATTACAGAGCAGACGGTCGGTGTTGTACAAAGATGCTGTCTCAGCCCAACCTAAGGAGCTGTAGCCTCCGGTTAAGGCGAGCGAAGGGAGACGGGCGGAGGACGAGAGGGAAAACGAACACAGGAGCGAAGAGGGGGGGGGGGTAAAAGAGAATAAAAGCAAGCAAGAAAGACACAAAAGAGGCAACTCCAAAAAATGAGCATCAAAGCAAAAAAAAGAGAGAAAAGCAAGTCAAGCGAGAACAAAGGAAGAAAAGGAACAGAGCGATGGGCAGGCGTGCAGGAAAGTACAGAGGAGGTCATGAAAAGAAAACAGCAAAATGACGCAGAGAGAACAACACCATACCTTTTTAAAAATAGCCTTCTTAAACAATTCCCAAACTACAAAACAGCCCCGAAAAAAAAAGGTTAAACCAGTGGGCGGATCTTATACGCGTTGGCTTTTAAAAACTTTACAACAATTAAATTTGTGGACAGCCATCACTGAGGGAGAATTTGCACTCATTGTAACTTTTTTTACTGAGCTGATAAAAAGATGAAAACCTTTATTGTCATCGTAAATGGAATACATTTAACAGATGCATGCATCAAACAGTAATTACCAATGCAGTGCCACACCAAAAACATCATCATTTCTCGTTTTTTTTTTGGATCATGATCATTTTATTTTAATCATCATGTTCTAAAAAGATAAAAACACAGATTTTTCTGTACCTTCAACATTTTTACAAGATTTTGTGTTGATGCTGGAAACCCCCCCCCAAAATAATTTAATATCTTTAATTGTAGAAAAATAATCACTATCATGTCAATTGATTTTCTTAAGTAAAAAGAAAAAAAATACCTAATAGGAAGACATATCCACTTAATAAGATAATTAAAATAATCAAATCCCCAAAGTTCCATGATTTCTGTCTTGTAGACGTAAATGATTTCATCCATTGCAAACTTCTTTAAATTATTATTTGCCACATCATGGAGATGTTTTCTCCAAAATCACAGAGGACGAGGCTCATAAATTAAATGCATTGGAGCATTCGACACAGGACAAGCTGAGAAAAAAGCATTGAGATGTCGGTATAATACAAAGATTCTCAAAAGCCGAACTCTGATCTGGATCTGGACCAAACTGCCAATCAGTCTGGATCCTGCCCACACCTTTTTTTAAGTGTATCCTCAGCTGAGGTTTATCGTGAGCATGAGAAACGTCATGCTCCTCTAGCATTGGTCTACCAGAATCACAACTTTCAAAACAAGGCACTTATTTATGAAACAAGAAATTTACTTTTTCGCTAGGTTTCATACACACTAGATTAAATGGAACCCTTCAGAAAAACGTGTTATTATCAACAAGTCTCATCCGAACAGACAGACAGGCAGACTGATTGTCATAGAGTGAGGGCGAACCTTTAGTGTAGAGCCTCGGAGTAGATTTCCCTCAGCGAGGATCTCCAGAAGAGTAAAGCGAACATTAAGAAAATAGGTTGTGGCAGAACCACAGCGTTCTTTAGAAATGAATGACAAAGTCTTGTGTGTAGGTGAAGGGTTTTAGCAGCTTTTTAAAAAACAGTTAACCTCATACTTGAGCAAAGAGGACTCCAGATACACCAGCTGACAAAACATTGATTGCTGCCAAATAATAATAATAATAATGATAATGTTAATAATAATAATAACAACATGAAACAGATTATCCTGGAAATAAGCACAATTGCTGTATTACTGTACATTGGGAACTACAAATGTAGATCTCCTTTCCAAATGTTTCTTTACTTTCATATGTAATATGTGCTAGTTTTTCATAACTACTTTTAGATAACTGATATGTAGAGTTTTTGGAACTTCACAAAACCATAAAGCTAATCCTAATAAATGGGGATTCTTTAACTTTGTATATTGAGGAATTCTGCCAATTGAAAACAAAAAAACCTCAACAAATTTCATTAGATTGTAGGTTGATACAGCAGGTTTCTCTGTATTCTGTCCCAGGGCATCTGTAAGCTTTACCCAAATTGTTTTGGTGTGACAGTGTCTTGTTGCACTTACTTTTATTAATTGAGTTTATTGTTCTGTGGAAAAATGCTTTATTTGTCATCATTATTCATTTGTTTATCTATTCATTTTATTCTTAGTTTAAATCCGAGCAGGCCAGGTTCACAAACAAACAGTTGCAGACATGCTTCTTCTTTTGCTTGTAGGTAACGAGCAAAGGCAACAAAAGGATTTATTCACAACCACTTGTTCTGGATCTCTGGATTTTTATGTAAAATAAGATACAACACTTTGAACAGGACGACAGTGAACCCCCAGTGTAAAATATTGCGTAATTATTCAAATTAAGATTTATTTTCAGTGATAACCTCCCACTCGTCACAACCATGCAGACACTTTGATAAATAATAAACAAACAAACCACATGCAGTTGACATTTTCCACTCTCAATTTTTTATTTTTATTAATTGTTTTTCTTCATTTAGCACAAGCTTGCATATATACTGCACGTACATTCAGTTCATAGAGGGTGAAGGCACAAAAGGCAATTTGACTACTGGTTCTTTTGTCGGGGCGGGCCAAAGCAACACAGGAAAAAATAAAACAAAACATCTCAAGAGAAAAAGCAGAAGAAATTCTTAAAACTAGTTTCAAGCTTTCTAACTCGACCCTCTGCCCAGTCAAACACTTTATCCGTCCAGTTACATTTAGCTGCCTGAAATTCGTTCAGCATCTCTGTCAATTATTACATTTTTATTTTTTTAAATTCACTTTTAGATAGAAAAAGGCTGAAATCTTTCAAACTGTTTCTGCTTGTTTGAATGCAGAACAGCTTCCCGCTTGTTGGAAAACAACAGTAAAAATTAACATGAAATAAATTAGGATAAATTAAACCAATAAATTACACAAAATCCGCAAAGACAAATAGACACCAGTAACAGAAAGAGAAACACAGCAGCCATGTTATGAGTTTTATTTTACAAGCTGTGTAGTTATTTAGACTGTATAAAAACATGGCTGTCCCAGTTGCATTTGCTGCGCTAATAATGTCATAGAAAAAGCATGAACAAAACACTATTTACATAAACATATTGCTAAGTTATACAAAGGCAGTATTTATCACTGTAAGTCCACATCATTAATATTTACAATAAAAGAGGAGCAGTGTAGTAGTAATAATAATAATAATAGTAATAATATTTTTTTTTAAAAGGATTTACCACTGAAAGCATCAAAACAAAATCCTTTCAAACAGGTCAGAAAACAGATCAGAGGAAATTATCACAAGACACACACACACACACACACACACACACACACACACACACACACACACACACACACACACACACACACCACACACACACACACACGCACAAACACATGTTCCCAATGCTTAATGAGAATCATTTACATGTCAGGATGGTCCTCCCAGGGTGGGGGAGGGAACACAGTGTTGAGAATTGTGTCACTCGGTGGTTCACAGCTTCTCATAGTCGGTCTTTTCTCTCACACAGACGCAAACACTTGTACACAGCACACGTACGCAAGCAAGACGTACGGATAAGCACACAAAAAAACCAAAAAAAAAACTTTTACCAAATAATAAAAAAAAAAAGAGCATAAATGATTTCTACTTCTGTCTCCACTCTCTTTTATCAAAGCGTATATATGTACACATTCCCATTTCATGGCACGTCTGACAGCAGGGTCCTGTCTACTTCCTGGATTCAGCCTATGTTGGTGACCACCTGTGCCATCACAGCCCCACTGCTCAGTGAAAGAAAAACCGACGCTGGTGCAACTTCAAGGGGTACTGCTGGCAGGAGATGGGAGATGGACTACCGTTAAAGACCTGGCAGGGGTGTGCGTGGGTGGGGGACTCAAGGGGGCCGGCTGTTTTTTTGGGGGGAGATTTACCCCCCCTCCCCTCCACACACACACACACACACACACACCTCATTCCTTTAATCACTCACTCCTCTCAAGCACTCTCAGTGCTCATGGGGGGAAAAAAAATCTGTACAGCTATTTTTTGTTTCATCCTGACATATTTACATCTGCCACAACAATAGTTCATTCTCTTGAAAAGCATTTTAAAATGTCTGTTTTCATCAATAAGATAGCAATTTAACACAACACAACAAAGGTAAAGAAACATGAAAGGGAATCTGGCACCAAAACATCTGTAAGAACCCACAGCTATTCCTCCTAATCTAAAAATTTCAAAGTTGAGATCTCAACAGGATCGTTGCCTAAATTGCCCTCAGTGGCTGCTTTATTAAACTTTTTCTCTGAAAGAGCCTTCAAAAACGTCATATATTTCCATTAATTACCATAAACTGCAATAATTGTGTTTGAATATTTTATCATGAGTATCAAATGACAATTGAATAGGAAAACTTGACAAAATTATTTTTTTCTCCACACTTTTTAGGTGCAGAAAGTATATTACATCAGGGTGGAGTTACAGAAAGGGCGGGGTGGAGAGCGATAATAATCTGTGCATCAGATAAAAGTGTTCTTTCCTTTCTCCCTTTTGTTTGTGGCGCTTTAGAGCCCTTGGCTGGTGCTTTGAAACTCAGGCATCCTTCAGTGCGAAAAGTGTCCGGGTCGCTTTCTCAGGGCTTCCAATCTTAAGAAGAAACACTGTCCAGGGAGGAGAAGGAGGGGGGACATAATGAAGGGAGTAGCTCTAAGTCTTTTGCTGCTGCCTTTTGTCAGGTGCTTTGTCTCGCTTAGACGAGTCAGCAGGTCAAGCAACTTGGTCCTTTTGATCTTTTGTGAAACACAAAGATATCCTATAAGATAATGACTCCAAGGTGAGTTCAGGAACTAGCTTGCACGCACTTCTCAAAATATTCAAGTTAAAATTTTCCTTCAATTTTATTCAGCCTGAGAGAGGGTGTATGAAAGCCCACAGACACACACACATAAAAATTGCAAAAAAAAAGAATTATGTGCAAATAAAATGGAAAACAATCTGGGTTTATAATCACAAGTGAAATTCTGAGGAACACCATTTAGCAATCTGGGCACTGTGGCTTTCAATAAAATTACACTTTGGGTCTAAAAACGAAGCCGCTTCGAGACGGTGGGGCAGAGCGGAGAGCTCCAGGTGTGTGCCATTCGACGCTCTGCTCCTTTGTCCCTGATCTTTGTTGTGCTGAGAACTTCTCCATCTACCCTCGGGGTGAGTGCTCACCTCCGACCTCAGACTGTTGCTTTGTAGGAAAGAGCTGGATCACTCACAGGCAGGTGAACATGGAAGAAAGATGCCACCGCCCCACGTGTGTCAGAAATAATGAATGGCTCTGTTTAAGCCTGTTGGAACTTGGTTGTGTGGAAATATATAAAGTTAAGCCCAAAATCATTCATACCCATGGCAATATTTAGGTTTAAATTTATTGTCATTCAACCAAGAGGTTTGTTTATTATAAGTAAGGAGACAATTATCTCTCAAAAGATAATAGAAAAAGCTAAAAGGAGTACCAATTTTAAAAACAACATAGTTAATAAATAAGCAGATACATCATTACTAGTATTTTGATATTTGGTAGTGATTAACGTCTTGGAAAGTGAAAAGCTTCTTTATCATTGCCCTAATTTTAGCTCCTTTCTCAGATTATCTATCAAGTTCAAGCTGGGACTCAATCTACATGGTTAATATTACTTCCTGTCAGAGGAAACATGTTGATAAAATTAAAAGACAAACATAAATTTGGCAGGGGTGTGAACCATTTTGGGTTTTACTGTACACACGTTTAGACAGTTGGTCATAGGGTTATGCTTGTTTAGTGTGTGTGTGTGTGTGTGTGTGTGTGTGTTGTTTCAACCTTAGTTTCAAATCTCTACATTATCCTGAAATATTCAAGTATCATCTGCAAATAAAGTAACTTTAGCATAAAATTATTTTACTTCATATAGGCTTATCAGAATAATAGCCCAATTAGTAAACACGCTGCCTTCATCCATTAAAGATGGTTAGTGAAAAGAGTTGGAATATATGAGTTGACAAACAATTAGAGGAAATAGTTTGAAGATATATGAGCAGTTGTGCACTTTGAGGTGGAGCACCTTCAGAAACGTTGCTGCTTTAACAATGATTATGAACAGAAGTAATTTATTTACTTTGTATTTCAGTACTCTTCTATATTTCTCTGTGAACTGAGTGTGACTGCAAACGGTTTTATACCCTGTGTCAAAGTTTTACTAATTGGTGAAGTTTTATACCACAAGCAAATAGAAAACCTGACATGGTGGCCATCATTAAGAAACTTGAGCAAAGAAAAGGATGGGGGAGAAAATATTTAGGAATCTAAAAGCTCTTGGAATAATATTAATAGTAATAATTTATTTTCCTTCTGCAACGGCATCAAGGGACAAACAAATCTTGAAGTGCCAATCTTCAGCAAGCATAAATGACAAATAATCATAAACAACAATAAGAATATTAATCAAAATAATATTATACACCCAATAAACACAATGCCCTGCTTTTAAGGGAAAATACACTTCAAAAAGTTGTAAGCCTCTTAAGACCAGCCCAAGTTCCACAGACCAGTGTTGACCAGTAACACAAGTCCAGTTTTAGTCCAGTCAATAACCTCTCTTGGCCTCAATTTTGTGTGCATGTGTGTGTCTTCTTAGGGACATCTTATAAAGCAGAGTCTATTGGGCACCTGCTTTGCGTGAAGCAGGGGACAGTTTATCAGGATGCCCCTAGAACTGGAGGGGTACAGTTTCTGGGAAAACCCTGCCTGTATTTATAGTGGTGCAAATGGAAAGTCTCTCCGCACACTCAGGTAGTATTGTTCATAAAACAAGCCAAATAGGTGAGGGCTCACAAAGTCCAAAAACAACCAATAATAAATGTCTGTTCACTTCAGAATGTTAGAAAAACAAAACATAATAATCATAATAATGTATGAACAACAACACAATAGCTAGATCTTTTAGGAAGTGCCACAGAGGCTTTAGATCGGGAATGCTACTCCAGAACCTTTACACATTCAAAAATAATAATTAAAGAACAGAAAATCAAATGATTAGTTGGAAATAAAAAAAAAAAACTAAGGGGAAATTGTTTTCAAATTCAAATAAATCAGAGACGACAGAAAAAAAAGAAGCGCAAAGAGATGAGCGGAGGCGGAGGTGTAGGAGGAATTTTACTCATGTAGAAGCTCCTGAAGACAATTTGGGGACTTGAAGATCTCAGGGACCTCGCTGTCCAGTTTGCAGATGACCTTGTAAATGGCCTTCTTCCAGGATGGGTCCACGTCTTTGCCGGCCACGATGGCATTGAAGAACTCCCGCAGTGTAATTTCAGCCACCTCCAGGAAGCGATCGGGGACCTTCAGCGACAAAGAGAAGAAGAAAACATTTGTTTTTATTTTTTGTGTGATTTTCCTGGGAAAGTGACCATGTCAGCTGTGCTGCGCGCCATGGTCTTTTCTGGAAAGTCTCGACTTATAAGTACATTTTTAAGAGTTGCCACAGTTTTTAACTGGTTTAGAGCTGGACTTTGACTAGGTCATTCTAACACATGAAGATGCTCTGATCTAATCCATCTTCACTCTGGGTTCAGGGTTGTTGTCCTGCTGGAAGGTGATTTTCTCGGGTCTCTTACAATCTCTAACTGGTTTGCTTCCAGATTGCCTTGCATTTAGCTAGATCTATCTTACCATCAATGTCAAACAACTTCGCTATCTATGCTGAAGAACAGGATTCTCACTGTACGATGCTGCCACCACCATTTAATGCTCAGTGTTAGTTTTTGCTGGATACAGGCCATAAAGTTCAGTTTCAGTCCATTCTGGCCTGGGCACCTTCTTTTGCAAGTTTGCGAAATGGTTTGTTGCAACCTTTAAACAGTACTTCATGTAACTTTCTTCTTACCACTCTTCCGTAAAGACCGGGTTTGCGGACACTGAGGTTTTTGATTGTTATGTGGCAAAACAAGTTCAAGAGTTATGAACACGTTTGCAGGCCACTGTAAATGGAACAGCTTTCTCAGGTGTACAGTATGTTGATATCTTCACTGTGGGTGTAAAACCATAAATCTCCTATGTGTACTTCCTTAAAACGCGATCGAGGTGGCAGCCTGAGAAAAAGTAACTTCTTTTGTATTTTCAGGTTCATCACGCTTGTCTCTCCCCGCCCTCCTCTGCAGCAACGTGGCACATGTGACATTTTTATGGCGCTTGCTGCAAATCTGTGACTGAGAGAAGTGGGGCCGGCTTGAGGAGCGACAGAGAGGTGCTGGCGAAAGAGGAAGTACTAAATGCTCTGGGAACGGGGAGACACGCTGCCTCTTTAGTGTCCCTGACAGCAGCGCTCACCGACACCGCGGAGATGATTAGTCTGGCAAAGATCTGTGACACCTTCCCCCAAGCCAACACTCTGTCACACACACACAAACACTTGTGTGCAGGCGTGAGCACACACACCAGCGCACACACCTCCTTGTGCCAAGGAGATGACACATCCTGTATGGTGACACACACACTTTAGCTACCCTGGTGTATTTGGCTCTTTCCTCGACTTAGAGCTCAGGGCGATGCAGCCTTCAGGGGTCACCTGCTTGGATAGTGCTGACTGTCTCCCTGCCCGCCTCTCTTGATACACACGCAGACATATATTACCCCCCCCCCCTCCACACACACACACACACACACACACACACACTCACACTTATATAGATACAGCAGCTTGCTTAAACGCCTGACAGTGCGCGCCCCTCTCCTAGTGTCCTGCAGATACTCATCAGGAGTGTCAGGACACAGCAAGGTTAGCGGACACACACGATGAACACACACATGCAGCCTTTTATTCACACTCTTAGACTCACATGGGACGGCCCACCCACCCATTCTAGGGGTGATGAATGGCGTGTGGTGTGTATGTTTTCATGTGAAAGTGAAAAGGTGAGTCATGAATAAGGAGCTTGGACGCTCTAACCCAATTCCCCAAATATTGAATCCCCCGTCCAGAGGAGTGGAAGAGGATATAATTCATTGTTTTGGGCTGTTTGTTGCCTCTGAAATGCTGGCACAATAACCCTGGCGCGAGGGTGAGTTAATGCGTGTGCCCCGGCAAGTTTGTGCGACCGCCTGCGCAGCGCTGTTTCCCCGAGGACTCCGCTGACTGGCCAAAGGAGCGCAGCGCCTGGGCCGTCGGATGCAGGCAGTGCTGCATTACTAAGAATATTCCTGCATGGAATTTCTCCTGACGTTTTGACTATAAAAGGACAGCAAAATGCTGACTGCAAGGAGAAAGCAATGTCAAGGAGAAAAGGGTATTGGTATTTCAGATCCTCTTGACTGCGTGAGGGGGAGGGAGGGAGAGATGGCGAGGGAAGGAGGGGCTGAGAAGAGTCTAAGGAGAGAGTGTGGAACAACAGAACAGAGGGAGTTATTCCTGTCCCACAAGCCTTTGTTTTGCCACTATATGTGAGGCGTATATGAGCGAACTGCCCCCTGACCACCAGTGAGCCTTAACTGTTTGCACCCACCCTCTTGCCCCCCCCCCCCCCCCCCCACACACACACACACACACACACATCTCCATCTTTCTCTCCAGGGTCAGCTGTTGGGCCTTTGTTCCACAGGCATTGTGGGGGATTATCCAGTGTGGCTGTTCATTTGCTCTGCTGTCCGGTAAATGGGGCCAATCGCGTGGCTCACAATCCTTCATACATATTTCATAGGGCTTTTTAACAACTTCTCAGCAGAGCCCAAAATTAAAACACAGATGCACGAGGAGGGGAGGCGATAAAGGACGTAGAGTTTTTGTGGGGTTTGCAGCAGCGTCTGGAAAAGGCAAACAAGGTGACTGAGGCCTTGTCCATTCTAACACAAAGTTGAAATGATCTTCTGCTGCATTCGCAGCCTCATGTCTAGTAGCCTCATTATCTCCATGAATCTAGACTAAATATTTGGGGCAAAAAACACAAAAGGACACAAGTGGCAGGACGTTCAAAAAACAGCACCCTTCAAAGAATATAGTTACCGTGTAAGTTTATATGAAAAAAGGAAGACAAGGACGAAAGAATCTGCAAAGGCGATAAATCTCTGCCTCCCTAACCCCTTGCATTGTGCTCTGTGTTGGATAAATACCAATCAAGAGGAATGGACCAAAGCAAGATAGAAAAAAGAAAAGGGGTCTGATAGCAATGAGGCAGTTAATCACTCCTTTACACTGTCTCCCCCTCGGCCCAACAACTCTCCCCCATTCTCTCCATCGCTCCCTCTCGTGACAGGTTGCTTTGAGACAGAAGGATAAGCTCTTTTTCAGAGAGAGGGAATCGGATTTCCTGCTTTTTGATGAGATAATAAAATATGACAGAGGACAAAGGGAGCCTGTGGATGGCTTGCTGGGAGCTATTCACTCCAGCAGCAGCGGCTCACGTCTTAAGACTGCTTAGACAAACGTTTAAAAAGGTAGCCAGAGGCCCCAAAGCCTTCAAATTCAGGCTACTGTTACACACCAAGTGTAGATATATATATGTGTGTGTGTGTCTGTGAGTGTGTGTGTGCGTGCGTGTGTCTGGGTTTCATTAAAGCCTGAGAAATCTCTTCTCTCTCGGTGACTCAGGGTTGGCTGTTTGTTTGACCAGCGTGTTTCTCCCCTTTGCTTTTGGGAACTGTCAGGAGATGTATTGCACCTTCTATTTGCACAGTGTTAGCCAAACAAGACAAGACCCTGGAAGATAAGGCTGTGTGTGTGTGTGTGCATGTGTGATCGCACAAGTGAGTGTGTATGCTAGCAAGCTGTTGCCTTGAAGGATGAAATGCAGGGACACAACATAAGCCCCTCTGCCACAGCCAGGTTAATTCCTAACTCCAACCAAGCCTGGGAATACCAGCACTTCCCCCGTGTTTCCATACCCTGTGTTTGGATCTGCCTGGGAGGGAAGTGTTTGAATGTTGGCGTTCAAGGTTTACGTGTTGCAAGATGACTCAAAAGTTTGCAGAAAAGCATACTTCAACATGACTTCTGCATCTTTTTTGAGTCAAGCCAGAGTTTTCCGAACCTTAAACACACGTACAGGCCCATGTACCTCACGTATCTGCTCCAATCAATAATCTACAAAGGCCTTGATAAGCCCTTGGCCCACACTGTCACTTTAAGCAAACACAACCCATGTCCCCCTCTCTTGCTACTCCTCACCATGCTTGTCCCCTGCCCCCCTTAGCACTGATAAGACTGTGCCATGGCTGAAGAGTCAAACGAACACAAAAGCAAAGCAAGTGGCAAGCAAGAATGGTTCCTCAAATGAAATCGTTCTAAGCTAATTTACGTTCTTCTTCTTGACTGCCTTCTGTGTTGCCACAATACATTTCAGCTCCTTAGTCCTATCTCTTGCGAGGTCTGTGCTTTGGAGACTGTTGGGACGGAAAAAGGGCCTCAAAGCTGAGCAAACATCAGCCACCCTCACTCCACTGATAGCCTTGAGAACCCAGAGCCTTGAGGGGCTGCCGTCGTGTATATACGTGTATATGGGTCTGTATCTACAGGACTGCTTGGCATGTTTATGTGTGTAGAAGCATTAACATCACATGGTGGTCTTCTCAAGGTGCACCCCCACTGGGGAGTCAAGGACAGGACAGGGTCAAAGACACTGGAGTTGTTCTCCTTTGCGCTTGGACCTCTACACTTGGACAAGTTGAAAATGTATTTGCTTTCTCATTGGCATCCATTTTGTTTTCTGCTGCAGCCCTGGGTTAAAGAAACTGAAAGTGATGTAACAATCGCAAAGTTCAATCTATTTTATTGGGATTTTCCACAGTAGACCAGCACAAATTCGCTCGTCAAAACTACAGCTATGTTTATATGCACAAACTTTCACGATCGGATTAAAATGTATTCGGATTAAATGATCGGATTGTACCGCTTATATGAGCACGCAATCAATTGATCCGATCATAATGTGCGTGTATATGCACCTGGCTTTATTCAGAATAGAACCGCACTGACATGCGCAGTTATCAAATTCCCCTAAAAAAACACAGAAGAAGAACTTCCGTCTTTGCTAAACAACAAAAAGTAGTAAAAAATTGATTGTTTGTTTGTCTTCCGAGCGCCCAGTATGGATTTGTACAATGGTCTAATCATGGTTGGAACGTTACTGAGTAAGCACCGATTTTGAGCTCTTTTATTTTTCAGACATAAAGGTTGTATCGGGAGCCCCAATGGTTTTGCTTCTCGACGTATTTCCGACACTCGCCGACGCGGAAATACGTCACGTTAACATCGGGCGCACATGCGCACTCAAGTCGGTTTGCCACATTTGGAGTAACTTGAACCTGACAAACATTTACATGCACGTTGATCAGATTATCAATCGGCATAAACCCCCCTCTCATTGGGAACACAATTTCATTCCGATTTAGCTTCATCCGATCATAATATTCAGATTGGTGTGTTTACATGAGACATTTTTATTCCGGTCGGCCCTTTTTTTCTGATTACTTTTGTCCATGTAAACGTAGCTTATGTAGAGCCCACTTTTACTGCAATTGCAGCCCCGTGTCTTTCGGGTTATGGATCTGTCAGTTTTGTACTTATGGAAACTGAAGTTGTCCATTCTTCTTTGCAACATATGAAGTCTGATTAGATAGGGTGGACAACTTGTCAAAGACACTCAATCGGGACGAGTCTGGAGTTTGACTAGACCTATCCTTTTTCTTCTACACCACAATTACTTTATGCTTGGGTCGATATAACAAACAAAATCCCAATAAAACAAACAAAAGATGATTGTGGTAGTATCATGAAAACATGTTAAAAAGTTCAAGAAGTAAAACCACTTTTGGAAGGGAGAGTACAGAACTCTACAAACACGAAAAGAAAAAAATTACAGATTTGATCTTTGTTGCGAGACTCAGAAATCTATTGCCTGCTATTATATGGTGTCCCCAGCTGAGTGAAAACAATCTAAATGATGGCGGGGAGACGGGGGTCACCGAGTGCTGGGCCTCTGAGGTCAGGAAGTCAACCGAGCTTTGAGAGACCGAGAGCGCAGGAGGCAGCGGGGAAAGAAAGGAGCGAGGGAGTCTGGAAGATAGGAACAGGACATCTGGAGAGGAGGAGAACAGGGGGAGAGAGGAGGAGGAAGAAGGGTGGGTGGGTTTGCATACAACAAAAGATGGGAGGTAAGGTGCTGGACTGCAGGCGAGAGGTTGGAAGATGGATGGATGGAGGGAGGGAGGGAGGCAGACAGATCGTGAGGGCAAACGAGGGATGAATATGGCAGGGGAAGAAAGGAAAAATAATAAACTGCAGATTGGATTGAAGGAAACTGAGTTTGGCACCAGCAGGGAGAGAAACAAGGGGCATAGGTTTGTGTGTGTGTGTGTGTGGAGGGGGGTGCCTTGACACATCTGCAGCTCTGATGCACGCCCTGGTCATTTTGGCATGCGTCCCTTTGCCACGCTTCATTAGTCTGACACACTCACGGACGGAGACCAAAATGGTCCAGAAATAATGACATAATCAGCAGCTGTGCCACAGAGAGCAAGCTGCCCCACACAAGGTGACCAGGGACAGAAGGAGGAGGGGAAGACGGACGCAGGAAGAGGAGAGGGTGGGCTGAAAACTCCAGCGCCATGAGATGAGACGTTTGTGCGTATGAGCAGGTGAGGACAAGGATTGAAAGAATCACATAAGTCTTATTAAGTGCCTCTGTACTACTCATTTTGCCCCAGGTGCTACTCACACCCCTCTGGCCATTTAATCACGTTTGATCATGTGCACAAACAGCTCCAAATGGAAAAAAAAGAGAGCTGTCAGGATATATATATTAAACTGGGGGGATATATCAGCAAAGAGCTGAGGACCAAAGTATCTTTTCTTTCTTTTCACCGAGAAAAGACAAAAATGACATCAGAAAATCTTGGATATTTTCTGTGAAACCCAATGTAACCTAATAATCCAGTTTGTCAGGTCTCTAAAGTTGTAGCCTGTCTTTCTAAAGGACTATTTAAAGACCAGGAGACACTGTGAAAGCTGAGTTTAAAGTTTATGTTTTAAGCGCAGCCAGACAAGGATTTTAAACCTGCAACCTTGTTTAGACCTGTACCAAAAAGGGCAACTGGGGACTTTGAACTGTGGCTGTTTTTATGATGACTTTCCTCTATTGATTTTCTGTGCTGAGTGTATTAGCACCAGGCACAACAAGACGATGGATTTGTGACGTAAAGTACTAGATCTGTTTTTATCAGTTTGATAAGTCAATTCAGACCAAAGTCGACTGATCTTTAAGGAGATTTAATCACAACTTTTATTATAATCAGGAATCTCGACTGGGTTTCATAAATCTGAAAATCTCTGAATGATCTTGCTCAGGATTGACCAGTTCAAATGTTTGAGATTTTAAACAAGAAATGTGAAAATTGGAATCCAAATTGCTTAGAAATTGTCAAATACACCTTTAATCTAATCCTGAACAGGGAAAATTTCAACATAGAGAAATTGTTCAGATTATAACTGACCACTTGTTTCTAACTTTTTCTTTACTTTTGGACTCTAAGGGGACCCCCTTACAGAATGCCGCCATAGAGGATTAACCATACTGTCTATATTTAATCTGCAATGACTCTTATGACTGTTTATTCTGAGGTTCAGTTAAGATATTTCCCCCTCCAGCTCATCATCTCTGCCTTATCTTCAAAAACCTCTTTGTGTACCTACATATTTTAATTAACAAATTTCAGGCTTTGCAGACTTCGGAAGAGGAACATGTAGGAACCCATCTTACATGCTTTGTGTTAATCCTCAAACTACTTGCAATTTCTGCAAAAATGCGTGAATTGTTAATGCATGTTCTGCTTAAATTAGGTCTAAATGGGAGGGAAATAAAAAATGAGTGAGACTGTAGTTATGAGGAGGCAGAAGAAGGTGAGAGGCGATGTGTGCATGTTTGCAGTAGAAATAAACCCACTGGCAAATCATACTGTATTTGCTTGTATTTTTGGCAGGTCTGAACCTAAATCTATACCGCCAGCTTTTTTTTTTATCTTTCTACTTCTTTCTTCTACCTTTTTGTCTTCAATCGCTCTTCAAAGAGAACCCTAAAGCCGTTCGGTGGAGGAGCCGCACCTGTGTGCGAGAGCGCGTTTGTAGGTACTTATGTATCTTTCAAGATGTTTGTGTCTGCGTCTTTTTCTTCCGCATCAGAGTGAAACGCCAGTGACCTTTTCACCTCAAACCCCCTGAGGTCAAACCCCGGTCAAAGACATCCTCCAAACACATGATCACACACATGCTACGGTTTATGTGGTAAGAAGACAGACAAAACAAAAAAAAAAGACCAGGAATGAACAAGTGGAACAGCAGGAGAAGGAGGAGGAGGAGAAAACAGACATTAGCTTCTCTGGGTGGAGAACAAATGGAGCCCCGAGAGAGACGTGAAGAGGAGGAACAAGGGGAAAGAAGGGGGAAGGAGAGGTGAAGCACACAATGCTATGGGGCAAGGCGGTTGGACAGACAGCATCTGCTCTCGGCTCTCTGCGGCTCTGGGAAATGCTGGAGAGTTGGAGAGACAAGAAGAGCAAGAGGAAGGAGGGAGGAAATGTAGGAAGAAGGAAAGGGACACAGGACAGAGGGAGTGATGCTGGTTTTCCTTTTTTTCCCCAGGTTTTATCAAGGCTTCCTGTGCAGTCTGGAAAAGCCTGGAATTTGATTTCAGTATCTTTAAGGTTTGGATAAAAAAAATAAAATAAGAGTCATCTTGTCCTTCATTCCTTCCTACCTTGTCCCATCTCCCGTCCTTCGTTCTTTCCTTGTGTCCTACCTAATTTTGTTCCTTCTTTCTTTCCCTCCTTGTGTCCACTTCCTTTCCTTTCTTGTCCTTCTTTTTTCCCTCGTGACCTGCCTCCCTTCCATCCTTCCCTTCTTCCTTCTGTCCTTCCGTCCTTTTTTTCATTCTCACACATAGGCTAAAGATGACAATAAAAGGCAGAGAACTCTGAAAACCTGAATCTCCAGAAGTCTAGAGATTCTCCATGAAAAATATGCAGGAAGCCCGTAAATCGCCAGAGAAGCTAGATTTCAAACATGACAGACGGCCGGAATGGACAAAAGACAACGTGAGACAAAAGGTGTGAGACGTCTTTTGCAGCAGGAGAAAGAACAGCTGATAAGAGAAGACACATGATCCCAGTGCGCAGAAGAAGACTTTTTACCACTTGTCACTGTGCCTCCCTCTCGCCTAGAGATCATATGGACTTCCTCTTTAAACGGCAAGATTTGTGTGTGTGTGTGTCCCCACTGTGGGAGGAGCAGCAGCTGACAGAGAAAACTTGGCCTGGTCTGTCTTATGGAAATCTGAGAGTTTCCCAGAGACATCATAAAGAGACCTCACCTCTCTTCTGTGTCTCTAACCCATTACCAGGTCACACACATTCCTGTTTTATGAAAGGCAATGTGTCTGTTGTCACTGAGTTGACGGGGGTTCAAAGACAAGGACGGCAAAGAAAAGGACACTAAGTGAGATTTTTCACTTGAGTTCTTACATGAAAGCACCGCTCGCTCAAAGTCAAGGCTTTGGGAGGCCGGGCGTGCTGTCGGACGACTTTGATGACAACTGACGGGGTGAATGAGAAGCGAAGAAGAAAGAGAAGAAGAGAGAGGATCGGGGAGGAAGAGGGAGGGGGGTCACCGAGAAAAGAGGAAAGTAGAGCCGGGGTCTAGGTAATTAACGGCAAGCGCTTTAATTACTGCTGGTGTTCATTGTGCCAGAAGGAATGTGACAATTATGCCATTAAAACTTCCTAATGGAGGGGAGAAAAGTGAGGGAGGGAATTACAGAAGACATGCAAAGAAAAAAAGAGGATGAAAGGAGGGAGGCAACAGAAGGAAGAGAGGAGGGATGTGAAAAGGGGGGAAACAATCGCGACAAAAGAGAAGCTGGGAGGGAGATGGGGAGCGTATTAGGCCAGCACAGTGACAGAGCAGATTAGCATCAAACAAGAAAGGCCACGGACATGTGTGTGTGAGCGCGAGTGTTTGCGATCACAGAAACAGAGGACATATTCATTCCAAAGACGCCACCAAGGTGGATGGAACTTTGATGATGCAGAGTCTGGCAAAGGGAGAACTCGGTGTGTCTGTGTGTGAGTGTTGGCTTGCTGAATCTGCGTAGGCTCCTGTTTCAAGTGGTGGTGCAGGCAGGTAGGGGAGGAAGAAGAGCAGCAGGAGGAGGAGGAGGAGGAGGAGGAGGAGGAGGAGAAAGGGGAGAGATCTACGGAAAAGGGCCTCGGAGGCATCCTGATACACATGCAGTACATTTCCATCTCCACATTACCTCTATGACTCACACACACACACACACACAGACACACACACACACACACACACACACACAGACACACACACACACACACACACACAAGACGGGAGAAACATAACGAGTGTGTCCGCGCACATGTGTAGCACACACAACCACACCGTTCCCCACACAAACATTCAAAACACACACACAACCCACGCACTCGCAAACACACACATAAACAACACCCACACACACACTCTCGAAAAGCCACACACAAACACTTACACAAAGAGTCTTAGCGCTCACCAAGGCGGTCGGTTCATCAGGGGGGTTAGAAATTTGCATGGCTGGGCAAAATTTCCTTGTGCTAAACTCTAATCAGCTCCTGTATCTCTCAGACACCTGCCCAGCGCCCAAAAAAAAACAACAACCTTAATATGCAAAACACCTTCCCACCCTCCTCCACTGAGGCAGCTCCTCGGCCAACAGAAGACTTATTCACCTGGCCTCGCCAACTCTTTCCCACCCTGCCTGTCTTCTTGCAAATTTTTACATTTATGTATGCAAATCAGCTGTTCCCCTTAAGCCTGTTTCAACAGTAACTTCCTGGTGCTCGGCGAAGAATGAGAGACTTGTTTGAAGGTATCGCAGGAAAATTAGTAAGGGGGAACAAGATGTCTCCTCTGTTTGAGCGGAAATGTTGCTAACTGTCTCCCTACAGGTGGACACATCCACAGTTTGTTCATCTTTAATGCCCAATGCAACCATTTGTTCCTGTAGGATCAACCTTTTTCTACCCAAATTTCACATTTTCATGCTCTGCAGGTTTACATGGCTGCACGCACCCTGAGACGGAAAGTCAACAATGAGTTAAAAGCCGATGCAAAAACGATAGTGTTGTCATAACAGTTTATTTCCTGCGAGTAATAAACGACAGACGAAAAAACGAATGTATTAAAAATCAAATATGTTTTAAGAGGTGTGTTGAATGATGGATGAACTATCCTGGCCTACACTTAAAGATGCTTTAATTAACTTGTATAACAGGTTGTCCATCGATCATTGACTGTGGTTCAGTGTGCAACTTTGTACAATTCATTTACATCCACAGATAGACTGCCTTTACACATTTGGTGTCCTCCACATTTGTTGGTACGTGTAACGAAGGTTACACCTACCAACAAATCTGCTTTAAATGAAAGGTCTGTTCTCTTATATTTCCCATTTTGAAGTACGGCTAGAAGGAATGCAAGTGTCATGTTGCATGTATTGCCCAGGTGAGCCAGATTACTAAATAAATGCTAAATGACGTTGATAATTTTTTAGAAAACACTTTAATTTCATTTTTCCCATTCAGCGCCGGATGATACAACTGCAATAACAGGTGCATTTATTTTAATACGTTTCACACATATTAACCAGGCTGATAAATGTGGAGGCTGCCGTTTTCTGGAGCTGGTTGTGTTGGGGCGAACCAATAAAAACTTCTGGTTTTCCGTTAAAGTCCAGCTATTTTAACAGCCAAGCAGTCAGCGTGAAACATCCCCGATCAACATTTGTATAAACGTCATGGAAACTCAATGTTTCTGAGCCGTTGTGACCGAAAGGATGCTTTGAGAACTGAGAAGTCAGTGGCAATTTTTTTGGTTATTTAAACATACCCAGTTCTTGTCTTTAAGCACTCCAGAAAAAAATATGTTGAAAATGTGACTTTTGTAGCTCCTTGGTCCCATCCAACTTTACCCAAACTGATTTAGCCCACCTTTTACCAGCATTTAGACATTAATAAACTTCATTATTAATATTTTTGTATGTCTAACCAATTAAACCTAACTGGGGGAGCAGGCTTCAAAGAGAACAACTAGGATGGAGCCAAGTCCCTGTAATGACTTGTTTGTCCTTTATAATTCATGTATTTTTCCTATTTTCTAAGACATACGGTTTGCTAATCATTACTTTATGCTTTAAGCGTTTAATTATAGTCAGACCGAATGGTAAGACTGTCTAATATGCTGCCGTTTTAATTTATTTTCACATCACTCCTGCTGACTTCTGCCCTTATTAGGCCCTGGCTAAATAGCAGAAATCTTGGTCGGCCTGATGTGCTTTCTGTTGATTGAGACCTCATATATACAAGTGCTTCTGCCTGCCAGAGTCTTTCAAAGCCTCCCTTAAGAGGTTTGAAGATGGATGTGGGGGGAGAGTGTGTGTCTGTGCGTGTTTGGGTGCACACAGAGCAGCCCCAGTGGACAAATAATGATGGAGAGAGACAGAAGGAAACGCAGGGAAAGAAAGTGAAGCCCTTTAAATGTGAGAGCTTGCAAAACTCCCACTGCTCGCAAGGGCACTTCGCTCCTGCACGTCATCTCTTTTCCCTCTTCTCTCCTTCCGTTGCCCCCATCGGTTTCCCCCCTTTTCCCCTTCTCCCTTCATCGGTCTCTCTTTTGTCTCTGAGCTCTCACCCTCCGTCCCCTATCTATCCATCTCCCTCGTCCCCCTCTCCCCCTCTTTCTTTCCCCTTCCTCTAGCTAAAACAGTAGGACGCTTAACCTTGATAACAGTGAGATCCCCCCCCCCCCATACACACACACACACACACACACACACACACACACACACACACACACACACACACTAAGTGACACATACACACTCTCACCCGCCCACATACACACACACACACACCGGAGAAGTGCTTTGCCAGCATGCCAGGCCGGTCCAAGGGACGGCTGTACCCTTCGAGGTGAACAGGACACCGGGAAATGCAGCAACAACAAAACACACACACATCGAAAACCATCTCACTCCAGGTCTTTCTTAACATAAGCCCTTTAAAGCTCTTTTGTCAGCTGACATTGAGAGGAACGCTGTCCGTCTTTAAACATTTCACACACACACCCACACACACACACACAGACGGTGGCAAAAGGAGAAGTGCAGAAAAAACAGAACATATTAAAGGTGAAGCTACCTGCCGGGAATTTACGACAATGAACGGAAAGCATTGGGTCGTCACACTGACGCTCGTAGGCAAATGAGGACAGGGAAGTAGAATGTCGTTTTTCAAAACATTAATACCCCCCCAAACAGGGATGTAGTGTAAGTGGATAACTGTCGAGAGGAAACTGCTGGAGGAGAAAAGGTGAAATAAGCAAGGTGTTTGT
The DNA here is from genome assembly GCA_037039145.1 of Fundulus diaphanus. Taxonomy (NCBI): domain Eukaryota; kingdom Metazoa; phylum Chordata; class Actinopteri; order Cyprinodontiformes; family Fundulidae; genus Fundulus; species Fundulus diaphanus. The sequence continues at coordinate 28,558,624 of CM073142.1, read as the reverse complement.
GTGCTTCTTCCTCATCAGAAGAAACTTCCTAAAACACGTTTTAACTGGACTGAACACAGATCTGCATTTTAGTAGCTGAGATATTTTCAGCTAAAGGTGTTTGAGTAGTTCTATATTTTTCTAGCATATAAAGTGCATCGCACAGTGACTTGCAAAAGTATTCACAGCCCATAATCTTTACCGCAACTTGTCACATTGCAACCACACATTTTAATGTATGTAATTGGGCTTTCATGTGACAAACAAAAAAAAATCTAAATTGGTTGCCAGGAGAAGGAAAACAACACAAAAAAGTCTGAAAAGTGCGGTGTGCATTTGTATTCAGCCCCCCTTCCCCATTCTTGGCTTTCTGGTCACATGAGACCAAAATGTCAATTTGCCGCCAAGGATTGAAAAGTTTGCAGTTGTGCAATACTGTTTTCACTGTCGGATGGTGGATTGAACGGTGCTTTGGTGTTCAAAGTTTGGGATATTGTTTTGTAACCTGTTCAAACCTCTCCACATTGTAATCTCTTATCTGTCGGCTGTGTTCCTTGGCCTTCACGATGCTATCTGTTCTCTATCAAATGGGATTTATCCTTTGATTAAATTACAGGTGGACTGTAACTTTTTTAATCAGGCGACGGCATTTAGACGAACTGTACTTTATCCAGGGGTATACGAGTAAACGGGGCTGAGGATAAACACTAAACACACTTGATGTTTGAAAACCATGTATTGTTTTTTTTCCGTCTCACAATTATGCACCACTTTGTGTTGGTGTATCAGATAAAGCCCAAATAAAATACATTGAAGCCTGTGTTTGTAATGTGACAAGCGTTCAGGGGTATGAATAACGCTGCAGATGTTGTATAGATGACTTGAACTCAGCATAAATGACAGAGACAAAGTCATAAGGGACACAGCAAGAATATATCAAGATACGCATCATTCAGTATCTGGTGAAATTTCAGCTTTCCCTCGCAGCTCCTGTTCTTCTGGAGCCTTTGGCTGCAGCCTACGTGGACTCACTGAAACATTTACCTCAAAGTCATTGGCTTTGTTGTAGTGCATGTTGAGGGCTCGGAAGAGCTCGCAGTCCCGGCTGACGCTCAGCTCCTCGGCCCCAGTGACGCCGTCGTTGATGGCCTGCCGGGCAAACTTCTCCATCTGGATGTAGTAGAACTCCCGGAAGTTGCTGAACCACTTGATCAGCTGGGAGGTGATGCAGCGGTTAAACTGGAACAAGAGATGGAGGGAGAACGGAGGGGTCAGCAGAAGACAAGTCCAATGTGCCAATGTGCTTCATGCAAACAGCTATTTGATTTGAGTTTGAATGAAACCTGTTTTATGTCAGGTAGCCGAGGCGTGAGGTAAGGTGGGAGGAAGCTGGGAGAGATAAAAGAGGAGCGGAAGAGAGAACACAGATTGCAGAGTGAGGGACGATAATAGAGATATTAAGTAAGACAGCAAAGCGAGGAGGTTGGCGAGGGAAGAAAAGAAGAAACGGCAGAGAGAGCGTGTGTGTGCGGTTCGTCTTCCCCGCTGGGAGTAGACCTCCCCCCCCCCCATCATAACCCTGCGAGTGGAGGGAGAGGTGGAAGAGAGGGGGTGAGACCGCAAACACATAATTGACCAGAAAAACGATTAAGTCATCATCTGAAGCGCCCTGGCCCGCAGGGGGGCTCAAACATGTACTTAACCCCGCTCACCAATTACACTCTGATCCTCCTCCCCTCTCTGCACCTCCCGCACATGGAGATGAAGAAGAAGAAGGAAAAAAAAGAGCAAAAATAAGAAGACAGAGACTATAAGCACTGCCAAGGAGGCAGTGGGTATCTGATCCGTGCCGCTCGGATGAATTCAATAGGGCGAAATAAACCTATTAGGAGCCTCAGCTGGTCCCGGCTCTTTTTCATTCTGACCTCACAAGGAAACCTCTGTTTAAACACCCAGACCTCTAATAATGATATTATGGGCTCTGAAGTTTTATTTAATTTATTTTTTCTTACTTTTCAAACTTTGCGAAATCAATTGAAATTTCGACTTTCCAAACATCATCCTCTCTGCTCTGTCTGTGCGGCGGTAATAAAGGGGGGACAAAACGCTACTAAACGCAGAGCGCACTGCTCGCTGGGGAGGTAGAGTGGTTTTGACATGGAGATTAGACTCTGCCTATTGTTCGACAACACAGACATACACAGTTGTCATGATCTGGGACGACAGCGCAACACACCCAAGTTGTGAAGATGTGAGGGGAAGTTGGTAAAGGGAGGGAACGTAAAAAAAAAAAAAAAAAAAGAAGGTTGCCTTTTCTGGAATGACCTGCAGATGAAATAACGGTGGACCGGAGGAGAATAAGCCTGCTTGTTTGGCAGGAGTGGGTGGTGGGGGGCAGGGTTAGGATGCTGGCGGTCCTAAAGTGCAGGGTGAGCATAAATGGGGAAAAGAGAGAGCGGGGGTGGGATGGGTGCAGGTCAGCGCCGCCGGACAATAGGGTGCCGCTTGTGGTGGTAACGGCGGCGGCGTTTGCAGGTGGTGAGGGGAGGATAAGGAGCTCGGAACGTGAGTAGTCAGCAAGCCAGGGTCATGACATCTGAGCCCCACACAAACAAACTCCTGACACTTACAAATACGTTGGCAGCACGCCGTTATTCTTAAAACACACGGCTCTCAATGTGGCAAACAGTCGGAGCGTGACGCAGTGCAGAGACGCTGGAAAACCTTGCGTGTCGTGCGCATCATTGACAATCATTGCGTTTGAATCCGTAGGTCCATGCAAGTGTGTGTTTACGTGCGTCTGAGCGTGTGCAGGTCTGGCCAACGCATATTGAGATTACGGGCCAGCGAAAGTTCCCATCGCTCACGGGGAGACCTTTGGTGTCACTGTGGCAGAGACTTAACATATTTGTCACTTTGGACAAAAATTACTTGATTATGCTTGAGAGAAGATGTATTGCGGTCGGTGCAACTGTAAGTGCTGGTAAATACACCAAATTGCACTGCAGCCACGCTAACTGCACTGCTTACACTCAGGGATTACATTTTGGCAGGTTCCTCTTACAGCTTCCAGTGGTCTTGGTTCATTAAGTTGCTGTTGGGGGCCACAGAGACCCCCTCCTGATTCCAGCTAAGGATGGGTGTGTTCGCTGTAAAAGGAGGGAATCGGTTCAAAGGAGCACATCACTGCAGCTCCTTAATCAGAGCTGGCAGGGGTCAGCCAGCACAGACATGAGACGCAGTGAGCAAAGTGTGTGTGTGCTGGATCTGATACAATGTGTCTGAGCATACAAGTGTGCGTGTGTGTGTGTGTGTGTGTGTGTGTGTGTGCCTGGGAATGAGGCAGAGCAGAGAGAGAGAGAGAGAGACATTGAAAGCGTGTTTCTCACACTCACACTCAAGAGCCTGTGAAAGGTCGGCGCTTAGTGCTAACAGCATAAGATAGAAATTGGCACGCACACACACTCACATGCATATGTTCTGCTGACGCTTAAGTCTAAAATAGACAAAAAACAAACAAACAAAAAAAAAAAACACACACACAGAGGTATCTTCCGTCTAAACTATAGTTGCCTGCAGAAAGTGTTCAGGTGTACACACATCTCATTATCAGGCTTGGGGAAATTGGTGCACTGTTTTCCTTTTTGCTGTGTTTTTTGGCTGAAAGGCGTTTGGATGAAAAGCCGGCGCTTTCTCGACAGCGGAGCAGAAAACACACAGATGACCTCAGAGCGCTCGGCTGCATCCAGAACGACCGGAGAGGAGGATAGAAAGACACAGAAGCCTGCATGGGCCTCCCTCTCTGTCTCTTTCTCTCACTCTCTCTCTGTCATATAAGCCCCCTCACAGTCATCAGGGCTTTCCAACATTTCCTGTTTTCGCAGGAGTGAATTGTGGGAGATAATCTGGGGCTGTCTATTGGCTGACTGCACACAAAAAGCAGCCCTGGAAAGCAGGCTTTTGTTACTGCTGCTGCTGCTGTGACTCAAAATCCAGCCGCTGGCTTTTCTTTCCAGCCCCCGGCCCCGTCGAGGCGCACATACCGTGCCACACCATCAGCGAAAAAAAAGAAAAGGGAAGGAATGACATACAGAAATGCAAAACCCCTCCTGACGTTCGCTGCGCCACGGCACATGACTGGCCCAAACACAGAAGCGGGTTGGTAAAAACGGCGGAGTAGAAATGCGGCAACCAAGTGGCCAACACTTGATCGACTGTGATTCCGTAATCAACAGATCGAACGCTGAAAAATCCGATTTTGTTTTCTTGTTTATTCTTTTACTGTTTGGTAAAAGCCGCCGAGTAGAGCTGCACCAATCAATCGACCAATATCCCATCGGTCAACCCTGAATCAGCAGATCAAACCTAAATGACTTCCAATGCATCCAATGTACCGAAATTCCAACAATTTCCTAACTATAAATGTGTCAACCCACACCATGTAAGTTGATCATTGATAATCTTTTTAGCTGAATAAAAATCAGTGATAGTTTTGATGCATATAATCTTGTAAACTCTTGATTTCAAACCTGGTCCTCTATCAAGGAACCTGCAGCAAATCTTTACTCTGGCATCTTGTATGGTCCTTATATAGAAAAAAAACTGCCATAAAAATATATATAGGGAGAAAAAATAAATACATTTTTGTTTGTTTTGTGGAACCATGTATAGGCACCAATGTCAAATGATTTAATAAATTGACTAAATTATTTTAATCTGCTCCTTGATCTGCTGACCCCTACTCAAAACCCTATCTGCCACTATAAAGAGATGTCTTAAAGCCACTTGGATCATATAAGCTGTCATTAGTGACACCAACAAGGGTATTAAGTAAAATCTGTCAAAACATTTCAGAAACAAAAAATTGCGTCTTAAAAGAAGCTTAATTGAGACGAACAAAAGCTCCAGTGCTTCCCAGGTCCAGACCTGATTAGTCAAGACCCGATTAACCTTAAAAGACTGTTGTTTGAAGACAAGCCCTCGCTGAGAGGCTGTGCTGGCTGAATTAAATCAGATAGTCCCATTCCCATACACTAATTTAAAGCCTGACTCCATTGTTATTTACAGAGAACAAAAACAAACTAATGTGGTACTTAATCCTTTAAATATCTTGACCTTATTTATATTTCTATTCATGATGAGGGTACCTTCATGGGAACGCCTAATGAGTTACGCAAATCAGTGATTTCAATTTCAAACATTGGCCTCATGCTATTATATTGATAATTAAAAGAAGAGGAATCGGCACGAAAAGTTCCTTTCCTGCTAGTCCCTCTTTTTTTTTTTTTTCCAAAGCTGTCCAATAAAACCCTCTGAGAAGAATCATGTGAGCTCAGAGTCGTGGTTCTTGGTGATGGCATACATGAGGGGGCAGCTGGTAGAAAAGGAAGCCTTTATCTTCTGATTTGAATAAGATGGCCTGGATCTGTCACAGTATTTACCCCGATCACGGTCCAAGAGAGGCGCACACACACACAGACACACACACACACAAAATCAACAACACAAACTCATCACTCACGATACAACAGCTATTGTGTTGTTTTTCTTGTTTTCCTCCGCAGCTTACATATTGTGCTTTGTTTTCCAAATTTTCCATCATTAAACTCCCAGTGGAGCTAATGTGCATCCTTGCCATGTCTCTAAACCATCTCTTTCCCATACCCCCCCTCCCTTTTTATCAAACCATCCTCCATACACCTGCTCTGAGAGCCACCATCTCCGGCCTCCGTCCTCCTCTGTGCCCTCTTTGTCCCTCTATTACTCTTCCTTCTCGTCACCTCTGGAGAACTCAGTGACTCTCCAGCTCCCTCGTGCAGACCTATTCAACTTCCTCTTCTTGCTTCTTTTGCATAAACCCATAAGGCAGCAAAAAGGCAGCTTGTTTCAAGACAGACAAGTACACATTGTTCATTATAACTGAGGCTTGCACATCACCAACTACCCTTTCGGGTCGGGTGCAAAGAAATATTACGAGGAGGAAATTCAGCTAAATACGAAAGCAACAGCTATAGCAGGAGTGAAAAAGCCTGCCTCGATTTATTCAGTTTCTTCTCCCTTAACATTTTTTACCCTTTTTTTCATGTGGCTGTCACAAATGTCCATGTGTTTCATTTGGAGTTTATGTGATAGACCAACAAAGGAACCCTTTACTGGCTGAAAAATTACGTCTTTTGCAAAGAAAAGTAACTTGCAGCATGCAATTGTATTTACTTACTTTACACTTATACCCCTAAATAAAATCCAGAGCGACCAAGTGGATTCTGAAATCTCTTCAAATCTGGCATAGTTCATTTGAGCTTAATGGAAAAAGTGTGGCACAACTGGAATCCTACCAAGACAGAAGTCTAGGCTGAGAACCTAAACTGAGAGCAAGGAGAGCAGCCAGAATAACTTGCCATTCACAACTAAGGAAAACGGATATTGTGAATGCTAAGAAGACAAGAAGACAGAGAACAAGCAACGTAGACATTTGGAGGAAACTGCTCTGATCAGATGAGAGAAAAGTTAACTAACTACCCTGAAAACACTATCCCACAGGGGAACATGGTGGTGGCGGCATCATACTGTGGGAATGTTTCTCTTTGGCAGGGACAGGGAAGCTCTCAGTTAGGAAAATGGATAGTGCTAAATACAACTCAATTCAGGAAAACTCGTGAGACTCTAGCATAATACTGGAGCTACCATAGAATGGTTAAGATAAAAGAAAAATTGTGGTTATAAAGTGCCAAAACACTTTTGCAAGGCACTGTTTATGAACTATCCAAAGGTGATAAAGTTATAACAAATAGGTCTGAGAACAAAAAATCTGATAAAATAAAAAGGAAAGGCTGAAAGCCGTGTGAAACTCACCTTGACGTCAGAGAAAAACATCTTCAGCATGTTAGAGCTTGGGTAGCGGGTGTAGAAAAACATGAGCTTGGCCTTCTTCAGATGATTAGGGGAGAGGCCCTCCTGGATCTGAAAACAGCTGCTATTAAGGACATTAACTGTTGTTTGGAGGCCAAGAACTTCTGCTACATCAGGCAAACATGAATTCATCACAGATACTATTTGTGCTTGCTAATGAGTCGGCGTACGTTTGAAATGTGCATTTGGATGAAGGGTAACCACCGCATTTTCTCGTAAGCATAAATGCAGCGCTGCTGGAAGGGGTAAGCTGAAGACAGTGCAACGAAGCAAAACCATTTGCTTGAAATTAGCATCGCCCGTATCAGGTGTGAGAGCGTCACGGTAAATAAAGCAGTACAGCCCGGCCTTTTACATAAGGAGCCTAATTTCACTGTCAAAGCAAGCAGACGCCTTTGCCTACACCCTGCGCTCACCTCCTCCCAAAAAAAGGAGAAGGAAAAAAGGGAGACATTTGCATATCACAGACAAAGACAGCAGTTAACGCCAGTGGCGGGCAAGAAGGCCTAATGGCTTGGCAATGACACATGCCAAGCCTGAATACGACTGTCTGCTGCTGGCCACATCAGCACCGATATAAGGTCTCGGAGATCCCAATCGGCGTTCCAGGCAACATGAAAAACCTTCTCACACTCTCATATTCAAATATATGTTAGGAGGCCTTGTCTTCCTAATGGATCCCCTGGATGGAACAGCGGAAAGGATGGAGATTGGCTGTTGCGGGCACCTTGAGGGATAGCATGGTTCCAGCCCTCAATTACATTCCCCCTCCTCCTCCCTCTGCTCCACCCCCCAAGCCTCTCAGCCACTGCCAAACCCTTGGAGGAGCAAAAGAAAAGAAGGAGGAGAAGAAGAGAGGCACTGAGGCTTTGGACTCAGCCAGCGATGGGAAGAGTGGAACACATCTGCGCCGCTGAACGGCCCAAGCCATTTCCATGGTGAATTAACGGCCGTATAATACATCTGATAATTTCAATCTGGAGGATAAGACTATGAAAAGGGGCCTAGGGTGGGGCTGGGTGCATGTTCAAACTCCAGAAAGGTTTCATGCTAAGGTGGGGGATGACTAGAAATGACACAGACTGAGCAGTGCTAAGTTTTCATGAAGACTGTTTACACTTGAGTAGCTTTCTGATGTGCAAAGTGGGCTGTCACTATTAAAGTCACTCAAGTGTCCAGATGTAGCTGTAGCTACAGAGTGGGAAGGAGGCATCAGCTGCTAGATTGGATTGCCCTTGGCCTTTGGGCTACAGAGTAGAGCCAGCAAATCCTGAACCATGCTGGGCTCTGGCTCCTTAAAGACCCCGTCTACTTTGTCTGATTCAAGGCAGAGGGGGACGGAAAGTAGCGAGGGTCTTGTGGGGGAAGCCCTGGCAGGCTAGTGTTACTCAGCCAGGCCTGGCCAAAAGAGGAGCACTTCACTTTCCACACCACACCATCTGCTCTAAGCAGAGGGGATACAATGGATTCTGAGACAGAGGAAGAAAGAAAGAGAAAAAGAGCATGTTCTTTAAGGGTAGGTGTGCTTATACTCAGACTAATTTGTTTTTGCTTTTCTTCAATTGAGATGAGAAACACTTCCCCTTATTAGGCATTGACATTTCACTTCCTCAGCCTTCAGCTCAATATAATCTCCCTTCAGCTTTCAATTAAAAAGCCTCATACTTCCTGATTAGACATTTTCATTCCCAATTCACTCACAGCTTGCAAATGTAATTGTGATTGGACTTCGGGGTGGTGTGCGAGGCCATTATTTTGTCATGATGGTGCGCTCACACCAGCTGGCCCACTGTTCGCCTGCCACATCTGACAAGATATCATCATTCTCACATCACTTCCCCAAAGCCCAAAGTCATGAGGGGGGAAAATACGTGCCACACTTCCTAATTCCAGGTGTAAGGACAAGAAAATTTGGAGTCGGACTCAGAACAAATGTGATAATTGATGGCGGCCATCTGCTCCGAAATGCTAGTGAACTTGAACGCACCCCGCTAAATGTTTAACAAGCTGTCCCCGACTTCAGAGGTGGAAAAAAAATAACTATCTCTAAAAATGGCAAACTTCTCCGTGAAATATCCATTGCGCGAATAAAAAATAAAATAAAACTTAAGAACATGTGAACATGTTGCTCTCTCTGTTCCTTCCATGTGGGGACTACATCTGTTACTGCCCTGAATTTGTAAACGCTGCCATGAAAGCCACAGCATCTGGCATATGTGGTTATTGTTTGATTATTTTTTTTTACTTTCTCTCAGTCAATGCATGTCTCTCTCCCCTTTTTTTTTCCCTTTTCATCCCTCCATCGGGAGCCCGTAGAAGCAAAGGATTATGGATCTCTGGAAAGCGTTCACCCTTGGGTCAGAAGACAAGACAAGGCGAGGTAATGAAAGATAAACAGCTCGCTGCAAACACCTGTTAACGTCCGCTTCAAAGAAAAGACGGAGAGGAGGGAGGGCTTTTTTTTTTTTTTTTTTGCAGGGAGTGAAAACAAAAAAAGAAGTATTTGGCTGCCAAGCAACAGCCGAAGGGCCCCCCGGGCTGTTGACAGATCTTTATGAAATGAAAAAAAGAGAAAAGAAACGACAATGATTGTGGGCTTTTTACAACAGCGATGGATGATAAGAGGAACACAGGAGAAAACACAAGCAATCATAAATATACATCTTTTCCCCCTAAGTCCTCAGGCAAACCTTTTGTGACACACACACACAGAAGAGAGAGAGAGAGAGACACACACACACACAAAAACATTCAGGTGCGCATAAAGGCGAAAACAAGACGCTCACTTAACTAATATATACCCAACAAGCAAGAAGCTGTAGGATTAATTTCTTAAGCCTGCAATAAATGTTAATGAATCGAAGACAAAGCCCTCTTAGGGCAGCCGGTGTGAGACAAATCAAACTTTCATAAGGGTTAGGAGGGTGTTGAATGCTAAGGTACTAAGGAGGTATAAGGGTAACAGAGAAGGGACTGAACGTAACTGTTTAAGCTATTAGCCCCGTGTCCACAGGGGATTCAACTTGAGCCTCCCACAGGGGGATAGCCTCTTATCCACAGGGCAGCAGTGGGGCAAACTAGGGTTAAACTATACGGTAGGCTATACAACACCCCTGTGTGCCAAGTTTGAGGATGCAATCTCCCTCTTTATCTTTTAATGCCATTGTTTAATAGAAGGGAAATGGGGTAATCAAATGTCCTTTCAAGAAAGTTATAGACCAACAGAAAGCTTTTAAAGCACTTAGGTCTGAAGATGGAAGAAAAGGCTGTTATGGTGCTGCGAGAAGGAAGAGGTATGGGTATAAAAATAAATACAACAATGGAGAAGAGAACAGTAGTGGGAGGAAAAGTGATTCATCAACAATTTCTCAGTTTCTTAGGCTAGTATCAAACAGAATCAAAAGGATTTGATTTTTAACTCTGCGTATCAGAGACAGGGTTTCTTGTAGGTCCCCGAGGGCTATTACCACCTGAGAGTAGGTTCTCCTTACTTACACAAGTAGAGATTGGTTCAAAAGAGAAAAATGCAGTTTGTAACATCATCATTAATGTAGCTTTGGCTTTCACAATTTGAAAAATGCACAACCCACCTTGATTTTTTTTTTTTTTTTTTTAAAAAGGATACATTGCTGCCTGAGTAAGGTGAGATGTCAGCCATGTCCTGGAGATCACTGCACTCGGACTTGATCAGGGACAAGGACAGGCTCTCGGCTGTGCTGCCAGGGTGTGCTGGTGAACAAGAGCGATGGTGGTGCCCCAGGTGGTGACCCGATGCCATCTTTGTTCTCAAACTGGTGGTCTCTCTGGGCAGGTCCATGGAGTCTGGTGAAGTATGGTCCTTGCCTGGGTAAGCTGTGGGTGGGCCGATGGGAGTCTGGAAAGGATAGCCCATGAGCGGCAGTGGAAAGGGGTGCCGAAAGGAGGGAGGGCTGAAGCCCATGGAGGCAGAGAGAGATGACGGATGGAGAGCAGGATGGTGGCTACCACCGTGGGCACCCACAGCGGAAGACTGATGGTGGTGCTCGCTGGGTGTCTTCCGTACTACTAAGGGCAGTGCCTCGGTTTGGTCATTGGTAGTGCCTGGCATACCGGGCATGCTAGTAAAGGAGTCCAGTGGATTAGGAATGATGACATCACCGAAGCATTGCAGCCTCTGGTTGGCGGTGTGGTAGTTTGGGTTGTCTCCGTTGACAGCAGCAGGAAATCTCTCAGGAGGTAGAGAAAGCGGAGGGAAGGCCTGCTGAGGAGTCGGGCGAGGAGGTTTAGCAAACACCTTCACCACTGTGTCGACCACCTGCGTCATGGCTGAGTTGAGCTCTTGCTTCAGTGTTTCCGCCAGCTGTTTACCTTCAGCATGCATGGAGGAGCCTTGACCTCCCTGTGCTTTGTTTCGGCCGAGCCCATCTCTTCTCGGCTTCTCGCTGTTGGCCAGCAGGGCCTGCTCCTGAAGCAAAGCCCGTGCCCTGTCAAGGAAATGGCCTGGATCCAAATCAGCCATCTCATTGTCGGAGCGCAAGTCATCTCCACCCCGGTCATCTCCACCGGTGTCCGACCTGCCTGGGCTGTCCTCTGACATGTTTCCTATGTCGTTGTGAAGGTCGGTGTGCTCCGAGTCATCAGTGGAGTCATAGATCTGAAAGAACTTCTCCTGGAGCTGCCGCAGTTGCTTTTGCATGTCCTCCAGCTGCAGCTTGAGCTGCCGCCGCTCCTCCTGCTTCTGTTCCTTTCTCTGACACACCAGCTGGGTGAAGCTTTGCTGCTGTTGCTGAGGCAGCCGCTGTTTGCGCTTGTTCTCTCGGCTGCTGCCGCACACTTCACCTCCCCGTGGGCTGCTGGGGGCTTGCTGTTGGGACTGAGGAGGTGGACAATCCAGCTCTAGATCCCGCTCTCCGTCCATCTCATGGTCACGCTCGTGACGGGAAGCAGCAGGCACTACCACACTCGGCGAGTGGCTCATACCACGTATGATGTTCTCTACACGGGCCCGCTTGGCACGCAAGTGTTCATCATTGAGACGTTCAATGTCAAAGGTGGCTAGGCCAGGAGGACGACCGAACGGTGACAAGCACTCTTGAGGGATGCTGTCCTGGGAGGAGTTACTGCATGCGTCTTCCTGCGGGGCATCAGAGCTAGCATTAGAGAGCCCTGATCCGGGGAAGCCTGATTCAACTCTATCCCCCCTATCTCCTCTATCTCCCCTTTCTCCTCTCTCAGGGCCTCCTCCATTCTTTGCAATGTTATTCTTGAGAAGCTGAGAGATAATGGTGGTGCCAGGGAAGGGCATCATGGCATCCTCATATGAGTTGGCCCTCTTCAGGAGCTTTCGGAGCACATTTGATTTGGAGTCGCTGTCGCCGGCTGACAAGACGCCAGGCCCACCATGTGGCTGCACTACAGAGCACTCCATGGAGTCGTTGTCTGATCCGTGGTGAGAATGGGAGCTCAGAGAGTTCATGGCACTGAAAATTGCTGCTTTGGCGCGAGCGATGTTATCGGTAGTTGCTGCTGCTGTGGAGGAGGCTGTGCTACCCACTGTCCTCTTGACACCAATGTCCACACGTCTTCGCTTGGTCTGTCTGTTCAGGAGGGAGTCGCTGTCATGGTCCGGCATCACGGGCCGCTGCTATTGGGCCATATCCCACAAACCCAGTCCTCTAGGGTCAAAGCCTCTGATTATCTATGCAGGAGAAGAAGATAAAGGGCCATGACACACTAAAGTGAAATCTCCCCCTAGTCTTATTCTCTAAATATGTAACAAAACGAATTTGTCGTTAAGCTCAAACGCAATCAAGTAAAAACTGGTTGACATAAACAACGATATCCCAAAATTACAGAAGTTAGATGTTTAAACCTTAAACGCTTGATTACATTAATTTAAGCAACATGGGGTCAGATTAAGGCCTTGGCTTGACATTCCTGGGCAAAGTCCTACATTTTATCCTGTCCCCTGTTACACGCTGCGCGACACTGAACCAGTTCCCACGGAATACAAAGCTGCATAAAATTATGATAATTACTTAAGTACTTGTCCTCATTTCCATGATTGTCCAATGTAGCCCACATATGAGACAGAAGCTAGCAAAATCAAACGGCAAGAAAATAGGTTTGGGATTTTTATTTTTTTAAGTAGCATGCAGATAAGAGGAAAAACACATTTTACACAGCCTATTCGTTTCTACTGAGTAAATGAGCTATAAGAAAATATTTTAAACTGTGCCAAGGCATTGTGCAATTTAAAAAAAAAAAACAAGTCCTATGTTCACTCTGATCAATATGGCCATCATATCTTACTCAATAGGGAGAATGACACAAAAAAGAAGCACAAAATAGACCTATTGATTTTGGTGCCAGCGTGAGCTCACTTCTGTGTTTTTTGTTTGGCTTTTCATCTGGCAAGGGCAGTTAATTCTGCTCAAATGAATAGGTCGCACGGGTCAACTCTGGCAAAGAGCAACTTAAAGCGCTCTTACAAAAACCCTAATGCCCCTCTGAAAGCAAAGCGTTTTGTCAGTACAGGTCTGCCCGAATACTGCTATGTAAGCAGCAGAGGCAGAGTCTTAGAGTCACATCATCAGATGCTTCTAGTCTTAATTTTAAAGCAATTGCTGGGCGATAATTGATTTGTATGCATTTGTAAAAGCAAACTATAAAAATTACATTTTGTAAATTCAAACGTTTCCACATGTCCGTATAACAATGTTAAAACAGAAAAGGTTGACGTTTATCCTTTGGTTTACATTCTTATAAAAAACAACAACTTTGACTGCTATGGATTTCATATTGCTTTCATGATTTTGGCTGATTTTGATTAAGATCTTTAAAGAAGCATAAAAGACGTGGGAAGTTAAAGAAACAATAGCACATTTAAATCGGTGATGACTTTTTATATGTCGTATCTAATTTTTTCATAGTTTATGGAGAAAATCCCCTAAAGTGCTAATGACTGTTACACATTGTTTGACAACAACTGACCTTTTAACACTTTGAAGATTATAAATTTAGAAATATAATTTAACTGATTTTCAAATTCACACTTCACAGACCCTCTCACTGCTATTGACTTGCCAGTACTCTGACACAAGTGGCCTGCATATACCTATTTTCTTTGAAAGAACAGTGTATTTTAAACCCACAATAAGAGTATACAAGTCGATATTTGCTGGAAAAATACTCTTTTAGCAAGTATTTTATATTACACTGTTTGACAAATGGGCAGGGCTTACGTCTTGAAAGCCATTTACAGCAGCTCAGAGATGAAGCAATACATCTAGGATTAAAACTTGACTGGATTGCCTCGGGATCTTAACAAAGAGCTTGAAATAGTTACCAGCACCTGTTTTTTTTTTTTTTTCTTGTGTCGGAGCACCTGTCCCACATTGCCCTCTCCCTTTCCCTTTCTATATCCCTGACATAGAGCGAGTAAAGACAAAGGATTTTGGAAGGATATCTAAAAAAATAATAATAACTTTTTCCTCACTAGAAATGTTAAAGTTCCACAGACAAACATGCAGCTGAAGAACTGCGCTTCCAATTTAGAAGGAAAACAGTAAATAACATAACTTTTATGCGAGTTAAACTGAAATGGGAATCATTACTGGTTCTATATAACAATAAAACCCAGATATGGTGATGCTCGTTCAAACACAGGAGAGTTGTGCACACAGTTTCTCCAAACTGGAAGCTGACCGTCAAGAACAACCTTCATAGAACAAACTTCATATATAAAAAAGCGGGGAATGAGACAGTAGAACAACATATACCCCATGCGACAAAGAGATCAGTCAAATAAAACAGACAAGTAGTCTGAATCCTAATGTTCCTTTATAAAAAAAAATTCACGCCGCGATAAAATAAATAAATCACGCTTCTGAAACTTACTTCGCAGAGTTGCAAATCAACTTGATCTCTGCTTTGACGAGGAAGGCTGGGCTACCGTTCGCAAATCATCCTCACAAAAAAAAACAAAAAAACAACCCTGCCTGCTCGCGCAGCCCTCAGCACGCACCGGGTTAAGAGAACCAGGCGCAGGCTTTATCCTCGCACCTATTCGCTTCGCCGGTGTGCTGGCAGAATAAATGATGCTTTAATACTTGAACAAAAAACAGAGGGAGTTATCCGAGGACAAGGTTACTTACCCGTCCAGATGAAGATTTTGGAGAGAGGGGGGCGCAACCTGAACTCCTGAGGCGGTGAAAGAGAGAGGAAAGCCTCGCGGACTGTTGTGTGGAGAGGATGGAACAATATATGAGCGAAGGAAGAGCAGGGATAAAGTGAGCGGCGCAAAACTAAAAGAGACAAAAAATATAAAAAGAAAAACGGGAAAACCGGCTCTTGCGCGTCCGTCTCTCCTTCTATCCTCAGCTGTGGTCGAAAGAGTGAGAGATCTTGAAAGAATACGGGAGAGAGAGAGAGTGATAGAGAGAGAGAGAGGGAGGGAGAGAGGAGAGCGTGAAAGGAGCTATGCGTGTGTGCGTCTCTCAGGCGCGCTGGATGCAGAGCGGAGGACTGGATGCTGCTGGAGCGCTCCTCCGCCACTAAGATTCACTTTAAGACGCGACTGAAGGAAACAGGAAGACGTGCGCGTCACGCGCGCCGTGATGTAACTGTTGCAGCCTACCAATAAGAAGCGTCCGCGAGGGCCAGGGGAACATCCATGCTGAACTTGACCAGAGGAACGGGACTTGATCGTGCAGCCAAAGTGAGAGAGAGGGAGGAATAAAAGAAAGGAAATACAACTTATTGCTTATCTGTTTCTTCACAAATGCGAGTAAGAATCGTTTACGCGCAAAAATGATACGCTTTATAAGCAGCACACGAGGTCGTTTTAATGCTAATAATCATATTTTTAATCATAAAGATTCTAAAATATAATGTTAAAGCGTCTAAGCTGTTTAATACCAACGATTTATTTAAATGCAATTATGCAAAATACGTTATTTATAATGAGAGAATAAAACATTTAAAACAGATAGCTTTCTGTCCGTTTTTCCGAAAAATATCAATTACTAATACTTCAATTTCTTTTCTGTTTTCATGGAAATCATATATCTTTCAGATCACCTTTTTTGCACCAGAATCCCCAATCAAATCAACTCTCCACTCTCGAATTAGTCTCTCTTTGTTTATGCATGTTTCTAACATTTTTTTTCTTCAACCTTTCTCTTATCCAAGGAAGTTTTTCCCTCCCTGCATATTCGGCTGATGCGCGTTATGGCACGTCGAAATATTTTATCCGCAGAGTTTTCATATTGGTTGCAACAAAAAGGGCGAGCCACTGATTAATGAAGAAGCAGGGCAGCACAGGGGATTTGCGCATTTTTGCTTTGGAATTTAGATGATCCCAGAGAAACCGATATAAGAGGAGAGCTAAACGTCTGTGAAAAAGAAATATAGAAGAAAGAAAAGTGGTGAATATGGTCATGAAACGTATCTCTACGTCAGTGGGGTCCATAGCCGCGCACCATAATGTCCCCGTGCCTAAAGAGCATCAACACTGTTTTAATTAGTTAACATAAAAATAGCTTGAATGTTTTGGCAATGGTTTTTTAATGAGTTGTTGGATGTTCCTCATCTTTCCACCTGTAACTCCCGAGCCCCGCGGACGGCGACATTTGATCCTTTCCATGCTGGAAAAAAAAAATGACGCTTCAGATTTATGACATGATGACGGATGCTGCCTTTTGGTCTTCCTTCATTCTTTTAATCTCGATGCCTAAAATTACAGTGCGGCTTGTGCGCTCCGGAAAACGAACGTTTTAGTCCTTGGCGTTGACAACAGGTGATTTTAACAAACTGTTGCTCGGTATTTGCGGACGCTATACGATTTTATTTTCGCGTGGGAATCTTTTCCCGGGATGGCCACAATCATTTATTTCGAGAATCTCCCATTTCTACTTAAAAAATTATAGCACCATTATCATTACAGTTATTATTAAAATCTGGTCAAAACTATTAAGAATTAGGAATACAAATTATTTGCTTTTAATTGCACCGTGGCTATTTGTTGTGCGTTCCTTTGTTTCTATTTCCAACTTTTCTTTTCTTTTTCTTTTTTTAAACCCTTTGTACAAACAGGATCCTAAAGCACTTAACGAGAAATCTTATTTTCCATATACCTCTCTGTCAGGTGCCAAAAAGGAAAAGGCGAGTCTCTTTTCCATGTCGCAAGCAAGTGTTTTTTTTTTCTTTCTTTCTTTTTTAGGACGAACAAAATGCAACGAAGTCAGCAAAAGTTTAGTGTCTGGAGTGGCTTTTCCAAAGCAGGTGTCCCGGCCCCCTTACTCCCCTAAACTGGTCCGTGGCTCGATTTGGCCTTCTGGCTCCCCTGGGTGCCGTCGATACGCACACAGGCTGGAAAAACAGGGCCGGGACATTAAAGAAACGCTTGTTTGCAAAAGGAAAGACTCGGGCGAGGTGAAGAGGAAACGTGATGGTTTAGCACTGCTGGCAGCTCTTATCGCGGCCCGTTCCAGGTGGATCAACCCGCCGCATTTAATCAAAACTCACCCTCCTCACCTCCACGTTTTTGGGTCGAGCGCAACACACGTCGATGTCTGAGACTGATAATGCGCAGCGGCATTTGCGCGCCGATGGGTAAATTTACAGGCATATTTATTAGAGCAGCGTCCACACAAAGGAGGAAGGCCGTGAACACAGTATTTTTCCCAGAGGTGCTGTAAACTTACTGTAAATCAATTTTAGAGCATTAATGAACAGGCCTGCGGTGTAGAAGAGTCTGTATTTATTTATGTCATATGGATCAATGACATGGGATATTATTATTATTATTGTTATTATTATTATTATTATTATTATTATTATTATTATTATTATTATTATTATTATTATTATTATTATTATTATTATTATTATTATTATTATTATTATTATTAGTGGCTGTGTTTCACCTGGGCGGTATGGCTATCTGCCCAGGGCGGTGGAGAACACAATAAATCAAAAAGCAAATGAATAAATGAAAAAAAGTTTGCGTGCACGTAGGCACAATAAGAACGGGATCAGATAAGCAGCATGCCAATAGGTGTTATATCAGCGGTGTCCAAACCTGGACTAGATCATTAGTATTAGAACAGATTTCTTCTTCCAAACTATCTTAGATTTACTGTTAATGTACTTGTGAAGATACTAAAAAGAGCATTTTAAATGTTGTTTGGCACTAGAACCATCCATCCATCCATCCATCCATCCATCCATCCATCCATCCATCCGTTTGGGCCATGAGCCACTTATTATTATTGTTATTATTATAGTTGTTGGGTTTTTTTTTGCTGTCACTCTCATAGCAGTTTGAAGGCAGGAAATCACACAACTGTTATCAAACTCAGTGAACATTATTTGGAAGAGGAGGCAATCTCTTAGAAAAATGACCTTATTTAGATAATGACTTGATGAGCTCCTATACAACAGCTCCATTTCTTTTCAGAAAGACAGTTTTTGGAGAAATGACAGTGAGATAAAGCGCAAGCACAGAAAGCGGTGAGGAACACACACACACACGCACACACACACACACACGCACACACACACACACGCACGCACACACACACACACACACACACACACACACACACACACACACACACACACACACACACACACACACACAGAGAAATGGTAGCGCTAAAAGCTGTTTTGTTCCGGCGAGGTCTCCGGGTCCCTGAATAAAAAGGTTTAGGAGACAGGACAGAGAGGAGGAGGAGAGGATTTGAGTGTAATAAGTGAGTAGGAGTCTGAAGTCCTTGTTGGACCTCATGTCCGGGACTTAATGTATTCGGCTTTCGTTATCCATGACAACTATGAGGATGCTGGAGAAAGAGATGGCCACTTGTTTTATTTATTTCTATTTTTTTTTTTTGCTGAAAAAAGGAACCTACATGACCAAAACATGAAATAAGAACCAACTATTTCATCTTGATGCTGTTGTGAAATAACACCAATTTACATATATGCCATTATTGCCTTCAAAGCACTGATAACTGGTAGATTGCGGACCCCTATGACCCACATCTCTCTTTCTAGGCTACAAGTAGTGGTGATTTTAGAGGCTATGTTTGTGCATGTGTGTATGTGACAGAAAGAAAGAAGAGGAGGGGCGTCATTCTCTGTGGCCTCTTTTATGGCCGTCCACTGAATGAACTCACACTACAAATTCAAATATTCTTTATTTGCATGAATGCCTATTGGCCATCGCTGCAGAATATAATATGCGGCCTAAAGACTACCTCACAATATAATATGAGAGCACGTCCACCCAAAGAGAAAAAAAAGCAAAACAAAACATGAACAAGTCTTAATTCTTTGCAGAGACTTGTATTGTCTTGTCTATAAGAGACAGAATCTTGCAATACCTTTCAGGATTAAGAACAACATTTACAAATAAACCTCAAAGATGAAATCAATCAGCCCTGTGAGGAAGTAGTCAGCAATGGGGGCCACAGTGTGCAGTGTGGATGATAAAAATACAGCAATTCTATCAAAAGCAAATATTAATGGTTGTTTCCAAACACCTTACACTGAAATGCTGCAATTTAACCATAAAGATTAATCTAAAAGCTTGCATACATTTTATTTGGATGTCTTTGAGTCAACATTTCTGAAAGGAAAGGATTTAGGTTTAACAGCTAAAAGACACTTAAAGGTGCATAGTGCATGTTTTCAAGTTAAGAATTATTTATTTTCTTTCCCATACATGCCCTTACAATTGCCCAGTGTGTAAAATGAGTTATCCTCTATTTGCCTCCATAGGCTGGATATTAATTTCATGAGAGAGTGATTTGGGTGGAATCCTCTGGGTGTGCGTGTGGGTGTGACATGGTGCGCTCTCTCGTTCGCCTGGCTATATTGTTGAGTTTCTGCTGTAATTGATGCATTAGCGAGAACACAGGCTAACTTCAATATTTATAGCTTTCTTAGCTGAGAAGACATTACACCTCTAAACATAATACTTGTGAAGTCAGATGCTTTCCCTCTTCTCTCATGCACGTGCACAACACTGGTGTCATTTCAACTTGTCGCCAGAGGGGGCAAACTTCTGCAAAAATCCTGGTACTTACGCTGCTTCTTTAAATAAATAAATTCAATTAAAACCCATTTTTAAAATAGGGTGCCTCCAGGTATGTTTCAAAGAAATGATCAAGTGGACTAACTAACTAACTAACTAACTAACTAACTAACTAACTAACTAACTAACTAACTAACTAACTAACTAACTAACTAACTAACTAACTAACTAACTAACTAACTAAAAACCTAAATAAATGTTTAGTTGTGTAATTTCCTAAATTCCTAATAAAAAACAGGGAATGAGACAGTAGAACAACAGTAGGTAAATGAGACTTCCTGACCAGTGGGAGTTGCAAATATATAAAGGAGCCACCGTTTGAATGGTGTCACTGTTTCTAAGATGCACTCAAGCAAATTAATTTGGATATAGTGTGTTCCAGGTTGAAAATAAAAAATAAATGCTCCCTGGAGAGGACTGAATTCATATTGAGAAAGTGGGAGGTATCCTATCAACCTGTAGTTCCGTTATAGATGCAGTGAAAGCTGCAGGTATAAACTATTTGTCGGTATCTGTCATGGTTTGGATCTCATTAAACTAGAAGTGTGCAGAATACTGCACAGCCTCTATTCAACTTGTGTCTTTAGTGCTTAAATGCATAAAACAGAAATAAATACATAAAGCACAGACCACTGCTTTTCCAATTTGCAACTAGAACAATGTCATTCAAACATCCGAGCTAAGAAATCAAATGCACCATTAGCAACTGAGCTGGATAGCATGTTTGACTTTAACATTAGCGCCATAGCTGATCTAGCTAAAGCTTGATAAAGAACTTCAATTCTTGCTCCAACATACACACAAATGCATGCCTTGTTACATTTCTTAACCCTTATCAAGATAATCTTTTCATTCATAACAAAACCTAAAGAGGCACATCAGATCTCTGTGAGAGACCGCACATGATGACAGAGAATAATGATTTATAATCAAACTTAGGTAGGATGTTACCAAAATAGAATTGCTACTGTTTTTAGAGACAAACCATTATATAACATTACAGATATAAATTAAAATGTTTATTTAAATGTAAATCATCTTATTGGCCAGCATTTAATACTTCCTTAAATTTGTTTTTATTGTATATTGGATTCTGATCACTCTGAAAAAACTACAAAATTTTAAGTTTGACCAATAGTTGACATAAAAAACTCTAGTTTTATCATTAGGCTGTGTACATTTTGTATTTTATTGACTGAGTTACAATACCATAACAGTTCAGGCCATATTTTTTGTTTTGATAAAGACATTTCTAGAAATTATGCTAACATTATGAGAAATGTTTTTCAAAAGTATAAAAGCAAAGAGTCTTTTTTTAAAGATTTCCCGTGAACTAGGATACAAATCTGGTTGTGAAATGATCAATTTAATGTAATTTGCATGAAAAAGGAAATCTATATGGGTAGGGCAACACAACTGGCTCCAGCCCAGGGGGCCATGTCCTAAATCTCACCCTGTATATGTCTTACAAACAACTGGGAGAGTGGTAAAAATTCTGCCTATGATGGAAGTTACACCAAAGTCAACTAGAACATAGGTCGGGCACATGCAAACTCTCTCACACACACACACACACACACACACACACACACACACACACACACACACACACACACACACACACACACACACACACACACACACACACACACACACACACACACACACACACACACACAAACATGCAGCGCCTTGGAGGTGCTTGGGCGGACAGACATGCTGGGAAATCGCCTGGAACTGTATTAAGCCCGACGTCCTTAAAACAAACAATGGCACCATGAAATAAGGGCTTATGTGCTCAAAGTCAAAGAGCCCCCTCAGCAACTATCCCTGTTTATCTCTCCCGCTGTCTGACACACACACCATTTCTTGTGTGTGTGTTAAAGGGGGGGGGGATGGAGCTACACACTCACAGCTCTACTGGGGAGGAGGAGGGGTCCAACTTTGCTCCTATGAACTCTCACCTGTCAACATGGAGCAAAGGACTTTACTTGGTAAACACAAAAGGACTTTAGCTGTGTACTTCTGGCGGCGACTTGGCCCGTTTTAGTCATTGCAAGGCCGCAGTCACGCAGCTACGGCTCTCTGTCCGTTGCTGCTGCTGCTTCTGCCGAGTGTCTTTCAAGGCGAGGTTAAACCCACTCAGAAGTCATGCAATAACTTCTGTGGGTGGCTCTTGCCCAGGATGTCATTTTTTTGGGGGACGTCACCAAGTTGGGGTTCAGAAGCATTGGCTATTTCTGTAAATATTCAGTATTTATTTAACAAGTAAGTCCATTTTGATTATAATCTCTTTTTCAAAGACTATTGTACTAAAGGAAGATTTAACAAATAGATTTATTTATTTATTTTATTCATCTTTATCACACCGAGGATTGTAGAAATGATATTTTTAATGCAGACTAGCGATCTGTCCAGGGTGTAACCTGCATCTCACCCAGTGACCACTGGAGATAGGTATCAGCCCTCCCCATGACCCTGCACGGATAAGCGGGTACAGAAAATAGATGGATATGTGGATTTCTTTAATGCATACATTTAGGAAGGAAAAGGATGAGCTTTGGATTTTGGTAACATTTATTTATACATATTCATTTGTATTTTGTTTTTCTCCCTAAAGTGCCCCTCTTTGAATGGGACCATGAGTTTAAGTAAAGGGTTTGGAGTGTTATACACATTTTAAAAGCATTGACAATACATTTTTGTAGGTCCTAAAAAAAGAGCAGATGCTAACGTATCTCAAATGTGTTTATCTCTGATATATACATATCTGAAAACATGAATTACACGCTATTATGTTGACCAATCTGTATTTCAAGTTTCACAGTTTTGACTTTTGGTTTTGGTGTGCCACACCAAGAATATTCATGGCCCTCATTTTGCCACCCACTACAAAACTCCTTGGAGATGAAAACTGCATTCTTTTAAGAGAGGTGAAACATTTTCAGCCACCGTACAGGTGATCAAGATCTGTCGTTTGGTACACATCCAAATCTAACCTAATCATGAAATGTTTACTTTTGGTGTTTTCTTTTCTCTCTATAAGCCCTCCGCCACAGCCATCATCCTCCTGCCTGAGTATGGTGATGAATAAAAAAAAAAGAAAGGAGAGAGATGGAGAGAGAAAAAAAGAGGCAAGTGGTGCAGCAGATAAGCGGCGGTCTGTTTTCACTCCTCTGATCAGCGTAATTATATTTGTTGGCGTGGAGGTAAGTGGCCCTCCCCGGGGGGCGCATTGTACTCCGCTCACTCCATGTCATAAAATAAAATTACAAGGAAAGGAGAAGATATCCTTACAATAACAGAGGCGAGCCGTAAAATCAAAGAGTGGCTAAATTAAATCTGAAAGGGAGAGAGAGGGGGGAAAAAAACTCTCATGGAAAAACACATCAAGGGCTATGATGGACAAGGGCAGGAGGCTTCAAATAAAACGCAGGTTAATGAGTTTATGATAGCTTATATGACTACAGGAGTACATACGTTCACGTCAACAAAGGTGTTTCTATTTACGTAAGACGAATTAAGCTGTGATTCAGTCCACAAATTCTTCAAGTGGAGGCTTCTATAGGATAGGAAGTAAAATGTAAAAAGCTAAGTAGCTTTAAAGTGCCTCTCTCACCACATACACTACAAGTTTAGCTCTCTGCAACAGTCTCATCTCCTGTTACAGCAGTGGATGTTCACACTCCTTGTACCTGTTGGCACCCTCTTGTATGGTTTATGTATCTGTGTGACCTCTGACCTCCGGTGTGGAGGTTTGGCCCTGCAGTACCCGACAGGGCGGCATTACTCTGGTGACATCTCTCTGACCTTTCACACCAGAGGGAACCTGTCGCCTCAGGGGAGGTGGGCACAAAGGGGAAGCGTTTTAATTGGCCTGTAAACACAAACAGAGAGAGAAAACGCAGACATTCAGATTGAGGAGTGTGTTGCTACATAATTGAATATCACTCATTTGTCAAAGTGATGGCAATTTATTATGTCTCCAGTGTACGAGACTGACAAGAAATGACTGAATTAGGGAAATTTCATTTTGAATGAAAAAATATTTCTCATAGAACATTAGGCCTGTCTACTGGACTACACAAGTTATTTACCTATTTATCATACTTTAAAATAAATAAAAAGTCCTGTTTTAAATATTTTTCTAGAAGTAAGTCTTCAATTTATTTTGGATTGCTTCAGCAGATTAAAAAATAATATTTCTAATCAGAAGACCAATATCGACAAGACATCATTTTTCACCCCCTCGAGCAGCAGGTGATACAAACACATTCAGTCCCAGCCACATATTCTTGGCACCCATGAAAAAAAATATGTGAAAAATAAATTCATCTTATGTTGCAGTAGCATAACACTGAAATTCCAACCTTAACGTTTATTTATTTGAGGGGAAAGGGCATCTCACCTATAGACATTTTACAAATGTTTTTCCCAACTCTTGGTAGCTCTGTTGTTGCTCACAAACCCCTCTTCAACCATACTCTTTTTTTCAACAGTACATTCCCATCAACAGCATTTCCAAAGGTTGCATCATGTCTCTCTGGATCAGGGGTCTTCAACCCTGATCCTCAGGACCCACCGTCCTGCATGTTTTAGATGTCACTGGTCGACCACACCTCAGTCTAATGATTGCACGACCTCCTCTTCAGCAGCCCTCAAGGGTTGCAGAGGCCCAGGTGACTAACCCACTTATTTTTTTTGTGTGTGGGAGCAGGGAAACACCTAAAACATGCAGGACAGTGGGTCCGGAGGACCAGAGTTGAAGACCTCTGCTCCAGATTGAGTCCTCAGTTCCCTCTTATGTTCTCTTCTCTATAGTTCACCCCAACTAACCATTCACAAACAAGAGAATTCATCTTGTACCGCTCCGCCTTCAACCGTTTGAGTCCGAACCAAAAACGGTTCGGGCCAATCACGTTGCAGTATTGAGGTTTAGGGCGGGACATACCGCTGCGACAAAGGCAAGAGCTTCTGAACCCACAGCTGAACCAACATAAAGATGGCAGCACAGGAGGATGCACGCGTAGCTGCTGCTATCACATCTGTTTTGTAAGAATCCACAATTTCTTTTTTGATAGCAGAGCAGCAAGAAGTGCCTTGACTAGCTTACATTTTCGTGGTTTCTCGTGGCACCTGTTGCTTGCTTTTTAATTTGATACCGTGATTGGCTAAAACCAACATTTGGCAGGCGGGCACTAGGTGTTGCTTTGCCCAATCAGCTCGGAGAGTTCTGCTTAATGTCCATCCTTTCCCCAAATGGATTCAATGGGAGCAGTCCCAGTGCTACACATTATCAGTCTGGCGGGCCAGGTCACACACCAACGTTTATCTATCAAATTTAGATCTGTGGACTGTGAAAGTTGATTTTCTTACTGGTCAACCTGTTTTCTGTTAATTCAGCCGTATGGTTTGGATCCATTTTCTACCAAAATATTTAGGGACGGCCCACTTTTGGTTTAGCGGCTGTGGAAAAGAACTAGAAAAGTTCATAAGGCCATGCTCTCCAATAGGTTTGCACAGCTTTTTGAAGGCAAAAAGTCTGACAGCGTCACAGATCCACCACTATTCTTGACATGGAGTGCTTTTTCACATATTCATCCAATGTTTCAAGGCAGGTGTATGTGACAGAAAAATTAAATCTTAGTCTCATCTGACGAATAATTGTGGTTCCAGTTAAAGTCTCTGTAGAAATGAGAAAAATCAACATGCCTTTGTTTATCATAGTAGGACCGAGAGAGTATTTTCCTAGCAGGCCTCCCAAACAACCTGTTATCATGTAGACAGCATTTAATGGTTGCGATGGAGACTTGGTGACCCCAAGATGTTCTTAGTGATCTTTGAAGGCCCCTTTTAACCTCCCTTACCATCACTGTGCATGATGCCAAGAGAAATAAGGTTCTATGTCCAGCCTAGTGCCCAGTGGCTAAAGGACTGGGCAGTGTCACATCTTATTTAGATCCCAGGGAATAAGAATGTCCTGGCTTTTAAGTTTAAAGTTCTTAGAAACTCTGACCAACGTAAACGAAAAAGATATTGTTTGAAAAACCCATTCAGTTATATTTATTTTAAACAGAATTTTATTTTATTTAACAGAAGTTTATTTTACCTTACTGATGCACTTTTTTCAGTGTAACAATATGCTACTGCAATAAAAGAACAATTTACTTTAATACTCTCTATGATGTGTTGCTTTCTGAGATCCATTAGCCTACTTTGTGTTGTATGAAAGGTTCAACTTGGGAGATTTCTTAATTTTACAGATGAGGTAAATCCTTAAAATCAAAAATATTTTGGGTGTTATTGCAACACTAATGAACAATGATACACCTGTCCAAAGTTGTTGAAATGAGTTTTAAAAACTACTTTGAAAATAAATTACTTCTGTACTGTAATTTCAATTGCACTGTTATTGTTTTTGCTACTATAGCTTATAGTCCCTTGACTCTGCCTTGCCATAAGGATTTAGGTACTTAATGTATGTGTGTCACTTGTAATTAATCAGAGTTGCTACACAATCTATCCTCCGTTGAGGAAATGCGTGAACAAGCTACAGACACAGGTTACAAGTCAGCAGCTCATAAAGTGCTCACATGCTCCGGCACACACACATGCAGACGTGCCTCAGACAAGTATGCACAGTTCATACATGCAGAGTTAGGCTAATGTACACGTGCACGCTGGCACAGACACACACACTCCCGGCACTTTCAAAGACTTCCCGCTGGACAGAGGCGTCTGCCAGCGCTGCTATAAATCACACTGAGGATGGTGCTGAGGGCAAGGCGCACCTTGTGCACATTGCCCCCACTCCTGGGCTGAATAAACCATAACATCCTGCCTCTCGTGCTGCCCGACGCCCTCTGAGTGTGACCTTTGAGAAGACCCCCCTATCCCCCCCCCCCCCCCCCATTATGAATGCCCCCAACTGACCTCCTCTTCTTCACTCCATCCCCATCATTTACCCTTCCTCTCTTCAGTATAACTTATTATAAGTGCAACATATTTTTCTTTGGGAATTTCAGCTGCAGCATTACCCTAATGGGCTGGGATATGATTGTTTGGAGTGAACCTCTGTTTTGCTGTGCAAAACAGCAGGAAGCAAGTGGTTACCAGGAGGATGCCAACGCCCTCATCCTGTCGTGTGCCTGCTTGGCACAGGTGTTCAGAGCCAATCAGTTCTCTCTGTTCTTTTTACCTCAGGGCGTGCCGAATTTGGCTGAGAAGGTGCACCTTTCCTTCATGACCCTCTCAAGAGGAGGTGTAATATTTCTGGAAAGAGGGAGAGGGCTTTACAAGCTAGCCGACACATAAAAGAAAACAAAGGATGGGTGAAATGTTGAGCTGTCTGCTGATTGTTTCCCCTGAATTTTACTGCTGCAGAGGGAGAAGCTGAGCAGATGATTCGCATAGCAGTCGATTCTTGGCATCCCACTAAAAGGTCTTGCTATAGACAAAACAAAAAAGCTGAAAAAAAGAGTCTCTGCTATGTATTGGTTGACATATAACCATTCAATTGCAGACTTATTTAGGATAGAATTACATTTGCACATGTCCTTTAAAGTACTTAGTGCAGCTCCACTGATATGCAACATGTTTTCAGTGTAGAAAAATATAATTTGAATTTTAAATACAGCGGATTGTTTTTTCAAGTTTAAAACACATGCACGTAAATGCATGAGCGAATGCAAAAAGGTATTTGCATGTCAGCGCATTCACACAAAGGTCAGAATCTCTTCCTGACACTTGTATTGAGACAACATAGTGAGACACGTTCTTTATATATGTGACATTATTGTCGACTGTTTCATAAATTCTCCTGTCATGACTACAACATTTAAGGTTTTACTGGAATTGTGTGTGAAAGTTCTGCACAAAGCAGTTTATGATTAAGGGAATGAATTGAAAAATTATAAGTTGTCTGCATCTTTTAATATAAAATTTGCTAAGTGTGAAGTGCATTTGCATGCATCTTGTACTCTGACACTCCTACATACAATGCTGTGCACCCATTAGCCTTTTGAAATCTCCTAATTGCTAAATAGAGTCCCCCAGTATCAGTTTAAATTCAGCATAAAATCAGCTGTTCAATGATTGCCTCGGATGTTTGGCGTAGCAGTGCTTTTCTCCCCTGGTTCTGAAAACGCACTGCGCTGCATGTTGAAAAAGTTTCCCCGCTTTAACCCGCCTGATTCAGGTGATTGCAGTTCAACAAAAAGCTGTTTATCAGTCATCAATTGAAATCAGATGTGCTGAATCAGGGAAGTATCTAAAACATGCAGGGCAGTCTGCCTTGAGGACCAGGGTTGAAAAACAATGTGTTGCACACCATTAATGAGCAAACTGTCAGGATCCGAGGGTGTGAGTGTGAGTTTTGTCTGTGCGTGTGTGTGTGTGTGTGTGTGTGTGTGTGTGAGAGAGAGAGAGAGAGAGAGAGAGAAAGAGAGAGAGAGAGAGAGAGACAGACATTTCCTTAAACAGAGGACCTCAGCTGAATGGCGTGGCTGCACACCTGCCAGTACACCATGTACGCAAGTACGCACTGCTGGAGATTTAAGGAGGTGATGGATGATTGCTCTTCCCCTGACGATCAGATCAGGTTCTTCCTTGTTGTGTTTCCTGAGACTACTTTTTTGTTGAAAGTTATGTTTTGCATGTTTTGCTTGCTTCAGCAAGAAAACACAATGATGCTTCCATCATTGTGTTTTCTGCGCCTCCCAGGTTGAAGCTTGCATTAGGGTTCAAGCCAACCTGGATCCTTCAAGTAATCCTCTCTCCAGGACAGATCCCTTCTGGAAACTCACCAGCTCCATGTTCGTCCACTGCAGCTCAGCTGCCTCCAGCCATTGCCTGCCTGCCTGCTTCCCAGACCTCTCTGTTCAGTTACCGGGCATCCACGTCAAGTCTCAGCTTAGTTTTTGGTGGAAACCTCCTTGGAATGCAAGACCTCGCTGTGACGTTTCCATCAACAACCTACTGCTAGATCGCAATTTTCTCCTGACACCTTCTTTTAACATAAGAATAGTAAATCATGTAACTTTTCCTTACTCTTTTACCGATTAATCTCCTCTAATATCTCTCTCTCTCTCTCTCTCTCTCTCTCTCTCTCTCTCTCTCTCTCTCTCTCTCTCTCTCTCTCTCTCTCTATATATATATATATATATATATATATATATATATATATATATATATATATTTTCCTTATGCGTGATTCTGCATGTTGGCCCGGAAACTGAATGCAAACATAAGACAAACAGCATCATGCATTATTATTGTGATATTTTATAAGTTAGCACATTATGAGCTTTGGACAATCCGGAGACAAATTTCTCGTATGTGAACACATATCTGGCAAATAAATCTCATTCTGATAAAGACTGATGAACATATCAGATAGGCCAGGAATAGTATTATGGAGTTTGTTCAAGGATAGCTGGGTTATGACACATTCATCTAAGCATTAGACCCCTCACTGAGCACCTTTCAATTCATCATGTGAAGGTGGAAAAAGTATGGCACAACTGCAAAGCTCCCTAACCAAGGAAGGAGAGCAGAGATCAGTGAGCAGCTTAGAGAGCCATAGCAATTCTGTGAGAGTTGAAGGGATCCATGGCTCAGGTGGTAGGGTCTGTTGAGAAGACAACTACTAATTAAAATGCAAAATATTATCTAAAACGCTGAGGTGACATAAAGTGCAGCCCAGTAAAATGTTTGTGACTTAGTCTCTTTAGTCTAAACACCACTACTCAACTTCCCATTGTCTGAACAAGCATACAAGCGATAGAACATGTTCGTGCACCATCAAACAAGTTATTTCCTATCTGTTGGACCCCCTTTCTAATGCCACCCTGAGCAACTGCCCATAGAAAAACCAGCCACTGAATGTACACACATAAAAGCTGGCCTTTATGGAAGAGTGGCATGAGAGTCTTTGACTTCAGCTTAGTACACAGCAAACACATAGAGGAAGGTGCTCAGGTCCAATGAGACAAAAATGTGACTTTTTGGCTTACCTGCAAAACATTGTGGCCGGTAACTAAAACTGAACATCTTCCTGAACACTTTACCACAATGAAACAGAGGCTCAATCCGAATATGTCTAATTATAGCTCCTGGTTAATTATAGCTCCTGGCTCCTGTTCCTTGACCTTACAGGGGCGACTGTGGCTTGATGGGTTGAGTAGTCGTCTGGCAATCAGAGGGTTCGATTCCAGCTTCCCCTTGCCACATGTCAATGTGCCCCTGGGCAAGGCACTTAACCCCAAGTTGCCCAACGAGCTGCGTCTCGGTGTATGAATGTGTGCGCGTTAGTGAGAGCGACTGGGTGAATATGGCTATAGTGTACAGTGCTTTGGGTGGTCAGCATGACTGGAAAAGCGCTATATAAGTTCAGTCCATTTACTATTTACTTTCACGGGATCAGCAGTAAGAACTCTATCATGGGGAGGAAAGGAGCTTCGGACTGTTGAGCCAATATCAGATAGACTTTGACTCCGACGTCATTACGCGACGCAAGTATGGCTGATGGACGACGAGAGTCAAATCTGGGCCTACAACCTGCGCGCTCTCGTCTCGGCCATTTTTCTCTGGCCATTTTCATTAATTTGTCACGCAAAGGATTGTAGGATTCCTTATAGCTCCTTAACGCTGGTAAGAAACTTTGCAAGGTTCCTATGCTAAATTAGCTGTGAGAGGAAGCATATAGGCGCCTTTTTACTACCTCCTTCCTTATTGACTGCACTGTTCGGACAGCACTCATCATGACACACTTTAATTTTGGCTAAAGGGTCCTTCCCGCACAGATTTATTCGGATGGATCCATAGTGATGGATGCTTAATGCTGTAGGGTTACCTTTCTTCAGCAGGAACAAGGAAGCTAATGATTGAAGTTGTTGGGAAGATGGGTGAAGTTAAAAGAAAAGCAATCGTGTTAGAGACTGAAAAAGCCTTTAGACTGGGGCAGAAGTTGGCACTGTTGCAAGGCACTATATAATTCAAGCACATTTGGTCAAGATATAAATAAAAGTCAAATGAACCCCTGAGAAGAAACTCCCCTGTGCCTTAGCTCCATATCTCAACCATGGCCTAACCTGACTATAAAAGTGCTTTGGTGTCACACAAGCAGGTAGAGATCCAGTTTTAGAGCAGAGCAAAGTCCAATAATAGAACGCTGTCTCTTTTGTTCCACTGATATAAATAGATTGAAAATAATTTTTTTCCTGGTCGCTGTTAATGCTCAGAGATAGAATGTATCTGTCTTGATCTGTGACCTATTTTTCATACTGCAAAGACATTGCTTGTATATACATTACGTGACGCAGTAAGTATAAGAATAGCAAATGTGATGCTGTATAAAAATTCATTAATTATTATTTTATGAGGTAGGGCATCCGATGAATTTCCAATATTTATATCAATAGGATTTATGGGAGCAGCCTCTCACTGAGCTGAAGAACGATCAGCACTGCTGTAATTACTTATATAAAAAACAACATATTGTTTATATTTAGACCAAATGTCTGTGCTGTGAGGGCTATGATAACCAAAGCCAAATCCTGTGATTGTGCACAGTCATAGCCAAATAAACACGATTCTGATTATGACTTTGGATTTCTATTTACCAACCAGCATTAATAATCCATACAGTCATCAAATGCATTGCTCTATATAGTTTCAAAATTGCATTTTTTTTTCTCCTCATATATTGGAAAAAAATGAAATAGAAGTGGAGTTGCTCAAGTCTCTCTTTGCTTTTATAATGAAGTCATCATCCTGTTTCTCTTCCTCAAAACATCAGCCTTAATCATCTACATTCAAACCATTTAGTTATTCTTTCCAAGTGGCACAGTGGTGATTGAATCGGCCACCCCGTAAACCCAGCTCCCCTCTTACACGCACACACTCTGCTGTTTTTGGTGTCTTTTGCTAAGCCAGCGGACAAGTGCTGCCCGGGGCCGTTCCTGATCCTTCTGGCCCTTTCCTTGCAAAAATCTCCTCTTCCTGTACGGAAGTTTATTGTGATCGGCCTGACTGTCACCGATGCTTCCCGAAGGAAAGTGACAGCGGCTTTACTCACCCAATGACCTGTGAAGACGAGAGAGGAAGCAAAGAAAACAGAAAATGAGGGAGTGTGCGTTTGGATACGTGTGCAGCCTGACTAAGGGTTTCTTTTCTCTCCATTAAGAAGGCAATGTTCAATCAGCACAACTTTTGTCATGTGTGCATGACCCAGTCTTTAACTGACCTTTTTCAACATCCTCCTTTTTCCTCCTGTTTAGTCGGTTTTCAGTCTTCTTGTTAGCAATCTGAGCTCTGAACAACAGAGAGGCCAGCATATGTAAATAAAATTATTGAGCCTTGAAGAGAGAGCGAGAGAGTGGATAGATAGAATGATGGAAAGATTATGTCCATCTGCTGTGATGATCTCTCTCCAACTTTATCTGGCATTGGTCTTTTCTCAATCCAACTCTGGCCCAATCATCCCCACAGGACCCAGGAACTGGCCCTGTCTTGACCCAGTTTTGGGCTTTCATTCTGGGATTGCTGACATATCCATCCCGACACTAGACTATCCCCTTCTTCCTGCAAAGGGGCGTTAAAGCAAGCCCTGAGATTATCGGATGGTCTCCTAAGAGACACTATGCTGTCCACTTATATAAAGATTATCCTTTAAAAGGAAGGGATGTTGTGGATGGAGGACAGAAAGAAGAAAAAAGGATGTGCTTAAGAGATGGGTGTAGGTGGGGTGGATGGAGGGTGAGATTGCAAGGACAGAGATACAGCGAGAGGGCAAATGAATCATGCTGAGATAAAGTGTGTGTGGGAGTGGGTTAAAACAAAAGCGAGATGAGAGAGCGCCGTAAAGGGAAATGCCTTAATGAAAAGCTGAGGTGGAGTTTAGGTGACCGAGCCAGAGAGAGTGGAGGAAGGTTTACGCAGAGATGGAGTGATGGAGAAATAAAGTAATGAGGAAGCAGGAAGGATGAGGACAAGAGTTGGATTAAACTGTGAAAACAGTTTTGTTTCTGGTGCTTGCAGTTTAAACCACAGGTGGGTGGTAATTGTGTAACTATTTGAAAAAAAATATTTCTACAAGTATTTTTACTGCACTATGTTACTTTTACTTAAGTAGTATCATTTTTAAGTAACTCTTCTCATAACTAAGTACAATTTCCGACAACTCTACCGTCCTCTGGTTACTTTACTGAATGAAGAACCAACAGGTTTTAACCAAAAATACACAGACACACATTTACAGGTCAACTTAATGAGGATCACGTAAATTTAACATAAACAGTGTATGCTGTCACTGGAAGTAGTTTGCTCTGTTCTTGGATTCATACACTACCTACTGTAAGCATTGAGCAATTAGGGAATGTATTTATTCTGCATTTATTTGTCATTTTGTTATGTTGTAATTTATTTCTAATACTTTTTTTGTTTTGTTCTATAAACCCCAGGAATTTGCACATAACCTAATATTATTTTATCTGTATGATCAAATATTTTTTTACAAATTAAATCAGACGTTTTGATCAAACAGTTAATGACGATGTGAATAGTTGTTTTACTAAATACTATTTTACTCTTACTTGAATCTTTTTTTTGGATGGCTACTTTGTTTTGTAATTCTACTTGAATTAAAACACATTAAAATAATGTAAATTTTACCTAAGTATCATTTTTGGCCACTCTACCTACCTCTGGTTTAAACTGAATGGATTTAAATACTTTAAATCAGGCTGTGGGCTTAATTATTTATATTTGCTAAATGCCAGGATAACAAGGGATTACGCTTTCAATAGTTTCTTTATAGTCAAGGGCTTCCATAGAAAAATAATTATTTGATATAATTCCCTTTAAACCGTTGACTTAGGTCAAACATTTTGGGTGAAACTACGACAGCCTTCTCACATTAGCTTGATGGGATGCTGGACCCAATTCTCCTGACTTTCTACAATTTTTATCTGCTGATCCTCTAAATCTCAGTTGAAGCATTGGTAGACATACATTTTTAGGTCTTTCCAGAGATGTTCTGAAGGCTGAGATCTGGTCGGGGTTTCTCAGGGACATTTACTGACTCTTCCTAAAGCCACATCTAGGTAAGCTATTGTGCAGTTCATGCAATTGTGTTGTTGGAAGATTAGATTTTGCCCCCATCTGACTTAGAGAACAATGTGGAGCAAATTTCTTGAGGAATCTCTCCATATTTGGCTGCTATCATTTTAACGTCTGTACAGACTATTTGCCCAATTCTTGTCACAGAAAAACCTCCCCACAGCATGATCCTACCACCACCCTCCTTCACAGTTGGGCTCATACCAAAAAGTTCTATTTCCATTTCATCAACCCAGAAAATTTTGTTTCTCTTTGTTTGACAATCGCACTGATGCATTTCTGCAAATTTGGACCAGTTTGCCATAGCTGTGGTACCATGAAGGCTTGGTAGACCCTTGATTAAACTTCTGGATGGTTCTTCAATCACCATAAGCGAACACTAGAGCTCAGTTTTATTTAAAATTAGATTTTGGTCACCTAGTGTCTGGGAAGATCCAAATGTCTTCCACTTTCAAATAACTCCAAGGTGTATTTTGTATCCTACCCCATGTTTGTGCTTTGACACAATTCAGTCTTGCAGGTCTACAGACTATTCCATTGACTTTAATGCGTATTTTCTGGTGTGACATGCACAGCCAAGTGTCTGATATAGGTCTGCTCCCCTCCAAATCTTGTCCAGTCAACAGAATTGACCACAACTAGACTCCAGCTAAATTGTAGAAGCATACCAGGGATGATCGGCGAAGATCAGATGCACATTTTTCATAAATTTTAAAGAATACTGTCCTCAAATTGGTTTTAGAATACATTTCTGGAACAACAAAACAAACTTATCCATGGTGGCCTTTAACTTATCCTTAGGAACACAAAGTATAAGAAACTACGGTTTGGATAAAGCAGTTTTCATGGAAATCAATGGATGGCCTATGCATTTATTATACCTATGACTGATGTCTGAGTGAAATACCTGTGCGTGCATTCTTCTTCTTTATCACGGTGTCTATGGTGGGAAATCGGTCCACATGATCCTAGCAAGCCAAGGGGGTTCAAGGAGGAGAGGGATGAAGGACAGAGCCGAAGAGGAACAGGGGGTGAAACTCCCATCACTACGTTAATCTCCTCATTTTCATTTCTCCTACCATGTGTGGGATTAGAATGATTTTATTTAAAGTGTCAGCTTGAGCTACTGGATTGAGAAATCTGGATTTCATGGGGATTATTATTAGAGCGAAAATGCGCACCCACCCACACTCAGAGAGATTTACCTTCTCTGTCAGGCACTAATGAACTGCTTGACCAACGAAAGGTATTTATTTTGAAAGTCAGTGTCAGAGACAGACATTGCAGTACATTATTAAATATGTGTTAAGAAACATGGAACTGCCATTCATTCATCTTCTCACCTTACAGCAAACAACATAGCAGCCGTTCTTGGCAGCTTGTTTAGTATGCCATGTTATGTCACTTTCCTTTTCTTTTCCCTCTCATTATCAGGACACAATTGTTCGTTAACCTTGGCGAAGCAGAGTGAAACGAGGACTCACCAAAGCTTCATCCTTCTGTCAGATTTAACCTCTAATCTACATTAGTATAAGGCTTTCACCACTCTGGCAAAAAAAGAATAAAAAAACTGCATCACCTTTTCATCCTCGGGACAAGCCTTTTTATTCTACCTCTTCTCATTACATTAAAGGATGAGGCAGGCTGCATGGTGCACTGAGCGGTATTTAAAGACACTATCCCCTTCATTGTTTTAATTTCTCTTTATTTAAGAGACTCCCTCCTCCCATCGCCGCAACCTCCCACTGTTTAATTTCTCTTTTGCTGAAGACTTCCTCCCTTCAT
Source organism: Fundulus diaphanus (assembly GCA_037039145.1). Lineage (NCBI taxonomy): Eukaryota > Metazoa > Chordata > Actinopteri > Cyprinodontiformes > Fundulidae > Fundulus > Fundulus diaphanus. The sequence continues at coordinate 28,522,755 of CM073142.1, read as the reverse complement.
CTCACTGATTGATCTCTTTCTCAAATGACATCGGAAAGTTGCTCACTGGAAGGTCCCTGCATAAATGGTGTGTCTGATGGAGATGGAGCCGTGTTAGCTGTAAATGACAAAAAAAACACCAGAAAAATCTTTATGTTTTACATATTGAAATAGCTGATTTCTTTTTCCTTTTTTTTTTTGGGCAGGTAGTAATAAATGCAATCCTTATTTTAAAAACTGTTCTTTGTGCTCGTTTAGATTATTTTTGTATGATGTAAGAAATTCCTATATGGGCAATTACTTTTTTCACAGTACTGTATATGTATAGCCGATTTTCCTGAACACATGTTGCACGTATTTAAAACAAATCCATAGTGCATTTCCATCCCTTTACTCTTTCGGATATTTTGCAATGTGTAAACATTTCAAACTGTCAAATTCTTTGGCAGACAGGCGCCAAAGGCAGGGAACCTCTAGAGCAGAGGTGTGAGACTCCAGTCCTAGAGGGCCGGTGTCCTAAAACTATTCCTAGTCCAACACACCTGAGTCAAATAATCAGGTCATTAGCAGAACTCTGGAGAACATGACTGCATACTGATGAGCTCATTCAGCCCTTTGAGTCAGGTGTCTTGGACAAGGGACATATGTAAAGGTTGCAGGAAAAAGTCACTTGACGACTGGAATTTGTCACCCCTGGTGTAGAGGAAGGGGATGGACGTGTAGGCTTCATTAAAAAGGGTTTGACAATAACAGCAGGAGCATTTAGACCAGGGGTGTCAAACATACGGCCGGATCCGGCCCACCGAACAATTTAGTCCGGCCCGGTGGCTAAATGCATTATCATTATTCAACAATGATTTTTTTTTTTTTCCTAGTGTCTTGCTGGCAACGTGGCAATAAGAATTGTTGTCTTAATGCCAAAAAGAGCTCATCAGATTTGACTTTCACAAGTGGAGCAGTACGGCTTTTGCCATAGTGCTCCGCTTGATTTATGATATTTATTATGATTCATGCGGGGGAATATCTCAAATGATATGGACACTACAATGGGAAAGTAAGAGAGGAAAGGAAGAACAAGAAGAAAAAAGAAAAGGTGAAAGAAAGAGGAGATAAAAGGAAGAGAATGATAAAACAATTATTGAAAAAAACATGTACTTCGTTTAATTGAAAATCTGCAGTTCCTATATTGTCCACGAGGGGCGCTGTGTTTTAATCAGCAGATGGTAGCACTGAGCTTCAGATGTGGAAAATTTATTTTAAATCATTTCTTAATTTTTATCTGTTTGATGTATTTTGTCATGCAGGACAGTGTTTTTAAGTTCCAAAAAATATGAATAAATGTTTTTCAACATTGTACAATCACTGTGATCAGTTCTTATGCATAATGCACTTAAGTAAATGTTTAACTGAGTAAAAGTATTGTTGAAATTGCACATACTTTTCTTAAAAACGCTGAGGTTATTCATAATATATTGTGTAAAAGTGAAATTCATTTAATATAAAAATCAACAACAAGTCCACTTTTATTAGTTCTATTTAATCTTGCAATGAGTTTACTCGTGTGGCCCTCTTGAGATAAAGATTAAGCTGTATGCGGCCCCTAAACCAAAATGAGTTTGACACCCCTGATTTAGACCGTCCAAGAAACCGTCCAAGGAACGTCCAAGAAAATCACCTGAAATGAAAGAAATGAAAATGTTCGGAGAAATATAAGGATAAATAAGTGGAACGTGTGAGGCAGAATGAACAGAGCACATAAGTGTAATAATTATCAAAAGAGAATGGAAATCAAGGTTACCGACTAGAAACAACTGAGCTAAAGTGGAGAAAAAAATAATTTTGGAATGCTGACAGATTAGCTTTGGAATCTCTCTTGAATGATGGCATGGGAGCTCAGATCCTGAGACTCCAGCCAACGGGACCAATGGGGAGTGTTTGCTTGGCGGCTGACGTCACAGCGAGCGATGGGATTTCTCAATATTGCAATCCAGGCCTGTACAGGTTCAGTACACAGAAAATCTACAAGACTGACAAATCCAATATAGATAAGCAAATTTGGCCAGCGGACAGGCAGAGGTTGATTTCACAAAGGCAGAAAGTAGGACAATCCAGAGAGGGACTGGCAGAGTCCAGAGTCAATAACCAAGTCTAGATTCAAAAACCAGGAAGTAAGATCTTGCATGAAAGAGGAGAAGCAAGACTCCAAGGGACAAAAATAGGGTCATAAACAAGAGATCATGATCAGGCATGGAAGGAATGTTGTATGTATTTACATGCACAATGCTTTCGATAATCCGGCAGTTACTCACTGCCTTATATGGGTGATGGAACATGTTCAGCTAGGGAGTAAAGGCAGTACAGGTGAGCGTAATCTTGTGTGATAGCATCAGCCTTGATGGGATTCTGCCATCGATGTTCTTGGCAGGGACCTGTGATAGCTCTTCTGGGTGATAACCTTCCCAGTTGACCAGATGCTAAAGACCAATACCGCAGCATCTGGATCAGGGAAGGCGTCTGACTGTAAGGCGGGTGTCCCACCAATGAGCTGAGTGGAAGGAAGGGGCCCAAAGGAGGTCATGAATCCAGAAGTGAGTTGATGGCCTGTTTGACCCATGGTAGATTCTGTGACCATGGTTTGCACTTTCTGATTCGTCCTTTCCATTTGATCGTTACACTTCCAAAACTGGGGCCCCAGTCTGAAATAATCTTCATGGCAATCAGAGGAGACAGAAAATATCACAAAACCAGGATCTTAGTGAGTTCTTTGGTGGAAGGGAGTTTTTTTTAGCAGGATCAGATGAACCATCTGATGAACCATCTGATCCTGCTAGATGGTCAAGATGACAGCATTGGGAGGGAAACATGTGACAAAGTTACCCTTATGTGAGACCATGGCCAATGGGGGAATGGCTGAAGGTAATAGCAGTAGTCCAGCTGACAGCCTACTGGATGACTTGGCTTGGTTGTTTGGCAACTAAATGGTAAATGGCCAGCTCTTGTGCTTTATCAAGTCCCGAGGACCCCAAAGTACTTTACACTGCATACTGTTATTCACCCATTCATATACACAGTCACAAGCTGACGGTGGTTAGCTACATTGTAGCCAGACTGACAAAAACTGCCATATAATCAGCCACCAGCCATTACCCAAACAGTTCACCAGGCCCTCTAACCACCACCATCAGACAAAGCGGGTGAAGTGTCTTGCCCAAGGACACAATGAAAAAGCTACAAAAAAGTGGAGAACCTTGACAACGTAACAAAAGGTGAGTACCTCAGTTATAATGTGGTATGGAACAAATAGATGATTGGATGGTAACAGGATGTTGGCTGTGAGATTCTTTGGTCTTGTCTTCCAAGACCAGCCGAGCCCTCCAAACAAGACATGGTTTCTCTGTTCCTTCCAGCTAGTGTCTCCATTCCTCAAAGGCAAGTTTAACTGCCAGGAGTTCCTCATCTCCAACATTATAGCTCTTCTCTGCAGATGACAGGCTCATAGAAAAGAGGTGCAAGGCTGAACTTTATTATCGGCATACCTCTGAATCTTCCACTCCCCCATCTGAGGTGTTCACTTCAATGCTGAAGTGTTGTCTGGGATCTGAATTTCCTAAAGGCATTGTTGTGAGTGCTTCATCAACCTATTTCTGTATGGAGATTCTTTCAGGGGCAGACAATAAAAAGTATCAGGTTGCTTTGTGCTTATTGAAGACTTCTTCAAGGTTGTGGTAATATGAGGAGAAGCACTTGTTTGGCAGATGACATCACAGCCAGCGATGAATACCTCAATGGGGCAATCCATGCCAGTCTGGATTCAGCACACAGAAAAATCTACAAGGCTGACATATCCAATCCAGATATACAAAGCTTTGTCAGGGGACAGGTAAAGGTCGATTTCACAAAGGCAGAAGGCAGAACAATCCAGAGAGGGACTGGCAAAAGACCAGAGTCAATAATCAGGTCCAGAATTGCAAAGCTGTAAGTAAGATCTAGCGTCCATAAGTGGCAAGAATAAAGGCAAAAATCCTTGGAACAAAAACAAGGTCATAACAGGAAACTGTGATCCAGCATGGAAGGAACGCTGGGTGTATTTACTTGCATAAGGCTTTCAATAATCTGGCAAAGACTCACTGGCTGAACAGAGCTTATGTGGGTAATGTAACAGGTGTAGGCTATGGAGTAAGTGAGGCGGCACAGGTGAACAGAATCTTACAAGACTGTGGCTGAGGGTAAACACAGGGAGACAGATCATTAAAGAAACAAACAAAAATACAAGAAAGGCAGATTTTTTTTTATCTCTTAAAATGATTTAAACCAATAGTTTTCAAGGAGTGTGGGAGTTTTTATTTGACTGCATTTTCACTATTTTGACAGAATTAACTATTCTACATTTAGTTAAAAGTAAAAGGTTTATTATCTTTGCAAAGATTATGTTAGTCTACTTTTAGGGGCCTTTTCTTGTCATGCGAATGCTGGAGAACTGGATTAGACCACATATTTACTGACATGTTATGTCAGTAAGTCATACATAGGAGGTTATCCTAAAGCACCAGCAGAGATGCATGTATAACTATATTCAGAGCCAGGTCTTGGGAAGTAGGTTAAGCAGGCCGGGATCACCTCGCAGTGCTTGCTCCCGTGGTGGGAGGGATGGGTGCCGGAGATGGATAACAAAATGGGAGGGTGCAGAAACCAATGGAGAAATGTTCCAGGGGACATCTGTCACAGTGAGCAACTTGTTAGCTGCTCCCCCCTGCTTACTGTGTGACCCACAGATTCTCTTGCATGAATGATCAAGAACTATATAGGTTTTATGGAGGGACACTGCCCCTGTGCCCAGGCAGGGAAACCCTATACAAATTGCATTTATCTAAAACAATACTTCCAGATATTTATTGCTATGTTTAAAACGCTGTGTTTTGCTGTTGCATGAAACATCCCAGCTCTGTTTTGTCACAAATCACCATATGACACCTTTGTTCCTAGTTAGTGAGGATGCAGGCTGCTGAAGTTCATGCATTAGAACATTCCTCTCCCTCTCACCCGCAGGTGTTTAAGCCGTACAGTAAACAAAAAATGCTTCGGCACAAATAGAGACACATGCAAATACAAAAGCCTTATTGTATGTCGCCGTGTGTCCACTAACCCGTCCTTTTTAATCTGGGATTACGGTATTCCCATTGGGATGGCAACAGAGGAAACAATGCTTTATCTCATGGGAGGAAATGTGCAATAATGATGTTAACACCTCAATCTGCCTTATTTAGGCGCTGCATACGGTCTCCCTGGCTCACTTCTGTTCACACAGACACATAGGAAGACACAGTTTTAGTATTTGCCCCTCCCTCCAGCTATGCAAAACCTGCCAGACGCAGATCTAAACCTCTTAGAAATTAAATCCAATCCAAATTTCCTAAATTGTACCTCATCATTTAGGCAACAGAACACTCTGCATGTTTGTGTAAATAAACTGATGACATTGAGACTTCTTATGTGCGTAAAACATATAGTATAGTTGCTCCCACAAGGTGTAATCTGAAACTGAAATCATCCACTAACTATCATGTCCCTTCTTCTCCTCCATTATATTACATTTCTATGAGCTGTTTGAGGATTTAGAGCTTTGGAAGTGCAGCCTCTTTAATGTCATTTTCATGGCCAGAGCTTTGGAAATCTCTGTCAGTTCAACATCAGGAGAAACGTAAAAATGTTTTAGCAAAGTCCCATTTCTAAAATCTATAACAAAAGTAGTTTCACTGTTAAATTAAATTCTACCCTAGTGGATCCTTATGGGAGAGTCTATGTTTCTGCGCGTGTAAAGGTGTGCTGGACTGTGAATAAGACCTCTGATGATGGCTGTATTTTCTTTATAGCGAGGCCCCAGGTGCTGCCAGCGTCACACATCAACACGCATGGCACCACTGTGTGTTGGAATGGATACAATGGCCAATGAGAGAAGGGCCAAGATGTGCCTATGAGAAAGTGTGTAGAAGAATACAAGTGTGCATGCATGACAAAGACTGGTCCATCAGAGGAAAGCCAGAATTACCTAGGAAATTAAATGAAATGCTGCTTCTTAATGTTATATATATATGAAAAATCAGATAGCACTTTCCACATTGCGATCACAGTTTTCAATGTGTTTTATTGTGATTTTATCAGATATATATAGACATGTAGTAGTGTGCAATTGTGAAATGTAAAGAAAACCGTGCATAGTGTTCAAAACTTCTTCTAAATCTAAAGTATGGCATACATAAGATCCTGTGAGTCAACACTTTGTTCACCCATCTTTTGCTCCAATTATCTGCAGGTCATTCGGATATGTTGCTACCAGCTAGAAATGATAATTCATGCCCATTTTGTTTTGCTTAATATTTTAAGCTCAGTAAAATTTGATGTAGAGCATCTCTGAACATCAGCTTTTAAGTCTCGCCACCAAATTCTCTCTTCGGGTTCAGTTTTGAGCTTCGACTGTTCGGTTTCAACACATCGATATGATTTTAACCAAGCATGATGCCACATCCTTTTGCTGCATGTTTAGCACATTATCCTGCTGGAAGGTGAACCTCTTCCACAGTCTTAAGTCTTTTGAAGCCTTTAAAATGGTTTCTTCTATTTTTACTCTTGTATTCCTTGTCCGACCATCTCTTATCAGCTTTACTCGTCCTTCCTAAAGAAAGGCTTCCCCACCGCATGATGCTTTCACTACCATAAATCAGGGTCAATAGTCACATGTAGTGGTAACTTTTCACTTTACAAAGTGGTTTTGCATGTTAGTCAAAAAGCTTTATTATTATTATTTTTTTGCCTCACCTGACCAGAGCGTCTTTATCCACAAGTTTGCTGTGTTCCTACTTGGCTTGTGGCAAGCTGTTAACGGGTCTTCTCACGGCTTTATTTAATCAGTAAGCTTCTTCTTTCCATTCATTCATAAAACTCTGCCAACATAGTTTCCTACCTGAGCTGTGATTTTCTTCTGTCCTTTCAAAGTTACCATGGACGTCTGGGCTGCTTCTCTGCTTCCTTATTCAATTGTTTCTGAATAACCTAACAAGTTACGTGGTCTTCGCTTTTTGTTCACCAGTGTTCTCGAACAAACCTATGAAAGTTTTGCAAAACAGCTGGATTTAAATTATTTGACTGACTGATCTGTATTTATGGTATTTTCTATTTATCATAGAGAAGGGGACTTAATATAATTCACTCCACTTTCTTAGCGTTAGTTTCCCACCAATAATAATAATAATAATAATAATAATAAGTGCTACATCATCAAATTTATTCTAAAGTGAAAAAATACCAAAACTTTAAGGGAATTAATACTTTCACAAGGTACTTAAGGTCTAGTTTTGATCATTCATGTCACTTCATTAGTGAGATCTACAGACAGCAAAACCTATTTAAATATGTGGTGCTGGGGTTATAAGATTAACGCAGGGGCTTCTTAAAGACTCATAAAATGTCTTTCCCTCATTATCCTGCTAACATGTACTTTAAAGCCTTTTAATTTGCGGACTCTTTCATTGCGGGAACAGAACCGGTTTAATTGCATATGAACATGCATGCAAGGATGTGCATGTGTGCATACTGAATGTATGTAGTTCGCCATGTTTGTTTGTATGTGTGTGTGTACCAGCTGTGCGATCAGTAATCACTTAGCAGTGAGCTAATGCCCTTCTTAACCCAGGGGCCTCATAAGACTGAATCTGGTCCAGCCCTCTCAAAGCTATTGACAAATCCATTACCAAAACAAGGACATCAATCGTCAAGGAACACGCACAATAGTAAACACTTGCTTTGAAGTGGGTTCCTTGATGCCAAAACATATTTATTGTCATAGATTTCAAAGGTATTCGTACCCTTTAAACCTTTTCACATTTTGTCAAGTTACTGTAACAATCTTCATTGTATTTTATTAAGATTTTATGTGATAGACATATGCCCAGTGATGGAGGGTGTACCCTTCCCAATGGATGGATGGTGATAGATTTATGAAAGTGGTTCACAATTGAAGTGGAAGAAACACATGAAGAAAGTTATGGTTCAACTAGTAATCATCATTATTTGTCATTGTAACATACATTCCAATAAAATATGTCCTCTGCATTTAACCCGTCCCTTTGGGGGTCATCAGGGGAGCAGATCTGGAGGTCGGTAGCGGTGGAGACCTGGAGGCCGCTGGAGGCACATTAGCCTCGTAGGCCGGCGGCGCAGTGACTTTAGAGGCTGCCGGCGCTGCAAGTCCTACTAAAAGTTTATGCAATTCCTTGAACTGTAGACTGGTGTCCACAGAAGTTCACATCTAGTCTGATTAAGCTTAAGAGCTTTTGCCAATAATGGATTAAAATTTGTTTCTCAGTGTGCAAATCTGGTTGTGACAAACCAAAAAAAAACAATTTTTATCACTGAAATTGCGGTTATAACCGCAGACTTTAGAGCAAATGTACAGATTCCAAAATCAAAAACAGTTTTTCTTCCATTTTAAAATAAACACTACTTTGTGTTGGTCTGCCATATATTATCCAAATAATAGGTTTTTGATTGCAATGTGAAAAAATGTAAAAAGAACGTTCAATGGGTACATTTTGCTACAACAGATCATAATTTTATGAGAAAAGCAAACTTCTTTTATAATTTTACTTTTCAAATTGTTTATTTTTTTTAAGAAGATGATTTATGTGTCTTTTAAATCTTAATGCTGTTTTCAAAGGAGTCAGTAATTCTGACAATATTTTTGAGAATAACTATTGTAAGATGAAAGCCAAAAGTTAATTCCCCCCCCCCCCCCCCCCCCCCCTCCAAACAATGCAAGCAGCCTTTTAAAGTAAAAGAAACCCTCTCCAAAGGGATCCTGGGCTTTTCTGTCAAGGCCTCTGTGACCAAACCACCGTTCTACAAAGGCGAACATAAATAGCAGCTAAACTGCGCTGAAAACAGCCCTTCAGAAGTGTCACAAAGACTCAGTCGGCTCCCTGAGGGTCTGATGGTAAGCAGCGGCGTTTACATATCAGTGGTCCTTGTAGCGTGTACAGTGATCTGGCAGGTTGGCGGAGCTTTGATGCTCCGTCACCTCGCAGGTCGGGTGCATCGATCCCCAGGGTGGCACTGCTTTTTGGGCTTGCCCGCCTGGGTGACAAGGGCCCCCCTCAACCACCACCACCCTCCTGGAAGCCTCCCTCGTGCCTGTACCCAGCAGATGGCCTCAAAGAGGAACCAGAGACGACGGGGCCAAGATCCAGCTCTCGAACAGAGGAGCAGAGAAGCAAATGGCCTGTTAATATTTCATACAAACACTCTCACTCATCTCCAAGCGGGAAAACGGACATGACTGAGAGCGCAGCATGAATGAGAGTGTGAAGGGGGCAAATGTGTGCATGTGTCTGGGACTAATCAAAGACTTTTTGATGAAAAATGAATAGTTTTCCCACTCAGAGGTATTTCACAGCTAGACTTCTCACACGCGTTATGGTGTTGGTAGCGTCTCCTTAATTGAGAGAATGACTAAAAACAAAAAGAAATAAAAGAATGAAAAACAAATGAAAACCTTTTTCCTTCTGACACACATTCACCTCCCCAATTACTCTCAGCTCCAGATCTTTCCTTAAACACCCTCCAGGATCTCATGAACGTAACCTGCAAGCTAATAGCCCCTAAACCCCTTTGCAGATCAGTGGAGGTTATGCTATTTGCTGGTCAGTAATTGCCCTCTTCATCAGTATCCTGTCTGCGCAGGCAGCAACGTGGCCAGCCCTAGGGTCCTCCTGATGTCATTAATGCATGATTAGGGCCGGTGGGGAGCGGCAGTTAGAAGGTTAAAAAGCCCCTGACAGCCCTCATCATGGGCGAGGAAACCCTGAGACTGATGCAGGGGCCGCGCAGATGGGCGAGAGCGGGCGGCTGCCAAGGCTCTAACTTGTTATTCTTCCTCACCTCCAAAAAATCGAAGCCACACTAATAAATGGCACCGACGTGAGCAGGCATGCAAACAGATGCACCGATGTATCCGTAAACACAAGCAGCAAGCACACTTTTCACTGCAAATCCTCCTTTTACTTTCTTTTATGACAAGAAATTAAGTGCGCAATAAAGTCTGCAATTAAGGGAGAGCTCAGGGAGAGTTTAGAACACATAAATGAACAAACGCTGCTTTTAAACTTGATGACAGATATTGGACATGAAATGATGAGCGGCCTTGGGAATAGAAAGCTGACAAGTTAAACTTGACACAAGCAATCTAAACTACAACCAAAAGTGGGCGCCTAAGTGCTCAATCATGTCGCCGCTTTAGGATTCCTTTAAGTTGTCATCTTTAATACATGAGACAATTTCCAGCCCCGAGTGCGCAACAAAGTCATTAGACTCGGTGGAAAGATGAAATATAAATCAAGCGTCCCTCTCTGCCCCCTCCCCAGTGAACAGGTGGCTGAGTTGAATGAGAGGGTGCGCTAACTTGGCTGTCACTGTGTTTTCCAACAGAACCGCTGCCTTCTAAAGCCAAACCACCGTGAATTATACATCTATGGCAGTAATTCTCTCAGAGAAAAGAGAGAAAGTGAGAAGTGGGGGGGGGGAGGACAGGCTGGGGGGTGCGGGGGTTCCGAGAGCGAGAGATTAATGGATGGATCGCTTGTTTTTGACGCAGCAATCCTTGGCTCCGCTTCTCGCCCAACGCTTATTGGCTTTTCAGAGCACATTTATTTATTTCGTTAACAAGAGAGAGCGGCCACGTCGCTGTCACTTTTTTGGCTCACTCGGTGCCACAGCAGGCCTGTCATCTCCAACACTGCGCCGAGCGCCTTTGAACCCCGCTGCGGACTACAGAGTGAGAATATTAATAGTGCAACAAAGACGACAATAAAAATAAAAGGCATGGTTCTGTCTGAGGCCAAGTGTCAATGAGACTTTTTTGTCCAGTATGACTGACTTGTAGTGGCCAAAAAAAATAGTGTGTAGCAATAAGTTGTCATCTCAGAGACGCTTTTTGTTCCAGGTGGACATACCAGGAGATATGTATTAGCCTTAATAATAGACAATGAGGGGGGCGGTTTTGTTACACGAGGCCACTGTGTTCGGATCGTTACCAAACAGTGTCTTCAAAAAGTAATCATGGCCCTTGAATGTTTTAATTCTTTTGTGAAAGTATTTTGACAAAACTTTATGTGATCAGAATATCACAAAGCGTTGTATGAATCTGAGTTTGAATGTAAATAATACACGCTAAAGGCTATTTTATACAAATAAAAATCCTAAAACATGTAATGTGCTTATACAGTATATTCATCTGCTTTTATTCTGATAATCATGAATAAAATCCAAAGCAACAAAATGTCCTGAGAAGTCACCTAATTAGTCAGTTCCACCTATCCACCTCTGTAAAATCTAACCTCTGTATAAATACAGCTGTCAAGTTGAGGCCTCAGGCGTTTGTTAGAGAACAAACAGCATCATGAACACCAAGGACCCCAGCAGATAAAGTTGTGGAGAAGATTAAAGCTCAGTTAGATTCTAAAAAAAACATCCCATGCTTTAAACGTCTCGAGAGCACTGTTCAATCCCCTATTTGAAACTGGAAATGTAAACCTACACAAACACTGGAATAACTATGCAGTACTTTGCATTAATCAGAGAAGCAGCCAAGAAGCCAGTGTAGTTTGGAGGGAACTGCAGAGATCCAAAATTTAGGTTGGAGAATCGGTTGACAGAAAAGTCACAATCTGGCAATTATGGAAGACTTGCAAGAGTCATTTTTAAAGAAAAGCAATAAAAAAAACGTATTTGCAGTTTGTCTCAAGTCAAGTAGGAGACACAACAAACATGTGGAAGCTGTAGTTCTCTGGTCAAATAAGACAGAAATAAATTATTTGGCTCCATGCATTGAAATGGGTGGAGATGGATAGAGGTTAATATGCTAATTTGGAAGAAAGAAGTCTACGGAGATTCACCTTCCAGCACCTCTGAGCATCCAGCTAAGGCTTAGATTAGAGTCTGATGTGTTAAAATGGCCCAGTTAAAGTCCAGATCGTAATGGAATTGGGAATGTGTGCCATAACTTAAAAAATGTTGTTCAAAGAAGCTCTCCATCTAATCTGACTGAGCTTGGACAATTTTTCCAAAACAGTTTCACTCTCTACATGTGCAAGGCTGGTAGAGATGCACCCTCAAGGACAAGCAGTTACAATTTCAGCTGAGTTGATCATTGTGGGAGATAAGGTTGACAAAAGAGACAACCAAATGTGGAATGTGTGGGTCGTGTAGGTTGCTAGTTTTATCAAAGCTGATCATTTCAGACACGGAAGTTGCATTTGACAACCTGCTGACCTTCAAGATTGTTTTTTTTTTTAAATCTGAAATAATAACAGAATATCAAGGAAATTACTGAAGTGGTCGTTGATTTTATGTCACCCTTATATTTCAAAGTAAAGACATAGAGACAACACTGAGGTCAGATAAAACTCCGGTTAAATACAATCTTACATGAATGGTCAATCAAAGGACAAATCTGTATTCAGTCTCCTGAGGGAGTTTGCACAAAGGATCTACTTAACAAAAAAAAACAAAAAAAAAAAACGTATTCAAGTCAGTTTCAACATAGCGTAACATGTTCCAGCATAATCTGTCCGGGAGGTTGTGACCTCCACATCCCCTTACTGTGGAATAAAGGGGACCTCAGGTCAGGATGACAGGAGAAGTCTTCTAAGGAGTTCATATTACCACATGTCATAACAACAAGAAGCTACTGTTCCCCCGCCAGGCTCCTTCCCCTTTTGTCTTGGAGGGGCTCTGGACAGGGGCAGATAGGACACGTTGGCAGAGCTGAAACTGAATATTATCATCGGGGGGAATCTTGTTTCATGTTACTACGCATCCAGCTAGCAGGGGAGCTAACTGCACCTTAGCCCAACAGGAGAGATTCATGTTTAGGAAATCAGGAAAACTATTACAAATCTATCCCTTTTAGTGTCTCCTCCTTATCTTACCTGTATTTGCTCTTGAAGTTCCCTCACATTTTACCTCCTGTATATACAAGACCAAGCTTTGACAGCTTAACTCCCCCAGCTCACCTCTCCATGGCGATTGAGAGGTCAATATCTCACTTTACCACGAGCTACACTTTCCTCTGTCACTCAGGACTCCCACCCCATTCAAACGGCAAGTTAGTCCAACAAAGGAGACCGCGGGGGACCTGCCTGAGCCTTCCGTTTACAGACACACACACACACAAATACACAGAACGTGGACGGTGTGCGCTGCGGTACTGCTTGGAGCCTGACGGGTGCTTTGTGCTCGTCCGTCAGCCAACCCCTGAGTCCTGAAGATACCTTCAGTCAACACGCTCAGTTTCCTGAAAGAAGGGATTCACACAGCTCTGAAATATTGATGCCAAAAGGGCACCTGGAGAACGCCGACCTTTTGACCCCTCCTTAGATGAGGATGGAAGGGGAGTGCAAGGTGTGGTCGGATGGAAAATTGAGCTTTTCAGGGAATTTGCCCCGCTAATGATGTGCAGGTGTAAGATTTTGCCTTCCTTGATGTGTAACACTTTTGCAAAAAGTCTTAAAAACCCGGTAGAGGACAGATAGCGCGGGGTTTGCCTTTGACACTTTAGGACAGAGAAACAGAACAATGTGAGAGAAAGATGGAGGAGGAGAGAGACAGAGAGGAGAGAAAAGGAAAGGGCTCGGAAGTTTGACATTCCTGTGGGCGATGTGTGTCTCGTCAGTTAACGCGTTTGGATTCTTTTAACGGGAGTCGATACCCCCTTCCGCTTCCCCAGCACTTACTGCGAGCCGAGCCAGGGTTAATGCCATTGAGGGGACAATGGGACCTCTTAAAAGGCAGCTTTTAACTGGCTGTGTGCTCATGGATATCAATAAAGCTGATAGTTTTCCATGTAAGAAGATCAAACACAGGGAGTTTGGGGCGGGATTCTATGTGAAGATGCAGATAAATAAATGAAATGACCAGGGGGAGTTTATTTTAAAGACATAAAATGTGTTTTTGTTTTGTTGTTGTAGAACACACTTTTGTTTCATGCTTTTTCCTCTTCTTCTATTTGTCCTCTCTCTTTCTCTTTGCTCAGACCCACATGCTCCTGCGTACGCGCTCTTCAAGTTTAAAGCGCACAATTCAAAGGCAAACGGGTGCCTGTATCACTGCTTCAGACAAAAGGGCTGGCTCTTCGGCGATAGAGGGGACATCTGAAGCAGGAAGAGAGAGACAGGAGCAGGGGAGAATGAAAGAGAAAGAACGAGGAGGGTGAGAAAGGGTTGGCGAGACAGAGGGGGGAGAAAGAGAAGAAGAGAGCGAGAGAAACAAGGGAAGAAGAGAAGGAGGGGCGCAATTGCACGCTTTCAACTGCCTTTTGTGGGCCTCTCTGCAGATGTCACCAGCTGTTCCCCCGCACGGAGGGTTCCAGAGCGTGGAACATCGCCTCCGGCCCCGTCCTCGGCCACCTTTCAAGTGTCAATCAGACAGGAGGGGTTGGAGGGGTGACTGAGGGGTGGAGGACCGGTTGAGGGATGTACGAGAAAGAGAGGGGGAACTGTGGTGGTAGGGAGGAAGAGGGGGCCAACGCAGCGAGCTTCGGTCACTGTCCTGAGAACAGTGCCAGTGATTTGCCATTGATTTAGCCCCCGCCTCACCAACAACCCGCTCAATAACAGAGAGGATGGAGCCAGCCGTGTGCGGCGTACAGACAAAAGAGGCCCGTGGGCAAGGTTAGCTAGAGATCACACGGCTGCTAGGCTACTGCTTCCACAGGGCTACTGTTAGCCATAGTGTTAGTGATTAGCGATAGCTGATGGCCCCCAACCCCTCTTACTCATCAGCACTCCTTGGTTCAACAAACGCTCTACCGTGAGGGTGACCTACGATTAGCTAGATGAGTGTGTTTTAGTGGGAAGGAGGGGTCTCGGTGGTGGGGAAAAAGAAAAGTCGTCACTGTGAGTGAACACGCAAACATAAAAGCTCCTGACATATGGCGTGATTGACACCGAGGCAAACGGTGTCTAACGAGGTCGAGAAGGTGTACTTAACACAGATTAACCATGGGGCGTCTAGTCAGTCGACATAACTCCAAGACACTTTTATTGACAACATCAATTTCTACTGTATTTGTCCTCATGCGTAACCTTCTGATCCGGCCGGGGATGATGGCACTGAGACCTGCAGCACCGAGTCGTTTAATCACCCTGACAGGGTCAGTCGTAGAAAACCCACAGACAGGAACCCAAACAATTCTTTCCCCTGTTTACACTGGCAGACAAGTCGGAAAATGGAGCTCCTGTCACAGTGACGTGATACATTAAAAAGCCTGACAAAACACTCCTGATTCCCCTTTTTTTATTGACAACCTGAAGAGTGAGAGTAAAACACTTTCAGTGTATCTTATCAGCAAGCATAAGTAGACCTATTATGCACACTATTGGTGCTGCCCCCCTGATAACCTCTATGCCGAGGCTGTAAAACAAAGGCCTTTGAAGAAGAGAGGAACCGGTGGATTTCATGTGATTTATGTCCTCTGAAAACATGACGGCTGAGCAGAGGTCCCAGACCATGGTTAACCTGAGGGTATCCTGTCCCCTCTACAAATGTTGAAGTGCGTCTAAATTTCTGAAGTGTGAACAGACATGCAACAAGGAATGAAGTGCTTTACACGAACGATGTCAAAGGAGAACTTCGAAGAGTTGTTAGTTGGAGCACCAGAATTAAAAACATGATTCACAGTTTTTTTTAATCAGACGCGGAATGCTAAGATTTGTTGCATTGTTTGTTTTTACAGACTCCAGACTGACTGTCTGACCCAGCAAGCTGCAGAGTGAATGAGAGGAAGTTGTTTATATATAGAAGCTATTTTTGGTGTAATTTCGATCTTAAAATGCAGCTTTCTTTGCTAACTTTACCATCACGTGTGAACGTAGTGTCGGACAAGTTAAAGCACCTGGCAAATGGCTTAAATCTTTTCACACTTTGCCATGTTACAGCCATTCAATTAAGTGTCTCCTATTATCTTTAGAAGTCATCTAAGCAGTAAATAGAATCTACCAGTGTGTAATTTGATCTAAGTATAAATACACTTGTTCTGTGATGGCCTGAGAGGTTTGTTAGAGCGCCATAGTAAACAAACAGCAACATGTTGAGTAACAAACACAGCTTTCATGGAGCATGGTTGTCTGAAACTGATTGTCCAAAAAAAAGGGGAATACATGACACACAGCAAACCTACCAACCCATATGGAAAAGATATATATAGATCTATTTTAGCTGAAACTGGTATGTAATGCATCAGACAGTGAAACCAGAATCTTTGTAAATTGGTGCAAAATTAAACTTATCAGAACAATATATAACTGTAATTTCACATACAATATCCTTAGTAGAAAAATATAATATCAACGTAATATGACGGGCCATTCATCAGTAAAACCTAACAACTGCAAGAAACATATGTGTGGTGTCACAAAGACAAGACATACATAAACTACAACCAAATCTGATGATAACATTACAAGTAAATGCATGAAAAGCAGGTGGAAGTTCACTGTTAACTTATTGCCAACTTTGGTATTTTTGCCAAATATTTTAGAAGCATTTTAAATATTTCATAAAATACTGTTCATTCCATTCTAGTTGGAGAATGCTTTTAATTTGGCACATGATCAGCACGTTGCATAAATCACACATTCTTTTAGAATAAAAGTCAATACTTGTCTTTGTCTTTTCACATGACCTGAGTTCATTATAGTGATGCTTGTACTACTAAACAACTATTCTTCTGGAATTTTCAGCAAATCACGTAAATGTTGATAATAGGCACTGCACAAGGATTTGCATAACCACAAATGTACATTGTCTTCACTGACGAGCAGTTTTGTTAAATTAAAAAGTGTTAATAACGTTTTCTTATAAGCTCAGAAACCCAAAATGAGCTTCCGTTTTTAATCATTTACAGTAATGCGTGTTCAGTAGCAGATATACAATCAAGCTGGAAAGTGAACATTGTACATACATACATGATCTAACTATCTGAGGTGCATTTATTGCTTTGTGAAAGCCTGTGAAAAAATGGATGGCTGACATATAGCTCAGTTCAGTTCTAATTAGTGAACCTTTGGCCCACTTCTGCACAGTTCAGTTACCATATTTTTCTAATATATGAAAAAGATATACAAAAAATGTATGGAAAACATATAATAACATATGATTTATTTATATAATATATGTAGTTTTCACAGGATTCTTGTGAAATTCATTGTATTATATTGTACGAAATAAAAGCAAAAGTGGCCATTTTCAGGAGTAAATCATATAAGCCTTATATGATATATGTTGTATATGAAAAATAAACTGAAGTTGATTAAATGCTTAATTTTCTAAGGTTTTTTATATTTTCTTTCCATATAGGATACAAGGCCGTCCATCTGATGAGACAGGTCAGGCAAAGGGAGCATTAAGGGCATGTTAGAAGCAGCAAAGTGTCCTGTGACAACTCTGGAGCAGCTGCAGAAATCCACAGCTCAGGTAAAAGAATCTCTCAACAGAAGTCTAATTTACAGTATTTCACACACTGCGTGCAGAACAGAAAATGCATGAATGAAAGTGCTCTGGTAAAATGAAAATACAAGTTAACTTCTTGGCTAATGGTGTAGATTGAGGAAAACTAAAACTGCACCCTGGCGGTCACAGCATTATGATGTGACAATGATTTCCTAGAATGGTGCAGTCAAAGTTGAGAACAATAACAGCTGTACTTAGTTGAAGCAAAAGGTGCTTCTACAATGCATTGGGCTATACCATACCATACCATACCATACCATACCATACCATACCATACCATACCATACCATACCATACCAACAAATAAACAATTAAAATCCTAAAAACACACACAAAAAATCAATGCTCCACTCATTAAGGGGAGTGGAACAGAAATGCACACCAAACTTCATAGATTATTATTCATTAAAAATTATAAACCTTTCATAAATGACTTTATTTTCAAAATTATGAACTGCTTTGTGTTGGTCTATCACGTTAATTTCCAGTTAAATATATCAAATTTGTTGTTGTAACGTGCGAAAATGAGAAAAGGTAAGTCATTGTGAAAGGACATTTGGCTATTTTACTGGATTTAAAAACCACATACCAAGAGATGCTGATGTTTAATGTAGATGATTCTAAACCTCTTATACCTTGTGCTCTGTCGAAGGGAAAATCCTATTTCCGAACTTGACAAGGAGAATTGACCCTTCTTCAAGCAGATAAAGCAAACTGAGGCCTAATAGCTTGTCTGCAAACATGTAGCAAAACACAACTTCAGTGAAAGGGGCAGCACTTTTGCCTAAGGGGACATCCTTGGGCATTAATCAGCTCAGTAATAAATCAAAAAAGCGTATATGTCTCTCCACTTCTAAACGCCACCGCATCCCCCACCACTTTTACCCTGATGTGCATATACTCTGCAGTCTCCCCACTTAAAAACACATAAAGAAGACCATAAATCAAATGAATGGCCTCAGCTATGCTGCCACATGCCACCCACCCATCTCCACTCCTCACCCCCATCCCTTGTCCCCCTCCTGCCAGACCACAACCCATTTTATCCTCCTCGACCTTCCACACATCAGAGTTCATCAAACGCGTCAGAAATCAAGAGTAACTTCCTCAATATTTCCTCATCATCCACCCTCCATCTCCTGGATTTGAAGCCACCATTGACCAAACCCTGCACCCGCCTCCAGTCTGAGGTCCCGGGGTCACCTCCAGTTCTCGTGTCTGACGGGATGATTGTGTCTTTGTCAAGCTCCACCGACTGTAGGAGCCTGCTTTCTTGCTCGCAGAGGTGGCCCCGTGGTCACTGAGTCCCGTGTTTTTCTGATCCCGTCCTGCAGCATTGAAAAATAGCAGGAAACGTATATCTGTCATTGTCCATTCAGAAGATCACCTGTAAGGAAACGAAGCGGCCAGCAAGTGCTGACACAATCATCCCTGGGCCTAGCAACACATCCTGGTTCCGGCCCAGACGCGAGGGACTGTACAGTACGTCTAAGCTGCTCCACTTCCTGCTCCACCGGGGAGGGGGCAGGGGGCAGGGGGGTTTGGGGGCAGAAAAGTGATGGACAGCAGGTTATCACAGGCTGAAGAGGGAAATTTTGAAGGGAAAAAGACTTTTCTGTGTTAGATGGATGAATAGATGAATAAAAATGAGTTGGATGCAGTATTTGGATTAAAAAAGTATTTCTGTACACCTGAGAAAGAATAAAAACTCTAACAATGTGCTTTGCAGCTTCACAAAGTCATAAAACACTAAGAAGCCAATTTACACACCACACAAATTTCAACTAAAAACGGCCTTAAGATTGTGGCTTTTTCTGTATTTGCTGTCTTGGCAGAACTCAGTCCGGCCAACAAACCCTCTTCAGTCAGACATGTTTTTGACTCAACGGACAGTTTTTCTTAATCCTGACTCAGCGAACGAACGCTGTTTGATCCTCTCTGTTGTGATGTCGTGTTCCTCCCATTACAAAGAGCACCAGGAAATGGTGGCCCCTGGAGAGATGAGAAAGAGACCCTGTTTATCCTGAGCCGAACCGAAGCTCGTGACTGTGACCCAGCCTTGCACCTGGCCCCCGTTTGACATGCCAAGTACGCACCCTTTGAGGACCTTCCCCAAACGCATACGCACACAAATTTAATTCAGCATCCTAAGACAAGGCAAAACAGTAAAATACAATATGCAATCCTTGATCCAAAGAATGGAGCTACATCGATATAGTAAAAAAAATATGAAACCTTTTTCATCCCCTTTTCCACTGACTCCTCTAGGAAAACTTACTTTCATACTTTATTAAACTATTACTGTCCTGTTTGTCTGTTGAATCCATAAAGTTACCCTGGTTGTTAACAGTCGTTGACGCACTCTTTGCAATTGCATTGATTTAGGTTTAAAAGAACAATATGATTATTTAATTTAGCCACTTTGAGTAATTTATTCGTTGCAGGCATGCCAACATAACCGGAACGGCATGTTAAAGGAGAAATATCATACTTTTTAATGCCTTCCTTTCCCCATTTAAATCATTTAGTTGTGATCTATATAAAGTTTGGTCTGAATTCCTCGTTATTGTTACCCCACAGCCCGTCTTTTTGACGTTCGTCTGAGAGGAACTCGTTTTGGTGTGGTCTCTTTAAATGCAAAGGAAGCATTTCACACCTCACCTTCAAGTCGCAGAGAATTCTATTTCACCCCGTTCGGCCATTTTTGTAGTCTCCTGAGGGGGGGGTGTAAAGAGTTGTATGGGTTAATACACCAAACAACCAAACATTTTCACGTATCCACGTGTAGCTTCGACATCCATTAGCTTGGACCACAAAATCCCGTTGAAAAATAAAAATACTGGATTTGCTAAATTAGTTAACCGGAAGTCCATGAGCGCAGCAAATACTGTGATGTTATTGTTCAAATAATGTACAAGGGACTAGAAAAAAACTGAATGGATTCAAAAATGTGACCCAATCAGAATATAAAAATACCTACGCAGCACCTGGAGAGACTACATTCAACTTTTCAGCATCTTAGAGACTCCAAGCTCACAACAAAATGTATTTAAGAGCTAAACAAATAGATTTTGCATGATATGTCTCCTTTAAGCATTACAAAAAGAGGAGAGGATGTAGTTTGCCCTGATAATTTAGACATTATGGAAACATTTGAATTTTATTTTTTTAATCCTGACCATCTGGGTTTGGACTTTCCTATAACATTGCCTATGGGTACAGTGACAACTAGGGATCCTTGTGGTCAAATGATCTATATCTGAATTGCTGACTAAACTCACCCTAGCAAGCCATGTGAGCACAATTTGTTGAACTTTTTTTTAAAACACTGCCTGTTTTTGATGATGTGCACAGCTTGCCAATGCTGTGTAATTTTTTTTGTTTGTTTAACAAATCTGGATTTTTCCAAGCAGTTTAGTTGTTTTTCACTCTTTAAATGTTATAGCTACGATTATTTTAAAATAATATGCATCCACAAAAGGCCTAGAGTGGTATATATAAATTGTTTTATAAATGTTGACAGGTCCAAAATATATAAATATTTACTTTTGGTTATGATGCCCATGTCAACATGAAAGGCATCAATAGGAATAGTAGGTTGAAGTCATGTGAGACTGAGCTCAGGCATCGTAGTTGCTCTGTGATAGCCCTAAGAAATGGCCTCTTCTCTGCATTACATTTCTCAGATTCAAGCAGACCAAAAAAAAAGAAGCAGAATGAGGGTGAACATCGGAAGAAGAACTATCTTCCTGTATCAATGGAACCACACCAAAGTATGATGTGAACTGAATTATCAACAAGTGATATCAAAACAAAGATGAAACATGCTAGTGTTAGCGTAGTACCAAGCAACTCCCTGAATGTGTCGAGTCATGTATAACTCCCAAACGGTACCTCCCAAATCTCATATTATGGTTAAAATATGACTGCAGTCCCTGCTCCAAAAATTTCATGGCACCACCACTAGTATTAAGAGTTACTTCTAAATACCTTTTCTGCAATAAATAATAATACAATCTTTGATATTGCTGTGCTGAACACAGATTATGCAATGAAAGAGAGGAGAAATAAGCCCCTATGATTTCTTTAAATATTCAAAAGTGAGCCTGACAATCACTGAGTGGGAGTGTTGAGCCCCTGCACATGTAAAGGGAAGGGTCAGGACCACATTCGTCATGGTCTTGTGCTCTCAGGATAGTGTTTGTGCTTTTGGTAATCTGACTACAATGAGTCAGCTGGTTTAACAATGTTTATTTTTGTCATCATTACGCCTTTATATTGTTTCGATGTAATCCAACCCACATGAATCAAAGACATTAATTTTCATTTGTAATGTGGTATTTTTGTTTTGTTAAGCAAAGTGACGTTAAAATACATTGAATGGGAAAAAAATTTACATTATGCGCCGTGAAGGAATTTTAATTTGCCAGTTCTAATTCATTAATGAATGAAGAAATACCAACATTCAAAGAAAACCCTCAAGATACCATGAATCTGGTAATGAATTGTCTTTGTGGGTATGACAGAAAGTTTCAATGTTTCATCAAAGCTTCATTGACTGTAAAGCGGCAAAATAACAATATTCACTCAAAATATCTTTAATATAAATGGTTTTTTTATCATTGTTAGTCTTGAAAGATGCTTACTGTTTCTCCAAGACTGTGAGGATGTAAATCTGGCAAAAACTCAGCTACACAAATGATGCGTACAATCACATGGGGAATGCTTTCTACGAATTATAAAGTGTCTGTTTATATCTCTGAATGTTATTCAAAAACAAAGCATGGGCCAAGGCAGTGTTTTATTTGTGTATGCTCTCACCCAGGAAACATACAGTACATTACACTCTTACTAAAAATACACCAACAGAAACCACCAAACATGTTGAATCAAATCCAATTTGGCAGAAGGGGTTTGCATTGTGTGGCCGGTGGGGGTGAAAAAAAGAAAAAAAAGTCCTCTGATGTCTACTTTTTGTGGCTGTTGGGAGTCACGTTGCAGACTGGTCGAATCAAAGACTTGCTGAAAACTTTCAACAGTCTTTTTAGTCGTCTTTTGAGCTGAAAGAAGCGTGAGCAGGGTGTAGCTGCATGTCTTTCATGCTCCCTTTATATTTACCTCTCCTTTTCTTTGCAGCACTTACTCCATTTCTCATCTCAAAAGTATCTTAAACTCTTCTCTCACTTTTTCTAAAGCCTCTTATTCTCACCTTTGAATTCAGTCAAAACTAGGAAGAAAGAAAAGATCTGGAAAGTCTCTTCTTTGCTTCTCTTGAGCATACAATTACTGCACCCTCTTCTGTTTCTGTGTCTCTGTGGTGTGCTGGCTGCCAGCTCTGGAGGAGCTCTATTGTCTCTTGGACCAGCACCTGTCGCTGAGAAGGACGCCCTCAGCAGGCCACTGAACATGTGTGGAAGTCTGCTCTCTTTGCACATACACACACAGATAATTGCACATGGTCAAACACATGAGTTATTCCTTCTTACATGGAGGTAACTGGAACTTTTTTAATCCACCATGCGGAGACAGTTTGTGCAGCTAAACAGCTGAGTGTCAAAGGGCTTTTATCTGGCCGAGTGGTGCTGAGACACGTGCACAAGGGCCCCACATTGCGCACATATTCATGTGTGAAACTCATGAATTAAATTACAGTCTCTCTAGATGTGCAAAACGCCCCACCTCACATCATACAGGCACACAACAAAGATAACCTTATCATGAAAGGAAGCTGGCCGGCCCACGACACACACTGACTTACACACCCAGGTCCTGTCGAGACGCCAGTGTAATCCCAGCTGTTGCTCCTTCTCACTCACAGTTTACATGACAAGAGCATGTGATGAAGACATGCAACAGGCGACATCTTGAAGCCTGGTAAGAGCAGCGTTTGCAGATTTGGCTTTTAGAACTTCCGCTTCCTTGTGACACTAAATTTAAACAAAACAATGCGGAGAATGAGACACACAAATCACATTTTTGCAATACAGACTGAGTTTTTAGCATCAACAAAACGTAATTAACTAATATGGAGCTTAAGCGGAAATTCAATTGAAGAAACTCTGTTGCCTACCTCCATCCAATCAGAGACTCATTCGCCTCCGACGCAAGCCAATCAGCTTTGAACTGCTCCTCCACGAAGCTAATCGG
This sequence comes from Fundulus diaphanus, assembly GCA_037039145.1. Lineage (NCBI taxonomy): Eukaryota > Metazoa > Chordata > Actinopteri > Cyprinodontiformes > Fundulidae > Fundulus > Fundulus diaphanus. The sequence continues at coordinate 28,499,073 of CM073142.1, read as the reverse complement.
CGTCCTGGGTTCATCTTAATATCATATCTAAATTAAATAAAAATAAAAAAAGATTTCTGAAGAAAAATCTTTTATATATGTTCACCCCACTTTCCTCTGGCACCCATTAGAATGAAAAAAAAAAAAAAAACACCCTGTCCAAATGCCTTCAGAAGTCACATAGTGGAAGCGGTGGCCTAGTGGTTAGGGAGCCAGGCATTTGTGTCTTGGAGAGGCTGCAAAGGTTGCTGGTTTGAAACTCAATCTGTCATTCTGAGTCCCTGAGCAGGACTGTTGACCACAGATTGCTCCCCATGCAGCACACACAGAGGCAAATTTCCCCTCAGTGGGACTATAGAGGGACTCTATTTTTTAAAAGCCAGTAAATAAAGTTCACCTGTGTGTAATTTAATCTCATTGTAAATACAGCTGTTCTGCAAAGGCTTATTGGGTTTATTAGAGAACATTAGTGAACAAACATCTCCAAGACCAAGGAACACAATAGATTGGTAAGGGAGGAAGTTCTATAAACATTTAATGCGGGTTTAGGTTATGAAACAATATGCCAAGCCTTGAATATCCCACAGAGATGTGGTTGATCCATTTTCTGAAAGTCGACAAATTTGAACAAAGCGCAAACCTACCAGGAAATGGCCATCCACTAAAATAGCAGGCTGGGAAAGAGGAAGACATTAATTAGAAAAGTAGCCAAGAGACCCTTGAGTAGCAGGGATTCACAGCTCAAATGGGGAAATCTGTTGACAGGAAAACTACTAGTTATGCACTCCACATTTCTGTCCTTATGAAAGAGGGGCAACAGGAAGACCACTGTTGAAAGGCAGCACTAAGAGATTCTCTTAGAAACTTACCACAAGCCATGGTTTAGGAGGTTCTGCAAACATAAAGAAGATATTTCTCTAGTGACCAAAATGTAACTTTTTGTTCAACATGCAAAACATTAAGGAGCTGGAGGAAAACAATCACCTCACATCCCCCAGAACACACCATCTCCACTGGGAAACATGTAGGGGGCAGCATCATGCTGTGGGGATGTTTTTCTTCAACACGGAGAGGGGATTTGATTAAAGTTAGGGGGAAGATGGATGGAGCTAAACTCATAACAATACTGGAGGAAAAAAATGCTCCAGGCTTCAAAATAAATAAAAAAAACTGTCGATTGGGAGCAAAGGTTCAGGTTTCTAAACATAAAGCTAGAGCTACAGTTGAATAGCTTAAATCAAAGTACAGTATATTGATGCTAACAATTACTGGTCAAAGTATACGCCTAAGTTCAAATCAGAATCTATTGACAGACTTGAGTTACAGAAGGCAGCATTAGAAGAGTGACACACAAGCACAAGAACCACATTTAGTTATATAATAAAACATTTTCTTGCAAATAGGTTGATGCTGGACTCTGCTTTTTTTAGGACTTGTGTGGAGAAGTGTGGGTGACACAGTCAGATGCCGAAGGGTGAGATTTGGGTGCAGAAGGAGGTACTCGCCCGAGGATGCATTCACATTATAAACCACCCCTGAAAGAACTATTTTCAGATTTTATTAGGAAAGGGAAAAAAAACCTTGTATCATTTTTACTGCTCTTCATAATCCACTTTTTGTTGGTCTCCCATCTTATCCTAATAATCACACTTTGAAAAAGTCCAGGGGTTATAAATACTTTGTGTACCTTTGCACACAATGTATCTTTAACATATTTTAGCCTTTAAGGTAGCATTTTCCCCTTGTACCTATAATTCTAATTCAGCTTAATTGGGAGCACAGCCCGCGAATGCTTGTCATCAGGAGCAAAGCTACAAAAGCTCCGTCCCTTCCAGACATGAGCAACATGATACACATTCATTTAAATGGGAAGACACCGCTGATGACACATAACAGATGAGTGTGCAAGTGTCATAGAGAAACCCATCTCCTTGAGCATTGTGTGTTGTCTCTGAGCTAACAAACTGAATGAAGGCAAACTCGGGAGCACCTGCTCCTATTGTCAAGCTCGCACCCACCCACACTCGCACACCTTTCCCCTCAGCACACAACACCCAATACTGAGCAAAGATGAAGAAAGGGGCCAAGCCCTAAGCAAGGCAAAGGCCCAGCTATTCATATAAAGTCAGCAAACCCAGTGTCTTTTCTCTCACTAAGCCTTGATATGTTCCTCAAAGCCACTGAAGCTCATTGTGTGTCCACCTTTGTTGCCTTGTGTTTAAGCAGGATGATTATAAAGATGACGATGATAGTAATGATGACGGGGATGGCGGTGGCTTAAGGAGAAGCAGCTGCTGAAGGGTTGAGAGAAGCGCAGACAATCAACCTGTTTACTCAAGAAAAGGTGCGCTCCGCATCATCAAAGTGGCGGCTGCTGAATGGTGATTGACTTGTGTGTGTTTGTGTACAAGTCTGTGTGCCTTCACGTCCATCTCAGACAGTTTGCAATAACTGCTCCAGGTTGAATTATTTTTTTTCCTTTTTGTTTGTCCTTTACCAGCAGGCTCATATGTATAATACTGAATAAGAATAGGAGGAAAAAAAGAAGCCATGACTCAGAAGATGAAGAAGAAAAAATTGATTATTTTCTTCCTGCAACCTGGGCTTCAAACTGATGCAGTAATTGATGCAAAAGGATTCACAACTAATTATTAAAAGCATATACTTTGTCTATGTACTTTTAGTACATAGACATATATTTCAGGAGACAAACATTTCTGCATTAAAATTAATTTTTACTGTAACTTTCTAATTTTTTGAAAATTCTCATTGGCTTAAGCCATTATCATCAAAATAAACAGAAATACCGCTTAAAATAAGGTAACTTTAGGACTAGATAACAGCTGTCACAATGGAAACAGCTAAAACCTGCAAAAGAAAAAAACGTCTGGGTTAAATAAAATCTGTAACACTTTTTCCACACTCAACAACACCATTAACATCACTTGGATTGTTACCTTCTGAAACTTGTTCACTCTTCCACATTCTACTACTACCTTCCAGTTGTGCATTTCATTTATTTTTTGCTGCTATTTCAACTTTTAACTATACGTTTTCTATTTGTTTCTCTGCTTACTTTCCACATCTGGCCTTGTGTTTTGTTTAGCCAGGATTACCGTCCTAGGGGGGGCAATAGGCCCCGTCTTTCATTGGTTCATCCTGTTTCTCTCCTAGACATTGCTATTGGCTGAGCTTTTATTGCAACAAACTGTATGTGTTTGTTTGTCCATGCTTGTCCAGGAGTAATGATTGCTGCAAGTTGATGATTCATTGCATTGTTTTCTTGGATAGTAAACTTTTTAACCAATCGCAATAAAAACGGTACTTGAATGCATTGTTTGAGAACTACGATCAATTCGAATATATTTAATTAACTTGAATTGTATTTTATGCAAAGTGTCTTCATACGTCTTGATATCCTGTGGCTTGGCGCTACATAAATAAATCAGAATCAGAATCAAGTTTATTTCCAAGTAGGTTTGCACTTACAAGGAATTTGACTTGGTGTTGATGGTGCAGACAAAATAGATATATACAGAATCTATAGCTATGTACACAGTAGACTGCGCGTTAATGTAACGCAGAAGGTCTGGAGATGCTACGTTTGTGTAGCTTGTAGGTCCTAAACTAAATTGAATTGAAACAATTGGGATCCAATGATCAAGTAAGCCAGTTTCTTATCAAGAAAACGATAATTCTGGTGGAATTATCGTTCCTGAAGGATTTAACCTGAATCTAATGTAATCTAAATATAATCTAAAGTGGCCAAAATGATGATTAAACTGCCAACTTCAAAAAAAAAAATTTTGATAAGCATTGTCAGTATCCGGATCTCAAATCTACGGTGGCCGGGAAGTGCAAAACAAAAATACAAAATCTGAAACACTTTTACAAATATTGAAACCCATTTACATTTCAGAAAACAAATTTACAAAACACGAAACACTTACAAAACTTGAAACACTGCTGCAGCATATCTGGTTCTTCCTTCTGTTCTGTGGAATTTAAAAACTCCAAGGACTGACCACACGAAAAACAAAAACGCGTTAATCTGCTCATATGTGTGCCGAAAAACGGGCAAAACGCAACTCGATTGGCGTCCATCTTGGTTCATCATGAAGGCTCCCGTTATCACTTCCGGGTAAACTTCGAAGACAGTCCCTCCCTTTCCGCTTGATTTTGTCATTTGTAAATGTGTTTTCTGAAATGTAAATTTGTTTCAATATTTGTAAAAGTGTTTCAGATTTTGTATTTTTGTTTTGCACTTCCCGGCCACCGTACAAATCTGTTTAAAAAACAAAATCAAGACAATGAAGCATCAAACCTTTCACACCTACTAAGACCCTTCCAACAAAATAAAAGTTTGGATTCACATAAAAGGTAAGCATACATCTTGTAACAGCAGATCACGATGTTAATACTGGTTACCAAAAAGATGCTACCTGAATGAACACAGCATCATCGTGAAACAAAATGGTGGCAGCATCATACTGTAGGAAAGCTTTGCTTCAACAGGAACATGGAAACTGGTCAGAGTTGGAAGAGGGAGCCAAATGCAAGGTAACTTTGGGGAAAAACTGGTAGAGGCTGCAAAGGTCTTGTGAAATAAAAAGAAAAACAATGCCAAAAAAAACAAGAGATGATAAGAAATAATCATCCTGCCTTGTTTAACTGTTAGGTTAAAAGCGGAAAGCCTCAGTCCTAAAGCACTTATCAGCCCTCTGTGTCGGCTACATTTGTGGTGGCATGACCTGCTGTCTAATCTTACAGGCCCTTCTCAGGATTTGCTATCCTCTCGCTGTGGCTGCAGTGATATTTTCGCCCTACTTAAGCTCCAGATGCTGAGAGGCTCCTTGCACTCGCTCTCCAGCAAGTGCGCCAAAGAGGTTAATGCACCCAGGGAGGGAGACGCAGCCAGCTGTTGGCCTTCTAATGTGTGAAACCTTCTTCCCTTCATCCATCTCTGCTTCCCTCCGTCTATCCTTATCTTTCTCCCTTCCTCCACCCCTCAGAGGAAGACAGCGAAGGCGATCAAGAGTGCTCAAGTGGTGAAACATCTGCTGGGAACGTTTGAGTACACCCGAGAGCGTCTTAACTCCTCCTGAGCAACAATACGAGGCCATTCTCTGGTCAGGGGCGACAGGGACTTAGAAAGAGATAAGAGGAGATAATGGCTGGATGAAGGACTTGGGGGCTGCAAATGCACAATCAGGAGGTCCACACAGAGATGGGGGAAGGAAGGGAAAAGGGGTGGAGGTGAGAGGTGGAGAATATATGAGAATATGAGGCCAATGGAAAATATTTTGGTAAACAATGGCTTTGCATTACCGATATAATCTGAAACATGTATTATTTTGATAAAGATGTAGGTTATGCTGGGGGAGGAGTATGTTTGTATTCATGTATGGATGCATGTTAAAGACTTCAGATAAATTACATGTGGCGCAAGGGGGTGCCTGGACAGGCAGAACACCGCAAGGAATAAAAACTTAGCTCAGGCTATTTCAGTTTTGCACACCACTTAACTATCCACCATCTCTAAATACGAATGGCTTAAAATGCTCCCAGACAAAAAGTTATATTAAAAACAAACTTTATCTGTTTTCCCTGCTTTGGCCACAAGATGAATTAACCTTTACCAAGATGAGTTAATCTTTCTTGTTTCACGTTTTTATCCTCTGGCTATAAGAGCTGGCATTATATGAAGCTGCAGTGAAAACTGAACAATCCTGTAAAGGGAGGGAGGGGGTGGGGGGATTGAAGATATTTTGATAGTTTGAAAGCAAAATTAACAGAGTCCTCATTAGCTGTGTTTTTTCACCAGCCGGTCAGAAATCTGTACGTACTGACAAAACAAACATGTCCAAAAATTTGATACAAGGACGGCTTTGGGTCAGTCTGTCCCTTTGTACACCAATTTAGTGCAATTCACTTTCCACATTTTGCCTTTTCTTTTCACCAACCTGCTTTCATTTCCCAGTTGTAAACAATCATTAGTCCACATGTACGTTGTCAGTTTAGTATTTTGGGCAAATTAGGGAGACAAAACATAATTAAAATCAAATGTGATGTATAATTGACCTAATTGTATTTTATTTTGCAAAGCTCTTATATTACAACCGGTTTCCATTAATAACAGTTTAGTTCCCTACCGAGCCAATCGCGTCTTTTGAAATATGACAGATCATCCCTCTGATCAACCTAAAGAACTGTGAGTGAACTCGAACTGGCAGAAAGTGTTTGTTGGTGTCACACTACCTCTTTACTTAATAGAAAAACCTCAGGTAGGTTATAGAAATTTACTCAAAATCATTTGCTGTCATATTAGGTAGCAAAACATCTTGAAGGTGGGTTTATTAACCCATGGTTGGTATGAAACAACTCCCTTGGGTCACAAAGTGACCACCGCTGCAAAGTAAGTTAGGAAATGTTTATCAACCATGCCAGATACTTTGACTAGACCTATACTTTAACAGTCGGGTCTTTGTTTACTAACAAAGACAGGCTTTCAAGAAGCAGAAAAAACAGAGACTAATAAGATACGTTTTCTCTATAAGATGAAATATAATAACAATATAAGAAGGTCTCTAGAAATTTAAAGTCCAGCAATGTTTTAACAAAAAGTCTTTATTTGTGAAGCCTAAATAAAAATCTAAAATCCTTCCTGTGTCTTCCACCAAGAGCTCAGAGTGATGGTTCTCTGTTGGTCAGCATGGGTGCTTTAAAGGGACAGTGTGTGACTAATTTGGCTTTTTATTGGTAATAAACAAGTATTGCTTTCATAAATACACATTCTGCCAAAGTCTAATAACAACTGCATCAAAAATGAAAGCATTCTCATAGCTTATAGTTTATAAATACATAGGTTGCAGTGCACCCTCTGGAAGACACCATGTTGCGTTGCAGTTTTGATTACTGTAGCTGAAGGGGGACAAAGTTGTTATCCATTTGCATCCTACCTACCTTTCTTGTATATGAAGACGCACTGTCTGTGGAGGAGTATAAAACAAGCAAAGACAACCGTAGATCATTCTACTTGCCGTTTTCTGTTGAAATGGAGGAACATCCATACTCTTTGCTCAGCGAGAGGGAGGAGAAAGTAACCAAGAAAAGAAAAAGTAATAACCAGGAGAAAACTAGAGTCTATATCGGCGCAGCTATTATTACCAGGTGGAGTGGAGATAATTCATGAGGGAGTGGGGATTCAAATCAGATGCGGAGGTTGCAGAGTTTCTGCTGGACAGGTAAATTAATTCAATATAACAGTGAAGTTTATTTTGCCGTTTTGTTAGAAAGAGGACAGTGTAATCCAGCAACTACTCTGTCCTCCCTGCAGAGACGGCTAGGTTGTTCATCTTGTCTCTCAAGATATTTCAGCCAGTTCACTATGTCTGTAGTGCAGCAGCATGAGTGGGTCTCTTAATAACTCATATTTATAGTCGCTTACTTTAGAGCCAAAATAAACGACTTCATGTTCAGAAATAAGACCAAAAAATGGCAACTCACTACTCCCGGAATTTACAATTGGCTTTAGAAAAAAACAAGCTTTAAGGCATCCCACAATCCTTTGTGTGATATGATGTATAAGCACACCCCCCTCATGGAAATCAACGAAAATCTCCGGAGAGCAGAGAGCATGCACTTTGTAGTTCATTTTTGGAAGGCTGTAGGCCCGGATTTGACTCGCATCATCCATGTGTGTTTCTGTCACGTAATGACGTCGGAGTTAAAGGCTGTCGGAATTCGGCATAGCAGTCAGAAGCTCCTTCTCTCCCCACGTTAGAGTTCTTACTGTCAACTCTGTGAAAGGTCAAGGAACAGGAGCTAGAAGCTATTATTAAGGGTATTCGGATGGAGCCGTAATAACGGTAGCTTCGTGAAATTGGTTAGCCGGAAGTCCATGACCTTGTTTTAGCAGTTCTGCAGCAAATACTGTGATTGTTCAAAAAAAGGTAACAGAGAACCGAGAAAACCGAAAGGCTTATAAAATATGACACAAACAGAATATAAACATATACACTCAGCTCCTGGACAGACTAAATTCAAATTTTCTGCACTCCAAAAGACTCTAAGTACACAACAAAATTTATTTATGGGCTAAAACAGTGAATTTTGCATATGTCCTCTTTAAAAAAGGATGCACTGCATCAAAAAAAGAACATTAATTTCTAAAGAACATTTCCGAAGGTAGATGCATACAACTGAAATATTTCAATCTGAAAAACTCACACGGAAAGAAAAGACAATTGGAAGAATTTTATTGATACAATATTTTAAGACTTTGTCGTTCAGACCTCGCCAGGAAACATTCACGCTGAATTATACTTCAATATGCATAAGCAGGTGTATGAGAATAGGGATGTTCCCCTCCAGGCCTGAAACTGGTGGTGGAGTGAAGATAGATAAAGTTGGTTTAGTCCATAGAGGCTGGTTTGCAAGATGATCTGCTTGAGCTGATTTGGTGAATTGGTGGGATCCAGTAGACTGCGTGAGCTGATACCAATGCTTCACTCGGAGACCCGAAAGATAGATGTCCAACTTGGATAAACACAGGTTGCATGAACTGTCCCTGATGAGCAAGCATGAAGCGACTGTGGAGAGGAAAAACTCCCCTTTGGGAAGAAACCTCTGGCAGAACCAGGCTCAACATGGCGGTCTTCTGCCAGTCCGATTGAGATGTGACAGGGAATCCTGTAAGAGTCCGGGAGGAATTACACTCTGATAGGTACGAGGTTGTAGGAGCACCATAGGAAGCCAGACGAGCTTGCTACGATGGAGGAGAAGGGGATGGAGGTGGGATGAATCAAGTCATCAGAGTCCAAATCAGACATTGCGCAGCCACTGCTTGCTTGCTGGGTAGAAGGCTAAGATGTGGATTTGAATTTCTTTTAAACAGCTCAATGTGCATCAACTGTTATTTGTCTTCTTTTGTGTATTGCTATTGTTTTCCTCCCTGGTTGATTTACTTGCTTTTTTTCAGAATCATGATCAGAATCAACTCCATTTTGGCAGGTTTGAGGGTACAAACAAGGAACTTGACTTCTTTCTCCAAAAGCAAGGAGCATTGAGTCATTTTTTGGCAGCTGCGGGAGATAACGTCTGAAACTGCGAAAACAGACACTTCCCTGGCCAATTCAGACATGGCTGCACAGCTAGAAATTAATTAAAATTGGTCGAAAGTGGAAGAGGGCAAGAGGCAAGAGACAAGGATAGAGGGTTGAATGGGGTGGCAAGGAAAATACATAGAAGACAATAAATGGATCTTGTACAGTAGCATTGTCATAACTGTGTGTGTGTGTGTGGGGGGGGGATGTGTGTGCGTGCGTGTGAATGCATGCCATCCTCTGTTCCCAGACAGATGAGACAAACAACGCGATCCTGACACAAATCCTTCGTAAGGGTCCTTTTCCTGCCCTCCCTCACTCACCCTTTTCTCTTTGCCGTCAGTAAATCCGGGTTTCACTACAACTTAAGCACTTAGCTGTAATCCCCATGAAGAGGCGATAGCCCCGCACAAGTCACTTTTCGACCATTAAAGGCGTACAATAGGGGCATGTTAGGGACTCACTTAAATGGATTGAGCACAAAGCCTGTGCTTGATAAGTTTTTAGCTGGTAAGAATCCGCCCTTTACACCCCTCCTTTTGTGACTTCTCTTAGATGTACTTGTCTCAACAGTCTAAGCCGATTTTATCCCCTTTTTTCCTGCATTTGTTTAATTCCTGCAAAAATGGAAAGGCTTTAGAATATGGCCCATTTCTTTCTTTCTCCTTCTTTTTTTTTGTTGAAACAAATGTCACAGTGAAAGATACACAATGGGGGGGATATCTCCATCCACTTCCTACAAGCTAAACACAAGGGAGGGTGGCCTCTTCTTGATATTTCCAAAGCTGTCCCCTTCAAATAAAGCCGCTGTTTCTAATCTGCTAACATGGAGCATCAGTCATGCTGATTGGGGAGTTTTTTGATATGTTGCTCTGCTACGGATGAAGGGGAAGTGGACTCCAGATTTGAGAGAAAACACTAATTCCCATCATCCTCTGGGAGCGAGAAGGAACTTGTTTCTATATTGTTTATCGAAGCAAGAACACGAGGAGCCAAGAAAAGAGGCCAGGGACAAAGCAGCATTGTCACTCATCATTTTTATTTTGGAGACAACCCACTCTTGTATGTTATAAGGGAAATCAATTATGGATTGAGACCATGGAAAACAGAGCTAAGTCCTCACTCTGAGGGGGACTTGAGAGATCTAAGTTTCAGTAGTGTTGAAAATTGTACAAATCCAAGGACATGGTATTACTTTATAGAGGTCATAACATACATCAAGTTGTTCATTTATAAATCTCGCTCTCTCTCTCTCTCTCTCTCTCTCTCAAAGTAGTAGAAAAAGTCAATCTGTGTTCTAGAGAAGTATGCACGCCCCATCCTTTGATCATCAGAACAGCTCAGAGCTGTGTGTCTGCACTTTGCAGTTTTCTGCTTGCATTCGCTCTAAGACTGTATTAAACTCTATTAAAATGCTCCTAAAGATGGTGCTTTTAGTCAGACAGACGGCTAAAGCTTGACTGAGAGCAGTGCCGAGAAGGGAGAAAGCAAGAGGGACACCGCTAAGTCGTTGAGAGCTTATCTAATCCAGAGGTTTGAGTGCCTGCCACTGCCACCAAGTCTTAAAGCAGATCTCAGTAGGAGGTGGAAAGATGCTCCTCGGAGCTCAGGGCCCTAATGGTTTGATTAAGCTGCTACTGCCAGGCCTGCGATGGAGAGACTTAACCTCCATTTAAGGACCAGACAAAGGCATGACCATGGGGATGGATAAGAGTATTAAATCTAACTGCCAGGCACAGAGACAGAGATGTAGATCATAAACAATGTATAGCGTCACACAGAGCCAATCTGTGGTGGTGGTGCAACGTTCAACTGTTTGAGACGGATAGCTGCTCTGCATGAATCTGCTTCTTTCTCATTATACAAGTGGATTTCGCGCTCTCTGTGGCAGGCCCTTCACTCTAATATAAAAAATTCATTTGAGTTTACTCTGTAAGAGTGTAATCTTTTGGACCTATTGTTGTCCTACTGTCCAATTTATAGTTTAGGCTTTGAAGTTACTCAGGCCAAGTATTAAGAAAGAATAACAATAATGGACGGTTTGAAATAAATAGTGATAGATCATCCGCATAAAGTGCAATATTATGTTCAATTAGACCTATCTGAATGCAATGATCTCCGGCTTCGTCCACCAACCAAAATCATGACTGCTAGGTTAACTGGTGTCTCTAAATTGGCCTGAAGTATTGGTGTGTGAAGTATGGTAGTCTGTCCTGTGTGTCCCTGTGATGGAGGGCAGACATGTCAAAAGACTCAAAGCGAGCGGATATAGATGCAGATTGCTGTATGGTGTACTGCAAATAATGTGAACACAGAGTTGGAGGAATATTGCCAGAAGTTTGACAATAGGGGGTTTTCAGTGACGTCACTGGTCAGCTTCCGGTCCGCCATCTTGGGTGGCTCACTTCAGTATCTCTAGTTGTCATACACATATTATCATATCGCGAATGGATAAGTATGCCAGCACGCTAGAGCCACAAGATAAGGACGTATATCTGAGGAAATGTTCCGTGATCGACCATATGGACCCCGATGCCCTCCACGGTGCCTTGTTTAGCAGTAATCCAGATGATTGGCCAGATGTAGAGCACGGCGACATAGTGCATTACCTGGTGTTCAGTGAAAACCCTCTGCACAGCGCTTGGCTGCAGGGCCGATCGACGCCGCTCGCAGCTTTAATTATTTAAGCAGAACAATGACCAGTGCAAAATTAAGTTGTATTTACCGGAGATGAAGTGTAGACTGCAAATTCTTTCGGGGTATGACGGCTCCCACAGTCCATTGGGATTTGTCTGCCTGGGTCCTTTTTCACTGAAAATATCCATTTCTTTCTTCGTCCTTCGGTAAACGAAAGAAACGTACATCCAACGATTTGGAATGCCTCTGTGTGGCATAAACTAAAAGCACGCTCTAATTCACCCGTTTTGTCACGGTGTTTGGCGAGAACAGTCCTGCTTTTGCCTACCGGCGTAACCCGGTATTTTTGAGCTTGCCGTCCAATATGGCGGACGCGCTGAGTAGTCACGTGAGCGTGACGTCACCTGAAAACCCTCTATTAGGTCAAATAAAAGAGGAATAAGAGAACTTTTTCCAGCATGGAAAGTTATTGATTTTTTATTCATAGTTAAACTGACTCAGATGGGAACAAATGTTTGTACCTAGTCAATCAATGACCAAACCATATAGCAAACAGTTCTACTCCTAATGCCCAAAGGCTTTCTCTGCATTGATAAACATATATATACCGTCATGCAGTCTGAAAGTGTGCATGAAACATTGATAAGACATTAAAATGAAGGAAAAGACATTGAGAAGAAGGAACAATGGCTGATCATAAAACCATCTGGTCAGAACTACAAGGAGGAGATTGATTGAAATGTGTTCATCAAGCATCTTTCTGTGGGGTTGAGAAAGTTGTGGGAGGTCCAAGTTATTAAGAAAAAAAGATTAATTGTTAACTTATAGGAGGTTAATTTTAAGACAAGATGTTTAAAGAATATTCATCTAGCATGATCATTAAAAAATGATCAATTATTGTCTCCTTTTCCAAATTAAATTTAGGCTCATAGTGTCTACCCTTTTGACTCCTTAATTGATTGGTTAAGAGTTTGCCAGACCTTTCGACCTTGCGCATAGAATGCAGTCCTGTGTTTTAAAAGGTATCTCTTCACAAACTGACTTAAAAAGAAGAAATTTTCATTTGTCATTGCAATTGTACATTCCAATGAAATTTGTCTTCTGCATTTAACCCATCCCTTAGGGAGCAGTGGGCAGCTATCACAGCGCCCGGGGAGCAATCTGGAGTTAAGGGCCTTGCTCAGGGACCCTCAGTGGTAGTCTGCGGGGATCGAACCAGACACTTACAACCTTCTTAGAGTGCAAGCTCACTGCTCTAACCACTAAACCACCGCCCCCCTAAAAGATATTACAGCCATGCGTAATGTCAACTCCTGATGAAATTACGCTTTGCGTAGCCTGGTTAATTCGTTTCAAACCAGTAGATGGAAACATGTCTAATTTGCATTTTCATTATGGCGACATTTTAAAAGTTCACTCAAAATTCTCATGAGAATTGGTTGGAAACATAGCTATAATGATGTAGAGTTTCATGTATTCCAATCACATTTGTTTGGTATTATTTTAAATTTTTCACACACACAGTATTTGTATGTCTTGTGCAGCCTAGATAACTACTGACTCCAGGAAAAAACATGTTGCGAATGAACAGCCATTGATGATCGACTAGTTTAGTTTTGAGCAACTTTCCATCTTGACCATAGAAAACCATTAAAGTCTAGTTGTATGTAATACCTGAAAGGATAAAAATCTTTCTGAGAAAAAAAACATCAGTCTATCTAAAAATACTTGCATACAATCAAGTCTTAACCATATAAAGCTTCTTTCTGGCAATTTAGGGGTTAAACCTGTCGTCTCTCTCTTCCTGACTTTGCTGGCTGAGCTGGAAGGCTACTAAGTAGCAGCTGTCCACCTGGCGAAGGAAAACCATTCCACCAACACACAAAACAGCTCGGGCAACACACACAAACACTAACAGAGACATACACATTTATTCCCTCTTGAGGAGCGTCTCCTCACTCACTGCCTCACACAAACCTTCGGTGCACAAACACACACGTGTTTGTGGAGGAGAAGCCCAGATGGTCAGGGAGGACAGCAGTGCCCAGTGTCAGTGAGAGAGAGACACACAGAAAGAGGGTGAGTTAGGGAGAAAGTGAGATGGCTGGAAACAGATGAGGGACAAAAGCCAGAAGCAAGTGGAGGAGCTGAAACAGGAAGAAAACATCACAGCAGTTCGGCCTGCCAGAGCTGCAAAGGGGCTGATCTTTGATAAACTGGGCTTACACTGTAGGATTTTTTGCCCGTTCTGGGCCGATTCTTCAGTCGTGCGAGAATCTTTTGGATCGGGCCGAGTTTCAGCTGCATCGTGTGTCCTGCATAGTGTAGTATACAGCGTGTAACGAGGGGCGATTAGCCTCTCACAACCACCTCCTGATCAGGAATCGTACGGTCGGTTGAAAATCAAACATGTTTGAAATTCAGTCGGGCCTCGTGAGGTGATCCTGCTGTTGTGAGTTGATTTCCCCCAACCTCGCGCACCGCGCATGTACAAATAGGGGAATTCTTCTTCTTCTTCTCAGACGAAAACATAGGAATGAAGAGAGAAGACTGGCGGCAGTAGGTGTGACATGGAGTCACACCTACATGGAGGAGCAACTCATATATTGTCAAGGCAGCGCGTTTTGTTCTAGCGACCCTTATATTTAACAGTGAGCATTAACACTTCCGTCTTCTTCTACTGTCTACGTTTGGCTTCCAGATCGACGAGTCCGAGAAGCGCCATCTCTCTACGGCGCTGAGTCTGACGTGTGGTTTTTGGAAGTACAATGTGAGCAGATCGCATCAGAGCATCTGGCCGTACAGTGTAAGAACAGATATGGTGAGCTATGAACTTTTAAACCCCGCGGTTTCGTCGTACAGTTTTGAGCTGTAGCTGAGTACAACGATTGAAAATATTGTACAGAGTATGCCCGCCGTTACCAAAACCAACAACCTGCAACCACATGTCTCAATCAAACGGCTTTAAACTGTACACAATATGGTCATTAACAGCTTCATTGCTTTTTTTCCTTATAGCTTACAAGAAGAGACTGTTAAAGTTTGAAAGTAAAAAAACTGCTGCTGCATGTTTTTTACCACCTTTCAAGCATAATTCTCTGTTTAGGCTCCTGTCACTTTAAAGTCCCTTATAAAGATCCAGAGGGCATCAGCTGATTGGGCAGAAAATGTGGTGTATAAAGCAGCCGATTATTTGTCGTTGGTTGCTCCAACAGTAGATTAGCCAGAGGTCTGCACTGCTGTTGTCGGCTGTTAAATCATTAGGCTGCATCAAGATGAGGGATGAGTACCCAGTTAGTACTAGTTCACTATGTACCTTCAGTAGAACAAGTGCTGTTTTTTAGTTTTAGTTTTGACACAAGAATTTATGGGTTAATGTTGTTTGATTGGGAGCAAGGCTGACAAAAGTACAGCCATGATACTCACATATTTTCTTTTTATTTTTAGATTTGTTTTCATTGTAAAGCGGCTGCTGCAGGATGTCTTTTCATTTTCTTCCTACCTGGGTTGTGTTATGAACGATCAAAAGAAAATCCGGGATACTTTGAGCTGACGTTCTTTGAGTTTATTATAGGTAATTGGTCAATTACCTGTTGTGGACAGGTCTCATGTTGCAGTGAGTTTATAGAAACGTAAAGAAGTCCTTGGGGCAGAAAGATGGTGAGAAGACTCACCATTTTAAAAGGGTTAATCTTTAAAAGCTTCTAATGTTTTTTCTGATAAACTTAGAACAACTTTTTTTGAACCTTTTAAAAGTTTAACAGTTTTACTAAACTTCAAAAAAGTTAACTAATCCTTTTATAATTTTGTCATAATTTATTGTTGTGCACTAACAGGCAAAGTAGAGATTGATTAATGTAATGTGCAAGGTGTGTTAAACCAAAACGTGTTGGTTATGAGTCCCGCATTGTCCCTCATTAGCACCCACGTTGTGCTAAATTATTATTATTTTTTTTTTTAAATCTGATCTCCCTAGCATAGCACCATGTATGTTTAACCAATTTTTTAAGCACATTAACTGTTTCTACACAATATTGCATCCCCTCTCATCAGCTCACCACTCTGCTTTGAGTCCACTGAAAGTGGAGTAAACTTTTGGATTTTGTGTCAAACTGTCAGCTGTGCAGAAGCATTGAAAACGGTACATCCCTGGGCTTATCCAGCTCTCGTAGTCATTTGGAAATAGGACTAGAAACTCACAGTCAGTCGACTGGGGCAGATAGGCACAGCATCCTTGGGATGCATAACTTCATGTAGTAACATGGATATTGAGAAACCAACAACAAACTGGACAGCGGTCTTGCTGAACCCACCACTGCTGTGAGGATTTCTTCATTTTTCTACAAGCTCATTGAAATATGATCTCTGTGTTTTGCAGGTGAAGGAACTACTACTGGTACGAGCTTTAAAGAACTTCACTTAAGAGAAAACAAACTATCACTTTAGCTATGGACTCTTTCCAAATGTCTTATCTTTAGAAATTGAGTTAATGTCCAAAAGTTCAAAGCTGGAATAATTTACCGCCATGCAGTGTACCAACTAAAATTAGGTGGCTGTGATTTTAGTGGTCAGTGTGACCATTTGATGTAAATCCTACAAATCCACTTCAAAGCACATCTCTGGTCTATATTACTAAACATTTCTGGATTTATGTGTTGCACAGTATAGCTTTTTTTTAATTAGGTGAAGCGAGTTGTAGTCAAAAGTAGGTTAGCCCGTAAAACCCCAAATCTCTCCTCATTCGTACCCGAGTACGCCTTTTTATTAGCTATTTGTACTGATGTTGGTATACACAGCATTTTCTGTGTACATTAGATCAATATCAGTTGTTTTAGCTTTTTATCAACAAATATAATCCAAAAGTTTTCCCCACTGAGTTCAAAACTATGTGTCCTCTTTCACTCATGAAGTTCTTTTCCAATGAGGAGAGAGACATCATTTTACTGCTGCTGCATCTGTATTTTATATTGCAGGTAAAACAAAGTACTGACAAAACAAAGGCGGACATCTGAGTTGTTTTTGGAATGTGAACGCCTTTATCCAGATGGCGATATTTTTTTTCCGGCTTTAATTCATTTATTTCATGTCACAGTTGCGCTTTGATCGCTCCTCTCTAATAATTAATGTGGTTTTGCTGCCGCTGCTCTTGAAGTCATTGTTCCAGTCTCTGCCGCACCGACACGAGCTGGCTTTGACTTCTACACCTGATGGGAAAAGCAAAGCGCTCCCCATCCCCTCCCTACTTCTGTCTGTCTAATTATCCACCTCTCCACTACTTTTTCCTCTTTTTCTGTGGGCTTTGAATCATCTCAGAGGGGTCTCTCTCTCTCTCTCTTGTTTTCTTTCCCTCTTTGCTGCTTTCACACAGTTTTGCACTTAAACATGCACACACACATTTTGGACTCGCTGCTGTCTCTCCAGAGTGGAAGGGATACAGTGGTTGGCATGTGTCACTCATTCATTATTGATCAGATCCAGCTGCCGTCATCCACTACAGATCACTCTATGAAACATCATTGTATTTCTGTCTTGCTCACCCACACACCCACACACACACACACGCGCACACATACACACGTGTGTGTATAAGTGATTTTTTTTTTTTTTTTTTTTTTACGTTTTGCGTTTCAGAGTGCAACACTTCTCCAGACAAACATGACCAAATTTTCCAGGCAGTGTCTTGTCCGCACTTCTGAACTTGAAAGCATAAATATTTACTGAGAATTTGCTTCAGAAAGCCATAAAAACACAGATGGCGCAGACAGGATGAAAAGCAGGTAATAATGCTGGAGCAAAGTATGCATCTGTGGGTTTGAAATTAGTTTATTGAAGCCCATATAATTATGGCTGAGACTTTAAACCAATTGCATGACGCGGGTGATGTACAAAAGCTAAAATAAGGGTGATTATGTCCACCTTTTATGTTACAATCGGTGTAAGAAGCTCTTTAGTGGTAAATACCCAAAATCAGATTCTTATAGCAATTGTAAAACAGCAATATTTCTGTAATCTTTCTTTTTCTATGCTTGTTCAGTTCTGGAAACTCCAGTCTTTAATGTGACTGTTCTTGCATGATAGGCAGGTGATTTAAATATGAACCCTTTTCCTGAATGTTAAGAAATACAGATTTTTAATAACATGTAGCTCAACTGTTGTAAATAATGTTACTAAAGCTTGAGGTTCAGCTCACAATGGGTTCTGAGTGAGCCTGGAAACTTAGGATCACTCTAAACTGCCCAAGAAACATGGAAAAACCTGGTTTAATTATCATTTTTTTAAATCCCCTGTGGGTTTTATTGTCATATAGTTTGGGGTTTTAAAATTGCCCTTCAAAGTCAATGTAAAAAGGCAACATAATATCCTCCAGTAAGGAAACTAGAGGACACACAGATGTATTCGTTTAAGGTCAGACATTTTTATGTCACTGTATATTCATAGGAGTTCACAAATCCTTTGATTTAAATAATTTTTCTAGATAGAGAGAAGAAGTGAGGTTCAAAAGTAGGACACAGTTAAATCAGTATGATAGACTATGTTGAATGCATTGTTAGACTATCCAGGAGCTTGACAATCAACCATAAAATAAGGGCTTAATGTTTGAATTTAATCAACGCACTAGAAAAATGGGAACAGAGCTTTATGTTGACTAAACAAGGAACCATAAATCCATCAATTCCTTTCCTAAACTCCTTCTACACCTCTTAACAGGGGTGATAGCGTCTAACTCCAGTGGTCCATCCTGGTAAACCCTGGATAGCATGCCAGTCCATCACAGCACATAACGATTTAAAGGGGACATATCATGGTTTTAAATCCTTTTTCCAATTGAAATCATTCAGTTGTGGTCTATATGAAGTGGAACTGCAATGCTTTGGTCTAAATTTCTTGTTATTGTTTCCTCACAGCCCCTCTATTGCCCCTGTTTTGAGAGAAACTCCCTCTGGAGCGGTCTCTTTTGAATGGAAAGGAGGCGTTTCCCACAGAATATAAACATATCTATGCAGCACTCGGAGAGACTTAACTAAACTTCTAGAAACTCCAGTTTTGGATTTTCCATATGTCCCCTTTAAGAAAAACTAAAAAATGTTTTAACTAATAGAGGAAATGTATCTTTGATAAAGCTGTTATTTAGCCAGTGTTTTGAAAGGATAAGTATTTACAAAGATGTTGAATTTGATTTAAGTCCTTGCTTTGACTCAGTCACTTAAGAACATTTACAGATTGCCCCCTTGTTATATTGGCCATGTGCTTTTAATCATTATCACACTGAGAGATAAATAATTACTATAGTTTATGGTCCAGGACAGATTTTCCTTGAGAAAGCAGTCAGTATTTGGGCGCTGTCATCCTATCCTCTATGGGAACTGAACCACATTTCCCTATACCTGAAGAACACCTCCACAGCATGATGCTGCCACCACCATGCTTCACAGTAGGGATGGTGTTAGTTAGGTAATGAGCAGTGCCTATTGTTCTCCAGATGTTAATGCCAAAAAACTCTATTTGGGCACCCGGCTCCTGGGGGGTCCTATGGTTACAAAGTTCTTCCATTTCCAAATAATGGAGACCAAGATGCTACTTGAGATGCTTTGTGTACACAAATCTTTTTTTGCATCCTTCCTCAGATTTTTGCTTTGACACAATCGGGTCTGGGAGGTTTGAGACCCGAATGCTTCACTTCCACTTCATTCCGACTTCCACTTCACCTTGCTTTGTTTGTGCTCTGAGATTCACTGTGAGACGTTATTTAGACGGGTGTGTTTGACTCCAAATCATGTTCAATCATCTCAATTTAAAATCCGTTTGGAATCACTTTGGAAATCAGCCAGGTCTCCATTCAATATCAAATTTGTTTTCGAATAAGTCTGGAATGCAAAATAAACTGAGCAAAAAATTGAGGAGGAGTGAATACTTTATAGTGGGACTTAATAAATGCAAAATAAGAGATATTTCTAACATTATATCTGTGTCTTTATATCTTTCATGCTTATTACTTAGTAGCCTTTTACAGAACCCATCAAAGACTGGGTGTAAAAATGAAAATAAAAGGTAAACCGGAGAACAAATTAAAATACCTGGATTGCAAAGTCCACAGATATTTCTATTCCTTATAAAAGTTTAGCATAATTTCCAAAATCTACACAGGGAAATGGTGAATGCCTTTTTTTGTCACTTTGTTGTATTTTGTTTAAAATGTGAACAATGAATTTCAATACACTTGTTGGTTGAGTGTTTGGGCGGTAGGTTGACGGGGTCTGTTGAAGCGAAGGGAGGAGGGAGGACTCTGCCCTGAAACATACCCACTCAACCATATCTGTTCTCACACCCAGGCCCCCCTCCATCCTGCTCCTCTCTGAATCTCTTTCTCTCTCATTCTTTTTTTTCCAAATGCAAGTCACCGTGAAAAATGTGCTGGTCCAATATTTGCACAGAAGTAGTGCTGGGACAGGCAGATAAACTATCAGTATTTGAATTTGGCTTCCCATGCCCCAAATAGCCATCCTCCGCCTGTTTAGCTTATTGATTGGCTTGGCAAGAATCTAGGTCCCCTCAGCAGTGACCAAGGTCATACAACACATGGACTTTGTGCCATACATCCACCCCTCCAACACCACCACCACCACTACAACCCATTCAACACCCACCATAATCTCTTTCTCCCCTTTAATTCGCTCACAAACACACATGAAGTGAGAACATGTGTGAGCCGATTAATGTGACTGCATTCACTCCATCAGGCCCATGCTGACATAAAAAGAAACGCAGAAAAACGAACTACATTGGTGCTCACCATGATGCTTTCTGGTGACTGAGGGAGGGTTTAGTGGGGAATCTGGATTTTTATACATTAAGACTGTTGCATTCGCTTTTACAAAAAATATCCAATATCTGCCGATGTGAGCGAAAGAACTGGTTTAAAGGCTTTATTTCCACTTTGACTGCTGTGTGGGTTTTAACTAAATGTGCCAGCACTGTACAGGTTGGGGGAATGTGTGTGTGTGTGTGTGTGTGTGTGTGTAATGACTCAGGGTATGGACCAGAGGCAGCGTCCTCCACTCCTCTGTTGGAATCGATGAGATTGAATTCTGAAGGTTTTCTCAGGGGCATCAGACCCACTTGTCAATACTGCTCTGTGTCACAAGTGCATTTTGTACACACAGAAACTCACACGCGCGCACGCAAACACACTTCCAGTTTCCTCTCCCAAGCCCGACCTCTACCCTTGCCAGCATCTTCTGAATATACCACCAAATTCATTTAGGTTCTCGGTTAAACTTGCACAGTTTTTTCACTTTTACGCAACACGTCTTTTGACTTCATCTCCCTCATTTCCTCACAAAATCCACTAAACCAAAGGAATTGGATGGTATCTTTCTGAGCATTTTCATGTTTTGGAAGAAAATGGATACATGAAATTTAGGAATTAGTTACAATTAAAAAACTGCACATGATGTGCACTTGTCTTCATCTTACTACAGAACTTTGTGGACCTCTTGGATCTCTGCTGCTCCTCCGTAGATGGCATAGGCCTCTTGGCTGCTTCTCTGACATTAGAACCTCTTCTTGCCCCGCATCTCAGCTCAGATGGATGTCTCGGTAGGCCATACTTCTTGCATTTTGTGAAAAAGGATTGAACCGTGTTCTCTGAATCTCAGTATCTCAGCTGCTTCTGACCATCCCAGATTACAATAAACCGGAAGTGAAACAACGTTTTCAGGTTTAAATCTTACAAAACGCTTCTTTGAAATAGCTTTTAACCCCAGCTTTAATTGACATTAGTTTTGGTTATTTAAAAAAAAATTTAAATTTCTCTATTTAAATATTTGTCCTATGTTTTATTATTATCTAACGCATATTTAACTAATAGTTATTTTTAATCTTACTTGAGTTTTACTGTAGAGTAGTTCCTGTTATGTATGCTACAACAGCTGGGAAAAGCAAGAAGTTGTTTTAAATACTGTACAAAAATAAAGTTCACTTTTAACTTTTACATGTAACTTAAAAAAACACAATTTGTTTTTTGTTTTTTTAGTTATTTTGTTGGAGCTCCTTCACTTT
Organism: Fundulus diaphanus; assembly: GCA_037039145.1. Classification (NCBI taxonomy): domain Eukaryota; kingdom Metazoa; phylum Chordata; class Actinopteri; order Cyprinodontiformes; family Fundulidae; genus Fundulus; species Fundulus diaphanus. The sequence continues at coordinate 28,477,294 of CM073142.1, read as the reverse complement.
TTTGGGTTTATCTTTAGAGGAACGTTGTGTTTTTTTTTTTTGCAAAAGCACTTTATTGAGACCTAAGATTCATGAAGGCATAGAAAGGCTCTTAAACTCATAGGGATGATCCTTTGTTGTGTCTGCCAAAGAAACCTAAGCAGACACCTAATTTTAAATCAGACCTCTCACCACTTTTGTACCAGGAGCCTGTCACAAAGTAACAATTTATTTCCCTTTCTCTTGTTGCTTCCATGAAAAACACACAGAAAAACATAGCGCAGCTCAGCAGACAAAATGTTGTATTTTTGCTCCAACAAGGAGATTCCTCCAGGTGTTTCAAATTCAAGGGAGATATATTTTCAGATCCTTGTTTGGGACTTTGCTAGATTTCTTTCTGCTGGTTTTTAAAGACAATGTTGTGCATCTGCTGAGAACAATTTCCATTCCTGACGCTTCTTCAACTGCCCCCAATATGCATATTTTTGAGGTTTTATTAGGGGCACAGTTTACAGTAAACCATCGTGGTTGGGAACAAGGATTGTTCTGTTGGCACAGAATTTACATGTGAATAACCCTTCTCTCTCTGCTATGAGACATTTAAACATTTTTACATGGGATAGATCAAATAATCAAGAGAGTGTGTGCACAACAGCTTCTCCTAGAAAACAGAGCAGTCTCCACAGAGAGGTAGGAGGCAGAACTTGCGTCATCCCAACTCAAATATATTTACAAAATTAGTAACATGAACATCAGAGGTCAGTTAAGGGATTATGTTTTCCTCAGATATATTGGAGATCAACAGCAGTTTTTATGTGGTTTGCTGATACAGGTAAGTGTCTGTTCTGGAGTGAGAACGCTGATGGCTTGATTTTAGTGAATGGAAAATTGTTGTGTCTTTTATTTATTTATTTACTTGTTTTGAATGTGTCCAGTCTGGCAGTGTAGCGCCGAGAATTGCTTGCTTAGTGCCAAAGAGAGCCCAACAGATTTATTTTCAAGAGTGGAACATTACTGTTTTCGCTATAGTGCTCCGCTTGACACTCATACAAAAAACTTTACTGACAGATTATTTCAAATTCAATGAACACAGAAACAGAGAGTAAAAAGAGATAAAAAGGAAGGGAAACGTGAGGCAAAATGTTTAAAGAGAAAGACAGTGACAGAATTAGAGTAAAGGAAAAAGAATACAAGCTAACATCCTCGGAGTCTGCTTCTATACCTGCAGAAAGAGATATAGAAAGAACAACAGAACAAACAGAAAAAGTGTCTCAGGTACAAACACCCAACACATATGATAATATCACTGAGAAATACACAGTATTGTTTAATACAAGATGTATTTAGTGGCGGCCAAAGCTAATTATGTGTTTTTTCTGTATAAAAGTGTATCTGTAAGCACCTAGATCCAAGCACCTGTGGCTGTTTGTGAGAGTGTGTTTGTGCATGTAAGGTTTGTCCATAAAAAAATGCACAATAGTGGTTGTGAGGAGCCAAAGACCCAGTTTTGGATTGAATGCTTCTGATTTTTGCCTTCACATGCTGGACAGTGTGGACTGATGCTGCGTTCCATTTGCCTGGGAACTCAAAACTAACAACTCGTAGATTACATCATCACAGCCTTTTTGCGTTACAGTCTCCTTCCTGTCGGACAAAAGCAAAAAGATGGACGCTCGCACAAAATCCGTTATTAAATGTATAAATACAGCCCACCTGAGTCGCATGTTAAAGTCCCATTTCATTTGCAAAATCGTTGTTGTTTTTTCAAGCCGTGCTGAACTGTTTAACTGAACCTGAAATGTTAAACTACAATAGCTGCCGATTCTTCATTGCTTGTTTAGCCACTATGGCTACTGTTGTTAAAACGATAACAATGTTGCTGCGAGCAGCAGCCACCATGACTGGGGAAGTCAGGTATAATCCTGTTGCAAGGACTTTCCGACTTGTAATTCCAACTTTAAGGGCCGTTCCAGCTGGAATTTCGGACTCTGAGGTCAAAAATTCCGACTACCACAGACAAATTGAATGCAGCACAAGCTTCATTACAAACCGTCGCCTCCGTATCGACCAGGGTGTACTGTAAGGTTACCCGTTTTCATGTACCTGACGACTACCTCACTGGTATGTGTTGATAGACAAAACTATTTTGGGTGTCATCCCTACCTATTTGAGCCATCGCATGACAGGGAAACCCATACAATTTATAATCTGTGAGAGCTCTGCAATTTCTCTGATGGACAAAAAATGCATTTATGTTTTCTGCTCAAAATATATGGAATTGATTATATATTGAATGTGAAGCTTCTAATACTTGGAACAAGTTTAATGATATGATAAAAACACTGCAATCCACAACCTTCTGTTGCGTTAATGCAAACAAGTATTATTGTTGGTGTTCTCATGTTAATTGTAGTGTATGGCCAGAATTTCCTTGCAAAAAAATAAAAAAATAAATGTTGATCTCAGTAGAGTAGGAGTAAGTTTGTTTGCTTTTAGACTTTAAACATAATGACAAGCATAGATCGCTCCACAGCCAGTAGCTCCACCAGCCTGCGCGCATGGCTCCACAGGCCAGATTTCATCTGGGGCTAAACTTTCTCTTTAGACCCAGCTGATTCAGTTCTTTCTGTCCTGCTTTATGTCAGTATCTGCTGCTCCTGACATGTGGTCCGGTAAAAGTCACACAGTGCAACCTGTGGCCTGTGGTTGGTGAACATGGCAAGCTGTGTGATTTATGACTGCTGCTGCGATGTTTGTTATGTTCTGCTTTGACAGATATGGGTGAGTCCTTGCTCAGAAACCCACTGAGCTCCAGGGGGAATCGGCTAATCTCCACATCTCGCCCCCTCCCCAACTCCACACCTCCATTTCTAATTTGAAAGAGCCCTGGGATACCTGCTAGCTGGAGGCTAGAAGTCACTCTCCAAACAACAGAAAAACACACAGATAATATGCACACATAATCACTAAGTGTTGCTCATAAATATGCCTCTCGGGAGCCTGGGTGTCATTCTCTGGGAGGAGCCGATGCCCCTGGGCCACATCTGTGAGTGTCTGAGGCCGATCTGGTATCCTGCCACACGAGGGGAGCCTTGGAGCCTGAGGCTTGGCTGGAGGCAGCCGGCAGGCCTCGAAGGACGTGAGAAACGGAAAGAGGAGATGCTCCCTCTTTACTTTCTTGTTTGAAGCCGACAGATTTGGTTTGAAAGGTGAGATTGTGTTTAGTGGTGGGATGAGAAAGTTGCTTTTTCACATTTTCGTGGATGGATTTTTTTTTTTTTTTATAATCTTGCTCCGAGAATCAAATAAGTCTTCTGTCCTTTACATCCTCCAACACACAGAAACTGCATGCGCACAGACTAAGGGTTAAACCCCGTTGCTAAACATCTGTCTGAGAAGTGGCAGTGTGGCGCGGCCATGCTTCATCATTGTCATTTCCCCATCACCTGCCTTCCTTCTTCTCCTTTCGCCTTCTCTCCATCCATCAACATTTTCAGACACAGGGCTCTGACAAGGTCACATCCGTCCCCTAACCATACATCACCTTTATGGAGGGGGGGGGGGGGACATTGAAGGGGGACGCAGTGGTGTCCCAAACTCCTTCATTTGTTGGGACAGAGCCAAGTTCATGGGTGTCCATCGCCCATTTTCCTTTGTGTCTGAGGAATACACTGTTTCCAAATCAAAAGCCTGCTATTTTTGTCTTCTGAGTAAAAAGTCTTCAGAAATGTTTTTGAATCGCTGGCAACATGTTTGCATGATGAAAAATGAATTGTTTTAGAGTCCTATGGAGTCAAAGATTTCAGTAGCAGAACCAAAACTTGGTAATTTTTGTTTGTAGGATCATACCGGACTAATAAACTTATCAAGCTGGCTGAAATGAGGCTCTGCTTAGAAGTGAAGGTGGTTAAAACGCCATTGTTTTTCATTACTAGAAAACGGCAAAGCAAATTATTAACGATTAAATTAGTATATGGAAACAACATTGGGCATAAATCATACCTTAGAGCCGAGGGCCAATTGCGTGTTTTTTGTGGTGGCAGCATAACTGGGTCCTGAGTGCTGCATGGAAGATCTTGGTAGCAGCAGTGAAAAACCTTCTGACAAAGAAAAGTGCAGTTAGACTGTAACTACATTGACACAGGAACTAAGTTTTCCAGATTTGCCACAATCCAGCTGCATTTGAATTTTCAGTGAGATCCTATGGACCATAGTCCCACTCCTGTCTGAAGTATGGCTTTTATTATAGTTTTCCTTCCCATGCTGACCAATGATGCAAGTGCATACAGTATAAGTAGTGCTGGACAATAAAACCAATTAAAGGTTCTATAGAGACACAGAAAATGCTCATGACAATGATAAAGGTAGGCTTTAAAATTCAAGACAGACAATACATGTGGCATAAAAAGCAGTAAGTGGACTAACCACAGTTTATGCCTTATTACAAAATGGAAAAAAAAGATTTCAAACATTAGTTTGAGCTTGATTTGCATTGTATTCCGGTTGTGCTAAAACACATTTACCCCTTTATATTATATTGCTAGATGAGAAAGGTTTTTTTTTTATCCACAAATTCTGGCCATCCGTAAGCGACTGGATTGTTTATGAACCTTTTAGAAAATAAATCTCATTCATTATTATCAATATTAAATTTCTTATTTCAATTTGTTCTTTCACTTTGTGTTGAAACGGATACTGTTGTAGAAACAACACTTAATTTAAAAACCGCATTGTGAAAATCAAGTTTACCGTTTCACAGGTTTAACAGGATGCCTATTGTGATAATATTTTTGTCCTTGTCACCCAGCTCTAGCTATAAGCTGCTCAGACATTTACAGCAAAGTATATTAGAGGTAAGTTTAGTGAGAATGAGTAATGGCTTACAGAAGGTGGTGCTAGGGGCCATCCCAGGTGAGTGGTTTGGCTCTGGAGGTTGGCGTGGAAAGGTTTAAAGTTCCTCAAGGAGTAATTCTACCAATCTTGAAAGCAGGTAAGCATAGGAAGGTGGGCAGGGAGGTGTTGGGCAGAGGGAGGAGAAGCTATGCAAGATGACCATAGAAGTAGGAAAGAATTGCGGTAGGCTAATCGAAAGAGCAACTTAAACCACGGTAACAACATAAACATCTTTAGAAATGTGTCAGTGGTTGAAAACTGCAAAGAAAAACAATGAAAGCAGAAATGAACTTCAAATAATGTAATCAAAAGTTTAAAGAATTAAATCTAGAATTACAAGTTGTTCATTCTTCACAATAATATCCAATTAATGTGAAGTTTCCCTTGCATTTGCATATTTGTATGGTGTGCTTCTCCAAAACTGATGAAAAGGCAAGTCTGTGTGTGGTCAGGGAGGCTGCCAAGAAGCTGACAGCGACACTATATGAGCTGCAGGAATTTACTGACAGAAATGGGTGTTCTGCGTTTGACGGCAATCTCCCGTTGTCTCAATATTTTTGTAATCAGGGGTAAAAAAAAAGAGCCTTTTCTTCCAAACGTAGGGCACAGAAAAAAAACATTTGCCTCACCAAGAGAACAGAAAGCCCACAGTGAAACATGGTGGTGGTAGCATCAGGCTGTGGGGTTATTTGTCTTCAGAGTGAACTGATGTCTTTGTCAAAGTGGACGGAGTGGCTTCAGCATGGCTTCAATTAAAAAATTAATTAAAAAAACTTGGCAAAAAGTGTATCTGTTGCTTTATGTCTGTTGGTTGTGCTGTTCTTTTGGTGTCTCTTTCCAGGTGATGGAGCAGACAAAGAAGGTTTTATCATTCTCTCCCTTTTATCTCCTCTTTCTTTCACCTCTACTCTTTTTTTTCTTTTCTTTCACTTTCTGTTCTTCCTTTACTCTCCCATTGTCATGTCCATATAATTTGAAATTCTCCTTGCAGGAATCATAATAAAGCTATTTACAAGCATAAATCAAGTGGATTACTATGGCGAAAGCTGTTTGCTCCACTTGTAAAAGCAAAATCTGTCGAGCTCTATCTGGCATTGAGACATCAATTCCTATTGCCATATTGCTAGACAGGACACTGGGAAAAAAAAAAAAAAAACTTGGCAAAAAAACTACAGTAGTCAGATAAAAAGCTGAAGCTGACTTTTATTCTTCATCACAACAATCCAGATATGCATTAAAATCAACACAAGAATGACTTGATGAGAGAAAAATCGAATCTTTGAATGACTTGATCTGAGTCCTGAACTTAAATGATCAGAAAAACGATCGCATTCAGGAGGCTGTGAACAAGACCTCCTCATAATGTTGCACATTCGAGAGTGAAAATATGAAATAAAACAAGACACGGGCTCTAACAGACTCCAACTAAAGACTGGATGTGGAAACTAAATCAAAAGGTTTTTGAACAAAGTGTTAGTACGTGGACGTGCACACCTAGGTGATAGCACATTTTTTCAGATATGTTTAAAAGATGTTTTTCGTTTTAATTGTACAGAATAAATGCCACATTAATTGTTGAATAAGAGTTGGAAGATTTTTTTTGTGATTTATTTTTAAATCACGTAAACCTGGCATGGTAACACAGGTGTTAACACTCAGAGACAGTGTAAATGTTAACATTGACCTATTTTGTTTTCCTATATTAATATAGCATTGTTTTCAGATGTTGTACCTTTTTTAAATGTGTAAATTAGTATTTGTGATATTTTTGCAGTGTGGTGCCGACTTTGCAGATCTTTTAGTTTTTATTATTTGTATCTGTTCTAGTCTTTATGTACAAAGGGTCCAATGTATAGTTGTGTCCTACAAGATCACTGCTATTCTCTGCTTTTTATTTTTGTTTTGTTTTTTTATTCCTTTACCACAGCGGTTATCTTGGAGGACAACTCTCCCTGACCCTGTCTCGCTCTTACCGTCAACATCGTCCTTTTTATCCCCGTCTCCCACCTGCTTTTGCGCTTCCCACATCTGGACTCTATTCTTGGCTTTTGTTTACTGCTTCCGTTTTTTTCCAGAGTCCCGTCCTCAGTCTCTCTTATGTGATTCCCCCACTCTCCCGCTGCCCCATCTATCACTCACTCCCTCCTTCTCACCTCTCCCTCTCTCCGCTGCCTTCTCCCTGTCTGTCCTTGCTTCGTTTCTCCTCTGGCTCACCTCTCATTAAGCCCCTGTGCCCACTGCCACCATGCCTGGTGTCCACCCACACGTCTCACACCTCTCCTCCTCCTTTTTTTGTCTCTTATCTCTGTCCTGCTGTCTCTGTCTATCTTTCTATCACATCCTCAGGATCAGGAATGATACATCAGATTAACATTGAAAATGAAAGTTTTCAGTCTGGATAAAACCATAGATTGATAAAAAGGATATACTTTCTGTGACATTAACAAAAAAACTATCCTATACTACTAAAAACAATGCATATACTGTCATTTCCATTAAATTTAGATGAAATTTGTTTGACGTGGGATAAGTGAGTGAATGTTCCCATTGTATAGTCACAGCTTTCTCGACACTTTTATTACATTATTCATTAATATTGCTTTAGTAGGTGTGTACATCTGTTCAGAAACTCCAGCTTGTAAATTAGAGCTTTTTAACAAACGGGATCTCATTTCAGGAACCACTTAGTCCTGATTTAAGATAACCTCATTAAGCCTTTTCAATGTTATTGATTTTTTTGAATTTGTAATTCACAGGGGAAAAAAAAACATGTACTAAATGATTAAAACAACCAAAGAGGCTGCGTGGCCCCACTATTAGGTAAGCTATGACCCAAATAAGCATTTTTATGTCAACCCTTTGGATGCAATGATCATACATTTTTGTTTTCAACCCCTCTTTTTTCTTAAATCTTTGACTGGCCTACAAAATTTTTAGCCGATTGCAATTTCTCTTTAAGAACCATTCCAGCAAAAATAAAAGATTTTTCAAAGTAAACATTTTTCTTTCCTTCTTGCTGTGAGCCATGATTTCTATTAGAAACAGAGGCTTTTATCAGCATTGTAAAACAACGAGAACACAATTTTGGAGTTCACATTTTTGCATCTTATATAAGAGATGTGTGTGTTCATGTTTTTTAAGCGTAAACAGCACCCCTAGGGTGTATACTCTAGATAACGTAAATCCTAACCTTTAAAGGTATAGTGGACAATTTTATCAGAAACGCCCAAGTCCCTTTTTGAAACACTGCACATGCCCAAGACCATCCTACCTGCTCTTCCACTCCTCAGGGGGATCACATAAAAGAATCTCAAAAAACACTCTTCTCAGGCCTTCCTCTTCTTCTCTTAAACTTTTACGAAGTTTGCTTCTTGCAACTCTCAGCTATTTTCAACGTAGCGGCGCTACAATGAACGTCTGAAACCGAAACTCACTGGGTAGCTATGTCCAGCCATCAAGAGGAAACTAGCAAGGAACGAGCACACATATTGGCGTTATGTGAGCACGTCACCATGATTGGCCTGTGGGACAACCAATAGATAAGATGATCCCCCCGGAACCCCAAGCCTAAAGTAGATTGTCCACTGTACCTTTAATCTGTGGTTTCCTAAAGGCTTCCAGTAGTTTCATGGCTGACCGGTTAAAAGCTCGAGAATGTTTCCTGTACAACCGTCACCTTCCTGTTGTCTGCTGAACCTCTCACTTGTTACCTCAAACAAAAACTGTTACATACATTTATCTCCTCCCACCTCTTCACTACCTCTGACTTCAGCTTTAACCACCTCACTCTGAAAATTGCCAAATTTGAGTCTTCTTCTCTCAGCAACAACTTCTGTGGTATGGTGGATGTGGAAAACATTGGATTTTCGGCTTCACTGACAGGCTTGTAACCAGCTGATTGCTTTGTCAACTTTTGATTTTTTTTGGACAATGGTTTTGGCAAAAAGACTGGTGTTGGATAATTCAAACCTCTTGATTCAAAAACACAAAACTTGTTAATTTTGTTTTGACTTATGACTTAAGTTTAATGTTGGACACAAATTGAAACAACTGAGTTAAGGTGAAGATGTTGACGAGGGAAATAGAATTCCATACATGTTTCTTGAATAATATATTCTTGATAGCAATACACACAATGAAAGGGCAGTCTTTTCAGAGGTATGGAAACATAGGTGCAAACATAAAAGAATGTTTTTGTATCCAATAATTGATTTGCACCAAAACTGAAAAATAACACATTTTTAAACAGTTTAATTACAGTCATAGCCTTAAAGATCTCCTTCAAAAGTAAAATGTAAAACTAAAATGTCAAAAAAAAATAAAATACATGCAATTGTAAGTTCTCAAATGTCCTGGCAGTCTCTCTAACATCTTACGTTAAAGATTTATAATTTCTCATATAACATATAGCAGATATTTCCCTCACAAAGATTGCCATAAGATAAAAGGAAAGTTTGTTAATTCTTCAGCCCTGCATGGAAACAAGACATTTAACTTTACTGTAATTTTTATCGCTAAATAAAACACTCCAAGGTCAAAGTGAGAAGTTTGATTTGTATTTTTTAGGTGCTTTATTACGAAATAAAAACCACCCTGCATTGTACACTGTTCCGCACCCTTAGAAAATTGATCTGTTAAATCTATTTAATATAAATATATTAGTTTTGTTTGTACAAAAACAACAAACAACACAACAGGAAAAATTATATGTAAAGTATGTAAAGTTTAAAGATATTTTCTGTCCTACTAGAAAACAGAAAATATTAGGTGTTGTGACACAACACAAGAAACATGTTTACAGTAAATATTAAGTACATGGCCGGTGGGTTTTTATTTTCTGCTGTCTTGGTATGATATAATTAATTTCAAGAAGCAATATATGGCTGTAGACTATGAGCCTTAGATATTTTTTGAGCTGGTTTAATATAATTTTATAGGTGATAATTGCCCATTTAATGTGGCAATTTTTTTAGGCAGATAAAATGTTTTTGATGTTTAAAGATCCATTTTGCCGAGCCTAACAATTGTGATTCTACTTGATTTCCCGAATTGTCATACAGCAATTTCTCTGGGGCACTGAGTGGCACTTTTTTGGATGGGTGTACATGACACATCTCCCAGGGCTGCATTACATAGGGGGCGGCACAAGCACTCAAAAATCAAAGTACTCTGTCAGTTATGCTCAGAATGATCTTTCTGTTGCTTATTTGCCGGATTCTTCAATTCGCAAAGGAAATGTGCTGCAAAAACAACTAAATGGTGACTGTGCCGCTGATCCCTAATGTGCAGATTCTGATTCGGCATGAAATCAAAAGGTTCTGTTTGGTCATTTTTTTTAGGAATCAGGTTTTCTCTATTTGAAAATACTGCTTTGCTCTCTGCTGGACTATTGTATCATCAACACAGATTCTTTAAAAAGTAATTTGAGTCTAATGAGACCTTTGTGTTGTTTGTTAATAACACTTTCAATAAGGCAAATGACTGCAGGTGCTGAAATTGAAAAAAAAACTGATCATAATAAGTAAATTAAACTCTTTCAATCAATTGCGTTATCCATGAGAATCAGCTGAGGAACGAAAAAGCTTTGGTTCATGTTGGTAAACCGTTGAAAACTAAGTTGGAAATTTGAAATATCAATAAAACATTACCCTTCAGCGTTTCAAGCTGAGCATTCTCCATCGTTGTTCGCCAATCGGTTTTCATTTTTGAAGTAAATCAAGCATCATCCTCTGAGTCCCTCTCCCTCCCATACTCGTGTTTAGATCCTCCGGCAGCCTTACCTTGACCGTACAGTTCTTCCATTGATTACCGCTAGCACTTCTTCACTCAAAAACACAATGCATCAAAAAAGACCAAACTGTCCGTGAAGGGCTAGAATAATTGTTTATAATAGACCCTCCACTTGCCATCACAAGAGTGCTATGGTGTGTTTTAGGGTGGGGACAAGAGCTCGTGTTTTGTGCTCAGGTAATTTTCTTTCCAGGCGTAAGTGGTACAAGGTCTGGCGATTTTAAACACACACGAGTAATGCAGTGCGGGGGAACTGCATTGTTTCAGGAGATGCGGCAGTGTCCATTTGGAGAGGAGCTACCCTCGTCTCGCCACTTGAGGAACAATGGAATACACTCCAGAGATGCTGCATATGAAGTATGTTTATGAGTGCGCTCAGACAATGGAGGACAGCGTTACACAACACAAGAAACGGGCTTGGCTCAGAGAGAGATGAGGCGGACCTCGCAGACATCCCTGACATTCACCGATAATTAAAACCCGTTGACATGCTGGGAGAAAGACAAATTCACTGGCAATGTTTGTTTCGCAGGAAGAGCTGCAGCCGCTCTGTGAGCATGAGAAAGTGGACTGGAGTCATTGGAGGATAGGAAATTGTTGAGTTATAGTGAGACAAAACATATTGTGTTGGTGTTTTGTTTGACATAGAACCCGTCAACAGCTACTGTAAACCAGGATCTTCGCCAAGGCTCACAGGTGTCATCGGGCAGACTGGCATGGTGCCACAGAGAACAGACCCAAAGGCCCCGAGGCTCACCTAGCACTTCCAGCCCACTGCAGGATGCACCAATTCATCTTAATCAACTTACATTTATTTATACTCACACTTCTCTGTATCCGGTAGTTCCTTTTTTGGTGGTGTAGCAGGCTAAGTCCATGCCTTTGAAAGGTGGACCCGGGTTCCAATCCTGATTGCATCAGCAAGGCATCTGAAGCCAAAACCCCTGAATAAGGGAGCATCTGAAAGGACTCACTCTGTATCAGGTATTTAAAGAGCTAAAACAAATGTGGTAAACAAAGTTTCACTCCGAAGTTCTGTCAGATTTAAGGGCAAGACTATTATACCAGCATTTAGGCAATCCATTGAAGGTCTACATTTACATTAAGATGAGAATTGTATAAGAAGAAAGTGCTGCGTGCCAAACAAATGCCTTTGGTGAAGTCAGAGTGTCTGATAATGACCTCATTACCAGCAACTAACCCTGCAACCAAGCAGGAAAACAGACAAGACCCCTGCTTTGTTCCCGTATGACGGAGGAGGAAAAGGGAAACAAGATGGAAACCGAGAAAGTCTTTCCAAAGAGACGGGGGGATAAAAGAGACAATAAAAGAGTCCTAGAGGAGCAATGCAATCAAACAACACAAACACAGACTCCATGTGACTGCTCAACCTTGCCAAGCAAAATAGGCTACCTCTGTTTCTCTTGGGACCCAAGGGAGTTACTAATTGGCTGGAGTCGTTGCCCCTGAGTAACCCTGTAAACATCACAAGGGGAAAAGTAGACAGTATCAAGAAAGATCCTTCAGTCTCTTTGGAGATTAACCTGAAAAGAGGCAAGAAAACAAACCACAACCATCCAAAAGACCTTGCACACCTTAATTTTCTAAATTTTATGTTAATTAAAAAAGCTAGTGACTTCAGTTAGTATGATTGTTCTGTCTACAACTTATGAGCCTGAGTCTTCCAATCATGTTCAGAACCGAAGAAGCATTTTGGATGAATCATCTTCAAGAAACAAGAAGTCAGTTGTCTTCTACATAAACACTGCACAAGCAAAAATGCTGGAAGATATATGTCTTTATGACTCAATAAAATAACAAGTAAAAAGAATATTTGAACACCTAACTTCCAATATATTATAAGGTATTAATCCAACAATGATTGGACATCAAACTTTGAGGGTTCATGCTGTTGTTGCTTGGGTTAAATTTTAAAAAGAGGCAGAGGAGGCTGGTGCAAAGAAGAGCTGTGACCGGGTTCATTGCTTTAGAATAGAGGCCAAAAACACACTTTGATAAAAACCTCAGATCCAGTCCAACTTTTTTTATAAAGAGCTTACAACAGACCGAGAGGCCGAAGTGCTGCAAAGATAAAAGCAAAATATAGCTAACGCCAATAGAACCAATAAATTTCAAAACTGATAAATAAGAAAATACATGGACATAATACCCACATAAAAGAACATGAGATCAACATGAAACCAATACCCTAAGTATTTAAAGACAGATGCAGAAAACAAATAAAGAATTTTAAAATGGAGCCTAAAATAGATTGGCAGCCAGTGAAATGAAGTCAAAACCAGGGACATGTGTTCAAACTTGTGTGCATTAGTATACGGGATACAGCTGTCCATACTTAAACTTGTCCATGCAATGAAAACACAACACGATTCTCACAATGATGAGTGTGTTCATCAACAGTGCCCTGCAAAATTATTCATTTCCGTCACGTTCCAATCGCAAACGTTACTGTGGGATTCTGTGTGACAGAACACAAATTAGCACATACTTTAAAAGTGGAAGAAAAATGATACATGCTTTTATTTTTATTTAATTTTTTTTACAGATAAAAACCTGAAAGGTTTGGCATGCATTTGTATTCTGTATTCTTGCTAAAAAAATGCAGTAATTGGTAAAAAGATTCCACCCTTTTAAAATGTAATCTCAGTATAAATGCAGCTGTTTTGTGAAGGCCTTTGAGGTTTGTTAGAGAACATTAGTAAAGAAACACACGAGAAAAGTCAAAGATTAAACTGTGAAAAGGTTTAAGCAGCTTTAGGTTATAAAATGATGTCCCAACAGCTCAAGGAGAACTGTTCAATCCATCAACATCAGATGGACAGAGTGTGTCACAACTGCAAACGTAGAAAGACACAGCCAGGGTCCCAATGCTCCAGTGTCTTACACCATCATCAGAGATGTGAATAAAGATCCAATGACACCAAGTATGTTACAGTAATCCAGCCGGGTGTTCACAGTTGACTGACTACTGTCTCCAAGTGCTTCATCTAAAGCATGGGCTTTATCTCAGCCAGTTGCTGAAGCTGAAAGAAGCTAGGTTTGACAACAGCCTTGATCTGGCTGTCGGCCATTTTAAAACCAAAATGTGTGGCTGTCAGCTTCAGGAACTGGACAAGACACCCCGAGTCTAAACACAGGGCCTCTGATGTGCCACCGAATACCATCACCTCAGTCTTTTTTTTTTGAAAAATGTAAAGCCATCCACCTCTTCTCTGATTCTTCAAATCACTAAAACAATTAAGAAGGCGTCCAACAGAGTCCAACACTTCCATCTAAAGAGAAGAAACTCCAGCGCATTATGCTGCCGCCACCATGTTTCACTAAAGGCATTCTTTGAGTTATGTGCGTCGTTGTTTTTATGCTAAACAAAACAAAAAGACTTTGATTTATCAAAATTACATTTTACATCAGAGACATTATATGGCTTCATATATATATGCTTATTCTGTATAAATATTAAATTTCAATGTGCAATTGAACTGGTAATTGGCTTTTTCATGTCGTGCATCTTATTTCTATTCACAGTGTTTCTACCCCCTTTTGAGTTGAATCTAACAGAATATGATCCCCAATTGAGTCAAAACACAAATGAGTGGGCTCCTGGTGGGGGATATGATTTATTGGAGTCACATAGTTATACATAGAATTTATAGCTGATAATAGAATATTACTTTCTAGATCAACTTGGGCCCTGATTTGAAATGTTCCTCAACAAACAACATGGCAGCCAGCTATGCTTGGACTTTTGTAAAGTTAGTGGTTTGCCACATAAATAACGTGCTCCACTTCGAAATGAATAGATCTTTGTTGTTCAAACCTACAAATCACAGTTTATGAAGAAAATAAATAGTTAAACTAGGACAATTTTCCTTCACAATACATATTTCCAGATGTGCCCTTTAAAAATCAAGTGCCGCAACTGACGCCGTCTCAGTTTCATTCAGTTAAAATGAAAAGAGAGGCGAATTTAATTGCAGAGGTTGACTCTTTAACTTGACAATGAGCACAAATGCATCAAGCCATCCATCCATCCCTCTCTCCTTCCATTCATCTGAGCATTACTAAAGCCCATCTTAATCCCTCTCTTCCACAATCACGGAACAAAGAGCCGAGAGCTGGCAGATCCTTGTTTTTCTAACTAATGTCGATTACATATTTGATAAACACGCATTTGCATTAGCATTAGTTGGGGTCAGGATTAGCAGCGCTCATCCTCAAACTGTTCTGTCTCTATGCTTCGCCTGTTTGTTGATCTTTTTTTCCCCAGCAATGCCTCTCTCTCTCTCTCTCTCTCTCTCTCTCTCTCTCTCTCTCTCTCTCTCTCTCTCTCTCTCTCTCTCTCTCTCTCTCTCTCTCTCTCTCTCTCTCTCTCTCTCTCTCTCTCTCTCTCTCTCTCTCTCTCTCTCTCTCTCTACTCCTGTTGTTTGTGGCCATCTGAAATCCTAAAGGACACGACTCCACACAAGCGGCAGCCCAAATATTTGAAACAGTGATTAAAAGTCGTTCGGGAAAACAGATTATTGACTCTTTTTTTTTTTTTTTTTTTGTTGAAAAATCGATCTCTAAACAAAAACCGGCTGCTTTAAGGAGTCAAAGGGAGTCAGACGTAGTGGATTGTTCATTCTGAATTTGCCTTAATTAACAAAAATCTGGTTTTGCTTCATATTGCACATGACATTTATCGGCAGTCATCCCTGGATGTGTTGCGTTTTGGTGCATAATGTGACGGTCAGAAAAAGTAGCTTTGCCAGTATTCTGTAAATGTCCTCTTTGTAATCGCACTACCACACAGAAAAAGGAAGAATTAGCTCCAGACGGTTGGGACCAACAAGAAGTTTGGAGTGCCACTGCTGACCGCACACAAAGACGCTGATCTTCTTAGGAGGCTTAAAAACTCTGTCATTTTTCTCTTCCTTATGTCAGGCTCTTTCACAAACCCTCTCCATACCCCCTTGTACCCACCACACAGACCCACTCCAAGAGATGCCTGACACACAGGGGGGGGCCAGATCACTATTCTGAATGAGGAACTTAAAGAGCTCGCTCAAACACCTATTAAACAGCTTAGAGGCGTATAATTATCAAACAGACGCTCCTCCGAAGAATGGTTTTTAAAAAGCCACATTGTTCTTCTCCGCCACCAAAGGTTGGGTAATTCTCAGGCTTAAGCAGCTGAGAAATGGTCTGCCTCTTTCTGCTTTTCTCCAGTTAATAAGATCCTTCCCTTTATGAATACTCCTGCTTTTGTTGTTTGACATTAATGCAAATCGAGCCTTTGTCTTTGTTTTGAACTCTTCTGCCAGACTTACATGCATTTGTCTCTTCGTTAAGCTTCGAGTGCTTTTTTTTTTTTTTTGGTGGAAAATATTTAGCAAAAAGCGGGAAATTAATTACATAACGTTCTGTAAAACAAAAATGTTGGTGAAATAATGAGCTAAATTAACATCCAGGTCTTGACCTGATTAGGTTTATCAGACAGAAATCAATGACTGAGTCCTTTTCTCCACGTCTAATCAGCGTTTACTAGTATCCACGCTGGTCGCTCATGCATCACAAACGGGAGCAAGGAGTCAGGCAGTGGCTTCTTCTGACTGTCTGCTTTTTTTAATTAACGAGATGACAGAACAACTGCATCCCAAAGTCTTGATGTCTGGGAGATAAATTAAAGGAAAACGGAGAACAAATGAATTTAGGGCAGCAAAAAAAAAAGGGCCACTTACTCCTTAATTAAAATGTTTTGGTCTCCTTCATCCCTGACCAGGCAATTACCTTATTACAGACTTATTAACTCTATGAATTTAGGCAGAAAGAGGTAGAAGATTCAGTCTCTAATAAAGCAGGATTGACTAATGGAACACATTGATTGATTAAACTGCACAGATCAGTTTTTCCGTCTTGGTCTCTGCTCCCATTAGCCTCACTGTCTGCTGAAAAACCACAGATAGTATGTAGATTTAACTACATATGAAATAATCAATTATTTTCAATTTCCCCCAAGAAGAGGACATAAAGCAGTTAGCTTCAAAATCTTCCTTCAAGGTAAATTGTATTTTTTTAAGGGATAGAGCACTGATATCATACCTTAAAGTAATAAATAAAACACTTTAAATGTATAAGATATGATCTAATTATGATACATACACTTAGGCAAGAATATAGAATAAACATTCGCTGAATTAAGAAGCAACGTTCAATGAAAACATGATTAATGCACAGAAGGTGACAGAGATGAGTTGTAGCTGGTCGATTGTAGTTTTCAAACTAAATTACCTTTATAAGACTAATACTCCTTTAGTTCCCGTGGCATGATTATTATGTTTTTTCATGATCAGAAATATTTCCAAACTTCCAATTCTTACTTTCTTCTAAGGGAGAGAATTTACAGGAGAGTTATTTCAGAACATGCCGGTGCAGAGGCAGTCAGAGATTTTCTGGAGCCCAAAACAGAATTTCATTTAGGACCCAATTTACATTGTTTATTAAAGGGTTGTGCCATGTTTTTTTTTTTTACTTATTTGGAAGTTATAGTGTTTCAGAGCAGAATCAGCAAGGTGAACGAGAAAGAACAAATTGTCATTTATTCATGAATTGGTTTACAGTTACATTGTTAGAGATGATTAAACTCGCAACATTAAATCATGAATGTTGAAATTAAAACTATAAATCTTGTCTTGAGTGATTCAGCTCTTTTAACTTGGCTCCTTGGAAGAGCCTGCTGCCGCAATTTTATGGCGCTTCGATTAGTATCTATTAGATCCATTTGTAGCCCAGTTGTGTGGTTTGTATGATGACAATATATTGAACCACAGTCATCGTTGTAATATCGATGGATATCAAAATGGATTGCTTGGATGCATTTTTTGGTGGGATATTATAGTTCAAGTACCACGCATTCCCACTCGGCATCCTAAATTTGGCCAATTAGAAGGACTCCAACTGGCCTTGATGTAAATGCCACATGTATATTCTAGTGACTGAGATGCTGTGGCTCACAGAAAATGCTGCAAACATGGTCATTATGGAAAAGAATAATAGTGAGGAAAATGTGTTTTGATATCATTACTAAGCAATAGTCAGCAATAGTATCGCCGTTTCTTGTTCTGCTGATATTGTGAAGCCCTCGGGTAGATGCTGCTTCTCCATTTCTCATTTCTTTGTGTTCCCTGATGCTCTTGCATTTAAATCCTTTACCACCAACACTTGCTGTCTTAAGAGCTCCTTTTTCTTCTTTTCTGTAACCGTTTGATCCCAGTCCGTCTTTGCATGGGATTGGCTGCATGAGATGCACATCAAAATTAAGTTGCACGCCTGCTTGCATGGAAGATTCAGCTCATTGCTTTTTCCCATCTATTTCAAAGAGTTGGCTGTTTCTTTTGGCTTATTCGCAAATTCTGTATTATTTGTCGCATATTTAACAATGAGTTTGCTGTCACGGTATCGACAAAATGTAGGTCCAGTAGAGTCACAAGCAGCAGAAAACATCAACATTAAATGATGACAAAAGCCGAATTATCATAATATCATCAGGGCGTGTAGTGGCACAATTACAGAAGATTGTTTGGATACAATGTTTGCTAGGCAATTATTTCTGGTTCCATGCGTTTTAAACTCTGGACAAACTTTTACAGTCCTTCACACCCACACCTGATCTTAGAGACAAGAGGTCAGGGAGTGTGATTGCAATTGATTCTTTAAATTCTTTAAACTGTCTTTTAAACATGAATATAAAGTTTTGAGATCTACATTTTATGTGAGAGGTCAAGAGCTCCTGGGGACCACTACTATTTCCCAGTTTACATAAGACTAGGGCCAGATCGTTTCCAGCCTCTCCATCGTTCAAACTGGCATCTCACTACAGAGATTTTACGTTGTAAGAACATTATGACGAAACAAAAAATGTACAACCCTTAGCATTAGTAAGAGCAACTAACACTTACCTCTTCTGGACAACTTAATACAATTATTTTTCTTCTGTTTTTGTACACCAAATAAAATGAGTGGAGAGATTAGAATTATACAATTAGCTTTTTTTGAAGCCAAACGATTGGTGGAAATGAAATCCAGCCTCTTCTGCTGGATCTCCAGGCCTCCGAGGTTAAGAATTTGTAGAGAATGTGATTGGTCGCTCGTCCCTCCGAGAGTCATCCAATTGCTGGTCCATATGGACCCTTCTGACCTTTCCAGCCTCCTCATCCTCCCAACTCCGTGCCTCCATTTAGCAAACAGAAGCTGCTGAAGGACTGATAAGTTGTACTTTAGCGGCCCTCCAGTCCAATCACTCATTTACCTGAAGTGATTTTACCACTCTCCAGAGATAATCATGGAGAGTCCGACACAAAGCGCTGACTTATCGAACTGACAGTGCGCAGTACTGTCAAAGTTAGAAGCCTCATCAATGTTCTGGCTCTGTGCTACACACATCTTAATAAGGCATTACAAGCCTGGGTGTGTGGCTATGAAATGTGCTTTATTTAGATGCTATGATGTAAATAAATACCGTTGAGTTAAAACTAGACATTAGTCTCTAAGTAATGGATGGTAGATATCCTCTTCAGATGGATTTCTGTCTGTCAAGTAGCTCTAAAAGGTTTTGGGATTTGTGGAGTGGGCACGGTCACTGGTTTTTTTGTTTTTTTTCTTTCTGCAATTCGGGTCCTGGTTGGTCTGAAGGGAGGTTTTAAGAGGGGAATTATCTGGAATGGAGAGGGTGAAATGAAGGCGATTTGTGAGAGTGTGTGTGTGACAGAGATCCAGCAGTCTCACTGGTCAGTATGCAAAAAAAAAAAAAACCCTCAGAGGTGCCTGAGAAGTCAGCCTGCATCAGCTTTGCTCAGATCTCCCCTAATCCTTTCCACTTGAACCTTAGTCCACCGCGATCTGCATGCCAACAGATTAACACAATACGCAAAGATAATTCAGCCAGCCCAATGCTGACAGCGATCTCACAAATCTCTGATCTACGAAGGGAAGATACCTCTCCAAAATCCAGATTAAGTCCACAGATCTGAAGCCTTAGACCCTCTTAGGACATATATTAGCATTACTGCTGGATGCTTTATTTATATTACTTATCAGATTTTTTAAAAAACAGATAATTCTGCCTGGTCAGCTTGAGTGTCCCAAAATCTGCCTTGGGTAGGATGGAGGGATGAGACCATATCCCAGATTGAGGGAGTAAGAGAGTGAAAGAGGCGTAGGGCTCCGTAATCCATACTATAAACTGAGCAGATCCCAGGAATTATTTAAGAATCTCATTGTTGTGTTCTTTTTGAAAGTGTTGCTTTGGGATGAGATAAAAACGGCTCCTTCTGTTCTGTTGTAGATTATGTGATTTTAATTAAGAGGATGAAGATTGAAGATTGGAAAGTTTGCTCTTTTTAAAAATGTTGGCTTTGGAGTGGGACTTTGATAAAAAGAACCACAATAGCATGAATATATGTGACTGTGCTCCAGCAAAAATAAGTTAATTTGCAGCTCAATGAACAGAAAGTGTAGCATCAAGAGATTCAAATGGGTTCTTGTTACTTTAGAGGAGGGTTTTGTTTTGGTCGTCCCAGGATGCCTGCCTACACAAGTATGTTTTGTTTTCAGAAAGATTCTTCGTCATTAGATTTTGGGTACTTAGATGTAAAACCATCCCCAGTTTATGTATTCTTCTTCAGTATTAGATGATAAACGTTACTTGTAGTAGACCTGCAGTTACTTTTAATGACATTATACAATAACAGCAATGCTCTTGTTTGATCATGCACCCCAACAATGATTTGTAAAAGGAGCTAAAATCCTACATGGAAAAAAAAATCCATCTTTTAATTCGAGAACAGGGGGTAAAAAAATCCTATTTAAAAAAAAATAATGTTTTTAGCTAAATCACTGGCCCCCTGCTTGTTGGCACCCCAAGCTATCTCTTTAAATAAATGTATTAGTAAATGTATAGTGAGTCAAGACCTTTTCTTTCCCTCTGGTATAAATGTGATGAAACGTCAAGGCTGACATTGCTTAGGCTCTGGCCACTAGGAAACAATGATGCCCACCACTCACTGAGGTGGCTACAGTCACTGTAATGATTTTTTTAAAACAAAACTGGTTTCACAATATCAGTTAATTAGGCTACTGTTAATCATCTTTAGTCTAGCCTTTGCATTATTTATCTGAGCAGTCAGACTTTCTTGTAAACTTAAAATGTTTTTTTTTTTCTTTTTATCTTTTAAAGACTTTTAGGGCATTTGCACGTTCACAGATCCAATGTTTTCTTTAACTTTGATCAGAAATATCAATGTGCTCCAGTAAAATGGGTCTGACGACATCTATGAATGCACCATCCATCAGATCCAATGCAATTCTAAGTCAAAATGTTGTTTCAGCTTAAAAAAACACAAGACTGATATAACCTATAACAAAGGATAAATATGTGGGGAAATTTCTCATGCACTCTTAAGTACAGCAGATCATCCATGATGCTGTGGGCCTGTTTCTCTTCAAAAGCAGGGGTTCCCAATGTGGGCGTTGGTACCAAAATAAGGGGTTATGAGATGATGTGCTGCTGATGTATTTCCCTGTTTCCCTAGTGAACTTTTTTTAACAGTAAAAATACCACTTTTTCCTCATAATTTAATGACTTCATTCTCCTAATAGTATGACTTTATTTTCATAATTTTCCCCCACCCCAAAAAAAAAGAAAGAAAACTCCCACTTTCCCAAAGGGGGTCGCCAGTCTCAGGCACTGTTGTTTTGAGGATCACAGGCTGAAAAGTTTGGGACCCCCTGTTCTAAAGGCCCTGTGGACGTTTTAAAGATAAAGAAAAAGCTAGACTCAAAATGGGTCTTCTTTGCCTGACACACTATCCCCAGAGCAAAGCATGGTGGTAGGAGCATTATGCTGTGGGGATGCTTTTCTTCAACAGGGGCAAGAAAGCTGCTCAGTGGTAATGGGAATACGGTTGGAGCCAAATATAAGGCAAGGCAAGGCAAGGCAAGGCAAATTTATTTGTATAGCACAATTCAGTACAGAGACAATGCAAAGTGCTTTACATGATTAAAATACAGGAAAATAAAACAGAATATAAGCAAGTAGGAATAAAATGTAGAAACAAAATAGAACATCAATAAACAGTTGGACTAAAAAAGTTGAACTAATGCTGTTTCAGTAGAACAGTTTAACTAGAACAGTCAAAAACAGTCCTAAACAAATGTGTTTTTAATCTCGATTTAAAGGAACTCAGGCTTTCCGCACTTTTACAGTTTTCTGGAAGTTTGTTCCAGATAAGTGGAGCATAGGAACTAAATGCTGCTTCTCCGTGTTTGGTTCTGGTTCTAGGTATGCAGAGAAGGCTGGAGCCAGAGGACCTGAGTGCTCTGGATGGTTGATACGCTGATAACAAGTCTGTGATGTATTTAGGTGCTAAGCCATTCAGGGATTTATAGACTAACAGAAGTATTTTAAAGTCTATTCTCTGAGATACAGGGAGCCAGTGTAAGGACTTTAGAACTGGGGTGATGTGCTCTACTTTCTTAGTCTTAGTGAGGACGCGGGCAGCAGCGTTCTGGATCAGCTGCAGCTGTCTGATCCACTTTTTAGGCAGACCTGTGAAAAACACCGTTGCAGTAATCAATTCGACTAAAAATAAACGCATGGATTAGTTTTTCCAGATCCTTTTGAGACATTAGTCCTTTGATCCTGGAAATGTTCTTCAGGTGATAGAAAGCCGATCTTGTAATTGTCTTTAGATGCTTTTGGAGGTTCAGGTCTGAGTCCATCACTACACCAAATATAAGGCAATCCTGAAAGACAACATGTAAGAGGCTACAAAAGACTTGAGACAGTGAAGACCCTAAACATACAGACAGAGCTATAGAAAAAGGACTTATATCAAAGCTTATTCATTGATCAGGTCATGTCTCATTTTCCCTTTCCCATTTACTTCTACTCTGTGTTGCTCAAGCCCAAATAAAAACATTGAAGCTTGTGGTTGTGACATGACATAATGTGGATGAGTTTAAGGGATGTGAAGATAAAAACTTTTGTAAGACCTTGTACATAGCATTTACCTTCAGGTTAATCATGTAAGGTTGTTTTCACACCCGATGTCCCAGTACACTCGGTTCGATTGGGGATCAAGTTGCAAATTTTCAGCTGGTGCGGCTTTCTTTCACGCTGCACTTTGTCAAAGAACCAAACCTTTTGACCAACCTGTTCAAACCCTTCGCCGGTGGTGGCCCTGTACCCAGAAACACAGATGGAAAAAGGTTGGTCAACGACGTGGCACAACTTCCTTTTCTGCGAAAATGTAAACAAAACGGAATGGCAACAGATTTTAGCTGTGTTATTGCACTGCTGTCTTTGGCAAGTGTGCCAGACAAGAACAATTCAACAGTGGGCTTAGCATGAGTGGAGGACGCGGTAGCAGATCATGGAGGTCGTTAAATTTTACCCAAAGCAGGTGAGGCGGCTCCGTATGAGGTGGTGGCGCGCAAGTAGGGGCGCTTACAACTTCATTGAACTGATGTCACACTAACACAAATGTCCAGCAAGGTATTTACAATATATAAGTTACTTCATTAGCATCATTGCTCAATTGCAATTGTATTTACCCAGATTGCCCTGCCCTGTTGTTTGCCACCTGCTTTAGGAGCTGCCTCTGGTCCGCTTGGCATTCCCATATCCATTCGTACCGCTCAAGAGTTCACTTCAACCGAGTCGAGACCTACGTTTTGAGGCAGACGCGATTCCGCTTTTTTGGTCCTCAGGTGTGAATGCGCATCAGAGTTCGATTGCGCATTCACACCTCCCCAAACCCATCGAAGATTAGGGAACGGCCTAATCTTTTCACCCAAAATAAAATCCGAGCTGTGCCACTTCCTTTGTGGTACTAAATTGGATACATAGCTGATATTTTTCAAAGCGTCCACAGTCTGGACGGTCATGTCACATTTCATCTGTCTTTTACGTCACTGTCTTGTCTGTCACTAAACATCTACATAGACTTCTCTCCAGCAGCAGCAGTCACAGTGTCAAAATAGACCACTGTTAATAGCTGTGCTGTTTTGTTACCTTTTTTCTTCTTGTTATAATATGGTCTTAACATTGTCGGCTCCCATTATTCAACAATTTCATAATAACACAGTATCAGCTGTTATGTTTTTATTTTTTTTGGAACGATGCTTTACTCAACACTTCTTGTAATAATTACATCCGCCATTGTGTGCTGCTGTTTTTTTTTTTCTGTTATCTGCGCTTTTGGTCCTCCGTGATTCTCTAACTGTAGTCTGATGGCAGTCACATTTAATTAGTAGTAAGAACAACCATGAAAAAAAAAAATGATTTCAGCGAAAAAAAATATGGAACATCAAGGCCTGCAGTATGAATGTAGCCCTGGAAACTTAATTAGGCTTAGAGGGAATCACAATAGGAATGAAAAAAAAACAACAGCATGAATTCAGTATGCTTGATTTTAAAATGTAATCCTGTTTGAAAACGGGCAGCTGAGTAGGTCTGCGTTCTTCCCGTATGGAGTTTGCATGTTCTCCCTGTGCATGCGTGGGTTCTCTCTGGGTACCCCGGCTTTCTCGCACAGTCCAAAACCATGACTCTTAGGTTAATCTGTCTATACAAATTGCCCTTAGGTGTGATTGTGTGTGCATGGTTGTTTTTGCTGTGTGCCTCTGTGTTGCCCTGTGATTGACCGCCGATCTGTCCATGGTGTACTCCACCTCTCGCCCAATTACTGTCAGGCACCAGCCCCCCTGCGACCCTGCACAGACAAGCGGTAATAGTTTTTGAAAACACTGGTCAGTATTTCGGTGAGGTTATCCTCCTTGTGCCTGTATGGCTCTTCACCATCTTTCACCCATTTTCATTAAAACCAGCGTGTTAGGTTCCTTGACAACTGTTGACATTATGAATGGATGTATGTGTGCTTGTTTTTTGACCCCTTTCTTGTGTGCCTATGTTGGACATCTGTTCTGTTTTGCCTGAGATAGATGGAAAGAAGTGTGCTAATGGCATTGTCTTAGCGTTGAAATATGCCACTGATGGATCCCAGCCAATCGCTTATGTCAAGCAGCTAAAGAGAACATTTCCCTATGTTGGTGATACATTTTGGGATGTTTGCTTCTTTGGTCTGGAAGCTTTGTATGAGGGCATGTGGTTAATTCCCTGCTACTCTCCGTCACCAGTTGATATTCCCACTGCTCATTCCACTCGTAACTTTTGTGGGGCGATGGTGGCTTTCGGTCGGGGGGACATTGTTGTCAAACTTCTTCCCCCCATTGTGTTTTTCCCAGTGCGGTGCTGGGATAGTTTCGAGAGCTTGCTCTGTTCCCGCTGCGACAGACTGCGGCCCCTCTCTGCCGCGCTCAAGGGCCCTTGAGGCGGCCATTATCTGGACGCCCGCCTCGCCGAGGCATATGGGTAATTACTGAGCTAATAGAGTGATGGAGGGAGAGGCAGAGGCAGGAGCCTAGGCCAATTAGATGATGCATTAGTGCTCTGTCTTTTGTAAGCACCTAATGTGTGGGGAAAGGATGGGGTAGATAGAGAAAACGTGTCATTTCTGAGGGGTCAGGATCCTTGAGCAAATGCAAACAGTCTCTCTCTCTCTCTCTCTCTCTCTCTTCTCTCTCACACACACAAACATGCATGCATGTGACACACACACACACTAAGGCCACAGTTGCACTTAAAATGTGCAAACACACACACATCCACACTGATTACTGTGCTTTGTTTTGCTCTTTTCTCTAAGTGTCTGAAGAGTGTGAAGTCATAATTATTGCACACTCTGGCTTTACCTCATGCTTATATACACACATAAACACACAAACACACACTGTAACACACATACATACCAAATGCAGATGAGTCCAAACAAATGAGCAGACCCTGCCCAGTCTATTGAGGTCCGCTATGAGAATCCACTCCATCAATTACATTAAAGAGGCTGCCTAATGACAGCCACAGCTGTAATCACGCTCAGCTGAAGCATTTTACACCCTGCTTCTTTGTTTTCTGCCATTATCATCCACCACACAATGGAGAGAAATTCGATCTCAAGCATCGGCACAGCGTTTAGAGTTAAGAATGTCCTTTTTGTCATCATCTAGTTTTGTCAGCTTGTGAATCAGTGTTTTGGCACTTGCGGATGGAGTTGCTGAAGTTGGCACGAAGCTGGAGTAGGAGAAAGTTGACAGTTTGTTGTGGAGTTGTTTTCTCTCGTTCTTCGGCAGACTGCAACATGAAAAGCTCAACCAGATGGTCTGAATCGTTTAAAGTTAAAGTCAGTTGTTGCATCTGATGTGTATAAAAGCTAAGATTTCCCAGCAGCAGGATTTTCACTGCAGTCAAGAGACTCAGAATTGGGGCTCAGGCCCTGTCCAGAGATTTTCTGCTCCTTATGTATCCCATCTTCACAGTTATTTGTGAGATTGTTTAATTGCTTTGCAAAGTGGAGATTTTTATAAAGTTAGGTGTGCATGTGTGGACAGGATATGTGGAGATGACTAAAAAACACTGCTGCCTTTTCTCCTAGAAAAAAATTTCCTACACAGTTTGGAAAGGTCAGAATGTTGGAAATTAAACTAAAGCATTTTCAAGGTTTGGATAGGAATGGAATCTGAAAATATTCAGTCCTTCCTTCCTTCCTTCCTTCCTTCCTTCCTTCCTTCCTTCCTTCCTTCCTTCCTTCCTTCCTTCCTTCCTTCCTTCCTTCCTTCCTTCCTTCCTTCCTTCCTTCCTTCCTTCCTTCCTTCCTTCCTTCCTTCCTTTTTGGTTGACTGGAAGGAAGTCCACTGTTTTAAGCTTGCCATAAATCTATAGTGAAGTTTTGTATTTGTACGGTAAAATGGGTAGAAAAGGACTTTGACTTTGGAAAATTGTTGACTTTTCACATGAAAATTATCAAGGAGCCCTTTACTGTTTATTCCATATTCTGAATTTGCCCGTTGCGGGACAATAAAGGTATTTCTTATGTTATCTGTCTCTGTTTTTAAATTACAGGTAAAGAGGATCATTTTAACAAGGATACAAATAACAACCAAATAAAAGTGATAGATGATGAATGCAATGGGTGCATCCATGAGTATGTGAGTGTAAAATGTGCAAAAGTTAGAGAAAAGAAAACAAAAATTCATTAATAGCAACATAATGACAGCCACAGCAATAGATGACTAATTAAATAAATAAACTAACCAACTCTTGCAAAGTAAGGAATTAGATTAATAAATGTATGACACCGCCATGCTTTAAATATTTAGTATTGCCATATTACCACAATCATTATTTTTCAATGCTATTTATTTATTTATCTGTCTCTGTTTTTGTTGCACTTGAGATGAAAGTTTTCAAATGTAAGATGAAATCTCTAACTACAGAAAAGACAACAAACTAAGCTGTTTTAGGAGAAACTTTAACCTAGTGCTCATTTTCTGCTGGTGCTACATAGTTGCTGCAGCTTTGTTTTTTCTTTGCTTTTTTGGAATCCCTGAAATCTTGTTGGTGCAAGTAATAATAAAAAAAAAAAAGCTGTGGACAAAATGCATTATAAAACATATCTGGAGTAGAGTGGTTAAGGTTTTGACCCGGGCAACTTTAGTAAACAGCTAAAGTTACATCACAAATATCACATTACCTCCACTCCAACGTGTCCTCTTGAATCAGTCCCAAAGAGCTCTATTTCATTAACCTAATCATTAGTTCTTTGTCAATTAGTACGAGAACGGCCTCATCAAACAGTGAATACAGACGGCATTTGATTAATACTCCAGATCTCATTCATTGTTGTAGCAGCAACAATACCTCCAAGGACCTCCGCGTTTCTCTCCGCCTGACCGAAGTGCCCGTCCACTTCACAAGCCCCACAATTACAGACATGTAGCATCTGCGTTTTGGTTTCACGCTGAATATTGTACGACACTTTGCTAATCATTTGTTCCCAACAGATGAAACTATAATAGCAATGTATTATTATTCCCTCTCCAATAAAGCAGTTCTCATTATTAAACAAAAGACCTTATTACTGATATTACTATCAAAAAGGGGGTATTGTGGAAGGGTGTAGCTGTCAGTGTTTAAATGACTTTGTTTCAGAGCCCCTTAGCGGGATTTCACCGCTGTCATGATTGGCAAGTGTGACTTTTTTTTTTAAACAGATCAGCTTCACATCTTTAACCTTGTTACTGCTGAGCTACAATGTCTGAACCTAGTGGGGGATTATTGTAAATGTTGAAGCCATAGCTCTCCTATCATGTGGGTTTTGTTTTATGGTGGCTGTGGAAATACCTTAATTGCACCTCATTTAAGTCCTGCTTTGATGAGGAGGGGAATGGAAAAAACTGAGCTGTGCTTACACTTTCTCAGAAGCACTGATCTTTTTGTGCTGGCAGGAGAAACGTCGGGGAAGTTCAAAGACATTCAGCAGACTGAATCCCCTTGAAGATCTTGCTTCAGGTAATCTTAGCAACTCTGAGGTGCTAACATGTCTGATTATTGGGAAACATATGTAGTAGGCCTACATGTTTAAGGCACCCTCCAAGGAACTGTACCCGTACAGTTAGGATTTGGTTCAAAAGCACTTGTTGGCTGGATTGAATAGAACCACATAAAAGAATAGCCTCTTGTTTTCTTATAATCCATCCTAAAATGTTTGTCAGGTGTCCATTAGTAACGGTTGACTTTCTTATTCTGAACAGAAATTTATGTGATTTGCTTGATACTATATTAGGAGTTAGGTACTGTAGAGTTTGCATTTTTAATGCAAAGTTTCTGATTTTGTGAGTTATTAGTTTTTTTTTACTCCCTTTGTTAAAATAAAATGTACATTAAACATCTGATCAAATTGTTTTTGTTTGTTTGTTTTGTTTTTTGCAATTTAAGATCACTCTGAATTGCCAAGAAATGTGTTTAAGCCAATATAATTCAACATTTTTGAGAAGAAAAACAAACTTTACAGCTTAGACCTGCATTCAGACATGCAGTATTCAGACATGCAGCATTCATAAATTAGAGTATGTGTCTCGATGAGGCTCTTTTGTCAGATTAAATGTACCATTTGAAAATAACAACCTTTTAGCAGCTATTAAAAATACTTTTCATTAGACTCACATTTCTGTGTTAAAAATGTTTTTTATTGGTCTGGTGTAATATTCTAATCTTAAATGTCATGTTTTCATTAGCTGTAAGCGGAAAATCCTCAGAACTGACATAAAGGCTTGAAAACAAGCATCAGTCTGTGTGTAATTAACCTATATAAGGTGTTACATTTAGTAATGGATTTACTGAAAGAAATAGATTTTTTCGTAATATTCTAAAATGCTATTTGGGCCTGTTTATTTGGGCAGTTCTTACAACCTTTTGTGACCACATGTACAGATATAGTTCCTTGTATACAGGTTTCTGCCAGAACTCTCTTATTTCACCCTTCATGCATATTCCCACTGCTGGGTATGAACCTGGGCTATTTCAAAGAATTACACTGAGAAGGTGTGTTGCTGCTTCATCTTTGCTGATCTGAAGACACAGTCCACTGCCCACCAAAACAGCAGAGTCAGAAATGCAACTAAAGAAGACAACAACGGTAAAATCAGGCCCATTCAGCTTTAATATCAGATCATAGTGAATAAGGATTAAACACTGAGTAAAATCACTCCAGACATTGTGGATGAAGATGACTAGAATGAATTTTCAATGATTTGCATCAATCATATTTTCCAACTTCCTGCAAAAAACAGAGAGATTGACCCTTCCTGTCGTGAAGGGTCAAAACTGTTTTGTCTTTTGTGCCCATACAACTATACTTATTGATTCTGTCATATCAGTTGAACTTTTTAACACATTTAGAGCCACTTTTAACCATGTGAAACAATTTTACTGTTTAATAAAAAGTAACCTAAATATGCCTATGTCAGATATGCCTATGTGTTTCACAGCAATTACACCGTGAAACAGAGTTAAAATAACTTCTAGGTCAAAATCATATTTCTTAATAACTGAAATCTACAAGATGTGTTGACAAGGAAAATAGATCATACACGGAGCAGTCAGCTTCTGTCAAACCTAAAATCTGGTAAATGAACAATGGTGCTGATGGTTTTTAATATATATAATGGAATGTAAAACTTTCCAACATTACTGGTTTTATGTCCTTAAAAATGGCTGAGATAAGAGCGTTATTCCCTTAGCCTTCACAGAAACTGAGAGCAGAAGCTTACAATTCATTAAATTAATTTTACTATTTCTACTGGGCTTCTTTGATTTATTATCATTATAATAAATACATTGATTCATTATTATATTCAATGGGCGAGAGGCGGGGTACACCCTGGACAGGTCGCCAGTCTGTCGCAGGGCAAATATATATATATATATATATATATATATATATATATATATATATATATATATATATATATATATATATATATATATATATATATATATATATATATAATGAGTGGCTGGGTTAAACTATTGTGGTTTAAGCAAAAACACCAATTAGTCCTGTTTTTAATTTAACATTGACAGAAAGAAATCAATTGTCATTGAGTTTAAACTGAGATGCCTTAAATGTATCCATCCATTCATTGTTTATGGCCACTTATCCATGCAGGGTCGCAGGGGGGCTCGTGCTTATCTCCCGCAGTCCTTGGGTGAGGCTGGGTACACCCTGGACAGGTCAACAGTCTATCAAAGGGCAACATGGAGACTCAAAGGACAAACAACCATGCACACACAATCACAACTAAGGGCAATTCAGAGACCAATTAACTTAACAGTCATGTTTTTGGACTGTGGGAGGAAGCCGGAGTACCTGGAGAATACCCACACATGCACAGGGAGAACTTGCAAACGGCATGCAGAAAGACTCTAAGACCTCTTGCTGCACGGCAACTGCGCCACCTGTGCAGTCCTGGCTTAAATTCAACCAGTATGAAATGTCTGAAATCCTCCCATCACTTAGCTTCGCTCACTCAAGTGCACAATACTACCTCCCTACCAGTGTGTAGGTGCGGTAAATCTCTACTCTGGTATGGGGAGTGTTGGCCTAGTGGTTAGAGCAGTGCGCTTGCGCTCTGAGAAGTTTGCAAGTACCCGGTTCAATCCCCACTGCCTGCACTCTGGGTCCCTGAGCAAGACCCATAACCCCCAGATTGCGCCGCATAGTGGCAGCCCACTGCTCCCCAAGGGGATGGGTTAAGATGCAGAAGTGAACTTCTCC
Source organism: Fundulus diaphanus (assembly GCA_037039145.1). Lineage (NCBI taxonomy): Eukaryota > Metazoa > Chordata > Actinopteri > Cyprinodontiformes > Fundulidae > Fundulus > Fundulus diaphanus. The sequence continues at coordinate 28,446,401 of CM073142.1, read as the reverse complement.
ATTGTGAGATCAATAAAGTTGAATTATTATTATTATTATTTATTAATATGAGTAGGACCTGATTCTTGCAGTGAAAATACATTGATCATTGATTATCATCAACAATGTAAGCTTAACTAATGCCGACAATTTCATCAAAGACAGAATAGTTTTGTACATATACATAATTTGACACAATAAAGCAGTTCTGCTAATGATGCGGCATTACAACACATCTTATTACACTGTTAAGATGTTATTTGTTACAAATTATAGTGACATATTCCCTCTGCTATGGGAGTTCATGTATTTTAGTGACTATGCGTTTACATTCCAACCCTTTAACCCAAACAAGGTTAACAATACCCCTTCAAGCGGGTGCATTCTGCTAGTGGGGGGATGGGGGGTGGGGGGTAGGGAGAACCCAGCCTGGGTGTCTATCATCCTATGTGGTGTGAGAATTGTTTGAATGTTAGTGTTGGCGTGGGTTTAATATACGTTTTCTTTCCTCGGTGTGGAGGGTGTACCTTAGATGGCTCTATGTCTGGCTCCTTGTCTCGGTCCTGGTTCATGGTGGCTCTCGTGCCGGTTCTATCCGGGTGGGTTTTTGAGGAACGGGAGTGCCTATTGGAGCCAGCAGGGGAGCTGGCTTCCTGGGAGGGCATGTTGTACCCCAATCATTCCTCCCCTTCCCTGGACTCCTCCCCTTGCCTGCTCCAACACGCTACCACACATGTAGGACCTTGGGGTGTGGTGGCGTCGCTGGGGAGCGAGGAGGATTTCCCAGCCCAACTGTGTTGTAATGTCCTTGGCCCCAATTTTATTGTAGATCTTAGGCACTTACATTTATAACATTCCCACAACACACATATGTAGGGAAAGAATATGGGGAGGGGTAAGGGCATCTGGGGGTGGCTGATTGTGTAGACTTTTCCCCTGATGGCTTTCTCTTCTCCCATTTGCATTTAGACATTGAGGGTTCTGGGGGGGGGGGGGGGGGGGAATGAATGCAACAACAAGCAACAACGCAACATTTAAGCAGGCAGAGGCAGGAGCGGGGTCCGGAGTTTGTGGCCTGGAGGAAGAGCAGGCTACCGGGGGTCAGCTGGGGCTGGCATTTCTGCTCTCCCACGGATCATGGAGGGCAGGGTGTAGGGGAGAAAGTGTCTCCGGGTTCGTGGGGTGGGCTCTGGTTGGCTGGGCCGGTGGATAGGCCCAAGGGGTGGCTGGGAGTGGGTTGGGACCCCCGATCCCGATGATGGAGTTTACCTCCCGGGTCTGGGGGCTGGATACACCTCCTCGGGGTGCCGATACCTGGACCTGGAAGTAGTGACTGTATACCTGGTTGGGTTTGGACTGCCTCCTCTGATGGAACATCTCAGGTCTCCACTAAGTATGGAGCCAAACCCCCCCTGTCCTGCCACCCTCTGATGGCTGGCACCTCGACCCGCTGGTGCGTTGCTGCTCCTCAGTGTCCGGGGCTGGGTGCTCAGGTGTGTGCTGGCTCACTCCTGGCGGCTGCTTTGTGGCAACACTTGTCTCTGGGCCCATTGCTGGGTCCGCTCCGGCATGGCCCGCGGGCATTTCCGCATCTCTCAGGGGCTTCAGCACTGTGGCTGTTGGGGGTTTCCTGGGGCTCCTCTCTGCTCTTACTTGGATGACGAGGCAGCTATTTCTGTGTTTGTCCCTCTCGGGCACCTTTCCTCTGGTGGCTCTTTTGGGCATCTGGAGTTCTGGCTTCCCCGGTGTCTGCCTTGGTGCTCTGGGGTCGTGGTCACAACCACTTTTGAGCATTTTCTTATGGATAAACCTTACATATACAAGCGCACTCTCGCAAACATCTACAGGTGCTTGAATTCAGGTGCTTACAGACTCACTTTTATACAGAAAACCCCTATTATTAGCTTAGTTATCGCTTCATACATCTCATATTAAATAATACTGTGTATTTTTCAATGATGTTATCAAAGCGTTGGTTGTTTGTACCTGTAATACTTGGTCTCTCCGTTTCTGCTTCTCTATTTTTTTCACCTTTTTCTCCCTTTTAGCATTTCGTCTTATCTTTTTTTCTCTTCTACCTTTCCATTTTTTGTGTCCATTGAACATGAAATAGTCCAAGTATAAAATCTAATAAAGCTTTATGCATACCTGTATCAAGCAGGGCACTATAACTAAAGCTGCAATGCTCTACGTGTACAAGTAAAATATGTTGGGCTATCTTTGGCATTAAGACAGCAATTCTTAATGCTACACTGCCAGACAGGACACAAAAAAACATTATGGTGTATTCAAATGTTGGGATGGCCTAGTCAAAGTCAAGACCAAATTCCTGCGATCAGATTTTCAAAGCTCGTAGAGACATACTCCAAGAACACTTGCAGTTGTAGTCCAGCTAAATGTGGTTTTACAAAGTATTCATCCAAAGATGGGTTAAATTTCCACTTTGCAATAATGTGCTAGTTTGTGTTGATCTATTACATAAAAGCCCAACAAAATAGACTGGAATTTTGTAAAATGAAACAATGTGAAAAATTCAGGTAGTATGAATACGTTTGCAAGACACTTTAGGTCAATTGTATGCATAGTCACAAAACTACAATGATTTTAACCCATTTATACATATGACCAAGACAAACAGCATTAAACACTATGTTTATGGTCAATTGGTATTCAATATTTCTGTGTCAGTAATTTATGAAAGCTTAACATTCTGTGTAAAAGTTGTTCAACAAACAAGGTGGTGGGTTTTTTCCTCGTTTACATCTCCAGCTTGAGACATACCCCAAACTCAGGACTCTGGGATGGTGAAGCAGACAACAAAACGCATGCTAATGCGTGACCTGGCTCTCCAGGCTCACCTCCTGCGATAGAGCACTATAGCTCTCAAGTAGAGCCAACCTGGTCCTTAATCTATCAATGGGAGGCCCCCTTTTCCCAACATTCAGACTCCTAATCATCCTTCCATCCTCCAGACAGAGAGACAGTTCTTTCCTCTCCTTCTATGCCACCACACACACATACTGGCCTCTGCCCCAGTAAGACCAGTCCTCATCTCTTCTGCACTGAAGGGCCCTTCAGACGTCTACTGAGAAAGAGCAGAGGGGTGGGAAAGAAGACGATGGACACAAGAGAGAGAGTTCTAAAATGCAGAGATGTGTGAACAGAGACAGACTGAAGGAGGTGGAGGAGATGCATATCGGATTTTGACCCCGGAGGGTTATGGCTGTAGTTCATGTTGTGTATTAATGTATGAGGCGCTGGTATTCTCTGTCATGCTAATCCTGCTGCATTTCTTTGTTGTGCTGGCTGGTGTCTCCTCTCTTCCTTTGCTTTCTTCCCTTTATGGGCTCCCGTTCTGGAGTGGACGATCAGAGGGAGCAATAGGGGGTAAACAGCTCTGTTTACTAAAAGGATCACATTTGAATAACTGATACATTGTTAACATTAGCATGCATTAATTATTCAGCCCTGGAGAAGGTGCTAGCCGCTTTCCAAACGGGCCTCAGTTGTGTTTTTGGAACAGAAGGAAGAATGCTTCCAGAGAGCCGGACACATGAAAGAGAGGAGACAATTAAAGCCTGCCGCCATCAGCTCGCCGACCCCGAAGCCTTAACTCTGCATCATCCGTCCATGGTAGACGTTCTCTCTTTAGCAGGCTGATTACTTTATCCATTTGAAATCTTGGACAGGAAGAGTAATTGCGAGAGCGGGTTGAGCCAGAATTTCCTGGAGGTAGCGTATCTCCTAAGTCTCAGTTGGTGGGGAGGGAGGTGATGGAGGGGGTCTCCTCCTGCGTGTTTATCCACAGTAATCAGGTGTCTGTGGAGCAGGAGTGTAGGCTTGGCAGTGGGGAGGCACTGCCACATTAGACAGGAATGAATAGCGAACAATGCGCCAAGCCTGGCACAGCCACACTTGAGACAAAAACATCCTTTTTGATTTGGTCAAAACTTTCAGCAGGGAGGGGAGAGATGTTTCAGTTTTGTTGTGTTGTGTGTTTTTATGTTTTTTTTTTCCATCTCCTTTTTTGTTTCTCTGCATGAACTTTTGCGGGTGAGGGTGGTGGGGTGGGGGGGCAAAACAAGCCGCTCTCAGTTGACAAAGAGGAGAATAGATGGTATGTGAACGACAAGCCACCATCTGCTCTGGAGGACAACCAAAATCTTGACACACTTCAGCAATCCCACAATCCCTTGCTCCAGGAGCGTTCCAGGCACCCTATTCATACTCTCCCAGAGTCTGTGTGATTTCCCCCTTTTTCTCTCCTCCTCAATTAAGTCATTAATTCCTTTCTTCGCCTCCCTCTTAATGACCACGGAGGCACAAACAAGCCCTGGTTGCTTCCTATTGAGGCCCTCTGATTGGGCATAATTGCTGAGAGGGTCTAAGTATGAAGAAGCGGGAACAAGGGAGGAGGGAGGCATTGTTATTTTGGCAGCGCTGATAGGGAAGAGCTCAGAAGAAGATACATATATGGAAGGACCCTTCCTCTCTTGACCTGTACCAGATTAGTGTCAGTGAACACTGCAGATACTCAGTGGAAGGAAAATGAAAAATAAGTGATCAAAACCAGACCCAAAGCACACTATATATAAAAAAATGCAATAATTTAGCAGCCTGGAAAACACAGGGGACTGCATAAATTTCCATGTTAAACAGCAGGTCTTTGTCTACCTCCTAATTAATATCGCACATCATGTCTTCATCATGCAAGTTTCAAGACTGCCATTTAATGAATTCATCGGCGGGAGAGGACTTTATTACCACTGTATGACTCTGAGATGTTTTCAAACCAAATCAATGCAATATTTAAAGCTTTGGAAGTGAATGCTTGTAGTTTTGTTTCATGCAAGGTGAACTAATAATGGTTAATTCATGTCACACAGTGTTTTCAGGTACAGTGCCTTCCAAAATCATGCATACCCTTTGAGCCTACATGCATTTTGTCAAGTAACAACAAACTTCTTTCTTTTATAGGAATATATGCGATAGACTGGCGTAGTAGTACATGATTGAAAAGAGGAAGTAAAACTATATATGATTTTCAAATACTTTTACAAAATAAATTTCAGGAATGTATTTATATTCAACGGCACCTCTTGAACCACCTTTCACAACAGTTACAGTGGCAAGTTCTGTAGGTATACCAAGTTTTGAACAACTACCAAGTTTTCCCATTCTTCTAAGAAAATAAGCTCAATCTCTGTCAGGATGCAGGGACAGCACCTCTGAACATCACTTTTAAGGTCTTGCTATAGATTCCCAAAAGGATCTGCAGTGCTTTGCCAAAGTATTCATCCATCTTGGCATTTTTCATGTTTTGTTGCCTCACAACCTTGATACGAGAGTTTGCACCATTTGATTTACATAACATCCCTAGAACTTTGAAGAAGTATTTGTATTGTGAAGCAAAAACAAATAGGACAAAATAACAGAAAACCTTTGCATGTGTAACTGTTCACCCCCCCCCCCCCCTTCCCTCTAAAGTCAGTAATTTGTAGAGCCACCTTTTATAGCAATTACATCTACAAGTTGCTTTGGATACATTTTCATGAGCTTGCCACTTCTCGCCACTGGGATTTTTGCCCATTTCTCAAAGCAGAACTGATTTAGCTTCTTCATGTTGGATGGTTTCCACTTTGGAACAGCAATTATCGAGTCTAGCAATAGATTCTCAGGTCTGGACTGTGACTAGGCTATTACAACACATTTAAATGTTTTCCTTTAAACCACTTGAGTGCTGCTTTAGCACTGTGCTCAAGGCATTCTCCTAGTGGAAAGTGAACCTCTGTCTGACACAGGTTTTGCTGAAGCGTATCCCAGCGAGAACCGACTCATGCACAGGGAGAGCAGGCAAACTCCATGTAGAAAGATTTGCCGGGATATGAACCTAGGACCTTCTTGCTGCAACTGTGCTACTAACTGTACCACTGTGCATCATGTGCTTTCACCACTGTCTTTCACAATATCTGTGGTGTGTTAAGTTAGGTGCAGTGTTAATTGTCCAACAAACCTTGCGTTTTGCATGTGGAGAAAGTTCACATGCGTTTTGGTTTAAACTGACCAGTGAACTCTCATCCTAGTTTTTGCTATGTCCCCTAAATGTCATGTGGCTAACAACAAATATGACTTTATTTCAGCACTGGCTTTCCTTTTGTCATTTCCCCATAGGGAATGGATTTGTTGCAGCTAATAGCTTCAACAGATTCACCCAAGTTATGATCTCTGCAACTACTCCAATGTTGCCAAGTTCCCACCTGCTTGAAAAGCTCTAACATCATCCCTGTCAACAAGAGACGGACCATCACATGTCTAAATGACTATATGTTGATAACAGATTCACCCAGGTTAGGATCTCTGTGTTCATGAAATCCTTTGAGCGCCTGGTGCTGAAGCATGTGTAAGACATGGCAGGTGAGGCTGGGGAGCATCTTCTCCCACCCAAGAACAATCAACACCAGCGCCCCCCGGGATGTGTCCTCTCCTTTCTTCTCTTTCTCCCTGTACACTAATGACTGCACATCTGTGGACCCATCCGTGACACCCCTGAAGTTTGCAGATAACACCACTGTCATCAGGCTGATCCAGGACAGTGATGAGTCTGCATACAGACTGGAGGTGATTTGGCTGGTCGACAAGTGTGGCCAGAACCACTCTGGAGATGATGGTGGACTTCAGGAGACTTCTGTGGTGGCATCAGCCATCTTCTATGGTGTGGTTTGATCCGATACGGACCCGTTTACACTGTCTCTCAGATACTATGGTAAACTTGCACACAGCTTAGCTACTTCAAGATGCTGCTGCACTATCATGCATATTGCATATTACATTATCTTAGTTCTGTAACTAGGTTGGAGGGTTTTTTCTTCACAGTTAATCTTGAATATTTCATCTTATTTTTACCTGAGTGTGCAATATTATCAATTATTGTGCAATATTCACTCGGGTATTTCCTTTTTATTCTTGGCGTTTCCTTAGAATAAATTTTAGATTGGACTAGCTTGTTCTTTTTTCTTCTTCTTACATCACTATAAATTTTGTGTAACTCTGTGTCTTTGCCACTGTCATAAACCTATATATATATATATACATACATACATACATACATTGATACATGCATACATACAGACCCCTTCAGTTCACTGAGGGAAACTCCTTAAATAGATTGATTATACAGCCTGATGGATGTGTCTCAAGCAGTGGAGCTTATCCTTGCTGCAGTTCTGGACCCAAACCTGGTTTAGTTAGAAGATGATTTGGGATTGGTGGCGACTGGTACTGGCATGCAGCATCCAGCTTTGTAATGGCTTCTAGCTTGCGATGTCCACCAAGGATACCCTCCAAAGGCAAGGGAGTCCAACATTCCTCCCCAAAATCAGCCGTCTTGTTTGGCTGATTGTGCATTATGTGACCATCTGCAAAACCCTGGTTGTGTGTGCGGGGTTGTGTCTGTTGGGGTGGGGCTAGAGCAGCTACGAGATGTACAGGGAATTAGATGGTCTTTAATAACACATTTTGTGGGGGGTGGGAGGGGATAAATGCATTTTTGAAATATTCACAGATTGCTCCATTTTTAGATTTGGAGGAGTGGAAACAGAAAGAAAGGGAAACAGAGAGGGAACAGATAGAGTAAATCTCCAGATTAGAGATTAGCCACAGTAGCAGATTTAAAAGGGTTGTCTGGTTCTCTGCCAGCCTGCAAAGGCATCTATCTGGCTTCTGCTGGCCAGTCCTGCCATCACCCTTCTAAGTAGATCACTCAACCATTTACTGGTGATGCCATGCTAGCCCTGTTGCCTCTCATAGTCACCTTTTTCTATCTATTCCTATAGCAATAACAAACAATAAGGCCATCCAAACATCTGCAAGAACAGGTTTTTGGTATTTTACAGTGCTTCTTCTCCTATCAGTGCTTCTTCTCCTGGTTTATCAGTGGCTGTGCATAAATGCACAGCCACTGATAAACCAGTTCTGATGTTGGAAAGCATGAAAATCCTCAGGATGGAGGTATTTTATTTGAGTAATGCGGAATATGTGCGTTTACGTGATGAAATGTGTGATGTTACTTTTGGCCTACTGATTATCCTTGATGTTTTATGGCCTTATAAGCAGATCTTATTGGGAACTAATTCCTGTTTTAACATGGGTGTAAGTAATCTGCTCGAATCTGAAAATTCCCCAAAACACACTCACTCACTCACATGTATACACACAGAAAAAAAAAAGGAGTGGGTCATATTACCAGTGCACACACTTTGTGGTGTAAATCTCATTGAGGCTAAGCTGCAGGGGTTGGGCAGCAGGGGTGGCGTTAGAGGTAATAGGTTAGATGTTATCGGGGGAAACTATTATCGCCACAGTCATTTAACCCCTCTATCTGTTTGTAATCGGGTTTGGAAAATGTTTAAACAGACAATTTGAGCATCTGTTAACTTTGTAAATCTCAAGAGCATATGAGTGCGTTATTATCAGCTGGGCGAGTTTTCAAGAACACAGATCCCATGACTACAGTGTATTGAAAAAGTGGTTTCCCACATTTTGTCACATTACAAACCAAAAACTGCAGTGCGTTGTATTGGGATTTTTACAGGATAGACTAACACAAAGCACATTATTTTAAAGTGGAAGAAAAATTTTGAATTGTTTAAATAAAAATTAAAAATAGAAACATTGGCATGCGTTTGGCATGTCTCTACATAAAATCCAGTTTGACCAGTTGCATTCAGAGATTGCTTAATTTGTAACTCAGAGTATACAGTTGCTTTTAGGTCCCAGAGTTTTTTTTTTAGAGAAGAATAGTGAACAAACAGCATCACAAACACCAAGGAACACAACAGACAAGTCAGAGATAAAGTTGTAGAGAGGTTTAGCAGGGTTGGGCTATAAAATAATGTCTTAAGCTTTGGACAGCTTCCAAAATGTTTTTCAATCAATCATCCAGAAATGGATTGGAGTGTTAAAAAATTACAAGCCTGCCAAAATATGGCCACCCACCTAAACTGACAGACAACGGAAGGAGAGCATTTATAACAGAAGTAGTTAAGGGGCCCATGGTAACTCTGGAGAAGCTGCAGAGATCCACAGTTCAGATGGGATAATCTCTTAAAAGGACAACTATGAGTTGTTCACGCATGGCCTTTAAGGAAGGGTGTTTTTTTCCCCTTTTCATGTCCAGTTTCCTGTCAATCAGAATGGTGCTCTGGCTGCCGGTTGGGGAAACTTGGAGAAAACACCCATGGACACCTGCAAAGAGACAAAACTAACTGCACAAAACCGTTACTACTAATGGAGAAAACTGCATAGAAACACAGCTACTGTGCTGTACGTACATAAGTGTGTGTGTATGAACCAGAAAAAAAATGGTGTAGGTCTTACATAAATTGCGTAATCTGCCATTCCCCCTCCAGGGATCAGAAGTGAGCAAAGAGGACTCCAAACCAGCAGCTCCATGGAACACAGAGGCCAGAAAACACAGCACAGGGACCGGGGATATGGACGAGTGGCTTGAACAAAGCCAAAATTGAACAAAGGCCTTGGTTAAAATGAAACGCAAGTTATGTAGGAAACAGAGCAAAAATATGAAGGTGCTGTGGTTAGATTGGACCAAAACTGAACTTTTCAGCAAAATGCTATGCTTGGCCAAAATTTATACATATTTTGTTGGTTAATGCACACACTTATGCACTCATAGCACAGTAGTCGTGTTTCCCTGCAATTCTCTCCATTAGTAGCAATGGTTTTGTACAGTTAGCTTTGTCTCTTTCGTGGGTTTTTTTCCCCAACCTGAACATATGATTCCCACAGTGAAACATGGTGGTGGCAGCATCATGGAGTGGGGGTTATTTTCTTTAGTAGGGACAGGGAAAGCTGGTCAGAGTTCATGGGAAGGGATGGGTTGGAGGAAATCATATTATTGTACCAAGCTGCCGCAGGAAGATTTGAAGACATAAAATTTGTCTTCACGGACGCTTTCCCTCCAATGTGAAGAAAATGTTAGTCTTTAAATGCGCAAAGCTCGTATCTCAAAGGGATTGTAACAATTATTGCAGCGAAAGGTCATTCTACCAGTTAAATACGTGGCACAACAATAAGAGTTCTATTTATAGTAAATTTTAAAACCATGTATAATTGGTTTATCACAAAAAGTCTCAATAAAATGCACTGAAGCTTGGGGTTGTAGCTTGAAACAATGTGAAAAAAATGTAAGTGGTACGAATTCATTTACAATACACTGAATATGAAGTCGTCCAGCTGTTTATATCACAAACAGATGCTGTTGAGATTTACAAAGTTAACAAAGCCCACATTATCCGTTTAAACAGAACAAAAACATTTGGATACTAGATTATATCTTACAACAAACCTAACTGCAAACTTGAAGCTCAAACCTGTGAGGTGAAATGGAAGATTTAATTATATCCCTGAAATGCTCTCGAATCAGTCGCAGCGACGGGCAGTTCTGACAGAGTCGACAGAGCCTTGAACAAAAACTGAGCAGCCATATCTTGCCCTACATTATTCTTCGCTAAGCTGCTTACAACCCAGTTGTGGCCCGATACGGAGATGAAATCTTGGAGAGGCGTGTCCCTGGACTCAGGAAGCGGTGGCCACTGATTTGAGAACAGAGCTCTTGGATGGAAGACGTGCTCTGGGGATATCACACACACCCCAAAAGATGGTGGGACACAATGAGAAATCACAGCTCTTTCACTTTCCGTCCATCTGCCCGCCACGGAGCGTGCTCACTGTGTGCCACTTGGCTTAATTCTGTCCCATCAGCCACCACAAAAGCCCTCCGATCCAATCACAGGGATCAGACCTGGGCCAAGACCACGAGATGGGGAGCCAAGGAACAGACCAGAATCAACAGCCCATTCTCTCAAGATCAAAAGCACACACACACCCACAAGCACACACAGAAAATATGGAGGAAGAGATGCTTAGAAGAATATAGAGGAGAGGATGGAATCAGAGGTTTGGACAAACAGGAGTAGTTTAACCTTTTATGCTCACTTGCTCCATCTTTCCCGAACGATACAGAGGCCAAACACCAGAAAAGTTAGACCTTTGTGGTACATTTTTAAAACCTGGACGACTACAGATGGGAAAATGTTTTTTTCTGAAACACCATGCATTCCATCTGTCGCCGATCATCTCTCCGCTTACCGTTTCTCTCTAGCTAACTGTTGGTCGTGTAAAAGCAGGTCATAAGTAGCAGCGCATTAGAATAATGGAAATAGATGGTAGAGACCTCCGGATGGCAACACAAACCATCTTCCCCGTCTGCATGGTTGTGTGCTCTAGGACAATTATGTCATTATCACAGACCCCCGCAAGTGTGTGTATGTGAACATGCGTGTGTACTGGGTGACAGGTTGGCAAATGCAGCTACTTAGTGCAAACGAAATATGAACTCTCACTCTCTGTTAGCTTTTAAAATTTCTCAACATAGTACTCATGGTTTAATCAACCAGCTTGTATTGGTTTTAATCCTCAAAATTGCTAAATGTGCTTTCCATGACTTAAGGATTTCTGGGACATTTTTTGTTTCAACATTTAGAGTCCGTGAAGAGACTGTGAGGAGTTTCGGAAATTTAAAGGACAAGTAAAACAAAAGCAAAAGACCTCGTAAAGACGCTTGCAGCAGATGGTCAAAGGTAATCATTGTCTGGAACTTTAAAAGACCGGTATCGAAGAGGCTGAAATCCACTCTGTAAGGAAGAAGCCATTGCTAAAACATATACATAAAAAGCCAGATTACTGTCTTCAAATTTACTGTGGAACAACACTTTAATTTTTGGAGCTATGTATTGTGGTCTGATTAAATCAAAAATATTACTGATTGGCCATAATGGCTTCAATTATATATGGAGGGAAACGGGGAAGCTTCCAAGTCCAAGAATACCATCATCCAAGTTGTGTAGCAAGGGGGTGGACACAGTATGTTGCGAAGGTGACCTACTGCAGGAGGGTATGAAGCACTATGAAACACAGATAGCATTTTATGGAATAAAATAACTAGTGAGGAATCATGAAGCAGCAATGTCTGCAAACAAATTGCCATATTAGTTACAAAGTGGCAACAAAGTCAGTTCATTGGAGTGGCCATCACAAAGTCCTGATCTTGAAACATCAGAAATGCAAATGACTATGACTAATTAAAGTCTCAAGCGCGCTAATACTAAGGATGTCTATATGCCACAGTTCTATTATACTGTAAAAGATTAAATGTTTAAAAAGATACGAAGGCAAACGTACCTTTTCCGGCGTGTCTGGTCGGATCTGACTTGGTTGGTGGTTGACTCCTCCTAACAGTATAGAACACTTCCGTTATGCGGCGCAAGTTTCCAGCTTTTCTTAACTTACAGTTGTTTTTACCACATGCAGCATTTTGCCTTTGCATGTGTTTTGTGTGTTTGCGCGTCAGCATCATTTGTGTTTGCAGCATGTTTGCACTTTGTGTGTTTAATTTCTGTGAATGCAGCGTTTCTCATTTGCTGCATTTTTCCTTTGCATGTGTTTTTTGTGTTTGTGTGTTAGCCTCTTTATTTTGTGCTTGGAGTTCTTTTTTTGTCTGCAGCGCATTTATGTATTTGCAGTGTGTTTATACCTCTCAGCCACCCTACGTTGTTCTTCCAACCAAAATGATTTCTTAAGAAGCTAAATTTGCATCCACTGTAGGCTATGGAAAAGTGTATTAACTTTGTTTCAGCCAGCTGATGAGCAGTGGTCAGTTGCTTACCTTATAGTTCATACAACTGGATAAAACTCTGGTCCGTCTGGCACTTTCTCTGAAAGGACTAAAAGGACTTTAAACCACAAGTTTAATGGATGGAAAGTTCTAGTGGTTTTGAAAATATAACTTTTTAAAACCTTGAAATATGGTAAATGGCTTGTACTTGTACAGCGCTTTATCAAGTCCGACTTGATAAGCGCTGTACAAGCACTTTACACTAGTCAGTCACTCACCCATTCACACCCTGATGGTGGTGAGCTAAGTTAGTAGCCACAGCTGCCCTGGAGCAGATCGACAGAGGCGAGGCTGTCATACAACGACTCCACCGGACCCTCTAATCACAGCCAGCAAGCAATTTGGGTGAAGTGTCTTGCCCAAGGACACAACAACTGAGACGGTCAAAGTGGGTGATCGAACCGGCAAGCCGCTAATTGCAGGACGAACTCCCTAACTTTTGCGTTACCTTGATGCTGGCAGCCAGCCCATACTTATTAAGCCCTTCTTCACATTTACAAGTAAACCTATGGTTTAGTGGTCATCTAAAGTGGTTTAGAGGTAAGCACACACGAAATGATTGTATGTCATTTCCCACACTCTTTGAGATGTCAATACACTGCTTGCAAAACAAAATATTTCTTGAACTTGGTGGTGATGTTAGAATATCCAATTGAATTTATGAGTATCATCCATCCATCCATCCATCCATCCATCCATCCATCCATCCATCGTCTCCCGCTTATCCGGGGTCGGGTCGCGGGGGTAGCAGCTTCAGTAGGGAGGCCCAGACGTCCCTCTCCCCAGCCACTTGGGCCAGCTCCTCCGGGGGAATCCCAAGGCGTTCCCAGGCCAGCAGAGAGACATAGTCCCTCCAGCGTGTCCTGGGTCTCCTGGGTCTCCCTCCTGGAGGCCCAGAGGGAGAATGAGTATCATTCTGTTCATGAATCTATATTTCCCAATGACTTTTCAATTTGCAAATGGAAGAGAGTGGAAGTGTCAGGGTTCTCTGTGCTGCTGCTCTAACTCTACTCCTCAGGTGTGTCTAGTTGGCTGAGGAGGCGTGGCCCACACCTGCAGCTCGTTGCAGGCGGCTTCCTCTGGCTTCTTAAGCAGAGCGCTGACAGATGGAAGACGCCAGAGCCTTAACCAGTCGTGGTACGACGTGGCCTCTGTCCCAACTCTTGGAAACCAGCTTGTGAGTTTTTTCGCTCTTTGACTTTGACTAATTTTGGCTCTCCCTGTTTTTGTCTCAGATTTTTGGTGCTTGGATGCACTCACCTGTCTTGACGTCTTGTCCGAAGAACCAGACCATCAGAATCCTCTGCTCAGATTTTGCTCTGGCGCTCCCCTCATACTTCCTGGATGTTACCCAGCGAGGCCTGAGATCCCCTCTCCCGGATTCTGTTGGTTCTGCTCTCACTCTGGTCAATCCATCTGTCACCATTGCCGACGAGGCTCGCTCAGGATCCCTCGCCAGTAACATCTGCCGCCCTCAGCCACTAGCCGCCTATCATCAGCAGAGTAGTTTCACAGAGATCCCTCGGCGCTACTCCTTCCCGGTTAGGTCCGCCCAGCCCAATGGTAAGCAGCGTAGCTTCTAGCAGTTCTCCTGGTTCTCCTTTCAGAGTCACTTACTCTCTCTCTCTTGCAGACTCTCCAGCCTTGACGTTCTGACCCTGCCGAGTCGCCTGTAGTTCCGTCCGTAGATCTGCCTGTTTCCTAAAATAAACATCTTTAAACTGTGCTTTGCTTCCCGATCGTATCTGCATGTGGGCTCGTCACCTGAAAACCATGACAGAAGAAGGCTCTGGCCACCAAAGTCCAGCGGATACGTTCGGGCGGCAGATAGTCGCACAGCAGGAACAGATACAGTCGCTAGGGCTAGCCGTAAATTCAACACAGGAACAGCTTCAGAGATTAGCCGCTCAGTTTAGCCAGCTAATGGACACAGTCACTTCCGCGATGACGTCGCCTGTCACTCAAGACCTCAGCACCCCGCCTCCCGCCGTTCAGAGTACTGAGAATCAGAATCAGACTCCGCCACCTGAGGGCGCGTCACCTTGTCCGGAGAAGTTCTCTGGTGACAGTGGGAGTTGCGGCGGTTTTCTATTCCAGTGTAAACTCGTATTTAACCGTTCCCCTCAGACATTCGCCTCAGATCAGGTTAAGATATCTTATGTCTTACGACTATTAACGGGAAAGGCTGAGGCTCGATTCCCTGATTGCCAGACATTCGGGTGTACTTTTCAGGACTTCGTTTTCCGAGTTTAAGACAATTTTTTCACCTGAGTTAGAGTCGGCTCAACAGTCTCGTCATCTCCTTTCCTTGAAGCAGCGCGGTCGACGCGTATCAGACTTCTCTGTGGATTTTCGCACGGTTGCCGCTGCTACGGGTTGGCAGCCGAGGCCGTTAAAGGCAGTATTTTTTCAGGCTCTAGATCAGACTCTAAAGGACGAGTTAGCCCGGGTTGAGGAACCTGAGGATTTTGAGGATTTTGTAGCGTTAGCTATCCGTTTGGATTCCCGGTTACGCAGTCGGAACCGGGTTAGACCGGACCAAGTCCGGCGATCATCCACTTTTTCGACGTTTACCCATAGGGAACCCCGGTCTAGTACTCCACCTCCAGAACCCATGCAGTTGGGGCAGGTCGGTTTAACTAATAAGGAGCGTCGGCAGCGAATCTCAGGAGATTTATGCCTTTATTGTGGAGGCGAAGGTCATTTCCTAAGAGACTGTCCTGTTCGGCCAAAAGACCGAGTCCACCGTTCGTAACGGGGAGAACGGTGGACGGTGACGGAACAATTCCCCGGGTAGCCACTAAGGCGCCGTCTTTTTCTCGCTTATGTTTGCCAGTCACTTTAATGTTTGACCAGGATAGTTTTGATGTTTCGGCTCTAGTAGACTCTGGTTCAGATTTTAATCTTATGGACCAAGCCATAGTGGACCAGCTCCGTGTGCCTGTCGAGCCATTACCCGAACCTCTTCAGGTCTCATCTTTAGATGGACAGAGGTTAACTTTGATCACCCATCGCACCCGACCACTAGTGGTGATAGTCTCCGGTAACCACCGGGAACAACTTTCATTTTTTGTTTTCCCAGTCAAGCGTTCACCCGTGGTTTTGGGTTTAGCCTGGTTAACGGTCCACAGCCCACAGTTCAACTGGGCTGAGTCCCGACTGGAATCATGGTCCCCAGCTTGTCATTCCCATTGTTTACAGTCCGCTCGCCCCGTATCTGTTTCCCCTACCACCATGACAGATTCCGGAGACGTTATTGACCTCTCTCGCGTTCCGAAAGAATACCACGATTTACGGAAGGTATTCAGTAAGACTCAGGCTTGTTCACTTCCTCCACATCGCCCTTACGATTGCGCCATTGACTTATTGCCTGGGGCTCCACTCCCGGTGAGTCGGCTTTACAACATTTCCAGGTCAGAACGTCAAGCGCTCGAGAAGTATATAGGGGAGTCTCTAGCTACTGGGTTAATTCGTCCTTCATCCTCTCCATTAGGCGCCGGCTTCTTTTTTGTCGGCAAGAAGGACGGGTCCCTTCGTCCCTGTATCGATTATCGAGGGCTCAACCAAATAACTGTTAAAAATAAGTACCCGCTTCCTCTATTATCTTCAGCTCTCGAGCCAGTCCAGAATGCCAAGGTCTTTACTAAACTTGATCTGCGCAACGCTTATCATTTGGTTCGGGTGAGACAGGGTTATGAGTGGAAGACGGCCTTTAAGACCCCGTTAGGTCACTTCGAGTACTTAGTCATGCCTTTTGGTTTGTGCAATGCTCCGGCAGTTTTTCAGGCACTGGTGAATGATGTCCTTCGGGACTTTTTGAATGTTTTTGTTTTCGTCTATCTGGACGACATCCTGATTTACTCTCGTGATCTGGAACAACACAAACAGCATGTTCGTCTTGTTCTCCAGCGACTTTTAGAAAATCGCTTATTCGTTAAAGCCGAGAAGTGTGATTTTCACCAGACTTCTATTTCTTTTCTTGGACTAGTTTTAGAAAGCGGACAGGTGAAGTCAGACCCGGAGAAAATAAAGGCAGTAGTGGAATGGCCCGTTCCTGAGTCGCGCAAACAGCTCCAACGCTTTCTTGGTTTCGCTAACTTTTATAGGCGCTTTATCAGGAACTATAGTCAGGTAGCCTCCCCATTGCATGCTCTCACCTCTACCAAGGTCCCTTACATCTGGAGTCCTGAGGCTCAGGAGGCCTTCAACAGACTCAAATCTCGTTTTTCACAGGCTCCTATACTCGTTCACCCCGATCCAGCCAAACAGTTTACTCTAGAGATCGATGCCTCTAATACCGGGGTGGGAGCGGTTTTGTCCCAACAGTCTGAGGTTGACAGTAAATTACATCCCTGTGCGTTTTTCTCCCGTCGGTTGTTCCCGGCAGAGCAGAACTATGACGTGGGTGATCGTGAGCTACTAGCCATTAAGCTAGCTTTGGAGGAGAGGCGGCACTGGTTAGAGGGGTCCGAGCAGCCCCTCATTATATGGACAGATCATAAGAACCTCTCCTACCTGCAGTCAGCCCGTCGACTCAACTCCAGACAAGCCCGCTGGTCTTTGTTTTTCTCTCGATTTAACCTCACCATCACCTACAGACCTGGCTCCAGAAATGTCAAACCCGATGCACTTTCTCGTCAGTTTGCCACTGTTGAACAGGAAAGAGAGCCGGAACCGATTCTTCCCCCTACTTGTACTATTGGAGCCCTGCATTGGGATCTGGAGGACAGGATCAGACAGGCCCAACTATTAGACCCGGACCCAGGCACAGGTCCACCTGGACTTAAGTATGTTCCCCAGTCTGTTCGTCCTGAGGTTCTACGCTGGAGTCATGATGCTAAGTTTTCCGCCCATCCGGGTATTTTTAGAACCCAGTCTCAGGTGTCCCGGCGCTTCTGGTGGCCATCATGGACCAAGGATGTTAGAGAGTATGTTCTAGCCTGTCCAGTCTGCGCCCAGAATAAGTCCTCTACCCAGCCACCTTCCGGTTTGTTAAATCCTCTCCCCATCCCCAAACGTCCATGGTCCCACATTGCTATTGACTTTGTTACTGGTCTCCCTTTGTCCCAAGGTATGTCAACTATTTTAACAGTAGTTGATCGGTTTTCTAAGTCTTGCCATCTTATTCCCATCCGTAAATTACCCAACGCCCTCCAGACAGCCCAGCTCCTCATCAAACATGTTTTCAGACTTCACGGCATCCTCTCTGACCGGGGCCCTCAGTTTATCTCCCAGGTCTGGCGGCACTTTTGCTCTGCTCTGGGTGCCCGTTACACACTCACCTCCGGATATCATCCTCAGACCAATGGCCAGACTGAACGCATGAATCAACAACTAGAGACCACCCTCCGCTGCCTCACGTCATCTTCACCTTCTGACTGGAACAAGTTTTTGCCCTGGGTAGAGTATGCCCTTAACTCACACATCACCTCAGCTACTGGACGTTCACCATTTGAAGTTGCTTTAGGATATCAACCTCCACTCCTACCCACAGATGAACTCAGGATTCCCTTCACCTCCGTCAACGACTACATTGCTCGCTGCCAGGACATCTGGAGAACTACTATTACAGCACTCACTCGCACCGCAGAGCGGAGCAAGAGGTTTGCCGACCAGCACCGCAGACCAGCTCCCCATTATCGCCCCGGTCAGAAGGTTTGGTTATCTTCCAGAGACGTTTTGTCCAGCCCTTCCGCTAAGAAGCTTGCTCCCCGGTTCACTGGTCCATATGAGATAGAGACAATTATTAACCCGACCACCGTCCGTCTTCGTTTGCCCCCTCACTCCCGAGTACACCCTACCTTCCATGTTTCCCAGATCAAGCCCGTCTTGGACAGCAACTTGTGCCCTCCTGCCGGACCCCCTCCACCCTCCCAGGACAGTCAGAACCCTCGCGTTCTCAGGGTTGTGGATGCCCGTCGGCGAGGTAGGGGCCACCAATACCTCGTAGACTGGGAGGGTTGCAGCTCTGAGGAGCGCTCGTGGGTCTCTGCAGCAACCATCCCGAATAAGGATTTGATTTTGGATTTTTGGGCTGCTCAACCCAGCACCTCTTCGTCTGGGCCGCCAGGAGGCGGCCGTTGAGGGGGGGGTAGTGTCAGGGTTCTCTGTGCTGCTGCTCTAACTCTACTCCTCAGGTGTGTCTAGTTGGCTGAGGAGGCGTGGCCCACACCTGCAGCTCGTTGCAGGCGGCTTCCTCTGGCTTCTTAAGCAGAGCGCTGACAGATGGAAGACGCCAGAGCCTTAACCAGTCGTGGTACGACGTGGCCTCTGTCCCAACTCTTGGAAACCAGCTTGTGAGTTTTTTCGCTCTTTGACTGACTAATTTTGGCTCTCCCTGTTTTTGTCTCAGATTTTTGGTGCTTGGATGCACTCACCTGTCTTGACGTCTTGTCCGAAGAACCAGACCATCAGAATCCTCTGCTCAGATTTTGCTCTGGCGCTCCCCTCATACTTCCTGGATGTTACCCAGCGAGGCCTGAGATCCCCTCTCCCGGATTCTGTTGGTTCTGCTCTCACTCTGGTCAATCCATCTGTCACCATTGCCGACGAGGCTCGCTCAGGATCCCTCGCCAGTAACATCTGCCGCCCTCAGCCACTAGCCGCCTATCATCAGCAGAGTAGTTTCACAGAGATCCCTCGGCGCTACTCCTTCCCGGTTAGGTCCGCCCAGCCCAATGGTAAGCAGCGTAGCTTCTAGCAGTTCTCCTGGTTCTCCTTTCAGAGTCACTTACTCTCTCTCTCTTGCAGACTCTCCAGCCTTGACGTTCTGACCCTGCCGAGTCGCCTGTAGTTCCGTCCGTAGATCTGCCTGTTTCCTAAAATAAACATCTTTAAACTGTGCTTTGCTTCCCGATCGTATCTGCATGTGGGCTCGTCACCTGAAAACCATGACAGGAAGTAGTCCAAAGTCACTTCAAGATCCAGTTTTATCATTCCAGGGTAGAATGAATGCAACATAACTCACACTGACATGTCACAGTTGTGTTTAAAACAATAAACCAACATTCTCTTTAAATTTAAATGTAAGAAAAAGACTAAACAAAAAAGCAGCAATGTAATTGACTTTCACTTTAAACAGATACCTTTTCATTTACATGTAATTATGCATTGCATATACGTTAGGAAAGTGTATGTTTTCCATCTGAAATGTCTGGTATAAAGTGCTTGCATATTCTTTTGTTATTAAAATCTAAAAAAAAAAAATCACATTTAATATTACACAAATTGGGCTAATGGGCTGAGTGAAGCAAAGAAAGAATTATATACAATATCAATCAAACGAAGTGACAGAAGGACAAAAACAAACTTGAAATAAATTAGAAAGTTTAAAAGCAATGAAGGGGTAGATCTGCATATCCAACTGCATTAAAAATTAAAGCCAAAACTGACCTGATCAGATCAGTCATCAGCATTGAGTAAAATTACACATTGACCAATGCTGAAAAGGAAGAATTTAAGTCATCTGGACAGACAAGATTATCTATTTAAAATCAGGAGTTAAAATATAGAAGAAAAAAAAATTGGAAGGTGAAGAAAACCACACAGGCACAGGGAGAATATACAAACCTAGCTTTTATTTACGTTAAATTGGTCAGGGTCAGAATATAGGTAATGTTAAATTTTGAATATAGAAACAGTCTTCTCGTAAATATTTTTGCTTTCACAACTGTTCTCAGAGGTTTATTCAATTTAGTCCAATCTATAACTCCATTTTTCAACTTAAACCATCTAAAGATATGAAGTAAGCCACTGATTTTGTATATTCAAAGTTGAACATTTGCACTTAAAACTTATGGTCAGGACTATGTCTGTTTCTTTATGTGTAATTTATTGAGTACTTAAAATTTGACACCAAAAACAAAAGCTCTAAAAGCATATGAATTTTAAAGGCTCTCTAGCAGAGCGTTCAGGTGGAAAGCACATTTTTTTAAAAAAGAAACTCTGACGAAAGAGCAAATAAACGTATAAAGAAGAAATCCACCTCTAAAAAAGCCAAAGTACTGACAAACTTTAAAGAAAACACATTGCATGGTTCTATTTTAAAAACACCATGAAATTCAATCTCTGCAGACATAAATCTGCTGCCAGCCAGGAAAGTCCCTTTTCTTCCCAAGTTACTATAAACTAAACTCAAACGCAAGGGAATTCCCATCTCAGTCACCCCCCACACCCATTACCTTATGACCTTTCTAGGCTAAATCGGGACGTCGACAAGACCTTTCCTCATTTCC
Source organism: Fundulus diaphanus (assembly GCA_037039145.1). Classification (NCBI taxonomy): domain Eukaryota; kingdom Metazoa; phylum Chordata; class Actinopteri; order Cyprinodontiformes; family Fundulidae; genus Fundulus; species Fundulus diaphanus. Next base: position 28,425,437 of record CM073142.1, on the reverse strand, counting down.
AGTCTGAAATAATACAGGAAAGACAAAAGAAAATAGAAGTCAACATCTTCCCTCCTTCCTCCATTTCACCTTTCACCCTTGAACTAAGTGAAGGTTGTCAAACATGACAGGACCTCTTTAGATACTCTGAAGTTAAGAAAACAGTGCATAAAGCAGAAAGAGATGACCTTTGTCGCAAACAAGTGTCTCTCGTCTCCGCTGTACACGGTGAACACTTCCTGTACTCATCAAGATGGGGAAAAAGAGGCCACCTGTTAGCTGTTCACCATCACCTCTTGCAGCAGATGTGCTTTTATGTCTGCTATCTCTCTGCTTTGATTTAATGTCACTAAATGTTAATAATGTTAGCAAACAATGTTGCCATTTTATAGGTAGACAACACCAAAGGTAATGGAGCATCAATACTCTTTCAATGTCCTTTAAGCATTTAGTATGATAGATTGGCCATTTCTAACTGCACAGCTAAAGCTGGATTCGGGGACGCTTTTTTAAACACACCCACTCTTTCGTATCTAGAAAATTAATAAATAAATAAAACCAGACCAATCACCTGTATTGTGGATATAGGCTATTGCTACTCTATTTGCAGATGATTTCTTGGTTTACCTGGCTGAGTAAAGGGTGACTAACCAAGGTCTCTTCAAACACTTAAACTGTGTCCACCAGGTGGCCAACACTTCTAGATAGATAGATTGTACACTTCCTCTATTCATCAGAACTCATTGTGTTCTCAATGCCACACTTAAAACAACTGGATTTGGCAAATATTTTATTGGAAGGATTTAGATGTATACACATCCATAGATTTTCCCTATTACAAATTATAATTGATCCATACCAATCTCCCTGAGTTGTCAGGTTTGACAAGACAATCCATTGACACCCTCTCCTTTCAGTACAGCCTTGGAGTCTAAGGTTACTCTGAAAAACCTCTGAATCTGGGAACAAGGGAATCAGCTTCAGTAATGAAAAGACTCATGCCATCCTCTTTGCAGATAACCACTTTGTTTCCTTGCCTGAGCAGAGAGTCTCTTTTCATATGGAATGTAAACTATCTAAAGAAGTACTTTGCACAGCCAACACTTGCTACACCGAATTACAGTGTTACATGACAATCTACCGTGACCCTTAATTTTCAATGTAGCTTTGGAACCCCTGACAATCACCGAACACCCACGCATCAAGAGTATTAGATTTTGGTATCGTGTGACCTTCTATGCAGATGATCGCATGGTTTGCCTGGCTGAGCCAACTGTCCCTAATCCAACCATCCAAAAATAAAAACTATTTAAAGAGGTCCTGATCAAGGACAAAACTTCCAGTACTTATAAAGATGAGGAAGAAGAGGCTCCCTTCAAGTCATGTATGTTGCATTTCATGGTAAATAATTTTAGTTCTATATTTCCTCTCTCTCTCAGCTTTGATTTGATCCCTTAAAAAGTATTGTAAACAGTCACAAAATGTTCTACATTTTAAATACAGACCTCACCAAGGGTAACAGGGCATAAATATTCTCACTCGATGCCCATGAAGCATTTGATATAATAGTCATTCCTGATTGCCCCATTTAAAAAAAAAAGTATTCTGCAACAGCTTTAAAGGATTAATTAGGGTAATGCATGTACACTCACAGTCATTTATTTTCACAAACTGAAATATATCTTGACTAAACTCCCCAAACTGTGTTCGCAGTCACACTCTATGCAGACGATCTCTTGCTTTGCCTGGCCAACCTGAGGGTCTCAAACCTTGTTTTTTTTTTTACCTAAAATATCTATTTAGGACAGGATGCCCAAAACTTCCTTAAACCACAAAGATGAAGAACATGAGGCCACCTGCTGGCCATGTACCTTCACTCTTTATGTCAGATGTGTTTATTATTTCTGAGCCTTCTCTGTGTCTGGTTTGATTTGATCCCTCCAAAATGCCTACTGAAATCCCCCCACCCCCAGCCAGGTGCTTTTCATTCCACTTTCAACACAGCCGGAAACACACAAAGTACTTTTTTTTCATGGTGGCAGCTGGATCACGGCACTGTCTGGATTTTAAAAAATTAGTATTGACATGACAAATCTGAGCAGTTATGAACATGAACAACTAGAGGCCATTAAATCCATCAGCAGAGTCTTCAGGCTGTTTCAGCAGCATCAGAGATGTTGGACAACATGCATTTATCTCACTAGCAGCAGGCATTGTGGAGAAAAGGTGTGAGGTCTTTTTTTTCCCTGTGAAACCTCTTAGCGTCCCATAATCAGGAGTGATAATGTGTCTCATTCTATGCTAATGTGTGTGTTTTACAGCAATCAGGCGACAGGTGATGATAGCACACGTTTTGAGATGTTCTGCTGTGTGCGTACTCCGCTTGTGTGTGTACTAGCGCGCAAGGGTGGACGCAAGGCACCATTAGTGACTTCCCAGGTCCTCTTCAGGAATACAATGGGTGGCGAAATTGCTTTAATGGAAAAAGGCTAATGCGAGACGCTCATACACACACAACAACAGGCACACACACTTGAACACACCGCCTTAGCAAAATCACTCAAGCCAGTGAGAGGTAGAAAAAGGGGGAGGGGGGGGTATTATCACTTACACTTGAAAAAATAGAAATGGAAGAGAAAAAATAGACAGTGAGGAGAGTTGGTGCTGCTCTTCTTCCACTTACTTCATGCTTCCACCCACTAGAGTCAGTATTTTCCAAAACACTGGCATAGCTCCTTTAGGAACTTTTTTCTGGCTTTTCCACCTCCTTCAAGCATGCCAGTGCTATTTGGAAAGACGTAAAAATATAAGGGAAGAATTTATTTAAAAGTTTGAGCATTTCAAAAGTGTTCTTACCCCTTGAACTTATACCTTTTTTGTGGCCTGGCCCCCAAATATCTGTCAGACCTGCTTCATCTTCACGCTCCCTCTTACTCGCTCAGGTCGGCAGATCAGTCTTTATTAGTCATTCCAAAAACACGGAGTGAGGAGAGGTGACTGTGCTTTATCTGTCATCGCAACAAAACCTTGGAACAAATTATTGTTACATATCAGGCAAGCAGACTCACTTTCTGTTTTTCAATCTTCTATTAAAACACATTATATCTTTTTTCCGCTTTTAACCCAGTTTGAGGTGTTGGCTTTTGTGGTTTAATTGTTTGTTTTTATGTATCTGCCCTTTATTTTACTTTTTATTGTGTTTAGGCTTCAACTGTTTTTTCTGTTATGTTTTGAATCATTAGCTTTTTCGGGTGTGTAAAGCACTTTGGCCAACTGAGCTGTATCTTAAAGTGGTATATGAATAAAACCGAATTGAATTTTGTTCCGTTAAATAACAAACTTTAACAAATTCACTGAACTTTTAAGTGATACCAAAAAAAGTAGCTCCTAATTTTGAAGTTGAACTTGAAGGATACATGGTTTGTAAATCTGAAAACTGTGGTCTGGATTTGTATTCAGCCTCCTAACACAGCTGTTCTTTGAAGCCCTTAGTTGTTTTTTAGAGAGGATTAGTGAACAAACAGCAAAACGTGAATATGAAGGAACATGTTAGATAGGTCAGTCCATCATCTTAAAGGTGAACGAACATGGCGCAGTGGCAAGCATACACTCCACCTGAACTGACAGGGTGGGCAAAAGAGAGCACTAATATGAGAAGGTTCCAATAATTAGACCATGGTAACTCTGGAGGAGCTGTAGGGATTCACAGTTTAGGTAAGAGAATCTGTTGACAGACAGCTGTTAGTCATTCACCTCAAAACCACTGTCTGTGTGGAAGAGTCCAGAGAAGACAGCCATAAGAGGTTCTGTTTGCCTCAAGCCAGTTACGGGGCACAGTAAACATGTAGAAAAAGGTTTCAAAACCATTTCTCATTTTCTTTCCGTTGGTGCACTTATTTGTGTTTGTCTAACATATAACATTCCGACAGAATACATTGAATTTTATTGTTGTAACATTACAAAAATGTGAAAAGGTAGGGTATCAAAGGGTATTAATACATTGCAAGTCACTTTGTGTGTACTCAATGAGCAAAAACCTTCTAAAACACCTCCAGCTGTTGGCCGTTGGCAGCAAGGACATCACAATATCCACTTAGAGTACAATTAACTGAAGAAAATTGAGTGCATTAGCATATTATCAACAAACAGATCATGCTCTTTTTTTCTATCGAAAGACAGGTCGGCACGCACACACATGCTCCCTCACTGCTCTGTAAGACAAGGCACGTTCCTCCTGTGCTACTAATGGTCTCATTTGTGCCCTGCTCAAGGCTGGCAAGGCCTGCAGCATCTGTTTGACTGCAGGCCATGCCATAAGGTGCCAGGACTCCAAGGATCCTCCACACCCCCTCAAGAACACCACTCTCTGCCCTGCTTAACCTCACTCTGCACCCCCTTTTGCCCCCTTCCTGCCTCACTGTCAGATATTGCTGTCTACTTTCACTTCAGATGCTGTGCTATTGTGACGACTATTAAACTGCGGCTCCTGTTCTCTGCGTCCCAAAGCTGGTCTACATTCCTCTTTGCACCTGTCACTCATCACTGACAAACTACCTCTTCTTTGTGCCCTCAGGCCCATCAAGGCACCCCACCTGGTTCCTTCTTTAGCTAAGCTCTTCTTCCCCCTGTGCTTTCCCGCTTCCAGGTCCCCCACACCCCTTTGTCCTCCCCTCTTTTTCACTTAATGCCCCCAGTGTAAAAATTTGTGAGATGTCATCTACCTCCCTTAATCTGCTGTCCCTTTTCTCCCCCCAGCTGCTCCCCCTCTCAACCCCCTCCTTTGCACTTTCCCCCGCGGGTGACTGAGATGTCATCTGGCTGGTACTTTAACTTGAACTGTGTGTCTGTGAATTCAGTAATAGAATGTGTATCATCGCCAGGAAGACTTGCCCCTTGGAGGAACAGACAGATAAGCGTCCAAAGTATAGCTCCAAGCACAGCATTTGAGTAGCATTCCCAGAAACGTCTCTTCCTTAACAAGCATTGCTTTGCCCCCTGGGTTGCACTTGGCAACCCCAAACACATTGAGAGGAGGAAATTATCTGGTGGCACTCTTTAGTGTAGCACATCAGTAAGCTGGGGGGAGTGGGAAGGAGACGTGATCACAGGAACTTGGTGAGTGGAGGGTGGTCTTATGACAGAGGGGGTCTGTGGCTAACAAGTGGTGTGGAGCCACAGAAGGTGGGGTGCAGTCAAGCGCGAGGAAACATCTGAGACAGCAAAGACCCACTGCAATGACCGCAGAGCTAATGCTATGTTAGTGAGCCGCTAACGGCATGCCTGAGCCGCGCACACAGCCTTTCCACACAGATCATTGGGGCCAAGAGCGCAACAAAAGGAGACACCTCAAGCCTGGGGGAGGTATTACTAGTGACACATCTTTTGGGCCCCGGTTGGGACTCCTTTACCATCTGAGTCTCTTCTAGCATGACTCACACATGGGCATGTGGGTTATATAAAGATACCCTTAAATCCAATGTGGCGGGAAAGGTGAGGTAGAACATCGCTTAGGGCAGGAAAAATAACCTGCACTTCAAGTTGAGGTATAAAGAGGAAGCTTTATACAGCAAGACACCCTGGGTAGTTTGACTTGAAGCACATTGAGAGATCTCCGAAGGTTGGCAGGCATTTATTCAAATCCTACACCATTAACCAGTACTGCTTCCTGTCTTTATTTCATTCTAGATGATCAATTTAAAAAATATTCATACCTCTTTAACTGTTTTATATGTCTTGGCATTACAACCACGCACATCTGTGGGTTTTATTTGAATCAGATGTAACAAACCAACTCAGATTAGTGCATAATTGTAGAAGTAGAAGAAGTTAATACTTTGTAGAGCCACCTTTAGCTGAATATATCTGCTGCAAATCATTTTAAGCATGTCTAAAAAAGCGTATCACCCACTTCTTCTTTTCAAATGAACTCAATGTTTATTGTTGTCCTGGAAGATGGACCTCCTCTCCAGTCTGCAGTTTTCTTTCAGGATTGCCCTGTATTTTGCATCATCCATCTTCCTATCATCTCTGACCAGATTTCTTGTCCCAGCTGAAGAAAAGCGTCCCGACACCACGATGCTGCCATCTTCATGATCATGGGAGGGTGCATTATGGGTTATATGCAGTGTTAGTTTTCTGCCATTCAGTATTTTCTCGTGTAGTCCAGCGTGTTCAGTTTTGACATCATCTGACCAGAGCACCTTTTTTGTTTGCTGTTCCCCCATAAAGGGCTGGTAGCAAACTTTAAATTGGACATCTAATTGCTTTTTAGCAGCAACAACATCATTGTAGCTACTTTTTCATAAAGGCCAGATTTGTTGAGGGCACAGCCAATAGTTGACAGATTCTCACATGAACGTTCACCATCAGTTGTTAGGTGTGCAGTTATGGCAGTGTTTCCATTTCAGTATGATAGATGGAACAGTGCTCTGTGAGAAGTTCAACGCTCAGAATATGGCTTTGAAACAGTTTCCCTGACCTGTCTGCTGTGTTCCTTGGTCTTTATGATGCTGTCTGTTCAATAATGTCCTCTAGCAAACCTCCAAGTCCTCCACAGAAAGGTTGGATTTATAAAGAGATTAGACTACACTCGGTCGAGATGACCAGGGGTTTGATGTTCTCTATATTTTGAATATTTCTTTGTCATGTTCCTCAGGTTGTATTTTCTCTCTTTGCTTCTGTGTTTTCCTGTTTATATTATCTAGTTGCTGTCATTTTAGTTCATTTGTGGATCAGATTCTTGGTTCAGTCTATTTACATTTTGTATTATTTCCTGATAGATTGCTTCCATGTGTTTCCCTTCAGTTTCGGTTCATTGCTCCCCGTAAACTGCACAGTGACTGCATTTGATCAAATTTCTGAATGTATTTACATTTATTGATGCTCTTAAGAAACCAACAGCAGAGAAAATAGTAAACATAACAATCCTGACAATAGTGGATGTTTTTTTTTTTTTATAGTTGTCAAGACAACCCCAAATCTTTCTCACAATAAGAATTTTTTCACAATAACAATAAAACAATACGATAAAGGTCCACCCCTACTGGTTTCTTCCATCTGAGATCCTGCTCCCTGTTTCTCCGTTCCTTTCTCCAGCCTCGATGTTCAGTTTCTGTGTTTCCTGCCTGAACTCTTTCAAAGTAAAATGACAAAATGATTTTCTCTTTATCATTTAACTTCCCTTTGCCTCTACCACGCTCTCCTCTTGGGACCAATCACGTAATGACACTACAGGTGGATTTGCTAATCTGAAAGCAGACGATTTTGCTTGGTTACATTTAGGGGGTATTAAAATAAAGAGTGATGAATACAATTGGACACCATATAGTTCAGTTTGTATTAGTAAGACGTTTTGAAAACCATGCAGGCTATCCTTCTCATTCCACATGAAAATTATATAATTTCATATGGAATGCGTATATATTTCAATATATGTTTCCCAATAATTATATTGAAGATTGTAGTTGCAGTGGGAGGAATCATTAATTGGGCTAAATACTCTTACAGCATACGGTAGGCACAAATAAAAACCAAATCAAAATATAATTGTTTTAGGAAGCTTTCGAATAATTTACACCAAGGATTAGGATTAAATGTCTATATTTTCTTTTCTGGATGGACCATCATATCCCTTGTGGGATAGAAAAGCAGATTTATCTTCATTATATGTGACACAGTGGGATTAATAGACATAATCTGAGCCCTGACATTTTCCTAATTTTTAACATGAACCTATCTGTATATTTTGTTTTATCGCATCAAAGTAGTTTAGAATTTTGTTTAATCATTCATTAGAAGACAAGATAAATTGAGCAGTTGTTTAAAGCATATTTTCCAGCAAAAACTATTTTCATTTATGAGTACTGCGGTCAATTGTCCCTGGAAGTACAATTTAATTCTCAGTCTAATGCAGATTTCCAACAGAATGAAAATGAAATACATTTATTGAGAGTTATTTTTACAAACTTATAGAGACTGGTTCACTGACTAACAGCAACTTTCCAGTGGCCTAGCAGTGAACCTGTGGTGTTGTCTTGAGGCAAAGATCAGATCACATTCGGTCTCCATACAACTAATGAGGGACCACTGCAGGAGGAGGAACGAACTGGGTGATCTGTTCAGAAGATCACTCAGACATTATGCTCAATTTATAGTTAATCTGCAGCTGAAACAGAAATGAGAAATGGGTTGTAAGCTTACAGATGAAGTATTTAGCATGGTAACCTTATTACAAGAGGAGCCCTTTACATGTTCCATCCAATAAAAGGAGCTAAGTCAAGAGACAGAGCTGCTTTGCGCTATCTGATCAGATTAAAACGTGACACAGCCTTAAGGCACAAGAGCAGTGAACCCACTTTAACACGTAGTAGAAAAGCAGTTAATTAAAGTCAGACCAGGAGGATGTTTAGGTAAACCTTTATTTTATTTATAGAGACCTTACCGCTCAACTTTTTGAATGCTCCATGGTTTGATAGGGTTAAAACCGCTGTTACTGTTGCTGCAAAAGAAGGGACTTAGAGGCAACATTTGAATCCTTTTCACAGATTTTAATATTATGTCTTCTTTAAATGTATGGCAGGAACTCTGATTAACAACATGAACTCTATGACTTTTAAAACGTATGCTTAAAAAATATATATTTAATGATTACGCGATATATCAGCGTTACAATATTGGTATCAACTGATGCTGTTTATTTTTAACATATCGGTATAGGTCCGATATGTAAAACTGGCCCGATGTTTATTTCCATCTTGTTGCCGTTTGCGTTTATGTGTGAGGGGCAGGGGAGGAAGTTGGTCCTGTGGTATTTGTTTGGGAATCTGACAGTGACGCAGCAAAGGATTGTTGGATGTTTAACGAAAGCAGCAGTGATGTCATTTTTTTAAAGTGTTAAAAAGGTAGGAAAAAAATATATACATACTTATCAGCAACATTAACGTCAGATATTGATGTCAGCCCTAATTTTCAAATTGGTACATCTCAAATTTTTTTGATTCATGTTTTTGAAAGACATGCCTTGCTATAACGTTTACACATAAATGTTCAGCTTTTCCACATTTTGTCACAGTTACAGCTATATAACTCAATCTATTCCAATCAGGATTTTACCTGATAGATCAACACAAACAACAGCATAATCAAACAATTTGTGAAAAACGGTGCATCCAAAAAACGTTAAGCTACATAGTACAGAAAACCCCAGAAATAAAATTACGTTTTTTCTGCCCATGAAACATTTATTCTTAAAGCACGTATCTGACTGTAGCTATAAGACATTTTATCTGTTTATAGCTGTGTTGTACTGAATTCTCCTTATTTTCCTTTTCTCTCAGGTCATACAGACTCAGTTAAAACCACCACTCAACACTTTTAGTTAGTTGTCAAACTAAAGACCTGTTTTGGAACAAGGTCCAAAAGATTTAAATCTCCAGGACATTTAAGTTAGATAGTTTTCAGTTCCCCAAAGGGTTTACTGATAAAATGCTCAATTACTAATTGATAAAAAAAAGAAACAATTTAATGTATCGAATAGTATTTGATATATTAAATTGCTTCTTTTTTTATTTAACCCTCCTGTTGTCCTCATTTTCTGTATACACCCTGTGTCCTCCGGGTCAAAATGACCCGTCTTCACTAAACCCCCAATATAAGCAGCTTAATTGAATTTTAAACACCAAATTTCATCTTGTATATTGTAATTCACCACAAAATGTGTGAATACTTGAGTTTTCCCTCTCCACTTGAATTTCTATAGCTTAAGAAAATGAACAAAATGATGTCAATGCGTCATCCTCCTTCCGCCTCCTCTTCTCTCCCCTTTTGTTCCCCAATGGAACCAGTTGCTCATCCACTGTCACGTCAGGCCCTGGATTGTAGAGGTAGGGCAACCGCTCCACCCACTTGTCCCATACCTCTCTTATGGCTGCAGGTTTGTCTGTCACACGTCTTGCTGGTCGTGATTCACGGTCATCAAATCGTATCAGTCTTGAGTAGGTGTGAAAGAGTTTGAGTGGCATTGTGGCTCGGAAAATTGGCCTTCCACTCTGCATCCCATAGACTAGCTGCAGCCTCACCTCGGGACCTGTATACAACTGCTAGGATTAGCAGCCCTAAATAGGCCTGGAGGTCAATCTCATCCATCTTTTTCCAGCTGTCTCCATATTTGCGAAAACCCTCCAGATTTGTCAACTCCAGGATTATTTTTTCTATTGCTGGTGTGACAAACGGGTAGAATGTAGAAACCATATCATGGGCATGAGAAACGGCATACCTTGTGGGTCCTGGGGTCATATTTACAATGTTTTGTTCTGCATGCCTGCCGTGTTGGTCATATGCTGCTGAGGACCATGTTATTTTGCCATTTTTTGAAAGGAAAGTCTCACTTTCAGCTTCAGGGTTTTCTTCTTCTTCTGAAGATGATTCATCATGCTCTGGGTTGTATTCCTCTCCACCTTCTTCTTCGGATACATTCTCTACTTCCTCTTCTGAATCAGAGTTGTCTTGCTGGACATGTGAGAAAATCACCTCTAAAGCCTCTTCAGTGTTGTAACGCACACTCATGGCTTCAGCACAGACACAATTCAGGGTCTTGTTGTGCAGGACCTTTATAACCTCTGGAAATAACAGGTGGTCTTCTGAAGTCTGCGAGAACACCACCTGATTTGCCTTGTTTACTTCTGCTACTGATTGATCTGGGACACAGCTAAAACTTTGTAACATTCTGTGGTTTGTAAATAAGTCTGTGACCTTGATTTCAACTCTATTTGCCTCACGGGTCATTTTGACCCGAAGACCATCTTTGTACCTTTTTTTGTACAGCTTACATGGAAATGTGAATAAAAGTAACATTTAACTTTTTCTATTGTTTGGGCCAATCTAGGAAAAGTCTTAAAATCTCAAGTTAAAAAAATAACATTTAGTGGATTTTTTGGGGGGTTTTAACACAGTGGCGGGTCATTTTGACCCGAGGACAACAGGAGGGTTAAGGACATTGAGATTATTAAAGGCCCTCCTGATGCCTCCAGGCCTTATCTTGCACACATGCTCCCTACAAATTAAGAAAGGTCCACTGATATGAAAATGTGAATCCTAAAGGTTAATGTACCTGTCCTTGCTTTTACCTATTTCACAGCAGTCTTCACCTGTGTAAAGTTCTGAGCTGATGTGTTTGACCATGAAGCTTGTGTCTTTCCCTGTAGAGCGGTGAGGATGTGTGTGTGTGTGTGTGTGTGTGTGTGTGAGACTGTGTGAATGGGGGATGATGAAGAGGCATTGTGTCTCCTAATAATGACATCATGGCTCTGACAGAAGCTGGAGAAGATGCCCGAGGTTTCGGAGCGAAACTCTTCAGCTTGGTGCAAGTGTACGTGTGTGTATGTGTTTGTCTGTCTGTCCCTGGGCCATCCGAGTCCTCCTGGACTTTGTGAATGAAAGTCAAACCGTAAAAGACAAAAAAACAAAACCTGACCACCAGCAATATGAAGCAGAGGGCAGGCCATTTGGCTGCTGCACGCTCAGTGGTGCCCCTGCTTGAAAGCGTTGGGGGAGTCAAGTTTAAAGGGAAGACAGAGGTGGGAAAAGACCAGAGAGAGAGAATCGGAGAGGAAGGGGGGATCGGGAAGTTTCAGAAGGGGTTCAGGGGGTCAATTCAGCCTGCAGGCTCTGCTGATGTTTGCAGGGCTCAGAAAGTGAGGCCTGTGTTGCATCATGGTAGTCCTTGGTGTGCCCTCTCTATCTTCCCCCTGACCAGACAGATCCATCTTTTTGGGTTTCCACACGAAAAGACCCAACTGAAGCTCAAGCACCTTGCTTGTTTGTGTCAGGTGGCGGACGAGGAAAAGACTAGCAGTTTTATGGAAAGCATTTGCAATTTAGCTCCGTGTATCCAATCAGATCTTCTCGACCTGGCGTTTATTAATTTTACTGATGACAAGAGCAACCACATGTAGAGAGGATTTTCTAAATATAATTTAAAACAAAGAACTTATCATACAGCAGCAAAACAATTCATCCACTTTGTCTCAACCCTATAGCTAAAAAAAGCTACTAAAACATGTAGAAATGCTATTGTTTTAAGTCTTTTAACCCTAAACCCAACAATGTCTGAAAACGAACTAAACAAAGTCTTTATGAAGAACATAAAATATGCTCAGAGGAATTCCTGCAGCCTCCATGAACCCACTGAAGGCACATCTCCCGTCCCAAGTAAGATTGACAGCTATCCGCAGCGAGCTGAAGTGAACCTCTCGCCCTGAGAGTGTGTGTAATGTGAGACAGGTCGTCTGACAAGCACTAATCAGCTCACACTCTTGACCCCCGTGGCGGTAAAGCTGACACAAGGGAATGCGCTACGACGCAGCTAACAACTCTACCTGTGAGTGCATTAATGTGTCATTTCAGGTAGAAGAGACAAGAAAGAAACAGATTCACGTTCAAGTGCAATCCATCTCAAATAAAGGTTTTATAGGCAAACCTTTTTTTACCTTATATATATATATATATTTATATATACACACACACACACACACACACACACATCTCACTGGACACTCAAACTGCAGGAGAGTTGCACTGTTAAAGTTAGCTTCACTGTATGCTCTTTGTTATGGGACTTAAAGTCTCTTAGTTTAAGGTATCCAGGAAGTTAAATATAAGTTAAGGAAGTTAATAAGTTATAATATTACTCTTACAAAAGGTCCAACTAAAGTCTTAGCTGTAACTCACTAACACTTGCAGCAGGAACTCAACATGCCATGTAAACGGCTTATATGACATTGCCACATAGCTCTCATATATTAACTATTGTATTATTCTGGACACCTTTAAGTCCAGCTCTAGATAAGATAGAAACTACCCCCTTTTAATTCTAGAGATTTACACATGAAGACTAAAGAAAAATGAGATGGTTCTAAAATTATTTCCAACTATCCTCAAGCGTACAAAAGCACATCACACTACTTTTTGTAGGAATAACTTAAAGTCATTATTTTTGTAGAAGTCAGTCTTACATCTTCTGGTAGTTGCAAAACAAGCCTAAATAATCACCCTGTGATTTACAACAGACATAGTGCTGGATATCTCCACTTTGGTGTTTTGTTTTTCTTGGCCAGGGGACATCATCATCATCATCATCATCATCGGCTTTCTGGTTTGCTAAGAAGCAACTTTTCAAACCTGATCCATTTTTAGAGAGGTTTTCTCAGGGCAACCGTTCCAAACAAGTTATATTTGTTCATTTTTCTCCTTATTATAATATGAAAAACGTTACAATTCACCTTGCTAGTGTAGTTTTCCCTTGTTTTGTTGTTTCTGTGAGTTTTGAATGAGTAGATTGCACTCACATTGTCTTGAAATGGTCTTACAATGATTTCCAGATTGATGGGCAGCAATAATTACTTGTCTAAGGTTCTTGCTGATGCCTTGCCATTGTGTGACACACGCACATGGCTCCTGACAAGCAAGACCCCGGCTTTTATGGAGATGCTCTTGTTTGGGGATAATAACGTAATCGCACACATTTAGGAGGGGAAGGAGCCAAGCTGCTACTTCTCCTAAATCCCATGGAAGCAGCAATGATAGTCTTAGCTTTCCCTCCTTTTGTGCTTTATTTGGTAAAAGCATAATTCATTAATACAAACATTTTAAATAAAAAAGGATCAAAACTACTCCAGGAAAACAAGATTTGTTTAGATCATTTAGAAAATAATTTTAGTAGCTTCACTCATAACTCACAAGCGCTATAGAAAATATAGTTTTTAACACAAATGAATTTGCTGAATTCCAAAACTTTAGGTTTTTTGTATTGTTGGGTCTGGTGTCTCATCTCTTGACAATAGACCATAGATACTATATGAGGTTTAGTTTATGTTTGCTGGCCATCAATCATAGTGAAATCATGGCATTGGTTTTATGACAAAATCAACATCTCCAAAAGACGCAGCAACGAGCATTAGGAATTTTCTCTTTCCTAGTAGATGGCTGTGCTGACTTTGGACTTAATAAAACAAAGTGGACCACCACCAGCAGATGACATGATCAAATCATCATTGGGCCACAAGCATTCTGCGCTTCTTCACTCTTCCACCCAGCTCCGAGACCTTGATATAAAAGTAAGTTCATTAGAGAAAAGCTTTGGACTTCGGAGGAAAGTCCAGCTGATTTTGATTGCCTCTGGTTCAGGAGCGACTTATGACAGGAAATACAAGGAGCAAACCATTTTTGTGGATACACCAGTGTGCGGTAGCTCTTAAAGGACTGACTCCAGTTGCAGTCTATGTCTAAGGAATGTCTCCCAAACTCTTACATGGGCTCTGCATCACATTTCACTCAAGGCAGTTAACCCTGTAGGTTACATATGCTCTCACTTACTGTACCACACTTTTTCCTTCCACTTAACTTTCCACTGACATTTAGACAGCACTCTGAAAACCCAGCTTCTGTTACATTGACCTTGCGTGCCTTATGCTCCTTGCGGAGGGTGTCAATGACCGTCTGCTGGGCAATTGTCAAGTCAGCAGACTTTCCCATGACTGTGAAAGTCATCAAGCAACATTTCTGTATTCTGTAATCTTGAACAATGCTTAATTTTGTGAGGGTATAAATATTAGGTTTTCATTAGCTGTAAGAAGCAACCATCAACATTACAAGAGAGATTTTAGAAAACATCAGTTTTGAACTCTACTCAGACGCAAACTTGCATGTATTTCCTCTAAATGATAGCTTTTAGTGACACGCCGCTAAGCAGGTGCGAGAGTAAAGACGGCAAAACACTGAAGCCTAAAGGCATGCTGGGTATGAACTACAGTGTTCTTCAGCTCATATTACGGCCGATGTGACGATCAACTGGAGTGACAGCAGCTTTCTAGGAGCATCATCTGCAGCGGATAAGACAAGTTGTGGCCTGAGAACAAACACAACACACACACGGTGTATCTGCACCAGAAGCACCACCGCTGCTCACGTTAGTCATCCAGGTATGGTTTATTCTTCTCCAAAGTGCACTTACACAACACAGAGTACGGACAATTCAGCACAATAAAAAAAAAAAAAAGAAACTGCTGCGACAATGATGTTTCGATTAAAAAACAAAATAATACTAAACCTGGCAATATATAATGCATTTCACCATGTGTGGTGAAGGAAAGGGTAGCATTTACAGTGGCGGCATGTTTATGATGCCACAAGTCTGGGAATCAGCTCCTAATTATAATGAAGTCATCCAAGATGATGTCTGTAACTATAAAAATGTAAACCAGTCACAGCAGAAATGATAAAATATGCTTCAAGCCTGCGGTACAAATTAGGTAAATGTCTTAATCCAGTGTCTCGCATTAAGATCTTGAATGGCAAGTGATTGACACAATTGGCTAGAATCAAGAATTCTACAGGTTTACATTTTACTTAAACACAACATCCTTAAAAAGATATTTTTTACCGGACAAACGCCATTTGTTATTCCACAGACTTTTCATTGTATCAACTATATTACAATAATCCTAATCCAACATGAAGAAAATGCAGGGTTGAACAGTAGAGGGCAAAGAGTTTCCTGACGGTGATAAAAATATCTTCAAAATGTAAAAGGGCCGTTAACAAATACGCGTTTGAGGCCTTCTCAGGTTTCTGCAGAGATGTCTACTCCTGAGCCTTTTGTTCTGCACTATTAAATAATTCAACTAGGACTAAATTCAACAACAAACATCTCCTTTATGAGTGTTTTGCTCATGTGTCTGCCTTTGCATAGTGTCCATTGGTGCTTCTGTTCATAGGCTGGTTTTTAGATTTCAGTTTTTAAATCAAAGCCACAGTTTCACATCAGTCAGTCAGTCTGTGGGCTCCATGAGGAATGGGGAAAAAGTCTCTGAGTAACACAAACTGGAAAGATGACCCCAGCCTATGTCAATAACGAGGTCCTCCTGACAGGGTTAGTGTAGTGAAGACAGACTCAAGGCAACTGAGCGAGGACTGGAAGTGAAACAGCTTTGTAGTGAATTATAACCGGGTACCACCGCAGCGTTCCCGTCACACAGTCAATGAGATTAAGAAGGAAAACTTCACACTTGATCTGAAACTCCAAACATGATTAAACCTTTGTGGGGAAACGTATAATCTGACTTCACTGTCTGTGCGGCGGATATAAAAAGTCTACACACCACTGATAAAATGGCAGTTTTTAGTGATGCCAAAAAAAATGGAGACTTCCAGAAGTTTTCCCACCTTCAATGTGATATAAAACCAATCGAATTCATCTGAAAATAAATTAATCTGTTAGAGGGAAATATGAAAAGACTACAATAACCTAATGTGCACGCCTCTAAATATTATTACTCAAGCACATTTTGGTACAAATCTGCCATCAGTTCAAGTGAATCTGAAATAAAGTAGCAGGATTTTCTTGCCATTTCCTCTTTTAGGTTATGAAGGCATCAGACAGGAGATTAGTACAAAAACAATGCCTGGCTAAAATCCTCTAAAATGTTGTAGGAGGAAGTGTTAAATGTAACTTAAATATAACCAAAAGGTTAGTTTGGTACAAGAAACAACGCTGAGCATTGGCGTAAGATCACAACCAAACAGAACCATGGTGGTGACAACGTCATGCTCTGGGCTTGCAGTTTAAACAGATGGAGTCTGTCTACTGGAAAGCTGAATCAAGGTTTTATTTTTCAGCTTCATGTTCTCAATAGCAACAAACTATTGGGATAATCAGAACAAAATGAATTGGAATTAAAATGCCAAAGCTCAGAAGCAAATCTGACAAAATATTTGGAGTCTAGGGTAAGATATCTGGTGACACAATCGATAGATTTGGAGAATTTATGGAAGGTAGGGGAGGCAAAAATGACCAAGTCCAGACGTAGCATGCTAATAGTCTCATGCCAAAGAACACTGGCCGCTGAGACTGAATCAAACGCTGCTTTAACAAAGTACTAGTTTAAAGGTGCGGGGCACTTATCCAGCCAGGTTATTGCAGCTTTTTTAGTTTTTACATATTTCCCTCTAGCAGATCTAGTTGTTTTTAGTTGAATTGTCAGCGTTTAACATTAAAGGTGGAAAAAGTTTGAGATCATTTATCTTGGTCTGATTTGTATACATCACAAAAACCAGACGTTTTAACGCGGGTGTGCAGAAAAATCCTATTGTCCTCATGTGGGTATTTGAAGGTGTGGCTTGTTGGGACAGTCGGTGTGCACGGCTCCTCAACGCTTGCCACCTATTTGGGCCAGTCCACTGAGGCAAAGAACGGGTGGGACTTAATGTCATCAACTCCGCCGACGCCGGCTCCCAGTCGCTCCATTGGGTTGTACTGGAGCAACTGAATCACAACAAACATGCAAGTATTAATGCAAAAAAAACAACAACAAACAACAGTATTTAGACAGTGCTGATGAATAGGAAGTGAAACATTTTTAGCCTTAAATAAATAAATAAATAAATAAATAAATAAATAAATAAATAAATATATATATATATATATATATATATATATATATATATATATATATATATATATATATATATATATATAAAAAAAAATAAATAATGTACTATGAAATAATCGACATTTCTAGAACACAAAACAAAAAAAAACATTAAGTAGGAGGTGCACCTTCATAGCGCAGCCATCATTTGTGTCAGATTTATTGTGCATTAAGCAGAGGGACAGCCAAGCTAGCCACATTAATGTGCATCTACAGATTAGCAGTTCTGAGGATTTGCAATTAGCTTTAAGACATCAGCATGGTGCCAGCACTGTTATTAAGGACATGTCCATCAAGAGTAGACTGTTGGTTTAGCTGCCATAATCTGTCTGGAAACGTAAACACTGCTGATCATTTAAGGTAGTCATTAAATCCTGTTTTTTTATTTTGTCTTCATACACAAATATCTCACGTAATTTCTTTGTTGTAATCATAAATCGTTTTGATTTGTTTTCCTGTCATTTAACTTATTTTATAAGGTCATTTAAAAAAAAAGAAACATTTCTTTCACAGAAATAAAAAATGTATACATTGTTGGTCTGGTTTTCCATGCAGCAAATGACATTAGGATAAACGACCAAAACTGAAAAAGCTTGACTTAGCTAAAGGAGCGAGAGGGGATCATTTACGCCTTGCTGGTACCGGCTTGAACCCCGTTTAGCCTTCAGAACTGCCTTAGTTCTTCGTGGTGTGAATTGAACATGGAGTCAGAAATATTCCTAGATATCGATTTAATAGCTGCATAATTACCATTCCACCGCGTCCCAAAGCTGCTATATCACATTTAGATCTGGTGACTGCAGAGACCTCTGCCGTATAGAAAACAGGATCTGGCTGGAAGTAGGACAATACTCAGGGAGGCTTATTTTAAATCGGTAATAATTTGTCTAAAGTGTACCAAGAAAATATTCTCCACACCACGAGACCGCCAACCTCCTGAGCTGATGGTGGTGGTGCAGGATGCTTTTAGGTTGTTTACACCAAATTCTGACCCCAGCATCTAAATGGTGCAGCTGAAATCGACTCCTTGTACCAGGCGACATTTTTTTTAATCTTGGTGAGCCTTCCCTGTTTGTAACGAGAGCTTATTTGAGCTGCTGTTGCCTTTTTGTCACCCTGAACCAGTCATCTTTGACCTCTGGTATAAAAAAAGGCATTCCCTGCTGCTCAGTAGATATTTCACTTTTACAAACCCTTCCCTGTAAATATGAGATGATTGTATGAACGTCCCAGTACATTAGCAGCTTTGGAAATACTGGTATAGCACCAACAACCATAACTGTTCTGATGCTGAGTCTGAACTTCAGCAAGGCTCCATGCCTAAATGCGTTGAGTTGCAGTTATGCACTTAGTTGATTCACTACTTCTGGTAAACAACTGAACATTTGTACCTAATAAAGTGGTGAGAATAGATTAAACTTTTACCCCCAAACCAAACAAAATAATAAATTCAACTATCAGAGTTGGGAATCCCTCATTTTGCTGAAGGCGTGGCCTCTCACCTGCTCCAGCAGGGACCTGGCTTCCTCTGAAACGCACTCTGGGATGTTGAGAGCCGTGTGACGGCCGATTCCTGCTGGATGGCAGCTCAGCAGAGACTGTGCACAGGGTAGGAGGAGTGGAAAGAAGAGAGGCAGATAACCATCAATGTAAAACACAGGATGGTCCGTCACCCGCAGAGTCTAAGTCAGCAGTAAAGCATCGGAGCTGGACAGACAGGAGGAGACCAGCGAGTCGGAGCACCTGAAACAACACTGATCACGCAAACGGCAAGCTAATGAGCTCACTGCTGTTGCTCTTTCTTGGAACTGTTGTGGGAAAAGTCACAGAAAGACAGAAAACATTATCGTTTCATTCGTGCAGAACGTTTTAAGTTGTTATTCAGCATAAAATATGACCAGGTCACTGAAAATTTGGACTTTTTAGCAGCAGAATAAGGAGTTTTGCATAAAAGATTGAGTAAAATAACTTCTTTCTGCGTCAACAGCAACAGAAAAAACTAAAACGGTGGAACGCAGCAGCAAGTCAAAGCCCTAAATCGTGTGTATTTTTCCCCAACAGTTAGGGCTGCTGCCTCTCTGCCTCCCGTGAAAGATGCTCCAGGACTTCTGGCTGCGTTCCTACCAGCAGTTAAGACTGCTTCAGGCGAGATCTTATCCTGCAAGGATCAAGAGACACCGTGTGCGCCCGTGTGAGTGTGTTCCTGCCAAGGCCGCACAAAGGCATAATCATCAAAGGAGACATCTGTGTGGCGGGCTTTCTTTCCTCCCGCCCCCCCCCCCCCACGCAGGTAAGTACGTGTGTATTGTTAAACAAAATAACATTAACCCAACTCGGACAGCAGATACGTAAACACACGATTAGAATTTATCCAAATTAGGTCGACAGTGAAAAATAGATGAGACACAGCACCTGCACTCAGCGAGGGCACTTGATACTGTCGATTTGTTTGTTCTTCAGAGCAGAGGGTATATGAAGGTGTGCTGTGCCTTTCAGAGGGATGCATAGTCCTAACTAGCAAAACCTAATTAGCATAATTGTGTAGTGGATGGAAAAGGAGATTCTGGTTTGCAAAGCTGTTGTTTTTTTTTTGTTTTTACAAATAAAAAATTAAAAGTCAGATGTCCATTTTCTATTAAATTTAGATATTTGTTTTAAATACCTACATATGACCTATTTGTTAGATTTTGGGTTCTGTAATGTTCTTTATACAGAAAGGAGGGTTAATTGGCTGTATAAAAATAAAAAATATAAAAATGGATTTTCAAATAAAATTTCAAATAAAAATAAAAGGACTTCACTTGTAGTATTTGCATTTGGTCCTCAGCACTCATGGATTTTAATTTTGCCCCCCTCAGGGAAAACGTTTGGACACCACAAATCTAAAAGAAGTGATTGTAGTTCAGCTTTTAAAGTCCCCCCCCCCCCCCCCCCCCCAGTGTTGCCCTGAATTCAGCTGCATCCATTCTCCCATCACCTCTAACCAGCTTTCCTGCTAAAGAAAAGCCTCCTACCGCCATGACGCTGCCACCACCATGGTTCACCGTGGGGATGCTGTGGTCGTGGTGATGTGCGGTGTTCGTTTTCGGTCACACAAAGTGTTTTGCATGAGGGGCAAGCACTTGCTGAGGATCTCTGCAGAGAGTGGACCTTTCCCCCAGAGTCTCTAGGCCGCTTCTCTAATTAACAGGGGTATAAAGGGTCCAGGTATTCGTACTGAAAATACCCACTAAAGAAAACAAGCTATCACTAAACTCTACTTTTTAAGAACATTAAGGTTTCTCATGCAACTACAGAGGATCAGACCAAAACGTTATGTCATCGTTCATCTTTTAACAGCAATATGCTACGTACCTCGCTGTGCACTTAACTGAACAACGTCAAGCTTGAATGTAAAACATCCCTGCTGGATAAAAATCAGCTTGTAGGCGGGTTTTCCCCCACAGCCGCCATGCTGCATTCAGGTACAGTGGGGACAATGGGTCGTCAAAACATCAATACAACTCCAAAAGGGATTTAAACATGCTTTGTTCTCAACATAGAAAGTTTTCTTTTATGTTTCTTTTTTAATTTTAAAACATTAACGTTGATCATTTATAAGTTATACAACTATACAACTACTTTCTTCGTTTAAAAAAGTAGCATGTTTTATAACCACGCCTCGCCTTAAATCTCTCCACAACTTAATGCCTGGTTTTTCTGCTGTGCTGCTTGTTTTCCATGAAGCTGTTCGTTAGAAATGTTTTGTAAGAAAGCCCCGAGGCCTTCCCAGAACAGCTCTTTTTGAATCTGGATTTTATTCAGGGGTGTTAAAAGTGAAGGGGGCTGATTTGTGTTGGTTTACCACATAAAATCTCAGTAAGACACATTGAAGTTTGTTGCTGACAAAAGCGGTGTGTGAATTCTGTAGCGCTTTCCCTTTCCCTTCCTCACTCCAGTCTTGAAAGATGTTCCCTCTGATCCTTGACCAGCCAGGCTGCAGCATCCTGAGAGCTGCCCAGGTCCTCACCTTTCACGTTGATCTGAGGTCGCCGTGCCCCGAGCCCAGCGCTGCTCCGGGAGCCAGCAGAGAGGCCCGGGGAGAGCTGACCCAGTGGCCCAGCAGATGGAGCTCAGGCTGGGCGAGAAAGTCACACCGACACCCCTGGCACTCCCCGAGAACCGGAGTAAGAGACCGCAGCCAAGACGGACCTCACACACAAATCTCACCCATCCCATCACCCATTCACACTGCAGAATAAATCACTCTCACACACACACACACACACACCACCTGGCACGACCATAAAGAGTGTGTGAGAGCTGAAAGCCAAGACACCTAGAGAAATCCCACAACACCTCAGGAACACAGTCGATACTTTTTGACTCACCATGCCTGTCAGGAGCTCAAAGAGGATGGCGCCCAAACTCCACCAATCACAGGACGGCGTCTCCTCGCTGATCCCTCCCACCTCTGAATGCAACGGCGAAGGAAGAAGAGACGGAAACAATCAATACGATAACAAGGTAAAATAAAAACGTTCATGCTGAAAAAAACATGCGTATGATTCAGCTGGAAAAGCACCAGCAGGTACTAAAATGTGTTATTTTCTGTATTTTTCTTTTTCATGGCTTTAGATTAAACTCTGCTTCTGTCACCTTGTGTTACTTAATATATGAATGAATTCATACGATCAGAACAAAACGAGCACCGAATCGTGGACAGTCTTTTTTTCCTCTCTCCCTCTCAAACACACACACACACAGTCGAAGTGTGTGTCTCATCGAAGGGTAATTTGCATAATAAAAAGCAGTTAAATTGAGGAAACCTTCTGTGCTGCAACTTCACACCATCTGCATGACCTGACCCCGAACGCAAACACACACACTCATACAACACACACACACACACACACAAGACATGGTAACAGTCAAAGACGATGTGTGTCATTTTCTTTCTTCACATTTTTAACCCAATTCATGGCTTCTTCTTCTTATCTTTAACAATGCAGGCCTTTTTATTTAAACGGAAAATCAATTCTTAAATACTGAATTTGTCATCAAGAGGAGCAAGGCTTTGATTATAAAGATAAAACAAAACAAAACACAAAAATTGGATCCGTTTTTTGTTTGATCACATTTCTTTTTTTTTGCGCTTCATCCGCTTTTCAGGAATGGTTTCTGTCTCGGCGATGACGACGTTATCTTACTTTGAAGTCACAACACAAGCAGTCCGCTCTGCCAAGCGCGAGAAGATCAAAAAGCCTTCCATAGGTGAACGTTTCATCGAAGTTGGACCGCTCGTCATTATGGAGGGCTGCGGGAATCCACAGCTGAACGATACGAAGAGTGACATTCATTCATAGCTGCTGTATGGTAGCTCCGCTGGGTACCAGATGGCCTCATGTGTTGCTCAGCTTGCCTCTTCTCCACTCTCCAGAGGGATGGGGGGCTGGTCACCCAGAGGGCCGGGACCCAGGGTCACGGCTGTGTGTGCCCAGGGACCAGGCTCCTCGGCTGGAGGTGCCTTTTAGACAAAGACCCCTGGTTTCCTGCAGGCTGCCGGAAAACTCCGGGGCCCTGTGCAGCTCTCTTTGCAGCCAAGGTTGGAGAGGGGGCTACGATGCACCGTGAATGTCTCATATCACACACACACACACACACACACACACACACACACACACACACACACACACAGCTAACTGAGCAACCAGTCTTTAGGGCTTCCCAGGACCACTGTTTTGACAGCCAAGGAGAGAAGATCGTCATTGAACGGACCACTGATACCTGTGCAGCCATGAGCTGCAGGGAGGATGCTGGACACACACGCGTGTGCGTCTCAGAGCAAGGTCGATGTCATCACAATGGATTAATGTCTAAGGAGCTGCAGGGGGGGGGGGGGGGGGGGATACAGTGGAGCTGGCCACACTTACTGCTCTGTCAGAGCGAGGAAGGGAGCAAACAGGATGGAGAGTAAAGGGGATGGGAAGGGAGAATTAGCGGCATCCACGAGTCCCCTGTTGCAAATGGTGCCATTTTTCATTCTTGAACAATTAAGACTTTTGAATTATTAAAAGAGATAACATGTGCACAACAGCAGATAGTTTCCAGCTTGAGGCCTCTTCTCCTTCCCTTTCCACCCAATGGTGACGCGCTCTCCTGCTTTGTATCTTAATCACGCAGCAACGCTTTTCTCATGGGTGCCATAAGGAACTTCCTCTCTTCTCCTCTTAGACAGACTTCCCTAAAAGCTCAACTGACGGCCGTCATAAAAAGGGGAAGTAAACTCCAACAGGTAGGAAGTAATGAAAGCTTTCACGAGACGCTTCTAAACAATACAAAGAACTTCATGTAAGATATTCAGAGGTGAAGACACGTTAGACAAACACAGAGATCGTCAAAGGTAATGCAAGAGACAAATTAGCCCTTTAAAGCAGAATAGAAATACTGAAACTCACATGGAATCAGCTGAATAAAATGAGAAAATACACAAGACACACAACTAATAGGTCATACAGCACCTTTTAAGCAATTAGATATTTTTGTGCTTAACAGGGAGAAAAAAAATCAAGCAATAGACGCAGTTTGAAAATAGGAAATTAAAAGACAACTAAAGGTTTAATTAGATAAAAGACCCAAGCATTTTAAAACTCTTAATACACAATTGTCTATCGGTTAGAGACAACGGCTTTTCAGAAGGTGAGATTTAAGTAGAGATGCAACAATTTATCGACCAGATTGGAATTGGACTAGAAATTAGATTTCCCCCCAGTTCATTAAATGCATCAAAACAAAAAACTACTATTTTTGTTCTAATAAAGTATCAACCAATATAATGCATTTTGAAGCACTTTTCCTGATAAAAGTTATGGACAAGGAACCTCTAAATGGAGATCTAATCTTGTAATTTCTTTATATTGGATTTAAAAGCATTACCAGCACCATCCAAGAACTTGCAGCTCATTGTTTATGATGTTGTGCTATAGTCCTTAAAGAATGAGAAATTTAAAATCTGAACTGGTCAATTGGGTATCCGTATTTGCCAGGAACAGCTTGATTGGTCCATCTATAGATTCAAAAACAGGTACGGTCGATCTGCATTGCAGATACTCACGGTTGCCCTGTAAACAGAAGCCTGAAAACTAAACAATAATGGGCAATGCACCTTGGGAATGACGATTTCTTCTGGGGTCTAAGGAGATTATAATAACCCTATGATTATGAAATGTCTCATGGACTGGTTCAGTATTTAGTACTTTATTCTCACGTCTGTCCAACATAGAGGTCTAATAACTGAGCAATTTAATTCTAGTTTATCAGCATGGTTTTGATTTCTTTATATATGAAAACTCACTTCCTGTCATTAGGATTCAGACCGAGGCCATGCACGGGGCCTGTTCTTGCTCAAAAATACATCTGCCCTAATTAACCATTGATGACAAGAAAATGGTCAGATCCAGTCACTGATTTGTTATGTTTCCTTGACTATTTGCACAAAAGCATTCTTATCAAACGAGGAGATATCCATGAAGGCAGCAGCTTTAAATATTATAGAAAAGTTCATATAGATGCAGACAGATATTGATTCACAACACACAGTGATACTTTTCAAGTGTGCATTTCTTTTCATATTGATTATTACAGCTTGTTGTTAATGAAAAACCCTACATTCTGAGATATATATATATATATATATATATATATATATATATATATATATATCCACTAAGCAACAACCCAGGTCCTTTTCTCCTAAGCCCAGGTAAAATGCTGCAGAAGTGACTTAACACAGGAATTGGACGGCTGGAGACCATCCTGGATACGACTGTGTGCGATGGCTCTTGAAGAGCTGACTCCAGACTCAATCGACAGGTCCGATCTCTTCGATTGGGTTGGCTTCACATTCCTCTTAAGGCCACAGTTATCCCTGGTGCAAGCTTACCTACGGCACTTTTTCCTTCCACTCAACTTTCTATTAACATGACTGAGCTTTGGTGATCTTTTGTGGCTTACTGTCCTTGAGGACGACGTCAGCCAGTCAGGGGCGAATCTCTGGTAGCTTTATCGTATAAAAAAACAACCCCACACCAGAATTCACTTGTAAGGAAGAAATGCAACCACCGCACTGGATAAATAAATGAATACAATAAAGTAAATGAAAGAAGAAGCACCAAATGACCAAAGATGCAGCTAAATGCGATGTAAGAAAATAATCTGGTACATACAGGAGCTTCAAAGACCTAAAGGTGAGATTTCTAAATGTATCATGACCCGAGGAGAAACCTCAGTAATAATTAAATAAATTGTCTGTTTATAACGACTAAT
This sequence comes from Fundulus diaphanus, assembly GCA_037039145.1. Taxonomy (NCBI): domain Eukaryota; kingdom Metazoa; phylum Chordata; class Actinopteri; order Cyprinodontiformes; family Fundulidae; genus Fundulus; species Fundulus diaphanus. The sequence continues at coordinate 28,399,671 of CM073142.1, read as the reverse complement.
TGTATGTCTTCACTGTGTGGTAAGTAAATGTGTAGTCAAATAATAAAGCAGAAGTCCTGCCAGGTCGTGCCTTCCTTGAACAGCCTTTTAAAACAATGAAATGACAGCCCGGGGTAAAAAAGGGGAACTAAACCTTATCTTCCATTAGATCATGTTTGGCTGAGTAGGTAAAAGGATCTAAAACAAGGACGATGGAGTCCTCAGTAACTGTGCCCTCAGAGAGGAAGAAAACCAAATTTCCCTTTTCTTAGACGACCAAGACAATCAGTTTCAGCTTTGCTTCCTTATAAACGGAACAACAAGCAATTCCCCTTTCTGCTAAAACTAGGTTGTCCTGCAGAAAAAAAAAAAGTCAACAGCCTTTTTTTTTTTCTTTTGTCCTTTCCTTATCAGTGAACAAAACATTAGCCATCTGATGTTTATTTGCAATGACACAACAGTGAGAAAATAAATAAGCACAAGCGCAGGATAAACAGATTAATTCCCCGTCGCCATATTTTCCAAGTACACTCCCGTGTTTTTTTGGCTGTGAAAGAGTGTGTTTTAAAAAACATGCTGTCTTCCTTTCCACACACACACTCCCACACACACTCCCACACACACACACACATGGGGTGCTTCAGTTACAGCAGGCGCCCTGCTAGGTTTCTGGCAAACACTCATAAATCTGTCATCAGGAATGAAGCCATAGCTAGAGCTGACCCTGTCTGGATAAACAGCAATACATAACAAGGGCAGCAGAGACACACACTCCCTAACCTCTGCATCGGGGTCTGTGTGTGTGTGTGTGTTCTCTCCTGTACTTGCATATAATGAGTGCATGCATGTATGGGACCCTGGACTAAAATATCCGTATGGGAAAGGAATGATTTTTTTTCTTTTTTCTTTTTTTCCCGACGTGGCGTCATAACTGAGTTTAAGGTAAATGTGAACAATGAGAAACGAGATAAAGAGAGGAAGCTGCCAGTGATTCAGAACAGCAACAGTCAATAAATGCCGAAGTGGTCTTTTAACTTCACAGCATCGCAACACACCTCCTGCTGGGAAATATTATGCATTACATGCAATAATCCACTGGGGATCAAGTGTAACTATCAAGACAAGTCTCACACCTCGTATACGGGTGGGACACACAAATGGCAGCCGTTTAAACGGACTGCATATATCGATAAGATTTTAATTTATGACGCACAGAAGCTTTCAGACAAAAATTCATACAAATGTAAATTTAAACTTGCAACACTGCTGGGATGACACACACTAGGTTTCCTTACTATATGAGATTCAGAGGACAGGTGTGCTCAGAATGATGTCCTCCAAACTCTTTCTTGAAAAGTGTCACAGTGTAGGGATGAGACGGCATTTCTCACACCGTTTAAATAGCCGAAGTTTCTCCATTTACCACGAGGCGTGGGCCGGCAACCGGTTATCGGCACTTCCTGCCACACTGTTCCTAAGGTTTACCGTCCTTTTAATACGATGACAGAGAAAAATGCTGACACCAGGAGCCCTCCACCTGGGCCCTGCTAGTCAGCTGGCTGAAAGAAGGCTGCTCACTTACAAGAAAGACGAATTTGGCTGTTGCAGAAATATTTACAGTCATAAAAACCACAGAGTTGCGCTGTGGAAACTCAAAATAGGACAGATTTTATTAAGGTAATGCTCCTTTAAGACTAGAGTTAAGAAGCCAACAGCAGCACCGTTGTACAGCAGTAATCAATGTGTTATTTTAGAAGCAGTAGCAATGTTGCTTTTTTGTAATAAAGAAGCGATTATAACATACTTTACATTTTTGTTTTAAAATTCCTGTTTAAATACAGAAATATTGGGACAACGTGCTCTTTTTACTTAAGGTTACGTAGTAAGAATCTCATGCTTATTTACCAACTTGACCCAAAGTCGCATAATTATAATACACAGCCTCTAAATTGGAGCTTTCCAGCTTTCTCACCAATCATCTACTGCTGTCAACGTACCTGCTACACAAAATCAGGATTTAGCATTTAGCGCGAGGGTCTAGGCGCTTCAACCACAGTTTTCAGTTAGTGTCTGCCAGTCCTGTGTAATCTAAAGAAATAAATCAAACATAGAAAGCAGTCCAGTATGCAGACGTACCACAGACAGCAATACTTTAATGGTAAAAAATAGCAAGCTATTGAAGTCGAGTGCACGAGCAAACACTCCCTCACACACACACAAACACACAGAAGGGCTAAACAGGGACTCGAAGCTGTAGTCTAGCAGCAGTTTGTTTCAGGCAGCTTTTAAACAGCATGCCAAAGCTGCCACAAGTCAGCTGGGAGCAACACGCTGGGTTACAGCGCCACTGACAGAATGTAGCACAATACCACCCTCTAAAGGACAAAACGAGTACTATAGCATGATATGTGGAAGTAAGGGGTTGAATATTCAAGATGTTTATCGTTCATCAGCAGGTTTATTTACACATCGTGTTCTACTTTATGTGGTGATCGTATGTTTAACTTTACACATTATTCTGTTTAGTTGGAGCCAGAGCTGCACTCCTCAAATGGACAATTTTCCCATCATCGGTTCTGACTGGTGATCAGCTGGTCAAATACAGAAAAATATTTTAATGACTCCGACGCATAAAATAAATGGATAAAAAAAAAAAAAAAGATGTATTCCAATCATTTTAGGACTAGAAGCGCATCGTGTACTTTCATGCACTTTTCTGTGTTTAACAAAAATAAAGATGAAGGTTTGGGACAGAGGCTTTGAAGCATTAAGGGGCACATTTTTTTAAAATTAGCGTACTTAATTTTGTGGAAAAAGTTGCCGCAAATTTTCCCCCCCTCTTTGATAGCTTAAAATACTCAGACTAATCAGAATCAAGGACAACTATGAAATAGTGTTGATCAGAAAAGGGACATCTCTAGTTTTTGAGAATATCAACAACTCAAAAAATTGGAAGAGTTTAAAATAAAACCCGTTACAATTTTCATTCATCAAATATTTGATGCACAGGCAAAGCTTTTTTCCCCCCTTTATAATGAAGCAGATCCTTTCTTCCTCATGTGTCAAATGCTACCATTGTTCCTACCAAAACTATGAAACATATGCAAAATAAGCAACCTTTTATTTTGAAAACTGATGTATGAATGGTGTTTGTGGGGAAAAAAGCTTTATCAGAACACTAAAAATGTATGTTAAGACTGCCTAAAAAAATATTGATCGATGAAAAACTGAGGGGAGAACTGTTACCCAATTTCATTGTGCTTGTGCTTGACCAAGACCTGTCATTTAAATCCCATATTAAACAGGTTTCCAGGATTTAATTTTTTCACCTCAGGAATATTGCCAAAATTAGAAATATTCTGTCCAAGAGTGATGCTGAAAAACTGGACTATAGTGATTCTTTGCTATCAGGAAGTCCACAAAATACAGTTCAAAGCATTCAACTGATCTAAAATGCTACAGCATTAAATCAAGAATAGAATTTAAAATTCTTCTTCCAATGTATAAAGCCCTTAATAATCAAGCTCCATCATATATCAGAGCTCTGATTACCCCGTATGTTCCTAACAGAGCACTTCGCTCTCAGACTGCAGGTCTGCTGGTGGTTCCTAGAGTCTCTAAAAGTAGAATGGGAGGCAGATCCTTCAGCTATCAGGCTCCTCTCCTGTGGAACCAACTCCCAGTTTTGGTCCGTGAGGCAGACACCCTGTCTACTTTTAAGACTAAACTTAAAACTTTCCTTTTTGACAAAGCTCATAACTAGAGTGGCTTATGTTACCCTGAGCTACCTTTATAGTTTTACTGCTATAGGCTTAGGCTGCTGGAGGACATCAGGGCCTATTTCTCTCACTCTGCTGAGTTCTCCTACTGTTCTCCAATTTGAATTGTTTGGTGTTATTTCAGCTTTTAAACTTTTTGTTGTGTCATTTTTTTATTTCTTCATAGTAGGAACACCTGGTCTGGCTTTCTGTTAGCTGTGACATCATCCAGGGGAAACAGATCATCCAGTATTACCATATAACATAGAAAGGATTCTTTGATCAATGCTTCTGTGCTTTTTTGTTTCTCTGCTCTGTCTTCTCTAACCCCCAGTCAGTCGAGGCAGATGACTGTTCATACTGAGCCTAGTTCTGCTGGAAGCTTTTTCTTCCTGTTAAAGGGGAATTTTCCTCTCCACTGTCGCTTCATGCTTGCTGCAAAGCCGTCAACAATGCAGACGACTGTCCACTGTGGCTCTACGCTCTTTCAGGAGGAGTGAATGCTGCTAGTCAAGACTTGATGCAATCTACTGGGTTTCCTTAGATAGGAACATTTTAGATCAATCTGTATGATTTGATTGAATATGTATTTTTAAAGTGCCTTGAGATGACATGTATCATGAATTTGCGCTATATAACTAAAATTGAATTGAATTGTGCACAGAATGCAATGAAAATGCTCTCTTAAAAGCTTTGCTCTGCACTTAAAAAGGAGAACCTTGATTAGGTTGCATTTGGTCAGTTGAGAAAGTAGCCAAATTCCAGCCTAATCAGGCAAAAAAAAAATAAAATAAAAAAAATAGACATTGGGCCTTTTGAAGAAGTTTTCAAGGTGAACGTTAAAAAGTTTTTCTCTCTCTCACCTGGTGCACAGTACATACTGGCCATGGCCTCCTTGTCACACGACTCCTCCACATCACACAAACTACAAAAGTAGGTGAGCTGCACATGCCCTAAGGAGAGAGGAGAACAAAAAAAAAACACTCAATTTTCCAAACTATTGACAGACCTTTGGAGAGCTCCCTTCCTCCGTTCCTTTCTAGCCCTCTGTGAGATTTTCAAGCAAACAGCCCTGACGATTACTCCTGTTTAGCCGCTACCCGTTAACGCTATCATTAGAACTAATGGTGTCATTAGGTAGCCGAAGCCATTAGCCTCGGCTAGCCAGACTGATGCACCACACTAGGCCGCTGATGGGCCCTTTAAAACAATAATTACCACCAGGGAGACGAAAACAACCACTCAGCTAATTAGACGCTTGTTGATAACGAGGCAAAGAGAGATGATTGTAGGACGACAAAAGAAGTTGTTGAGGGGGGATCTGACATCATGTTAAAAGAACGCTAACGGAGCCTTCAAGTCTAGTAAACCAGTCCGTGATTAAGTGATAAAGGCCTGCTGTTGGTCTAAAATATTGTAAGAAGTGTAACTTGACTTCAAAGGTTAGCAGTAAGAATCAAAGCACCTGAATTCTGCTGTATTTTTGATTCTTATAAATCTTTAATATACACTGCCTTGCAGACATGTTAACGCCCTGAAACATTTTTACACTCTTTAACATTACTGCCACCAACTTTATGTATTTTACTGAGATTTAATGGGATAGACCAACACAACATAGGCAATGACAATAATTATTTTTATTTTTTTTATAAAGTGAAATCTGAAACACGGCAGACAGGTAAGGGATGAAGTTGGGGAGAAGTTTAACGCAGGATTACGCTATGAAACACTGATCACTGCTTGAGCCATAATCTGACAACAGAAGGAGTCTGGCACGAAAACAAACGGTAACTGCAACGGCAGAGATTCACCGCTCAGGTGGGAGAATTTTGTTGTTTAAACACGTTAAAGGTGCTCCGCTCATTTCGCACCCAAGTCGACTTTTTGGCCCAAAAGCAAAATGCGGCGTGTGGATAAAAATGACTGAACTGCACATCCCCCTGAACTAGGGACGCAAGTTAACAATAAATGAATGAATCTAAAAATCGACTGATCAATTGATAAGTGGCCTTTCTTAAAAACCTGTGTTTTGTCCTGTATCCATAACATGAAGGGCTGATTTATTGATTTTGTTTCACAATATGTTGAATTTAAAAAGAGGCACATTGTTATATTTAACAATTTATTGTGCCACCTGTATTAAATACTGGCTGACTAAGCAACAAATTGTGGTTCTCTCACACATTATTAAAGGTAGACATATTTATACAATATTACAAAACAGAAACCCATTAGGTTACTGACTGGAAACAAATAGGATGAATAGAATAAAATAAGTGAAACACCTAAAATCCTCATGAAAGCCCTCATCCAACCTGCTTTTGGCATCATGTCTTTTTCAATCATGTTACAATTGCGTAATGCCCTCTGCTAATGGGTCCAGCCATACAGCACGGCTGGTAAGGAGCAGTTTAGGTCGTAACCTAAGGAGCTTGTTGAGTATTCAGATTTAAAAACAGAATCGGTTGAAGTGCGTTTTGCATCTTTGTCGTCATTAAAAAGCGTAAAATAATCCCACTGGACTCTGTTTGGGCCGCTTCACGTTGCCTCAACCATGATTGCTGTTTTTCTCTTATAACAGCTCTGGTGTGTCTCCACATTGAGCGGCGGCGCCCTCTTCCGGATGGCGGTCACACTACAACACTAAAAGGTCTGTAAGCGGACCTTATCAGTTAATCGGGTGGAACGAACTTTAATTAAACCATTAATCGACAATTAATCGTAAGTCGATTATTTGTTTTCATTCCTACCCCGAACACACAATCCATCCACGAGTGGAAAATGGTGGAGGCAGCGTCCGGCTGTGGGGTGATTCCCTTCAGCCGGAACAGGAAAACTAGTCTGGGTCTAACTGAGAATCTGTGGCCAGACTTGAAAACTGTCATAAAGAAGAAAGGGAAGCGGGGGGACACGTCTCTTTTTCCTTCTAGGGCGTAAGCACGACCTGGTGTTGGTCTTAAACATAAAATCCCACATTGTGGCATGTGAATACTTCTGAAAGGCACCGCACTCAGTACCTTGTCCAATTTCTACTCTTAAAAAAAAGTATTACCAGCATGCTTTCAGCATCTCACAACCAGCATGTGGCCATCTTTGTAATCATTACTACTGAAAAGCTATTAACCTCCCTGTACATTGTCAGTTCATCACTTACTCTCAAGTTACACAGACGAACAAAACCCTTAGCACAAAAAAAAAAGAGAGCTTGAAAACGTCTTAAAGTGTAAGGAATCAATAACCGACATGTCTAACCTTGATGGTCGAGCAGGATGTTGTTGGGATTCAAGTCCCGGCAGATGATGCCCTCTTGATGCAGACCGTCCAAGGCCGTCACGATCTCTACAGCCCAGCAGCGCACAAAGTCCTCTGGGATATGAGCTTGGGTGGCAGCCAGCGACAGCTCATCCAACTCTGCAAACAGCCGTGACACTTCTTTATCAAAGTCGCTGCCACCTGTGGCTTTATTGACTCCTGATGATTCACCATCAAGACCTAATAAACTCCCAACGACTGCACAGGCCTGAGTAGCGGTCATGGCTGGGACGGAGGCCATGCTGCCGTCGCTGGGGACTGGAGCAGAGTCTGTGTCTCCTGTCGTAGAGGGTTGAGATTTCTCACTCAAAAGGCCCGTCTCAAGGTGGTGATCACTGCTTTGGCTGTCGTCTTGATCAAAGACTTTGTCAGAGGCCTCAAGTCCAAATGCCAAGCTGTCGTCCCATAGAGAAGTACATGCAAGACTAGTGTCACAGGTTGCAGAGGCTGTAGAGAAAGATGAAAGTTCTTGTTCCAGTGGCTGCTCCTCCAGGTCCTCGGGCTGGCTATGAAGCTGTAAAACATCAGGCTGGACACACTTTTGAGGCGAGGCTGCAACCTCAAGGCCCAAACACACCCCTGAAGGTTCTAGCTCCTTCTGTGTAAAGTCCACAGTCCCACTTATTACCGGAAGATTGACCAACAAGTCTGGTGGGTGACCCTCATCTTCCACTACTGCCTCTTTGAACGAGATGACTGGCACCGACTCATTGGACCCCTTATCGCTACAGTCCAAGCCCCAAAACTCCAGGCTTGGGCCCTTCACCTCCTCAGCCAGCTCTGGGAGATCCTCGGTGACCTCGGACCCTAGATCGGACGTGGAAAACTGAGGGGGCTGCTTCTGAGAATGCCAGTGCTCTCCCAAATCGGAGCCAGTGACCTCGCTAGCGCTGTCTTTGCTGTCAATGCGGAAGAACTCCATCGGCGTGTGCTTGGACTGGTCCAAGGAGAGAGGCTCCGCGGGCGACCGTAAAGGACTGAAAACTTCACTGTGATCATGTCCTTCGCTGCGGTTCTGGTCAGTTTCAAGGGTCTGGCCACTCTTGTCAGAAAACTCCCTGAAGAAGCCGAGTTCCTGAGAGCCTCCCGGGGAAGAAAGGCTGTCATTGCTGAGAAGCGAACGACTATACGAAGACGCTGTTGCAGTTGCATTAGGCACCTCCAGAGAGAGCATTTCCTCTTCGCTCTTCTCATCGCCCCCCTCCTCCAGTGCATCTGGCTCTACTTTTTCTTGCTCGTACTCGTTGCAAAGAGTCAAATAGCTGTTTGTGCACTCCTCTTCGGAAGTAGCCCCGGAGTCCGACTGAGCTCTGATTTGTTCACGGAGCCCTGCAGGGACGGCACCTTTAACAGGGGACACAAATGGGATTGCTCCCTCTTTCTGAAGACCGACAGCAGGATCTGAGCCAGCATTGGGCTCTGAATCACAACTGGCAGAACCTTCGTCCAGCTGCGGTATTATATGGTGGGGAGAATGTACAGCCGTTGTGTGACTCTTCTGGATGAAAGGAATGTCAAAGCTCTCCTCTGGGCTGGAATTACAAAGGTACTTTCCTATGTAAGACCACAGCTTCCCACCTAAGACAAAGAAGCACAAAGTTACAACAGAAGAACTAATAAGGAAGGAAGAATGTATTAGTCCCAATTAAAAGTAGCTACAGCTTCCCTTCACTAAATCCAAACTCCCAGAAAACGTTTTGTTAACTCAACAAAACCAACATTACTCTATATTTGATCAATGTGCCAATGTGTTGCTTAATTGGTTTAAAAATGTGAGCAGTGCACATGAAATGTGTAAACCGTTTGGTTTGTCAGACAGTGAAGCTATTGATGATTGATCAAACTGAGACTCCTCAGCAGTATCTTTTTTATTTTCATCTGCAAATATGAAGACTAACCTGCAGTTTACAGTCTAAATATTTGTTCATTTGTTACAAAACAGAGACGTTCACCATGAATTTATGGCAGATATCTATGAACTAGATATTTTAAATATGGCACAAGGGGAAAAAAAGCAATAAAACAAAGAGAGCAAGAAAGAATGAGATGGAAACCACGAAAGGAGACCCTGAAGGAAGAAAGGTAGGACAATAGGAAGGAAGAATGGACACAAAGAAGAAGTTAATTGAAGGAAGGGAAAAGAGAAGGAATGAAGGAAGATAGGATACAGGGAAGGAAGGATGGTAAGGACGTAGGCAAGAAACATGAATCAATGGACAGAGGGAGGGAAGGAAAGACAAGACATGAAAGGAAGGAAAGAAGTAGAGTCACATGGAAATAATGAAGGAAGGACACATGGAAGTAAGGATAGAAGGAAGCTAGGGCACATGGAAGTAAGGATAGAAGGAAGCTAGGGCACAAGGAAGTAGGTAAAAAGAAAGTTAGGACACAAGAAGGTAAGTGGCGAAGGGAAGAAGTAGAGGCACATCGAAATAAGGATAGCAGGAAGTTAGGCCACAAGGAAATAAGGAAGGAGAGGAACGGCCCAAGGAAGGAAGGAAAGAAGGAGAGGCACGTGGAAGTAAGGATAGAAGGAAGTTAGGGTACAAGGAAGTAAGTAAAGGAGAAAGGGAGGAATCAAGGAAGGAAGAAGGAGATAGGGAAAGGGTTAAAAACTTGAACAATTTTACAATTATATTGCAATAACTTCTAAAACATGCTGCAAATTTGTCATCCTAGAATAATTTGCTCAGAGTAAAAAACTTTTTCACTCTGAAATTTGAATTACTATGCTGATAATATCGGCAACAAATGTCCAAACAAATGTTAACTATGCCTTCTAATTGAGAGTTAGCAACAGGAATGGGGTACCGCGCACGTGACGTCACCGCCTCAAGAGCAACGCCCCTTTTGCCGCTTAGGTAGGACAAACCGATAGAGAACGCACGTAGCAACCAGCAACAGAAACAGCGATATGACCGACTTTGCAGCCATTAAACTTTCCCAAAACGATGTCCCAGGCGCACGGTTTACTGGTCGCACTGTCGAAGAACACACCAACCTTCAGCTCAAACGATGGCTTGAGTGTCGAGGGCTTAAAAAGACCGGAAAACGGGCCGAGTCGATCGAACGGTAAGCTTTGTTTTTTTTTTTTTCTGCGCGGCGGTCATGCCGTCGTCGGCCGTTTTTTTGTTTGTAATCACCGTCCAGGGATCGGTATATGTTTAATGTTTGTCTCATTTGAAATGTTTTTGAGTAGGCTATCCTGGTAGCAGGGTATCATCATGTTAGCGCCTGCTACCATGATAGCCTATATGCTATCATGGTAGCAGGCGTTTCATTATTAACATGTCAGCCACCAAAATAATCTTACCTGTTCACTACTTGATGTCGCTGGAATTGGGTCAGGATGTTCTTCGGTTGTGCCCTTTCCTCCGACAAAATCCTTGCTACATATGTAGGCCGACCGCACCGATGGACCAAGCGCACACATTTCTCCTTGGCACTCTTGAATTTCGGGAAAGTAATGAAGAAAACATCCTTCATATGTGGCCGATCAGCGTACCTCGAGTCGCTGTTGCACGTTCCATAGCAACAATGTTTATAAACCATGGTCTTAGATTTTGGAAAAAGCAGTCTTTTAAACAGTACAACCTAGGCTAACGCACGTCTCTTCCACAGCAAAACAGCGGCGGATTTGGGAGTTTGTCCTACTGCGTACCACGTGATGTGACGTCATCGTGACGTTACGTTTCTAAAAATAGCTCGCTCGCGGTACCCCATTAGCAATTACTGCAGCAAGACATACTGAAACAGACCTGCAGGAGTCCTATGCACTTGTTATTTTTAAAATGTCATACTATTCCCGCCAATCCTTATTATATATTTAATCCGAAAATATATCTGCAGTGAGTCAGTGCGAAGAACGGACTTTTTTTTTTTTTTTGGGTTGAGGGGCATTCAGGAGATTTTGCTTTTCCAAACACCTCCACAGGTCAAGAAGCATAAAGAAAAATCCAATTCCATATTTTTCCAGGCCCTGTAAACACAGACATCTACAGCTGTAGGGAGAGCAGCTGGAAGCCAGCATCTGTTGTGTGCGATTAGAATGAATACAGACTTCACGGCTATGATAATGATAATGGCGGGGCAGCTCAATGCCTTAGAAAGTAAACCCATCCACGTTTTGTTGCGTCCAATGTCAATTAGGTCACTGCCTCCCTTTGTCTGCCTGTCTCTCCTCATTCGGCCCATCAAGACCTCGCATTAAAAAGAATCCTGAAGAACAAAATTTGCAAAAAACCTTGATTCAGGGTCAGTATTTGCTAGCAAATGTTAATTAGGAAGAACACTGGGTTAAAACAGTTATGGGGTGTTAAAAATATGCTGGTATTTCCCTGTATGCGCAAAGCGTACAAGCACATCCAGGAGTAAGTAGGATGTAAGGAGGCCCAGGTGTTTCTATAGCTAATGAAGCATGGCACCACCTGGTATTCAGAATAATGACCTGTGACACACACCCATCTCAATAAAACATCTGCCTGAAACAAGGGCACAGAGAGGGCAGGAGATCTGATGAGCGAGGGAAAAAAAACAAGAAGAAGCTAAGAACATTAAGCACATATGTAGATGGCCTCACCCTCAGCGTAGTGCAGCAGCAGAAAAACAGTGTCTTCAGAGATGATGAACTTTCTCAGCTGCACCATGTGCTGCACAGACAGAGGCATGATATTCTTCTTAGCCTGCCCACAGTCACTGCTTTTCCTCAGCCCCTGCAACAAAAACGCGTGTTACACAACAAAATCGGACGAGGAAAGGAAGGATTACGTCAGCGGTTTGGTTTTAGTGAGAAATGAGAAACCACCAAAGGAGAAACCCATTGACAAAGAGTCATTTTAAGCCTCAGGGCAACCCAAAGTCGCTGGATTCATCGAGCTATATACAGCATCGGATTTAAAAGAGCACCGCACATTAAGTTGAATATGAGAAAATGTGTCGGTTTGCCTTCATATGTGTGTGTCTGTGCGTGTCATCATTTGTGCGTTAGCATCTGGCACACGTCTCACACCTGAGAGCAGAGGAGCTGACAGAGACAGGCCAATTAGAATCAATTACACCGGTCACACACGGGGGCTTCAGGCACACTTCACACTCATAGCCAGGACGACGAGCCTGCAGCACAACACACACAAACACCCACTAACGCACAAACGATACTTACTTTGAGGATGAACGTCTCCTGTGTTCTCTTGTCCATGACCAGAAGAACCTGCAGTGAAAAAGTGCTATTACTTGCCGAGTTTGAAATAACAACTAAAACCTCAGACCCCAATTTTTGTTGGGTCTGATTTGCATCAAAATTGACATGACCTGACCTTTTCACATTAGCCCAAATTGTCGTACTTTTTTCCAACCGCAGCGCTACAATAACAGCCACTCCTCCCAACCTGCTGCCACTCATCTCAAAAATGACCTGCCGCTGGAAGTTTGAACTCGGCAAACATGTCGAGTACATCCAGAAAAACATGTGCGTCCCTCTTTATTGACAAGACAAATACAAAATTGTTGTTTGGAGAAACATTCCCTATTAGGCAGACGGACAGGAAAAACTGAAACACTGAACGATGCCAAAAGACTAAGCTAACGCTACAAGCTAACGGTACCGATGTTCATTACACCGATAATCGGTGTAATGAACAGAACACTTATCCACTTGTAAATTCGGCATCCTTCAGCTAGGACTACAAAATCCCTCGGAGAAATAAAAATGGCGGATTCACAAAATCGGTAAGCTGGAACTCCATGACCTTGTCTAGCAGCTCCGCAGCAAATACTGTGATGTAATTATTAAAGAAATTTTAATAGAAAACAGATAGAACAGCTTGAAAAATATGACCCAAACAGAATATAAAGGTATCAATGCAGCACCTGGACAGACTACATTTAAATTTGCTGCATTCCTAGAAACTCCAAGTACACAGCAAAATTGATTTAAGGGCTAAAAAAGTGCATTTTACATGATTTATCCCCTTTAGGATCTCAGAGTCTTTGTTGTCATTGCACAGCATAGACAAGCTACGAAATTGGGAAACAGTTCTTCTCAACGTTGTGCAATGTGTCGAATAAAAATAAATAAAAATAACAATAAAAACAAATTAAAATACACTATATCTAAATTAAGGGATGACAAGACTTTAAATGTGAGCACAATTAGAAAAAAAAGCATCTCACATACGTTTATTGCACCTGGCCCCTGACGACACAGGACAGGGTCAAATATTTGCATTTAACAGGGCTATGGCCCTGTTGTAAAAACTGTCCCTCGGTCTGTTAGTCCATGTTTGAAGCACCGTGAAACGTCTGCCAGAGGGCAGCAGCTGAAACACCAGGTGTCCTAGGTGTGTGCTGTCTCTAAGAACGCTGCATGCCCTTCCGAGACAGCGGGTGCTCTAAAGGTTCTTGTAGGGGGGCGCGAGGGTGGCCAATGATCTTCTAGGTGGTGTTAATAACCCCCTGTAGTGCCTTTTTGTCTGCCATGGTGAAGCTACAGAAACACACAGTACGTCAACACACTAAATAGAGCAGTGATAAAGTAGCCATCAACTCCTACTGTGGCTCGTCAGAAAGCTGTTGGGCTCAACAATTTTTGATGCCACGCCATCAAAAATTGTATTGATTTGGCATTGGTATTGAATTTGAAACTTTAGTATCGTGATTACATTAACTTGGGTTCCTCTGCGGTATGGGAAACTTTTGTATTATTTACCGTAATCAGCGACAAGAATTTTGCCAAGAACAATTGTGTTTTATACCAAAAAGATTAAAAAACAAAGCAACTGGACTTGTTTTCCGTAGTTTGAGGACGTTTGAGGACCTATCCAGGAAGCTTTCTCAATTCAAAAAGTCTGGAGTAATGTGGAGCATCAAGCTTTATACTACTGCCCAACAAAGGCCTTGTAATGGCTTAGATAGATAGATCCTTTCAAACTACGGAAAAACAAGTCCAGTTGCTTTGTTTTTTACTCTTTTTGGAATGACCATGACCTGGATGACTGAGAATCTTCACCAGCAAATTGTGTTTTATAGTGATAACAATATTCCTTTGTTATTGTTAATATTGTTGTTGTATATATTTACAATTGTTCTTTTTTCCTTATTTCTTTTGTGTTTTTCTTTTAATGTAAAATGTTTTAAAAAAATTTAATTCAACTTGATTAGGTCTTCGTTGATGTTCGCTAACTCAAAAAACTCAGTGTGGTTTTCACCACCGACTCTATGAAGGCCTTCATCAATATCAATAAATTGGAAAATATTGTATGACTGAATGCAATAAAGTGTGCTGCGTCAAGGTCGCTTATTTGATAATGTGTATTTTATTTTGAGAGCCGTCTTTATGTTTATAGTGCTCCAATTGTATGCAGTCACAGTTGTGCTACCAAAAAGGTTGTGGTGAAATTACACATTTTATTTGACACTTAAGATTATTCCAAAAAAAAAAAAAAAAAAAAAAAAAAAAATATATATGACGTTACCCGTCAATAATTCCTCCCCATTTTTCACGTCAAAATACTTCTCAACTCATTCTAAGCTCATTTCCAAATCCTTTTAGTTGGGTTTTAAAGCATAAATACTAATTATTTACGGGAGATATTTGTACAGATACCAGGTTTCAATTAATACTATACTATACATTCTTCTACTATAAAAAAAATACTTGCAAAATCCTTTTTATACCATCAAGAAATGTACATATTCTGACAAAAAGGCTAATCCTTCATCCTTCACTTTCAATCCCAAACATTTTCATAAAAACATCTTAATTTCCTCCCGCCATGATCCCTCCTTTCCTCCCTGACATCTCCATTGCTGTTCTGGTCTCTAATCATCTCGGGGGAGCGCTTCAGCATATGTGTGTGACCCGGCGTGTGCGTCGTTCTCGCCAGGCGACCCTGACTGGGACCAAACAGGTGCGGGCTAAATGGATATGAATGGAGCTGTGAGTAAACAGAGTGGCAATGCTAGCCAGGGTGCTAATATAATTAAGAAATAAACATCAGGGAAGAGGGGGGGGAGCTGGAGAGAAGGGGCAAGGGAGGGGCAGGAGGGTGAGGAGCTCCTGCCATCTGTACCCTCTGTCCTCATTTAAAATTAAAAAAAGAGGACATAGAAGGAGAAGGAGAGCAGGCCTATAACGCACAAATTGTTTTCGCATTGCACTTGAGCGGTTTCTGAAATACTGCGGGGAATAACACGTGTTGGTGTAGTGTCAACATTTTCCTTAGGGTTCAGTGTGTGTATATACAGGGCGAGCATCATCGATTCAATGTTGTGTGTCATTCTTCCAGCTCCGTGCCAAGTCATTTCATGGCTGAGTGGTGAAGTTGCTTCGCCGGCAGCTGTTTGAGAGGACCGACTACCCAAACTGACCTTGTGGTAGTCATAACTGACGCTAAACATACACACACTCAGCCCTTGCCATACATCTAGTAAATCTATTACGTTTTACTGCCTCAGATAAAAGAGATGGGAGAATAAGGGATAGGACACAAGGAGGAGAAATCTGAAGATGGATACCATCCGCGTTCTTGGTCGGGGGTTATGATGAACTAAACGACCGCTAGCTCGACCTGACTGTTATTATAAAAGAAAAAAAAGGAAATCAAACTTTAAATCACGCTGCGTCCAAAGACAGATTTACTTCCCAAGAGGAGGAACTTGACCTTACAAAAGACTTATGAGACTCGCTCCATGATTACATTTTGGAATTAAGGAACATCAAAACAAATGGAAATGCTTTTTTGCAGGTTACAGATCCTGTAAGCTTACCTTATTAATGACTCCTATCACCCTGTACGCTGTCAGCTCATCAGATAGACTCTGCTGCCCTCCTCTGCTGGAGGAAGAACAGCACTGTGCTCCAAAGGCCTTGGGGTAGAGCATAAAACAAAATCAGCTACATTTACAGTCCTTTATAAAGTTTAAATTCTAACAAATGCAAACAAATAGGATTCAAAAAAATTACTGAAAACAGTCCGAGTACTTAAAAAACACCAAACCCAGGGCGCTGACCACTCACCACGGTCTGCGTTGATCCCTGACCCATGCTGCTTCTCAGATGCAGAGCTGATATCTGCTCTGCACGCATCAGATACTCAGCAGTCTTCTTCTTCACTGCCTCCCGTCGCGAGGCGCTTGGTTCACCTGAAGAGGTAACAAAAATTATGTAAACAATTAGGTTATTTATGATGAAAAAAAAAAATTGGTATTTTTTTTGCCAATACTGAAAAGACCAGCCTTACACAAAAAGGCAAAGTCAGTGTCCCATTCACTGAAACCTAAGCAATTTAGACGCATGAATAAAAAAAACCTTTACTCTGAGGTGATACACCTCAGTCTGCGTTCACATTTAACTGAGGGACGTTAAAGAGCAAAAGGCTGAGGAAGATGTGTGTTGTGCAGGACAATAGTTTTAGGGCATCCAGAAAAAAAAAACTTTATGTTTTATTTAGTAAATAAACTATATTGACATACCACATTTTCTAGGTAAACAAGTGCTTTACAATTAAAAACAAGATACCACAAAAAAAATACCACAGAAGGTATAAAACAGCTACTTTCAGTATCAGTGAAGAGAAAGATAGAAGCTATTTTAAAGGAAACTGTATTTTTCTACAACTCAACACATAGCTGCAGTAATTCAGGCTGCGAGAAAGCGAGCGAGAGCAGGACTTTCAGTGGATTATTTCTTTGTTGTAACAATGGTTGTCAGAAATTGGACACAAAAGTTTGATCGCCACACCTCGAAAAATCCAACAATTTTATTATTTCATAATAAAAACATTATTTTCTCAATTAAATAAAATATATGCTGTAGTGGGAATTATGCATAAGTTTATTTTATGAGGCATATATTTCAATGGATTGCGCAACACTAAATGTACTAATTAAGAATACATTATGCATTACTTGATTTTGTTTGTTTGAAAACAATGCTTATTCAGCACAAGGACCAGGCTGACAAAAACAAATAAATAAATCACTCCAAAGAAACCTTCAGAACTACTGCAAAGGACCACAGTAAGACTTTAACTGAATATCTGGCACATTAAAGAACCAATACTATAAGTCTACGTCCTGCAGTTAATATTTCTGAAGGCTCTGACCTTGCACTCCTTGAAGCAGCAAGTCAACCCCACTGCGGTAGTATGAAAAAGCTGCCTGGTAGTCCTGCTCCTTTTCCTTTTGTACAGCAAAACCAATCAGTTCACTGGCTTTGTCGAGGTAGTCCGACTTTACGTCCCTGGCGTTGACGCCGCTGGTTTTCCTTAGACTGTGGGAGAAGAGCGACGTTCGACTTGGCCAGCTGACCTCTGGGTTAGGGGCTGATGAGGCGGGGACGAGGGCAGGTGAAGGGGTGCGGCGATCACGCAGCGAGGGCAAACGAGGACTGCAGCTATTGCTGATGTTGGTGGCTCCCCCCTGTGGCTGGTTTGGGGACGTGCTACCTGAGGCCATGCCATCATCCAACCCACCTAGAGAGTCTGTATCCACTGCCAGGGAGGTCAAGTCGCTGTCACTGGAAGGGCCTGGAGCGACAAGAGATTAGTAAAATGATGTAAAAAATATTATAAGACAACATTTCACTATAAAAAAAAAATCGACTTTATTTACCTCCATACTCAGATGTGATAGTCAAATCCTCAGCACCACTGATGTCTTTTTGCACTGAAGAAACAGGAATGATAAGTTTCTTAAACATCAGAAAGAGTAACATTTCAGGTAAGAGTTTTGTATGTGCGCCTACCATCAGAGCTACAGTCTGACAAACTGTCAGCCAGGAAGTCAGAAAAAGGCTCAGCCGGTCCAATAAGTTCTGAGCCGTCGTGGATCTCACCTCCCTGGGGGAGAAAAAAAAAAAGAAATAAAATAAATGCATACACAATACCGGTCAAGAGTTTGGACTCACTTTCTCATTGAAGGGTTTTAATGGCCTTTATTTGTATTAGTACCTCTGGAAACCCATTTCAGGAGACTAACTACATCTAGACAAGGCCAAGTGATCAAAGCAGTAGTCAGAACAAAGGGGATATTTAGAAAAAAGATGTTTTGAGTTAGTTTACAATTTTTTGTTTAATACATAATTCTATATATTTTTTAGTTAGAGTTGTGATGTCTTCACTATTTGTCTGCAGCGTAGAAAGTCATAAAAATAAGGAAAAGGCATTAAATGACAAAGATGAGTCCAAACTTTTGACTGGCAGTGGTTAAACAAACAACTCAACTATCTGGTATAACTTATTTCAACAGAATTTGTTAAATACCTTGAAGAACTCTTGAATGTGTTGACTATTATACAGATCAGGAATGTTTGCAGAAAACTGCAGGAGATCCTCAGAGCATTGTCTTCTTTCCTCAATCACCGAATCATCGAATCGACCTTCATATGCACAAAAATACTCACAACACTGTTTTCTTACAGTAAACATTGGCTTGCAAAAGTATTCCTGTCACTAAAACTGTTTCATAAAGTTGTCACATTACAACCACAAACATATGTGCGTTTTATTGAGACTGTACGATAGACCAACACAAAGTAGTTAGTTCACTGTGAAATGAAAAGGAAAAGGTAACACTGGTTTTCAAAATATTAACAAATAAAATATAGGAAAACGTACTGCCTTGAGAAGTCACTGGAATACTACACAGATCACGTTTGCAGATTTAATCTCAGACATAAATATAGCTGTTCTCCAATGCGCCCAGAGTTTCTTTTTTTTACTTTTTTGTAGACAGCAAACATGTGGAAGAAGTTGCTCTGATCAGATTAGACCAAAAACATTCTGTCTTAAATAAAACCGACACCGCACCTCATCCTAAACGGATCACTTCTACAGTCAAACGTGTTGGTGGCAGCATCCCATGTGGCTCAGTCAGGCTTAGGTTTCCGAGCCATTTTGAAAAGAACAATAGGAAAAAGGTAGAGACATAGCCTAAAAAATGTACAGCTGTAATTTCAGCTAAATGATTTTGTCTTCCAAGTACCTCCTGTAACTCTGGGAGGTTGCACTTCTCCACTACGTTGTGTTGGTCTATTGCCTGGAAGCCCACTGAACTGATTAAAGCTGCTTTTGTAAGATGGCAAAATGGGGGAAAAAAAAGTTTAAAAAACACTGTACAGTCTTAAAAGTTGAAAGTTGGTGACTAAAAGTTACCAACATTTACACTTAACCACCCCTCTATGAATTCCCAATTAGTAAGACTGAGTATTATGAGTAAAAATAAAAAGTACAGTAATAATAAATTATGAAATTTTTAAAAAGCAATAATGGCCAATATAGAAAGAGAGTGAAAAGGGGGATTAAAGTGTATTTTATAGGCATTTTAGTTGATTCTTTATGATCCTTTAAATCAGTTAGGATCCCTCTTAAACAGAAATAAGACCTATTAACCATCTCAGTTATGGTCTTTATATAATTACCAGAGTCAATATCTTAACACGAGAAAATAAAGCTAGTAACTTACCGAATACTTTGGCTTTAGCAAAAGGAGGAAACAGCTCAGACTGGCTACATACATTCTTATACAGCTGTAAGAGGTTCTGATGTAGCTTCCGGAAATCACTGTATCTCTTCCATACTATTATCTGTGGAGACAGGAACAGAGAGCATGGCTGGAGACAGAGAGCAGGCCAACGAAACAGAACCCATCCATAGCTTCAGGCTGGAGAATGTTTAAAAGTACCAGTTTATTGAGAAATACAAGAGATTTATGAATATAGGTTTATTGTCATGCCTGAATTGTTTGAATATGCACATATTTTTACAATTTCTTTGTGAAAGAATTACTTAAATTTGAGCGGGCGACCACTTAAAGCGCATGAACACACCTAACTTATCTGACAACTGAAAATCCTTTATTCATCAGTATCCTCTGCAATAAACCCTCAAATTGAAGCAACATCTATAGTATGTAAACACGGATAAAGAAGTTTCTTATAACAAAACATCATAATCTGATGTTGAGATTCAATTTTGGCTTTCTAAAACCTTAACATTTCCAGCTGTTTCATGGGAAACTAGGCCGATCACCACTGTCGACCTGAAGGACTTCTCGGCTGTGGAGGAATGTGGCGCGTCGAGGCAAAACTTGGTCTCAGAGAAACAAATGTAATCAACATCATGCTTGTTGAATTATCTCTGCTTTCCAGACAAAGCTGACTTCCTCTCCGTTTTTGAACGCATCCTTGTGCTTTTTATGCAAATTAGTGGACGGCTAATGGCGCAGGGGGTGAGGTTTTGCAGACTTGCAAGTCGGTAGTGGTTGCAGAGGAAACAGGATCTATGTAGTCATGTGTACAAACGGAACATTTCTTTTGTTGTCACATAAATGATCAACATTCAATAGTTATACTGAAGCTCAAGAAAAACAACGGGTAAAGTATTATCTATGTTGGCCTGAGTCACAGCTTTATAATAAAGATTTTGTAGCACAAACAATGTGGCTGTAGGTGATAAAATCTTGGTTATAAAACGAGAAAACAGGAAATGACAGCAATACAAACCCATTTGTACCAAGTCCCTGCTTGATTTTCTTTACTTACATTATTTTAATTAGATGCTACTAAATGCCACTTGTAGACATATGCAACTTCAAGATTTTACAGGACAAAAATGGCCTATTTCCAGATAGAAACACAAAGGTGCGTGCAGCTGTGTGTTTTACCTCTTGGACATCCTCTGGGTTCTTCCGGGAGATTAACTGTAAAGAAGAGGGAGAGCAGAATTTTGATCAATTGTAGAGACTTTCTAGCGGGTCAGCCGCAAGCAGGAGCAGGGTGGACAGCCCAGAGTGTCACAAGGACTTCATTATGAAGCAAATGACGAAAGTCTTTAGTGTTAGAACGGGACGTCTCCAAAATCTTGCTAAGCAGCATGGCCGCTAGGGGGAGACAAAGAGGCTCAGCTCCTCTTTGGCCTGTTTTTAAACTTTGCTAAGCCTTAAAGAAAAGTGAAATAACTTTCATAATCACAGGATAACTTTCAGTATTTCAAATATAACTAATCAGAAATAAAGTAAAAAATACAAATGGGAACAAAAAAACGGTCACAAATTTTTTTTTAAAACAAGGAAAAACCTGAATGCAATTCGACAAAACATCTGCTCCATGAATCTCAAGATAACCACAGTAGAGAGCGAAACGCCTCACAACTCCGGCACTTCCTCTGTAAGGCCTTAAAGTAGGATTTAAAGCTTAGTGAGGTAACTTCAGGCCTCACAGTAGGCCTTAGTTTTACAAAAGTGCTTATGTTTATACTGGGATGCTATTGCCATGGTAACTGATTCAGTAAGTTTGGTTTAAGGGACGTGAATGACACCTGTACAGGTGTGTGCATTTTACTGTTAGCCCGACAGGAGGTCTCTTCTTACTATTGCTTGGCATTTAACCTCAACAGAAGAGGTCTCTTATCTTAAAAAGTGAACTTTCACTACTACTAGCAACAAATTTTAAATCCCTGTTTATATATTTTTATATTTTACAACACATTATTCTTTACTTTTTCTTGTTGTTCTCTAATAATCACCCATTCTAATTCAGAATCATTTTAATCTAAGCAATTATGCATACTAGTACAGCAAATTTTACTGGAACTTGTACAGTTGTTTGTTTTCTTCTCCTTGTAAATCAGATGTCTAGCTATGATGATTATTTGTTCTTCTTGTGAAAAACATAAAGCTCCAGAAAAATAAATATCATGTCAAACCTAATAAACATCCAGTTCATGAAGAAATGTTATATTTTATGGTCTTTTTTCTGCATCTTCTCCTTATTCATACTCAAAAAGACCATTAAATTAGGAAAACATTGTATTGTGAGGTTCATGAAGCAAATACGCTGCCATGACACTAACCACACTTATACTAAGCTGTGATGCGATTCTGCAGGACTCATCCCACAAATGTCAAGTATTACTGTATGTCTGACAAAATACACAATAAATATTTTGTCCTTATGCATATTTGTTAACGTAAATTTAGCTAGCTGCTTGAATGCATGCCATTGTTGTCTAGTACATGTATTTTTTTGTCGTTTCATATCTCAAAACATATTTTCTTCTCCAACCCTTTTGTTTGGATCACTGCTTTGCACACGCTTGGCATTTTCTCGATGACTTTCAGGAGGTTGTCACTTGAAATGGTTTTCAAGTGACAACAGTCTTGAAGGTCTTCCCGGAGGGGGTAATGAGAATAAAGACAAACCATTGCAAGAGAAGGGGTGTCTAAACTTTTAAATAGCAGTTTAAAAAAAAAAAAAAAATATATATATATATATATATATATATATATATATATATATATATATATATATACATATATATATTACTGAAAAGTCCTCTAATTTCAGTAAATCTATTCACCAAATGAAACACATATTGTAGACTAATTGCACAGACTGGTGTGTTCAAGCATTTCTATCTGCTAATTATGATGATTTTTCAACTTACAGCTAATGAAAACATTACATCTATTTTTTTTAGAAGATTAGAATAGTGCATCAGAACTGCTTAAAGGTTGTTATAAAGGTACTTTTAATCTGCCATACGAGCCTATTGGAACGCATATTCTAATTTATATGATCTGTTTATTTACAAATTTAATCAGGGTTAGTTAAAAAAAAACTAAGAAACGGACATAAAAAGTACACATCTTGTCAGAGCCTGCACTAACCCTCCTGTCCTCAATACCATTGACATCCATACCAGCAAAATAGACTGCACGGCTATTTCCTGCTCAGGCGCATCAATCCAACAAGGAATCATGATACACGAAGGATGACCCAGTTCTTCTCCTGCTAACCTGCTTATTAGAAGAAGCACTTGGGCTCCTATTGTTATCAGTTCTACCGCATGTCAGAGATATCCCAGCCTTGCTGCTTCACACCAGTGTAGCGTTGTTCTTCTGCTAAAATCGAAAGTGATTCTTTTCTCAAGGCTGTGATTGACTAGATGAGTCTATGATCTCAATGAATTTCTATTTAAAAAAAAAATGAGGAACTCACCGCGGATGAATGTAAACCGGTACTTAAAGCATTTAAATTGAGGAAGTAATATAAATTGTTACAACTGGAAAGACGCCCTCGACGGGTTAAATTGCTGCTATCACTGTTTTAAAGTCTTCATCTCATTGGCTTGGCTAGCACAGCCCAAGCTAACAAGCTAGCTAACAACATTTAGCATTACCCGAGCTGTCACCAAGCCCAGCCTCGATTTACTCACCCTGGCGGTGACTTTATACACGGTGTAGCCTTTCTGATGTCTTGTAGGGTCTGTCACTGTATAAAACCGAGCGAGTTGTCCTCTGTCCCGCTGGGATATCATTCTGATAGTGACAACATTGCCGAAGCTACCAGCCGGCTAGCCGTACACATTCATTCAGCGACAGGTCTACGTTAGCGCGCCCCCCTGTGGTAGGACGGCGGTACTTCCGGCACTGATGGAACCGAGGCGGCACTACTGTACACGACAATTAAGCCATAAATAAATGGATACAATGTAATGTTTTATCTTCATTCCTTGTAAGCGTTTATCAACGTAAAACTAACAAGAATAAAACACACAAACTCACTATGTTCGTCACTGTGTTAACATTTTTATTTAAGTGAATCACATTTTTTTAGAGCAGATAACTATCACTAGATATAGATTAATTAATTGCGAAATGATTTATTATATAGGTACTCTTCCAATTTGTAGTGCATGTAATGGAGAGGAATTAAAAACAGATGTATGGGTGACATATTCTCTAGAACAACAAACCTGTTTATATGCACAACACTTAATTATTTCAGTAACAGTTTAGAAGAAAAAATCAACTGCTTTTGGGCACTGGAACATCAGAAAAAAATATACAAATTTTAAAGACTTTAAGTTTGATTTATTTTTTATAATAGAAATTTAAAGTCCAAGCTTCTAAGCTTCATTCCATTGTATTTTATGACAAAAAAATGTGTAAATTGATCTATTCTTAAGAACCTGTCCAACTTGAAATCACCTATTGTTTCCTTAACATCCTTGTATTACAAATTGCCAATTGCATTGCAAATTGATGGTTCTTTGGTTTCTAAGTTGGCATGTGAATCATTTCCAAATACAGCCATGCTACATAATAGCAATCCAAAGGAGCGGAAGGGTGATTCCTGCTGCTTTCGCCACCCAGGAAGTGGAGAGTCTGCTTGCAGCATTTTTATTATTGCAAGCAGCAGTGGGTGTCTCCATCACTTCCCTGACCATGCCATTCCTGTAGACGAATGCCTTGCTCTGTAAAAGCAACAGAAGCTGATCAATGTCATATCTCACTTTGTAACTCTGCAATAGTGTAACTGTGCAACAGTAACTTGTCTTTGTTGGTTGGGATTCTCTACTCAAATTTTGATGTAAAAAATGTGGTAGACATATAAATAAACATAAAACATGTCATGTTATCATTAGAAAGAACCTTTATATCAAAATGGATGAAAAGGGCGAATGCAATGACAAAAATCGTACTGATTACAACTGAACAAATGTCAATTTGAGAAAATTATTGCAAAACCAAACCATTTTTATACACAGACTGAGCCTTTTTGTTTAAAATGTGTAACTCAACCTGAAGAGGGAAATTAATGGCCTATAAAGAAACACTGTTTACTTACACTGGCGTCAGAGATGTACTGAACTTGTGGCAGAGTATTCAACAAGCTCTGATACTCAGCTAGGCTGTCAGAAGTAATTAAAGAGGAATTAAAAAACACAATAGTTTTGCAACAATGGTTTACACTGAATGGTGAAACTCAGGTATTTGATTACAGTGATCTTACTCATAAACTGTGTCGAGTAGAAGGGATGAATTTGGGCGACTGGTGCATGAAGTAATGTCGATTGCAGGGTAGTAGAACAGGAAAGCAAGACACATCTCATCAGTGGTGGACAAACCCATCTGAGAGGCAGGGAAATATGAAATCTAGGTCTTCATTTGTGATAAAAAAAAAACATTGATCAAAACAAAAAATGTTTAAGATGTTTTAAAGTCAGGTACTGTATGTGGCATTATACATTTTAATTTTAACAAATTGTGATATCCTCAAAAGGTTTATTTTAGTCATTCACTGTTAAAGCTTAAACTATAGATTCCTAGCACATGGAGGGACAAATCGCAAGTGTTCAGTTTCTCAAAACAATGTACAATTTTACCTGATAATAAAACTATATAATGTACGATATAAATGACAGCCTACTCAAAAGGATGTCCATGTGATTTATCCTTAGTCAGGTTTCTCTTGCATGAATCATTGTATCAGTGCAGCGTGTCATGAAGGCAATCTGCCCTCAGTTTGTCTAAATTTAGTCCTTTGTCGCTCATCTTCCTATTGACAATATTTCAGAGGTTCTCTACAGCATTTAGGTTAGGTAAGTCCTCCTGGTAAAAAAAAGCAGCATCTTCATGAAGCTCGTTTGCAATCTTAGAGCATAAAGTGCGTAAACGGCTACGCTGAGAATACACAGTGGACCAACACCAGCAGATGACCTGGCTCTCCAAATCTTTATTGACTGTAGAAACCTTCTGCTGGCAGATTGGATTCTGTGGCTCTCCAGTCTTACATCAAGATCCAGGGACCTTGTTTTCCAGTTTTTCAGTCCATGTACTTTATGTGTTTTTTTTGTTTTTGTTTCTTATGTGTCTGTGTGTGGTTGGTCTTGAAGCACCGATTCCCCCACAGGCTCTCCAAGCCGTGACTATTCCCGTTTCCAGTAAAAAAAATTCCTTCCACTCAGCTTTCCATTAAATTGACGACTGTCAAGCAGTATGTAATATAAAATTTTTCTGAGAAACTGAATTATGGATGTTCATACGTTTAATGTTTCATCAAAATGAACAACAACAAAACCTTGAAATATATAAGTCTGCAGGCACCTATATACAAGATGCATTTTTTGAATAAAATAACTGAAAAAAATGTAACTTCTGTTATTGGGTAATTTACTGAGATTAACCTGTGCTTCTTAATTTTCAATATAGTGCATAATCTGATAATGACAAAATAGATCTGTTTCTCCAGTGCTTTTAGGCTTCATCACATTTTGTACATATACTGATTAGAGGGGTCTCCTTATTTTATTTTATCTATCTATTTATTTATTTATTTTTACAGACATTTGAATGTTGGCTTTATCTGTCAGGATCCTCAGGGATGTGAATACTTAGGTTAGCTCCCTGGGGATCCTGCAATTTGGTTATTTTATGTTCATCCTTAGATCCTGATGTTGTCAGCTGTTTAGTTTCTATTCAGCATTTATGTTTTCGGGTATTGGTTAAATTAGTTCATGTCTGGTTAGCTATGTTCATTGTTATTTTATTAGTCCTGTTAGATCCTTTTAGATGCTCCTTCTTTAGTTTAGTTTCTGTCCTGTCATTTAGATTATTAGTGTATTGTTGTCATAATTTAGTTAGCCTTTGGCCTTTATTATTTCTGTAGTTCTGTCATCTGCTCCTTCTTCGTTAGATTGTTTCCCTATGTCATTGTCTTATTCCCCATTTAGATTCTGTTCTCCCTCTGCCTCTGCCAGTTCATTGCCCCTCCGGCCCTGCAGCTGATTGTTTCACTCAGTTCACCTGTGCCCAATTATCCACCCATTTTTTCCCCTCTGTCTCATGCTACACTGCTTTGGTCTACCCTGCTGTGTTCCTGGTTCCTGTAAGCCTGTGTTAATAAATCGCATTCAACTCATCATGCCCAAGCTCTTATATGCACTTCGGTCCGGCTCCTGAAAACCTGACGTTATGTTTGTTTAATAAATAATAACATGCTGGAATCTGTGGCGTCCGGATTTGCACACTTATTTGAGACATGAATAATTTAGAACCTGGTAAAGACCAGATTTTTAACATGATAAATGAATTCACAGTGCATAAGTGACTGCAAATTAACATGTACAATTCAGCTGCCATGTTGATGTGTGTCGATTTCCGATTTCCTATAAAACTGTTTAGAATTTCCGATTTCTCTTTTTGTTGTCTGTGTTTACCGCAACCATCTGTTGTAACATGACCCACCAGAGTGGCTTCAGTGCGATCTGCAGTACTGTAGGTGCACTCCACAATGATCTCATCATCCTGAAATAAAAGAAGCAAGTGATGCAGTATCATGAGGGCTCACAGTACTTTCATTTTCGACAGAACATGTTCTTGGCGGAAAGAAGTTTGTAAAGCGTACCGGTTTGACTGTCTTGATGCTTCCTAAGTTGACAATTTCTTGCATGTCAAAGTCGTAGTTTTCATTTACTCCCAAGAAATCTATTTGCTTTCCTTCTCTGCAAAGATCAACCATATATATATATATATATATATATATATATATATATATATATATATATATATATATATATATATATATATACAATTATTCTCTGAAATAGATATCCTTCTTTTTGGAGGACAAACTTATTTTCTTTGGTATGATATTACGCTCCAGCTTAGAGAGTGGGTGGCTGGCGTGAAGCAAGTACTCATCTTGTTTTTCTCACCTGAAGTGGCCCACTCTGACTTTCCTGCCAGCCAAGTGAGTGTGCAAGAGCACTGAAAACACTTGAAGGTCAGGAATGGGGTTCACAAGCTGTGGGTGGAAATGAAAAACATGCATGAATGCACAGTGCCTGGCAAAAATATGTTTTTTACACTTTGTCATGTAACAACCACAAAACTCTACATATTATGTTCTTTTGTTTTACTTTATGTGATACAGTAAAATAAGTGTGATGTGGAAGGAAAAACATACTTGGCTTTCAAAAATGGTAATAAACACAAATCTGAGTATTGTCGCATGTTATTTGCACCCATGAAGAGTCATTGCTTTGTAAATAGTGAATGGTCTGTACTTATATAGTGCTTTATCAAGCCTGGCGATCCCAAAGGGCTTTACTCTACAGTACAGTTAGTCATTCACTCACACATTCACACGTTGATTTTGGTGAGCTAGATTGTAGCCACCACTGCCCTGGGGCAGACTGACAGAAGCGGGGCCACCATACATACGGATCAGGAGTTTGACCCGGCAACCCACCAGTTCCAGGACAAACTCCTAGTTCTTGCACCAGTGTTGAGCCTGTAAAACCACCTTTTGCTGAAATTACAGCTATAAATCATTTTGGTTATTTTTCTGCCAGCTCTCCACATTTCAGGGCTGACATTTAAACAGTTGATTGATGCTAAACAGTGTTTCCCACAAAACAGCTCAGCTTCAGTAAGCCTGGACGAACTCTGTAGGAATTAGGTCTCTACTTAGACTGGATAAATCTAATGTGTATGAATGAAGTAAACCAGTCCATTGTTGCTTTGGCTTTTTGTGTGGGGTTGTTGTCCTTTTTAAAAGGTCAACATCTGCTCCAGTCTTAAGTCTTTTGCAGCATCATGTTCCTGTATCCTGCACCATCCTTCCTCTAATTATAATTCTCTCCCTGTTAAAGCAATACATCTCCAGCAGATAATCCTGCCACCACCGTGTTTTAAGGTGGCGACGGTGATTTCAGGGTATAGTACCGCGTTAGTCTTCCACCATACACAGCCCTTTGCTTTTAGGCCATGAAGTTCACTTTTGGCCTCATCTGACCAAATTACATTCTTAGACATGCTTTCTTGATCCTCAACATGCTTGTAGAAATTTTAAATGGGATTCCTTTGGGCTTCTTTAAGCAATGGCTTTCATCTTGCCACTCCTCCATAAAGGCCAGATTTCGGGTTTTAGCATGACTTATAATCTTTTTTTTTTTCCTTTTCAACAACAATTGCACGCCGCCTAGCCTTGTTCTATCTCTTAAAACCCAATAAAAATGTATTTAATTTTGTGGTTGTGTTGTGACCAAATGTAAAACGTTTTAAGGTTTTTAAATAGTTTTCCATGTCGCTGCATGTGGGTCTGGAAAGGCAATGTATTTTCCATAACATCTATTGCATATAGAGTTTCATACCTGTGAAAACAAAGACGTGTTGCAAATGCCATATGTGTGGAACTGGGGGGCTTCTGGAGGAATCTTGTACGGCATTCGGCTCACTGGAAGCACTCCCGTGGTTAGAATGCCCACATCATGCTGCCGCAGTTGGTCTGTATAGTAAAGCTTCAGACCCGAGCTGTCTATAATACCTATGTCACAAAAGAAAAATAAACTGAAGTTAAGTTAAAATCACAAACAAAGTGCTTCTGTTCTGCGATGTTTTACCTTCTTTCATTTGCGGGTTATTATAATGGATTTCCAACCTGTAGAATCGGTCACTATCTACTCCTCCTATAGGAATACCCGTATTCTCCGGAAGTTCATATGTCTAAAGATTCAGACAAAGATGAAATATTTAGACATATGTATACCAAAGTCAGACAGAAATCTAATATCTATTGATCTGTTAATAAAATCTATTAATATCAAATAAAAAAATAACAGATCTCCAATTAATTTGTTCTTACTCCTCCTCCCACTCCCCATGAAGCCACCACTCCAAAGCAGGCGTCTCCTATGTCACCCTTGTAGCACCGTTTATCATACGGTTCTTTCACAAAAGAGGGACAGTGGTACAGCAACATGTGATGGACGACTTCATGGTGATCAATCTCTGGCTCAACCTAAAGGGAAGGTTAAGCAGATTTGTTTAGGGACACATTTTGAATAGGCTGTAATATTTAACATCAAAGCAGCTATAACCAATAATATCATAGTTTAAGTTTACAACCAGAGGGTTAAAACAGCATTAAAATAGCAACAACAAAAAAGCTTCCATGCCAAAAACTATTTCACAGCCCTTGAACTTTTTTTCACTTTACAGCAACAAACTTCAGTGTATTCAAGTGGGATTTTATGGTTTAGACAGAGCTGGGTAGTAACTAGTTAAATTTACTCGTGTCACTTTTTGAACAAAATGTTCTTTTAGGAGTAGTGTTGCTGCACTGTACGTTTTACTTTTGCTTAAGTAATATTATTAAGAAGTACGCTACTCTTACTTAAGTACAATTTCTGGCTACTCTACACAACATGAGTAGCTTCATTAAACAAAGAACATACTTATATTACCCAAAAATGCACCAGAGAGACACACCTGCAGTCTATGCTAAAGTGAGACTCCTTTATGTACACAAACTTTGCTGTTTTATTCTCCGTTTCTATCTGTTGAGCTCATCAAGCCATTTGGAAGTGATCATACAGTAAACAGTAGATGTACTTTGCTCTGTTCTAACTTACTGTCTATACATTAACTGCTGTATCTGTTTCAATGAGTTTTATGTTGGAAAAACATTGTCTAGAAAAGCGTTTCTTCTGCCTGGATGTGTGACTTTGTAATTGATATTTACGTATTTTATATACGTTTTTCTTTTGTCTTTTGTATATAACCTGACATTTTTGGTCAGAATGATTACGTCATTTTTAAATATAAAATAAGTTGTTATGGTCAGTTACTCAGTACTTGAGTAGCCTTTGTACTAAATACTTGTTTACTCTTGAGCAATTTCTCGGTTGGCCACCTTTTACTTTTACTTGAGTAGAAATATGCTGAAGTAGTACTTTGAGTACATTTTTTGGTTACTTTACCCACCTCTGGGGTTAGACTAGCACAAAATAGTGCATAATTGTGAAGTGAAAATCATTCATGGTTTACAAAGTCCATTGCTGTATAAATCTGAAAAGTTTGGCTTGAATGTGTATCCTCCCTAGATGTTTAATCTACTATCCAGAATAGGAAAGGGTATAGGATGAATGTGAATGTATCAAGAGAAGGTGGAGAATCAATCAGAGAAGCAGCCAAGAGGCCCATGGTAACTCTGGAGGAGCTGTAAAGAGCCACAGCTCAAGTAGGAGAATCACAGATGAGATCAAAGTTAAACTTTCTGCATGCATAACATAATGTATAGCGGACAACTATGCACCATCCTTATAGACGAACATAGTGGTGGAAGCATCATGCATGTTTTTCTTCATTAGGGAAGGTCTTGAGGGTTCATAGAAGATGGGGGAGGCTACATGATGATGACCTTTTTATTTTACACAGAGACAAATGCATGGGGCTAGGTTATAACAAAAATGCTCATTTCCACCTGAAGTATCTGGACAGGTTGATGTTACATAGATTGTGAATTAATGATAAACCGGTGTAAAAACTAACTATATACCTTTACATTCTATACATATCCAATAAATCAATGTTTTGCACCTAGCTAACCATAATCCTACACACACACTTAATCAAACCATTATTTTACTCACATGCATTGTCCCCAAATTAGTGGAAATCTGCTTAGATAATGTCAATCTTTGCCATGTGTGTAAAACATTTTAAAACTAGTTCATGTTATAATCTCATTTGGTAAAGTATTCCAGTGACTCATGCTAACAAAAGAAAAAGCGGTTTTGTTTACTCTTCGGAGCAGCAATACCAACAATATGGGGCAATCTGAAACCTGTTAGATGCTTGGAAAGACTTGAGATGAGAATTAAGGTTCATGTTCCAGTAGGAAATGGCCCTAAAAATACAGCAAGAGCTGCACTGGAATGCTTTAGATATGTGTTAGAACGGTCCAGTCCAAACTTAAATTTAATTGAAAATCTTTGGCAATGCTTGAAAATAGCTGTTTATAGACCTGTCCTACTCAGCCTAACAGAGCTTGTGAATAGGTGACAAGAAAGAGCCAAAACTTCATTTGTTAGATGCGCAAAACTGATACCTGACAGGACTTGCAGCTGTAATTGCACTGAAAGGTGTTTCTATAAACGTTTAACCCAGAAAAGCTGAATACAAAGGCTTTGTCATCCACTGCACAAGTATGGCCTATTTTGTGTTGTTGAAATGGAATAAAAACAAATGGCGTGGGAGATTGTAGTTATACCATTACAAAATGTGAAAACTTTGAACTATATGAAAACTACTTAATTTTGCCAAGAATTTGAAAAGAAAGGTGACATTTCATATAAAGAAAGAAACATTACCTGATAAATATGATGTTTTGTGGGCAGCTCTGGAAGCTTCATTACTTTACAGTGATAGTAGGTCTTGTTGGCAGGGACAGTGATCTGCAAATAACAAACATTATATACGTTGCATAAAATTTTTACGTTCAGCAGTAATTTAAGTGTAATAAGTTCTGGTACATAATGGATTAAAAAAAAGGAATTATGATTTGGCTATGTCCATATTTCTGTTTCTTCGCCACACATCTGTCCTATATTACAGCTTAAAAATACAAGCCATGGGTTGCATGACTTATTACTGAATAAAGAATATATACTGCAATTATTTATTTGTGTATTTTTCTACCATTTTCAGTCACTCTTACTAACATTGTTCACAATCACGCTGAGAAATTTGGCATCAGGTGGGGTGGTCCTGGTCTTGTGGTTGAGCAGATTTACTTCCTTGGTGCCTCTGAAGCTCCCATGGTATCTGATGTCATCGCTTGTGCCGTAGGCATAGATTAGTTTAATAGGCTGAGCCTATAGGACAGGAAAGTTCAGAAAAACAAAGACAAAAAAAAAACCAGAACAACTTTTCAGAAACACTATGTTCTTATATGTAGAATACTTTTTTCACAGCTATTATATTTCACACGTTCAGTAGAAAGGCTCATTATTATGCTTTCATTATGTCCATTTGGGAAAACACCCAACTATTGGGGGAGTAAGAGACTGGTGAGGTGTGCCTAACAAAGACGATAGATATTACGGAGTGATACGTGAGTAATTTGAGCTGTACACTGACCCCTGCTTTCATGATGAATAGCCTATAGAGAATCACTGGAGAGTAAAACATTGTGTGACAAACAGGAAAAATCTGCTGTTCATCTATGGATGATGTAGCAAAGTCTATTCTAATGGTAATAAGAAAAAAATTGGATCTTTATGTGTAAACATGCTGGCCTACAGTTGTGACGTTATCTGCTTTGGATCTGCTGTAATCCCATATGTGACAAATAAAACACCTTACAGTGATCTGAAAGTCTTTTTCATCACAGTTCTTTATGGACCTCTGAAAAGTCATTATTGTTTGTCCATCATTTTCAATCATGGAGAGAAGGGTGTAGCTCTGGTCCTTGTCCATTAAAGGCTGTCCCTCCTCTGGTGAATAATAATCCTAACAGATATGAGGGAAAAAACATTTAAGCGCTGGTTTTTGTTTTACACAAATAAGATAAAATTAAGGTCTAATGTTTAAAGTGTGCTTACTGAAAAGTAGCTCCCAGTGGGTCCAAGTCCGCCCATTACGATGTCTGCATCGTTCATGTCTCCTCGCGGACTCAGACCAAAGCCCACCCAGCCTGTGGTGTTGACTGCCAGTTGGAACGTGATGTTTCCTTGCATATCAGCAAATCCCCACTTCAGGCAGACCAGACGCTCCACATCCAGGTACTCCATGAAAGGCAGGTTATGGTCTGTGGCCCAAGTTCCTGCCGTCCAGGCCAGGAAGACGGAGAATAGACCCAGTGGGGAAGGCATGATGTCTCTGGTAGGTTGGAAATCTTGAAACTGAGCACAGTGGCTTTGGAGCTGCCAAACGCCCTCCCACCCCGTGCAGTGACACACCTGCGCTGCTAGATGAGCTCCAGCGATATGGGTAGAAAGTGCTTCGTCATTTTGACCTTGCTCTCTGTAGAATTTCCCGGAGAGACATGCCACAACCTTTGGTGCTCAAACTTACATTAGTTTTCTTTGTGTATCCGAGATTCAAATGTCCACATATTTGAAGCTTTTTGAGTGATATCAGAGTAGTGAACTCTCTAAGCTCCTTTGTTAAAGGGCTAAGATTATTTCACACAACAACCTTCTCTGTCAAGCCTTTCCTTGTTCTTGGCGAGTGGACCAAAAGACCAGATTTTACTATTTTCCCACTGGCAGTGTCCAAAATGAGCTCAAGTGTTTGATATATGAGGAGGTGATGAGGAGAGAGCGATACTGAAAGCCACAGTGCCTTTCCTATGTCCCTCTCCCCTAGAAACTTTCTCATACGTCAAACACTTAATTTTAGCTGATACAACCTCATCTAGTGGGGATGTGAACGGTGCCATCATTCTGGATGCTGAATCCAAACTCACTGATCATTTAACTTAAGAGGAGAGAAAGAAATTGTTACCAAATTACTTATTACTTATTAATGTATTAACATCAGTTGAAGCTGGTCATTGGAGAAAGTTATTTTAAAAATGCCTGTTAATGATAAACTACATTAAAGGAGATACAGTTGAAACCAGATATTAAGATAGACTTGGTCTGTTATTTTTATTTTCAAAATGCAGAAATTTTGATTTTTTTTTTTATGCAGAAGTTTACATTGTTTCTTATTATTTGGTAGAATTGCCATTTAAACAGTATGACTAGGGTCACATGTTTTGGGCATCCTTCCTCAAGCTTCTAACAATAGTTAGCTGGAAATTTTGGCCCGTTCCTCCTGACAGAACACAGGTAAGTTATTCAGATTTGTGGGCAACCTTGCTCTCACTCACAGCTACAGCTCTGAAGGACAATTTTCTATGGGAATGCAATCACTGCGTTGTACATTTGGGACTGGTGTTTGTGCAAGCTTTAAGTTAAAATGTGCAAACAGGTAAATATTAGCCTCATTAAGCAAGATAAGGCAAGGCTCATTCCTTTATATCTCAGGTCTTCTGACTCAAATCTACTCTGCATACCCAGAAGCAGAACCAAACATGGAGAAGGAACATTTAGTTTTTTGTGCTCCACTTATCTGGAACAAATTCCCAGAGGACTGTAAAACTGCTGAAACCCTGAGCTCGTGTAAATCACGGTTAAAAACCTATTTGTTTAGAGTTACCTTTGAATTTTAATGTTTTAGTTTGTAGTCCAACTTGTCTTTTGTCTAAGGTTTTCCCTTTGTCTCTGTAATGTTTTTGTTGTTGTTCATGTACCGCACTTTGAATTATCTTATTACTGAAAAGTGCTTTATAAAGGGTTGATACACGGACAGCAAGTATGCAATGTATTTAGGTGCTAAGCCATTCAGTGATTTATAGACTAACAGAATAATTTTAAAGTCTATTCTCTGAGATACAGGGAGCCAGTGTAAGGACTTTAGAGCTGGGTTGATGTGCTCTACTTTCTTAGTCTTAGTGAGGACACGGGCAGCAGCGATCTGGATCAGCTGCAGCGAACTGATCGACTTTTTAGGCAGGCCTGTGAAAACACCGTTGCAGTAATCAATATTACTAGAGATAAACGCATGGATTAATTTTTCGAGATCCTGCTGAGACATTAGTCCTTTAGTCCTGGAAATGTTCTTTACGTAATAGAAGGCCAACTTTGTAATTGTGTTTAGATGCCTTTGGGGTTACAGGTCTGAGTCCATCACCACACTCAGATTTCCTGATTATTTCCTGACTAGCTGAAGCAACTAAAGCTGTGTGCTAACTTTTGATCGCTCCTCCATCGTCCAACAGTTATTACTTCAGTTTTGTTTTTATTCAATTGAAGAAAATGTTGGCGCATCCACGCATGTATTTCTGATCAGCATTACCTCAGCACTTGAAAGTTGAATTTATAAAAAAAATAACATCAACATTATGGTCAGTAATTAAGTTGTTGATTAACAATGATTTTCCTGACAGAGTTCTAATGTTTAATAAAGCCAGTTTATGTGATTTAGTGGTTGATATTGTCTCCGTGGCAAGTTGTATCTGACAATTTATGGCTTCTACGTATGATTGTTTATTTCTGTTTTTTGTCCTTTTAGCTTTGTTCTGTCTGCTACGTATCATCACAGATATTTTACAGCTATCTCCCATCAGGGGCCCAAGCTTATTCTGGAAATTGCCACGTCTGATAAAGTTACCACTGGGGCCTGGTGTGTATCACCGTGAAGTGATCACAGACATGTGATCACTTCACCATCACCTCCTTTTTTGAGCTTGCAGCTCAAAAAAGGAGGCAATGCCAGGTGCAGAGAAGCTGCACCTAATACCTCAGACACACACAGTAGATACGCAAAGCGATGTGCGGGAGTACCACCAGACGAAGAGGTGATCTGCGCAAATTGCGAGTTTTATTAGCCTCATTTTAAATGGTTTAAATCAGGGGTAACCAACCTTTTAGAAGTTGATAGCTACTTCATTGCTATCGTGTCATGCAAAGGGCTACCTGTACTGACCTTTGAACTAGAAAAGTCAGAGCTCACCTTAACTTTATGTAATATAAACATGTTTTTAATGCATTTATCATTTTAAATCTATGTAAGTACAAGTATGATTAAAAAGGAAGAGCAACTAAATAAAATAACATTTTAGATGCAGCTCACTGGAGGGTCCGCGGGCACCAGGTTGGTGACCCCTGGTTTAATTCAATTCAATTCAATTCAATTTTATTTATATAGCGCCAAATCATGAAACATGTCATCTCAAGGCACTTTACTAAATCAAGTTCAATCATATTATACAGATTGGGTCAGATTATACAGATTGGTCAAAATGTCCTATATAAGGAAACCAGTTGATTGCATCAAAGTCCCGACAAGCAGCATTCACTCCTGGGGAACCGTAGAGCCACAGGGAGAGTCGTCTGCATTGTACATGGCTTTGCTGCAATCCCTCATACTGAGCAAGCATGAAGCGACAGTGGGAAGAAAAACCACCCATTAACGGGAAAAAAAAACCTCCGGCAGAACCGGGCTCAGTATGAACGGTCATCTGCCTCGACCGACTGGGGTTACAGAAGACAGAGCAGAGACACAACAAGAGAGACAAAAAGCACAGAAGCACACATTGATCCAGTAATCTGTTCTACATTAGATGGTAGTAACGGGTGAGCCGTCTTCTCTGGATGATGTCAAAGTTAACAGAACGCCAGACCAGGTGTACCTACTATGAAGAAAAAGAGAGAGAGCAAAAAGTTAAAAGCTGAAATGACGACAGTCATTTCAATGTAATACAATGCAAAACTGGAGAACCGTAGAATGAAGAACAGTAGAAATCAGTAGAGTGAGAAAATTAGACCCTGATGTCCTCCAGCAGCCTAGGCCTATCACAGCACAACTATAGAGATAGCTCAGGGTAACATGAGCCACTCTAACTATAAGCTTTGTCAAAAAGGAAAGTTTTAAGATTAGTCTTAAAAATAGATAGGGTGTCTGCCTCACGGACCAAAACTGGGAGTTGGTTCCACAGGAGAGGAGCCTGATAGCTAAAGGATCTGCCTCCCATTCTACTTTTAGAGACTCTAGGAACCACCAGCAGACCTGCAGTCTGAGAGCAAAGTGCTCTGTTAGGAACATACGGGGTAATCAGAGCTCTGATATATGATGGAGCTTGGTTATTAAGGGCTTTATACGTTAGAAGAAGAATTTTAAATTCTATTCTTGATTTAACAGGAAGCCAATGAAGGGAAGCTAAAATTGGAGAAATATGATCCCTCTTGTTGATTTTCATCAGGACTCTTGCCGCAGCATTTTGGATCAGCTGAAGACTTCGAACTGCATTTTGTGGACTTCCTGATAGTAAAGAATTACAATAGTCCAGCCTTGAAGTAACAAATGCATGGACTAGTTTTTCAGCATCACCCCTGGACAGAATGTTTCTAATTTTGGCGATATTCCGGAGGTGAAAAAAGGAAACTCTGGAAACCTGTTTAATATGGGATTTAAATGACATGTCTTGGTCGAAAACAACACCAAGGTTTTTAACTTTATTACCAGAGGCCAAGTTAATGCCATCCAGATTAAGTGATTGATTAAGAAGTTTATTTTTTGAGGACTCTGGCCCAAAGATTACAACTTCCGTCTTGTCAGAATTTAAATGCAGGAAATTTAAAGTCATCCAGCTTTTGATGTCATCAAGACATGACTGCAGTCGAAGTAACTGATTGGATTCATCAGGATTTATGGATAAATATAGCTGAGTGTCATCAGCATAACAGTGGAAATTAATCCCATGCTGTCTGATAATTTTGCCAACCGGAAGCATATATATAGTAAATAGAATTGGTCCAAGGACTGACCCCTGTGGTACTCCACAGGTGACCCTAGAGTTTGAAGAAGATTTATTATTAACATGAACAAACTGGAATCTGTCCGACAGATAAGATTTAAACCAGCCTAATGCTTTTCCCTTAATCCCTACAGTATGCTCAAGTCTTTGTAGGAGAATATTGTGATCAACTGTGTCAAATGCAGCACTGAGATCTAACAGGACAAGTATAGACACAAGTCCATTATCTGAGGCCATGAGAATATCATTGGTGACCTTCACCAGAGCTGTTTCAGTGCTATGATGAGCTCTAAAGCCTGACTGAAACTCCTCAAGTAGGTCATTACTTTGTAAATGTTCACAAAGTTGATTAGCAACTACTTTCTCAAGAATTTTAGATAAGAAAAGAAGATTAGATATAGGTCTGTAGTTTACTAGCTCATCTTGATCAAGAGAAGGTTTCTTAAGTAAAGGTTTAATAACAGCTACTTTAAAAGCCTGTGGTACATATCCATTTACTAAGGATAGATTAATCATGTCTAAAATAGGACCACTGATCAGAGGGAATACCTCCTTAAACAACTTGGTTGGGATTGGGTCTAACATACAGGTAGAAGGTTTAGATGAAGCTAAAATTTTAGATAGCTCAGAAAGCTCTACTGCTTTTAAACAGTTCAGACACTGCGCAGGTTCTAAGGATTCCTCCAATGCTGCCTCACTTACTGAGGACGAGGTAATCATGTTTGGGAGGATGCCAATTATTTTATTTTTAATGGAATCAATTTTATTTATGAAGAATCCCATAAAATCATTACTGCTAAGAGCTAAGGGGATGGCTGGATCAACAGAGCTGTGGCTCTGGGTACGTTTGGCAACTGTATTGAAGAGAAATCTAGGATTATTCTTATTCTCCTCAATTAATGATGAAAAATATGCTGCTCTAACTCTGCGAATGGTCTTGTTATACAACAATAGACTGTCCCTCCAGATTAGGTAGGATTCCTCTTGGTGTGTAGAGCGCCATTTTCTCTCCAATTTCCTAACATTGTGCTTCAAGGAATGCAGCTCTGAATTAAACCAAGGAGCCAGCTTCCTGTGAATAATCACCTTCTTTTTCAAGGGAGCTACATTGTCTAATGCAGAACGCAATGACAAAGTCATACCGTTTACAAAGACATCTATTTGTGAATTGGAAGAAACAACATTGCTGCCATCTACAGGGCATTTCTGCAATACGGAGGATATTAAAAAGGGGACAGACTCTTTAAGTTTTGATACAGCATTATCCGATAAAGATCTACTATAATGGAACCCTAACTTTAAATAGTTAGAATGGTATAAATGTTCTTGCTGTTATATCACTGACTTTTGACATCCATTTTTTGTCCTCTGTTATTCATTTCTTACTTTTTGATTGCTTATTAAACATTAGGCTGTTTAACATTAATATTGTTGTTTAGATTTTGTTTCTGTGATGAAGATGTCTACTATTATGTTGATGTGTAATATTATACATTTCCTAGATTTATCAGTCACATTGTTTGGCAAGATTTGCTTTTTGTTAGTTTAATGATGATGATGATAATGATGATGATGATCAGTACAAGTAAAAGTTTAATACATAATTCAACTTTGTATGGTAAATTAAAAATACTCACTTGGTGAGGGAGTCTCTGCTGCTTCTGTTAGCATTAATTAGAAACAGTCAGATTTTATTTCACTTGGCTAAAATCACAACACCTCTTTCATATTGTTGGTGGAATCTGGGAAGGAGACATTTGGGCTGAGTGGGGAGAAAGGGGAGGCGGGAGCAGTCTGGGCTGGTGTCTGGGGGAGGGAGGTTTTGGGTTTTCTGTAGGAGTTATGGGTCAGAATACAGGAATGTATTCAACGTTCAACGTCTTGTTTTTATATCGCGTTTGGAGTAATGGCTTCTTCCTCACCAAGTTAAAGGGCTATTTCTACGCTCTCTGAAGAAATTTGGACTCCATTTAATCATCTGTGCCTCGAAATCTAATTTAACAACAGGAGCATATGTAAAATAGAGTTTGAGATGGATGAAAAACTTTTTTTTCTATTTGTTTTGTTTCGTTTATGTGGTTGCTGCTTTACTTTTCTTGAGACAAGTGTGTGATTTAGTAGTAGTAGTTGTAGTAGTTTAGTTTGATTAAAGAGTGTTAGCCTCACTCATCTCTTACACTATTTATGAGGATTAATTTGAGGGTAATTTTTTCCCCTAGTTGTTATTGGGGCTGCATGGTGGTGCAGTTGGTAGCACTGTTGCTTTGCAGCAAGAAGGTCCTGGGTTCAGCTTGGGGTCTTTCTGCTTGCATGGGTTCTCTCTGGGTACTCCGGCTTCCTCCCACAGTCCAACAACATGACTGTTATTTCAACTGGTCTCTCCTAATTGCCCTTAGGTGAGTGTGTGAGTGCATGGTTGTTGGTCCTGTGTGTCTCCATGTTGCCCTGTGACTGACATGTGAACAGAACTCCCATGCCTTTTTTTTGTCTAGAAAATACAGGCCTTCTAAATCATTCTAAATGTGACAACGGCACTCCCTGCTGTTTAGTCTGTATCTGCGGTCAGAAGTATGATGACTATTATTAATAAACTCCAAAAAAGTACCAAACTTAATGTAACTGAAGTATGTCTTTAATATCAATGCCTTGATATTATTTTTGCCATAAAGGGGGGGGGGGTGCACTAGGTAGCCTATCACTCAAGGAAGATTGGCCAATGATAGTGGCCAACTTCTACTAATTCAGTTTCTACTATTTTTCTTTTCAAATCTACAAGACATCCAATCCTTTTTTGGCCCCACAGATAGGAGTTTACTCTAAAATAATTGCCACATCGATTTTACCAGCGTGCTCAGCTCAATACATCTTGTCTTGCATTGTAATGTCAAATCTAGTCCAACAGGGGGAGACGCTAGAGCTGAAAATGAACTCAGGGAGAACATGGGTGAGGTCAGCCGCCCCCCCCCAGCCAGTTGAACTATCTGCAACATGTACAGATAAGTCAGCAAACGTGGTGTGGCTTCCAAAAGATTAATACAGCAACCATGACAATCACACGAATCAGACAGAAAGCGGATCCACGTTTCAAAAGTATCAAATATATCAAAAAGAAGAAAAAATAATAATAATAAAGAAAAAACTGGAATTCTAATGTTTTATTTAGAATTATGACTTAATTATTCCATGTATACCTAAATTAACATATTTATTGTAATAAGTAGGGGTGACGATATTAAAATATAAATAAACATGCATAATATTTAAACGCTATCTTTCCAAAGACGGGTGATGTTGTACTTTCCTATTTTCTTAGATGATTAATAATTTCAGAGTTGAGTTTGCGAGGGAGCCACATCGGACCAAGGTGGACTACCTTTCCGGTTTCTATCTCAGGTCACTCCCTCCTCTGCGCTGTCAGCAGCTCTTTACACGGTTCGAGGTGGGCTGTCTCGCTCCGAACCAGCCCCGTCTTCACTTTCCCCCCGTTTTCTTTCCTGGTTTTTAAGCTTTAGACATTTTTTTTAGTCGTTTGTTGTGGGGACCGTGTCGCGAAGACTTTCGGAAGGGGAAAGTTTTCTTCCAGCAGCAGTTGAAGAGCAGCCGAGGAGGGGGTGAGAGATGACCAGCTGAGGACTGGAAACCTTGGGGGGGAAAAACACACACGGGCCCTGTTTCTGTAATGATTGATCAACGCTGCCACAATGGCGTCAAAGGTAGGAATAGTAACTTTTCTGTGAGTTTTAAACGCCATCATCTCGGTCTTGTCTGCTGTAGTTTCCGCTGACAGTTTTTTTTCTCTCTCTATCCAGTATTTGTACTAGCAATGGACTCGGGTTGTAGTTTGCCAAATGTTGCTGTGAATATTTGTAAAGCGACGTTTCAAATTAAACGAATTTTAAAGTGTTTCATCAACGCGCGATTGTTCACGGCACATGTCAATGCGCTCACAGCGAAACAACTCCTTTTCGTAAACGGGGAAAATGTATATCGTCAAGAAAATGTCTTGTGACATTTTACAGCCTCCCCAGTACAGATCTCTACGACTTCCGCTGAATTGTGGGAAATGTAGTCTTCCGGTTGAAGCTTTTGTAGCGTTGAGATATCGGAGGGGGAAAAAAAATAATTTCCAAAACGATCAAGATAAGAAACGGGTATCGTTCAGGTGTTTTTCTACCTTACAGAGATAAAAGCAGTTAAAAATTATATAAAAATTGTTTCTATGCATTTTTGTCTTTAAATGTGCGATACACGTACATAACATATATGCTTTACCTATTAAACATTTTTGCTTTAATATTGTTATCTATTTACTGTAATATTTTGCCCATCTAAATAAAAGAACAAGAAAAGGACAATTTATGGCTGAAAAGAAATACGTTAAAAACAAGTTTTATTGAATAAAATTATTTATTTTCTTGATGATATAAAACCAGAAAAACTGTGATGTATGAATATTATTTTCCGTTTAGTCTTAACCAGTCAAAATAATTTGCTGTCACAAATATTTTTTTTGTATTATGATTTTTTAAAGACTTTTTCTAAGTAACATAAACTCAACATTGAAATTCTTACCATCGAGGCATGGGTCCATATTCAAAATCAGATTCTCGCAGTATGTTAACCTTTAGTAAATATATTGAATTTAACTATGTTTACAGCAAACCTTTAAACAAAGAAGTTGCAAAGTGATTAATTGTTTTCATGTAACAGTAATCATTATTTTAGCTGCTAGAATTATATACCATATTTCTTATTGCATTTTAATGTTATGGCATTTTTTTATTGTTAGTTTGTTTGTGGTATATCCCACAAATCTAATGGTAGTTTACAAGTACCTATTATGTAGATGATATACCTTTTGGCCTTTGATACAGTTACACAAGTATATAAAATTGTTATTAGCTGGTTAATTAGTCAGGCTACCTGCTCTGTTAGCCTATGAGCATTTTGCTGTTTAACAGGCGTGCTAGTTTAAGTGTAGTTTAAATAAGTGTATTTAAGTGTAGTTTTAAAACACACTCATGATCACGATTCCGTGATCATGAGTGTGTTTTTCACGACGAGAAACATATTTGACTTTCTTGTGAGTGTTGGGAAAGTGTTACAGCCTCTTTTCAGCTAGCTGATCGGCACCGCGCCGTAAACAAGTGGCGGAGGGACACTGCGTGCTTACTCTATGCCAAACAAAGCCGGAGAAAACTCTGGTCACGCTTTCTCCAGAACGGTGTCAAAAGTACTAGAAATCGTAGGTATGTTATGAACATTTTTGTAGTGTTTAAAACTCATCCATCTGTTGTCATCCGGTGGATCTGATGGATTCCAAGGAGCTCAAAGGCCAGAAGGGATGCATAGTTCCCCGGTCAGGTTCAGGGTCTTCCCTGGGCTGTTGTCCCAGTGGGACGTGCCTGGAAAAGCCAGGAGACGTATTGATCGAATTGACAACCCACGTCAAATGGCTCCTTTTAATGTGGAGGAGTTACAGCTCTTGTTATGATTTTCAAACCTCAACTTTTTCCAACTTCAGGACAGATGATGCCAACATGCTACAAAAGCCTGAAGCTTTAGGTCTTTAGATGAATTAGTAAATGTCTTCTATTTAGCAGAATGAGTTAAATAGTAAAATAATTTTTACCAAAATGTTAACATAGGAGGTAAAATTGGAAATTATTCAGTCTTAATAAGTCTTAATCAGTCTTATGCCAGTCCTGTCATGCTACATGGACAGAAATGATAGGTTTGCCTGCGTTGGTGAGGCCTTTTTACAGAGACGTTCATGACTTGCCCTTATAAATATTCCCTTGATCATTCATGTCCTTATTGAAGCGTGCGCGCTAAAACTACAGCGGCTCTCCGATCGGCCTCACATTCCACCACCGGAAGAGTTTTCTCTTCACTTTTTCTCACTAATGAGTAAATAATGAATGTTTCCTCTTGTGGTTGCAGACGGAGCTATGGATCAGTAGATGTGGTTGTGTGGGAGAGGCAATTGAAATTTGGCAATAATCAGCTGCAGAACTTGCCTGAAGAAGAAAAAGAATAAAAAAACCTGTTTGGCCTGTTTATCTTTTACCCTTATTTTTCTCCACAACTGTTAGCTTGCCACGGGGGTCATTGAATGTCCTCACTGTGGACTAATGTTTAAGGAACAGGTCCATTGATCACCCTTTCTTGTTTGTTTTCAGGCACAGGTTTTATATGACTTCACCGCTGAGCCTGGAAACAATGAGCTGACAGTGAAAGAAGGCGAGACGATCACGATCATCAATCAGGTAAAAAAAACCCAAAAAAAACAAAAAAACTAAAACTGTCCTTGTAATGGACACAGAATGCATGCTTTCATACATTTGTGTGTAAAAATAGTATGTTCAGATTTAGCCGCTTTCTCACTGAGGAAGAGGTTTATTTTGGATTAGGCGTTATTTTCGTGGCGGGGAGGGGGGGGGGGAATTAACCAATTAATTAAAATAAAAAAGGGACGTTGGATGTAAGAAGCTCTCTCTGGTTTTAGCCTTGAAAACTGACTCAGCTCCACAGAGCACAATCGCATGATCTCGTGTCGTTTGAGTTGTGCCTCATAAATTACACACAGAAGAAGAAGAAGGAAAGAAAGAAAGGACGGACGGACGCGAGGGGAACAAATGACTGAACAAACATGATGTCATTAGTGTGGAGTTGCCAGCAGTTCAAAGATTACTTGCGCTGTGCTGACCTACATAGTTTTTTAATCTAAGTCTGACAGAACTGAATCAGGAAGAGCTAGTGTGTTTTTTTTCTTCTATTAAGTAAACAGGTTGCTGGTAGAGGTGGGCAATAATTCAATAGTAATATATATTGCGATATAACTTTATTCAATTGGTGATATATTTCTGGTATTTCAATATACATTACAGTCTATGATTACAGCATTTATCACTGACTGACGTTCTGGGTTTTAGGTAGTTTCAATGCGT
The DNA here is from genome assembly GCA_037039145.1 of Fundulus diaphanus. NCBI lineage: Eukaryota > Metazoa > Chordata > Actinopteri > Cyprinodontiformes > Fundulidae > Fundulus > Fundulus diaphanus. Next base: position 28,354,735 of record CM073142.1, on the reverse strand, counting down.
TCTGTTTTATAAAGCAAATATTTCTAAAATGTTATATTGGAGGAGTTTTATAAACGAGGCAAAATAATTGTCAAACGTTTGTGCAGGCATCTGTCGTGGGCATTCTTGCCAGTCTTTCTGAGGCTTTTATTTAGTTTATATCGATATCGTAATTATATTGTATCGGCTGAAACTGAGCAATGTATGGTGATATAAGTTTTTGGCCATACCCGAGTTGCTGGTAGTTTTAGAGACTTTGCAGAAGATCTAGAGCCTCCATATGTTTCCTTCGTCACGTCTCAGCCACAAAATGTAACACATTTTATTGGGACCAGTGAAATGTAGGGGACGCTGTGTGGAGCCACCTTTTACTGCAACTACACCTGCAAGCATCTAGATGTGCTTCTCACATCTAGATGCTGAAAGTAGCTGTTTTTTTTTTTTTTCTTTGCAAAGTAGCTCAAGCTGATTCAGATTGGAGGGAGAATGTCTGTGAACATCGATCTTTCAAGCCTTGCCACAGTTTCTTCATTAGACATCGACTTGGTAACCCTAACACATTCTTGTTGAAACTATTCCATTGTAGCTCTGGTGCGATCCTGCTAAGATAACCTTTGCCGTCGGGAGACTTTTTGGAGACTCAACAGACTTTCCCCCTGGATTGCCCTCGATTTAGCTCCATCCATCTTCTGATAAATCTGATCGCTTTCCCCACGCCATTATGCTTTGACTACCATGTTTCAAGGTGGGGATGGTGTGTTGAGGGTTTCAGCTTCAAACTTCTTCAGAACTTTATCCGTGACTGTTATCTAAGCCGTAACATCTAAGCCATAACAAGGCCTCTTTGGGCAATAATGTAAAGCTCAGAACTCCACACTACTCCAGACATTTGAATTGAGAAAGCTTTCTGGATGGGAAGCGAGATGTCTTCAAACTTCAGAAAAAAAAGTCCAGTTGTTTTGTTTTTTTACCTTTTTTGGACGGATTCATCTCTGACCTGTTTGGCTTATCTTGATGTCCTATGTTGACTAAAATTCTCTAACAAACCTCCTATATAGGGGTATTTGAGTAAAGGGGACTGAATATAAATATAGCCATAGTTTTCAGATTTCTATTTTTTATTTTTTTTTAAACAGAAAACAATGTTGTTGTTTTTTTTTATATATATCGCACATCACTCTGTGCTGGTCTATCATATAAAATCCCAATAAAATACATTGGTATTTTACTTTGTTACGGCACTGTAAATCAAGAGAGCAGGTTCGCTTCTGGGTTTGGAGTCACCTGCACGTGCAACACCTGTGGTTTAGAGTATTTATTTCCCACCTACCCTCCCCTATACATTCTCCGCTTATGTGTAACATGCGTCTCCTTTCATCCCAGAATATTGGAGGCGGATGGATCGAAGCGCAGAACTCAAGAGGAGAGGTTGGACTGGTGCCTGAAGATTACATTGAGGTGAGCAAGAAAACGCGCGGCTCATGAAACGAGCAGTGAGCTGGATGATTCGGGAGGATGCATCCCCAGCGTCGTTAAAACCAAAGGCAGACTAAGGCCTGCCGTGAGGTCAGTGTGAGAAGAGTGCGTGCCCTCCACATCGGAGACCCGGATACACGAGCTCGCTGTGGTGCCGTCGCTTCGCCTGACATTGAAATCACAACAGGATGTGCCTCCTTCAGGGATCTGCTGATTGGGGTGTTTTTTTTTTTAGTGTGTTTGAGTTTTGGTGTCCAGCTTGATCCGGTTACTCTGCCTCTGTGGAAATGATTCACCCTAAAGACATTCAGACTCTGAATAGGAGTAACGTCTGGGATGGGAACGGTTTAGCTCCCGTCTTTTTAAAAACCTTCTGCAACAACTCCTGAAGTAACTCCTGTTTGTACACGTGATAGAGGTTGATAGACTCAACAGTTGGAACTGTCCAGACAGGCTTGCCTGACCTTACCGGTATCAGGTTACCGCTCCAGCTGCTCCAGGCCTGTTTTTATCTCGTGCCCAGCTTTTGCAGATGAAAATCGAACTTGCCGTGCAGGTTTTGGGTATTTATGTAACACTAAGAGTCTGTTTCACAAGAGGCAGCTGTTCATGCCTTGCCTTAAGGAAAAAAAAAAAAAAAAAAGAGGGTGCCGAAGAGCGTTGCGCTGTGGTTGAGTCGCAGAGCAGATGTGGGAGTCACCAGCCGGTGCTGTCACAGTTTGTTTGCCAAGTGTGGGGAGGACAGCCAAGAAGAGCACCACGTTACCATAGAGAAACGTACTTTTGGAAATCATTAAATCATACCGACATTACCTACATTTTATTTTCACCTAATGTCACATTTTTTTTTTTTTTTTCTGCTTTCATTTTTAGCTCAACAAGGAATTTCCTGCCTTCCCGGGAGCCGTAACGACGGCACCCCCTTCAAACACAGCAAACTTTACATATCCGGACCTCTCGGTCTTTGATGCGTTTGCGCCTGCAGCAACACCTGCACAAAACCAGGTAACGTGCCAAGCTGCGCAGGATTCTGGTACCGATCTACTCTTTATGTTTATTTTACAGGCCAAGCACCTCTGCAAGCAGACCACCTGCCATCTTTCTTTTCCCCCTTTTTTCGAAGTACTTCACAGGAGTATCGGTACTTCTTGAACCTTCCTGCATTTTGTTATAGGACAACCACAACCTTTAATGTATTTTTGGAGGACTTTTATGTGATAGACAAAGTTAAATTAGCACCTAGGTCTCAAGTGGAAGAAAAAGGATTCCTGGGTTTTATATTCATGTGGGTGTGCACATATATTCAGTTAGTCTTCAGGGGTACGTCTCTACCAGCTTTACACATTTGGAAACAAACAATTTTCACATTGTTCTTTTCAAAATAGCTCAATTCTTCTTTGGTTTTTTTATTACGTGTCCTGTCCAGCAGTGTAAGACTCAGGATGGTTTTCTGACAAGCCCGTTATCAGACATTATTTTGGGATGATTTGAAATGCAGTGGACAGGGAGATGGATATGAAAGGGGAAATGGAGAGAGGTGAGGCGAAGGGTTAAAACGGAGAGAAGAATAGTGAGACCGAAGGATAAAGTGAGTAGAAGATACCTTACTAGGAGTCTGCTTCTATACCTGCAGAGAAAGAGAGAGAGAAAAAACAGAGCAAACAGAAAAAGTATCACTAGGACAAACGCATATATAATGGCATCACCACTGAAAAAAATCACAATATTATTTAACGCAGGATGTATTTAGTGGCAATCGCAGCTAAATATAGAACTTATTTGTATATCTGTGTATCTCTAATCACCTGGATCCAAACTCCTGCAGGTGTGTGTGAGCGCGCTTGTATACGTAAAGTTTCTCCATTTTAAAAAAAAGTCTCATAAGCGGGCGTCAGGAGCTACATGCTGAGAGGTCTTACAGGGCCAGCTCTGTCTGTATGACTACTGTCGTCGTCCTGCTGGAAGGTAAAACCTCCACCCCAGTCTCAAGTCTTTTGCCGCCTTTCAGAGGTTTTTTTTTGTCCAGCATTTAGCTTCGTCTTTCTTCCCGTCAACTCTGACCGGCTTCCTTGTTCCTGCGGAACGAAAGCTTTCCCACAACATGAGAAAGCGACCACCTCGTTTCGCCATGGGAATGGTGTTCCTCAGAAGGATTTGCAGTGTTTTGAAAGTGGATGACGTGCAGTTGTCTTTTCTTCATAGTCTCCCACCTGAGCTGTGGATCTCTGCAGTTCCTCCAGAGTCACTTGAGGCCTCTCTGATTAGCGGTCTCCCTGTCTGGTATCTTTATCGGTCTTTACGATGCTGTTGTTCTCTGAGGCCTTCACAAAACAGCTGTATTTGTTGTGGCATTAGATCACCCACAGGTAGACTCTGCTATGTGACTTCTGACGGTAATTGACTGCAATGGATTTTATTTTGGGGCATCAGAGTAAAAAGTGACTCAATACAAATGCACACCGCACTCTTTAAACGGCCTTTTTATTCAGATTCGCACTTATGCGCTACTCAGCGCCGGTTTGTCCATCAAATACTTTAAAATTTGTGGTTGTAACATAACGAACTGTAAAACAAAAAACACCCACGGGCTCTTTACCTTTCCGCGACACACGGCAGGATGATGTGATGTTGAAGGAAGAGCAAAAAAGCGGAAGCAGGCTGCGACCAGATTGGATTCACAGTTGTGTCCAGTTTGTGTGAACCCCAGATGCAGAAGTGAGAGCGGCTGCTGCCACAGATAGCATTTTCAAACTGACACACGTTTTTGCTTTAGTAACGCAGAGAGGAAATAAGCTGAGTGGCGTGTTCTGTCTTTAGCAGGCAGAAACTTCCACAAAAAAAAAAAAAGAGCGCTGCATTGGTGAAACGGTTTGGGCCATAGCATGTTTAGGAGTCACGACAGGAAATGTCAGCTTTGGTTCCTTATAACGTCGTTAAATATTTAAGCACATAGACTTAAGCATCATCCTTCTCTCTGCTCAGTTTTAACCTGCACTGCAGGCGCTTTGTACTGATCTCACCTTCTATTCCCCTCAAGGTGGATTCTGGGGCCTTGAGTCCCGTGCCAGACACCCCCGACACCCCAGTTTCCCCCTTCTGCCCGTCCCCCGAGGAGGTAAATGCCACTTGGGGGCTTGACAAGCTTGACAAGAGGCATTAGTTTGAGCCTTCTTGCCTTCAGCAATTCTCACCCCTGGGGCATCTGTTTGATCTGCTTTCACCCACTGTCTAAAAAAAAAAAAAAGCATGATCTCACCTTTTTCTCTCACCTTGCACCTCAGAGCAGAAAAATGAACGTTCCCAGATCACACAAATCATCACCCACACCGGATGACGCGAATCAGCACTGTTTATTAGATATGTACCGATCACAGCTTTATAGCCTGATTTCAATATCCAGTTGTTGTTGTTGTTTTTTTTACTGATTCTGATCTCACCCCCCTAAAAACTATAACTGTATTCAAAATGTTTTTCACAGTTTTTGTTTCAATTATACACCTGACTTATCATTACAAAATTGCTTACAGCTACAAAAAAAACTATTGCATTATCATTGTGTGAATTAATAATATAATGTATATATACAGACAGTTTTTGCATCTAGACTTTGCATCGCAATAATACATTCAGCCCGGCAGTGGCGAAAGGGCCTAAGTTGCTCAAAGTGTTAGAAGCATTGCAATCCTGCATGAGAAGGACGGAAGTACGGAAAATATCTTTTCATCTGTAGTGATACCGTAATTGTAATGTTTGATGATAATATATAATATGTAATTTCATGATTTGGTGTAATTACTTACTGCCCTAGTATCCTCCAAGTAACAGGTCAGAAGCATTTGTACAAGTTATTGCAGAATATCTCTTTCATCAGACAGAATGTAGCTTCATTTTTAGCTCAGTGCAGACCAGAAGTGCACAGATCTTACAGTTTATTTAGCTTTGTCTTTTGTAGCTCTGACTAAATGAATGTTTTTATGAGGAAAAAAAGCTTGGATTTGTTGATAAATACATTAGGCGGTTGAATCATTTTTTTAATGTAACATATTTCATCAAAAGTCTACTGTGTAAGTTAATACTGAGGCAGCAAAATATAGTAGAAATATTTTTAACAAAGCAAAGACAAAATAAGTTCGGGGCGAGCTGTTATTGAACCGCTTTTATGAGCATTTAGATTTAATAAATGTAATACCCAGCTCTGTGTCTATATCCTGGGTGGTGAATAGGGCCCACATTGCCTCAAGATTTTCTGCCACACTGCAAACATTTTTAAGCCGAACATATTTCGTGGCACATGGAGGTTATCAGAGGGATAAAAATAGAGCGTTATAAATTCAACCAACTGTTGGGACCTCCAGTGCTTGCAAAGTAAAATTAATTCTTAATGGTGGCACGTATGAAGTGGCAGGCATAGCTCTGTAGGAAATAGCAAGTCTACTGTTGATGGTTTAAATTGATAATTAGGAAGTTGCGTTCACTGACTGAGTAAGAGATCAGTGATTAGGAAACAGGACCAGCCGATCAATTGATGCATCCAACTTATTCATTCAGTCACCGTTCAATTCATTAATTCTGTGAAATAATGAATTGAACGGCCTTGATTTAAAAAAAGGAGGAGCATTTTCCTCGAGTCGACGTAAGCAACAGGAAAACATGGACCATTTAAAAAATTAACACACGGCTGTTTTGCTCCTACACTCAGTCATTCGTCTCAGAGTTTGGTTAGCAGCATGCAAATTTTAACCCGCAAGTGACACACACAGACAAACACTGTTGCATGCGTTTATCTGCAAGTTTCAGAAGCATGACGCGGACTTTCACTTAGAGCTTGTACATGCCGTGACAACATGGTACCCTAAGCAATAGTGTGTATGTTTGAGCATGTGTCTTCCTGCAAATAGTACAACATTCGATCTCGTTTAGATGAAGGCTCCTCCAGAACGAATTATCTCTTAATATACTCCCCGCTAAAGGAAAAGGTCTGCGGCAGATTTAAAAAGCATGTTGGTTTGGGACTACTGTTGGCTTCACATGAAACACAGAGTGTCTGTCCTCTCTCCTCTCTGCCACCACAGTCGTCTCTTTCATCTCTCTCTCTCTCTCTCTCTCTCTCTCTCTCTCTCTCTCTCTCTCTCTCTCTCTCTCTCTCTCTCTCTCTCTCTCTCTCTCTCTCTCTCTCTCTCTCTCTCTCAGGCTAGCAATGGTAATGATCCCTGGTCAACGTGGAACGCAGACCCTTCGGGGGGCTCCAACAGCAACTGGCCGTCTAATCCGGAGGGCACTCAGACTGGGAAGGGTGCCGCTGACCCCTGGGGCCCTGTATCCCAGGGCCACCCTCAGGCTTACCAAGGTCCAGGTAAAACTAAAAACGGCTTGTTTTTACCGCAGCTTTGTGTGTGTGTGTGTTAGGCCGAACGTCGTGGCAGAATAATGATTTCAGTTTTGCAGCTTGTTTAGATTGTAGTTTAAATTTTTTTTGTTCAGATTGGAGTTCATGTATTAAATGTAGGGTTTTTTACATTAAGAAGCATGTATTAAAAACACTTGAGAATATCTGAAAAATAGTAGAAATTTCTAATGTTTTGCATTACATTTTTTCTACATCTTAGAAATGACATTGTCTTGTTTTAGGTCCGTAAGGATGACCAAATTCTTCAGACTGCAAAGTTTACATAAAAAGTATTAGGGCTGTGCATAAAAATTGATATAAAGATTAATATTGATGTTTTTAAAAACTATTTAATATCGATATTCTGGCTTTCAATATCGATATACCTCCCAACCCCTAGGGGGCGTTCACAGCCCTGTAGGGGTTGGGAGTTCACAGCGAGGAAGTGCAAGTGTGACGAATTTGCAGAATAGCAGACAGGATTTTAGAAGCGCCTTCGTCCCTAAAATGAGACGTTTGGGCACATTTTTGGTTTCTGTGATACGTTAAATGCATTGAACCAAATGCCCTTTATTTTCCTATTAATATATCAGCGTTCAATAAATTGAACATAAATATAATATTTGGCTGGTTTTGTTGATTGAATGACTTTGAGCATTAATTTGAAAGTAATAAATATCGATATTGGGGTCAAATCAAGCTGAGCTATATCGAGAATCGTATTGTATCGTGAGCTATGTATTGAGAACCGTATCGAATCGGCTCATCCTAGATGATACCCAGCCCTTCAAAGTATTTGTTAAAATTGTCTTTCCATGAGCGTCTCGTGATAGTTTGCCGGAGTTGTGACGCGTTCCTCCTGACAGAACTACTGACACACCTTTTCAGCTCTGCCCACTAATTTCCTTTCATGGCTTCGTGACGGCCATTCCAAAACCTTGACTTTGTTGTCTCTAAGCCACTTTGAAGCTCATTCGGTGAATTGCTTAGGGTCGCTTACCTCTTGGAAGACTCATTTATGCCACGACTCTTAATTTCTTGACCGATGTCTTGAAATGTTGCATCAATATTTGATCATAAAGCGCTTTCCTCAGGGAGTCACCTGTTTTGTGAAGTGCGCCCGGCCCTTCTGCAACATACCTGCCACAACATGATGCTGCCACCTCTGTGCCTCATAGCGGGGTTGGTGCTCTTCGGCTTGCAACCTTCCTCCTCTTTCCACCAAAAGTAGCAATGAACATTATTTGGTCTAATGAACAGTTTTAGTTCCATTTGACCACCGATTGTGTCTCCAAAGATCAAGTTAGCATCTGCACGCTGTAATCTGGCTTTTTATGTTGTTTTTGGAATAATGGCTTCTTCTTCTCTGATTGGCCTTTCAGCCCATGTTATTATAGGACTATTAAGGACTTTTCTGTGCCGTTAATAAAATCCCTTCGTCCTTGGGAGACAGAGCGATTATCTCTCCAGGTTGTTATGATGGTTGGACATTAACGTGGTGTTCAAACTTAAATCCTGTTGTTAAAACAGGTGAATGAAGCCGACCTGTGGATGCCCTTACTGATATCCTGCCTGATGTCTTTAGGTTTCTTCATGATGTCACATGAGGAAGTAGTTTGGCGTAGGTGTTGCCTTAAAATAACCACGTTTAACTTTTGACTCTGATGAAAGTAGTAAAATCCTCTTAAAAATGCTCTGAACCTTTTGACATTTAGTAAATATCCATCATTTTGATGATCTTACCTGACCTAAAGCATAGTGGAATTTGCAAAAAAAAACAAAGATGTGTGGCCTTTTTTATGGCGTTAATAAATATCTGGTTTCAGCTGTATCTCATTACAACCCAGTTTTCTCTGGTATGTTTGGAGTTAGTTCAGGTGCATATTTCTGAAACATGACTCTTATTCTGAACAGTTTGAGGTGATGATTTGCTCATGTAAGTCGAAATGCGGCCTTTTTGCTCATTAAGGCATTCTGTGTTCCTACTGTTTGCACGTGCTTCGGGTGTCTCTTTTATTTGTGATAAAAATTAACCTTTCTCAAGCTTTTTGGTACGAGACGAGTTACCTCGCAGGTGGATCTTGATGAGTCTTGGCAGATTTCACCATAACTTCCTCTAGAACAAAATCCATTTGCAGATATATGCTAATTATTTCCTTGATCTTGGGTCATGTGGAGCCCAAATAGCCCCCCAGCTGTTTGTGCTGTAATCTGTAAAGAAATAAAACAGTTAAATTTAGTTAAACAGAAGACTGAAGTCTTGTGACATCCATGTGACTATGAATGATTTGCTTGTTGAGGAAAGTCGAGCCAGTAAAAGTCTTTCCTGCTGTGAACCAGGAGCGTATTATAAATCTCTGAGCAGCTGATTACTTTCAGGTTTATACAGCTTCTGAGACGAAACCCCTTTGTCTGTCGCTGATAAATTACAAGCTCTTCATTGTTGCTGGCGATGGTAATCACGTAGCTTCTGCTGCATCTGGCTGCAGGCCTTTATAGTAATATAAATCAGTCAGCTGCTACTGTTTTTGTTGCTAAGCACAGTTTTAGACCCAGCTCACAATTAAAAAGGCAATAATTTGTACATTTTGGTAAACCTATTGTGTAATCTGCATAAATGTTGTTTTAATTACACATTTGTTTTAGATTGTATGCTCGTGTCCTTCAAAATAATAATAATATAATGCAGACATATGCATGATATCGCCAACATATGCTGTGGATTTTGAAAAACCTGCATTCGCCCCTGTTAAAATGGCAGTTTCTTCTGAAATGAAAAAAATGAAACTGATGAATAAATTAAGAGAGTTGTTCAGAGATTTGGATTTAACTGTAAAATTTCCAAACAAACTGATTTTACCCTATCGAAGAATGGATTCTAACTACACCTTTTGTTACAGCGTGAGCATTTATTTGTTCACGGTAGCAATCTGTCATCATCGTACGTGTTGTTTTGGCAATATTTGGTCTCTCAAGTGTGCAGTTGGTCTCAAAATCTGTCATATTCTAACAACGCATTTTGTCCACAGACATCTTTGCGTCTTTGGAAAGTTTTTTTTTTTTTTTTTTCTCGGATTTGTTCATAAACTCTGGTTAGGCCGTTCCAAAAACATACGCTAAAATATAGCGGTCAGAATAATCTGCAGCTGCCTCAGTGTTGCTGCCCGTCTCTCAGCAGCCTCTTTTAACAGTTTCCATGTGGTCACTGTTGTCCCATATTTTCACCACTTTTTCACGATGCTTATTGCTGCGGCATGGTCCACAAATGAAGCTTTTGAAAGTTTTATTTATTTATTTTTACCATCCTGCTGATTAATTCTTTATAAAGTGAGATAACCTTCTGCCAAATCTGGCTTTAGACGAACAATACAAAGGTGTAAATGGCAGGAAAATCCTTCTAGAGCATTTTCTGTTGAATTGTGCAGACCTTAATTCCCCTTCATGGTAGAAAAAGGCTTTAAAAAGTGGCTTTTACACTCTTAAACAAATCAGTATAACCTTGCCCATACAAGTTAGTCTGAAATTGTTAATCTGGTGTCACATGAGGCATTTTTATCATGTGAAAATATGAAACTATGTATTTTTTTTATTTAATTATACAGACTACTGCGTGGTTACTGGATCATATAGTGAAGCTTCGTCTTGTTAGGAAATATCCTTCGGGTCTGGATAGGAGCGACTCTGGGATGCTGTTCGCCTCCTGCGAAACGCTCCGGCTTTTCGGCAGGCTGTGGAGTCATAACTCTGTTTTTGCCAGACGGCGGAAAAGTTAGCCTCACCAATGACTCACAGGGACAAATGACTCCACCTGGATTTTAAATTCTCCTGATGCTTCTGTAATAAAATGAACAGAGGAAATGAGCTGCAAGGAGAAAAATTAACAGACTTTCCTCCTTTCTCTCTCCTAGCCAAGGACATCTACCCATATCCTTACCTTATTGATTACACAGGTATCGGCTTATTGCCTGATGGATGTTGCTCTTATTTTGGTGTGACTGCACTGACAAACTGGGTGATATTTTTTCAAGAGCGTGTGTTTGAAGCACGATACTGACACAAGATTGACAGTGGTGTTTTTAGAATGTGCTGGTTGCAGTTTCTCTGGTATTTTAGAGGATTTTAGATGTTTTTCTGCATGTTTTTCTGTTTCTAACGGACTGCAGAAGAAGTGCAGGATTGATGCTAATCTCAAACCGTTTCAGAGTAGGTGTTTGTGGCAGCAGCAGCAGCTCGTTTCCACACCTTAATCAGCTCTTAGGTTCAGCTCTTCATGAGCATCAAGGTAAAAGTCATCAGATAAGACCTGATCTACAGCAGATGAGCCTAAGGACAAATTTAACATGTGAAATCAACATGGGAATGAAACTGATGTGCTGCTGGTTTGTTGTGATGATTAGTGTGCTGAAATGTTTTTTATAATGCATACTAACTATTTACAGATTTGGATTGAATCTGAAGGGGAAATGTTCTCAGACATAAAATTAAACCTGGGATTTAAATTCATTTACTTTAGCATCACTGAGACTTAATTCTTAAATCACGTTTATTCCTTAAATCATGTTTTGAGTTGATAAAAAATATAAATACTTTGAGTTTTTTATTTAGTTATGCATCTGTTATCTACCTTCTTTGCTTCCCTTCTTGCTTCCTTCCATGCTTTCTTCCTTGCTTCCTTGCATCCTTCCTTGCTTTCTTCTTTGTTTTTTTGCCTTGATTCCCTGTTTTCTCCCTCTCATCCTACCTTTGTTCCTTGCTTGCTACATTCCTTCCTTGCTTCTTTTCTTTCTTTCCCTGTGCTCTTCCTTGCTTCCTAGCTTTCCTCCTTGTTTTCTTTCCTTTGTCCTTGTTTTCTTCATTGCTTCCTTGCTAGCTACCTTCCATCCTTCCTTTCATCCTTGCTTTCTTCCTTGCTACTTTTCTTGGTTCCTCGCTTGCTACCTTCCTTCCTTGCTCCATCCAGCTCTTACTGGAAAAAAAGAGAACTCTAGATGTTTGAGTCTGGAATATGTAATTTGACCTGGAAAATGTGAAAAACTCTGACCTTTAACCAAGAGAATGGGGCTCAGTGGCTCATCTGAGAGGGAATAATTGCAAAGGAATAAATCCTGGCAAATATAGTTCAAACGCCATGACCTCACACCAACTCTACTGATGTGTTCAACTTGTTGGATGGAGTCTGCCTGATTAAGATGCAATCACTTCACCTAGATCTTAGTGCCAAGGATGCTGAAAGTCACAAAAAACATCTGGGGGAGCAGATGAAAAGCAGACGAGATCTTAGAGGGTACCATCATAATATTTATCTATACTATCACATTTTTTTCTAATATTGTGCAACTCTACATTCTCAGAAATCTTCCCCACGGCTATTAATTTTGTTAATGGAAAACATTTTAACCAAATAGTGGAAAACCTGCATAAATGTGACCTTTTCCTGTCTCTGTGATATATATGAATTCTCTCTCTTTCAGGGGCAGAGTTTGACGAGTGGGACGATGAATGGGATGAGACTAAGTCAACTAGCGGCTACTCAGAATCTGGGGATGCTGGTGGGTTGCAAAGAGGAGGAACACAAGCTTCTGCAATGAAAATATCCCTTAATAAGTAAGTATTGCTAAGTCAGTAGTATTACATGAGACTATAAAGTCATTTAAATCAGCGGCTCTCAAACTGGGGTCCCCGGACCCCCGGGGGTCCGCGAACCACGGGTTGGTGATCCGTCAAACCCGTGTTGTCGGGCCTGAGGAGGCACTGCTGAGGATGTGTCGGGGTTGAGCTAAGTAACACAATGGACAAATATTTAAGTCCGTCCACTTCATCAAGTAAGGCAAGCATGAGGAATCTAAAGGGGTCCTTGGAAAATTGTTGCTGCTGCTAATTTTGAGAACCCCTGGTTTAGATCATTTATTTAAAGATTTAAAGATGAATGCAGAGGAAACCTCTAAAACCACTGGGATTGCTATTTTAAAGTCAATGGGCTTTATACATTAGCAATAGAACCTAATCAGGAGACATTTTCCCTTTTTCTTTGAACAGATTTCCTGGATTCTCCAAATCTGGTCCTGAGCTCTACCTTCTCTGCAAACAGATTGCAAAAGGCAAAGACAAGCTGCCAATATATGTAGGTGATCCCTAAATACACAGTTTCTATATTATATCATAAAACGTTTTTATCAACAAGATCTGATTTAACGAGCACACAGCCGCACTATCTCTTCTTTGATAAGCCTCAGCGGAGTTATTTTAAACGGATGCTGTGTTTTTAGACGTGCTTTTTGCATCGCTATCACAGTGAGATTCATTTCATTTGACTTCATTTTTCTTCCAGCACACGCTTCAGTTCTATGCTAAAGGTTTATGTGTTGCATGCTCAGGTGGGCGAGGTTGGTCCAGTGTGGTCTTACCCTGAAACCCAGATAGACTGCATCGTAGCCGATCCCAAGAAAGGGTCCAAGATGTACGGCCTCAAGAGCTACATAGAGTACCAAATCACACCCACTGTAAGTGATAAACTAGAACCTCGGGGCAGTTTGTTGTCTTCAATGGGTGTTGTTTTATTTATTTTTTGTCATTTCTAATTGTGTTTCTTGTTTGCAGACAACCAACCGGCCTGTCAACCATAGATACAAGCACTTCGACTGGCTCTATGAGAGACTGCTGGACAAATTCGGGTCAGCCATTCCCATCCCTTCTTTACCAGACAAGCAGGTGACAGGTGAGCAAATTTTTATACTAGCCATGAATGATTTAGAACAGCGTGTTGAACTTTAAAATGGAACAACCACCATCTAAATATTCTTTTATTTTTTTAAAGGTCGTTTTGAGGAGGAGTTTATCAAGATGCGCATGGAGCGGTTGCAGGGCTGGATGTCCAGGATGTGCAGACACCCGGTTATTTCTGGCAGTGACGTGTTTCAACTTTTCCTTACGTACAAAGATGAGAAGGTGTGATGTGATTTTTATTCCGTTTTAGGGCAATATTCATGGTGAGATTGCAATGCTAACCCGCTCAATCTACCTATATTTTATTGAGGAAAGAAACAGTTCACCATAAACATTTGCTTGTGATGTTTTATTGAGCTACAGTGCTTTTCAAAAGTATTCATATATCCCTTGGATCTTGCTACAGTCACAAACGTAATTGGAAGTGTGGTAGCATCATTGTGAATTATAAAGAGAATGATACAAGTTTTACAAAAGAAACTCTGAGGTGGGGGTTACAATTACAGCTGCAAGTCTTTAGAAGTATGTTTCTAGCTCAAGCTTTGCCAGGTTGAATAGAGAGCATCAATTTTCAACTCTAGCCACTTATATCTCGGTCTGGACTTAGAAATAAGCTTGGATCTAAGCTATTCCACTGTAGCTCTGACTGTATGTTTTAAGGGTTTTGTCCTGCTGGAAGGTGACGCTACTGTCCCAGTCCTTTCCAGGACTGCCCTGTGTTTAGCTCTACCCCACTTCCTGTAAACGTGGACCAATTTACCTGTCCCTGCTGAAGAAAGCCTTCCCACATCATGATGCAGCCACCACCATGTTTTATCGTGAGATAGTTTGTTTTCAGGATGGAGTGCAGTGTTAGTTTCTGGTCACTCATAGCATTTTATTTGTTAGACATTTAAAGTTTAGTTAAATGTTGATTACATTTATTTATTTACTTTTTGTGCGTCAGATTATTCTTTTTGAGCTGTGGGAGCTCAAGAGGACATATGGTGCTACGTCATCAGTCTATCATTGATGATAGATTGAACAGAGCTCAGGAAGATGTTTAAATTTTGTTCCATAGACCTAAACTTGCTTTAAGCTTCTCAACAACTTTCTCCCTTACATGTCTGCTGTATTCCTCATTCTTCACGGTCTGTTTGTATTATTAAAACGATGAAATTAGACATATTTCACCCTGTTGAATACTGAAGGCAATTGGTTGCTCTGGATTTTGTTTAGGCATATCAAGCTGAACGGGACAGAACACAAATGCATGCCACGCTTTTCAGATTTTTGTTGAAAAATGTCTCAAATAATGTATCGTGGCTCTTTTACAATAACGCATCCTTCTGTTAGTCTATCACATAAAATCCTAATAAAACACTAAAGTGTGCGTGGTTGTGATGGGACACAATGTAATTGTAACGCACTATAAAGGCGTTTCTTTGTGACAGGACTGGAAGACGGGTAAGAGAAAAGCGGAGAAAGACGAGACAGTCGGCGTGATGATCTTCACCACAATCGAGCCCGAAGCTGCAGACCTGGACCCTGTAGAAGTGTGAGTTTAAAATCCCGGCTGTCCGAAGAAGAAGCCGCTGAGGTGCCTGCTGAGCACGTTGTAACGCGTGCCACATGCCTCTCTTTCCCAGGGAGCAGAAATGCGAGCAGTTCAGCAAGTTCACCAAAGCCATGGACGACAGCGTGAAGGAAATCCTCACTGTGGGACACGAGCACTGGAAGAGATGCACAGGACGTACGTTCTCACAGCTCTGAATCCTAATTGGTGTTTGCAGCTCACACGCCGCGCCCCCGCGTTGTTCTGAAATTATTGTTTACATACAAATCTTATTGTCCTGACGGTTTTCTCTTATCTGCTGCAGCTCTGCCAAAAGAATACCAGAGAATCGGAAAAGCCCTACAGAACCTCTCCACCGTCTTCACCAGCAGCGGATACCAAGGTATATTCTCCCACTGCGGCCAGTATTGTCTCCTGCTACAATCTTCAGATTCCTTTTTTGTAACCCAGTAACTGTAATAAAAGACTCAGACGCAGGTGGCCACGCAGATGGTGGGCAGATGCCGTTGGCAGGCCCGTTTTAATCCTCTTCTGCTGCAGGTGAGGCGACGCTAACCAACGCCTTGACGGCGGCGGGGCAGACGTACGAGGAGATCGCCCAGTTGGTGGCAGAGCAGGTAAGCTCCTGTTTTGAAATGCCTCTCCTGTTGATTCAGTTCGAAAATGAGGTCACATGGTCGAGCGTGCATCTCTAACACAGAGCGAGTTCTTGACTCTGCAGCTGGTAGAGTTTCAATCAAAACCACAGCTTAACTTTCCTTACCGATCTTCTGCTTTCCGTTGAACAAGCAAATGTACAGTTTTTTTTTTTTTTTTTTTTTTTAAATGACCTCAGGTAATAACCTCGCTTCTCTGTTCCCATTATCTAATAATGTTACGATCCTATCACCTATGTTTGGATTATGTTGCTGGTTTTTGCCTGTGTTCTGTTTTTTTTCATCGAGAACAAGGAAGTGGAAGACCTGGTGGTCGAAACGTCTCAAAGCCTCTTTTAGGCCATGCTATCATCCATCTGAGTTTATTTTATCTATAAACGTTTGCTGAGTACATTCTGTCAGATCGTAATGAAGCAGATATGTCAAAAGGCAGGAAATTGACACTGGATGGGTTTTTGTACAGCCTGTTTGATGCTCTGTGTAATGAAGTCAACTCATGGCTTTGTTTGCTGTCCCAGCAGCTTTCAGAGGAGGAATACGTTCGGTAAGCTTGTCTTGCTCCAGCCAATGCTCCTGTAGAATCGCTGGCTGTAGTTCAGCGACACATTTTATTGCCATACTTGGGATCCTTCCCAGGATCCGAAACAGTGAAGTCAATCTGTTGATAACAACAGAGGCACAATCCTCACATGGTCAAGGACTAGTGAGAAATGCAGTCGCCACACCTACATGTACGGTATAACCAGACGATCACGCTGGATACTTCCTTTATTTTTTATGCAGACCATAAAACTTGTCAGCCAGCTGGATGTCAGTGTCAATCCATGGGGTTATCTGAGAGACTAACCCTATATTATGTCTTATCGTGTTCGTTCCTCATTTCCTGCTCCAAAGTTTGCATTTGCTATTTTTGCTCCTATTTCAGGCACTTGACTATCTTCCTTTTTACATTTATCTTCTCTTGTTTTTGTCTTTCCCCCCCCCCCCTGTTTAGCCCAAGAAAGATCTTCACTTCCTCATGGAGACCAACAATGAATATAAGGGCCTTCTTGGATGCTTCCCAGATACCATTGGGGTCCATAAGGTACGCCTGCTAACGCTGCGTGGCTAACACTCAATGTGTTGGACATCAAATCTGGCTGAACAACAGACTTTACCAGGAGTTAGATGTTGTTCAGGGGCTTCAGTCACTCTAAAAAAGCCCATGGAATCAGATTGGGACAACCCTAAATTAAATATTAGAGCTGGATACTCTGGGAGGTTAGCATCGGCTGTCTATTTTATGCTAAGCTACCTTAGCACCTGCTTTTTCAATAAGTCAAAGCAGTTCTTGATGAATCTGAGACATGATGAGCAAAGATCTATTCTAAACACCACTTCTACCAAGAAAAAAGGTGACCAAGTGTTAATGTGCTCAGACCTTCTGCAGTTGGACTTACTTGAGTTTATATATTGTTATTTAAGAGCTGGAATATACTGGTGTGAGCTCTCAGCACTCTGGAGGGGGTTTATTAAAGGTCCTACAGGAATTAGTCATGCTTTAACATGGGGACCCGAGTTACCTATTTTTTCTTTTACGGTGCCAGTTATGCAATTTGTTGAAACAGCTCTTTTTCAAAATGATTTAGGCTTCAAAATGCTTCTGAAAACACACATTTGTAATAATTTGAAGCTTTCTGGGGTATCTAAACATTTTAAAGCAGGTATCTACTTAAAGCACTGATGAGGAAATGTGTTTTAAAATGGTCTGTTTGTATATTTATTCATTGAGTCTATTGTTTCGCCATCACCATTTAGTAGGGTTAGACCCTTTTACTGAACTTTCATGGACATTGCCTGGTACTTTCACTGAACTTACCATGAACTTTCTTGAAAGTTGCCAGAAACCTTCCCATAACTATCTGTATATCTTTGGGGACTGGGCTCTCCAGAACTTCCATTAAGCTTTCATGCACGCTTAAAGGTGCAATAAGTGAAATTTCATTATTTTAGATAAAAATAACTAAAAAATAGCGATGTAAAGAACTAAAGGTGTCTTTCTAGATGGGATATAGTATGACATCACACACCATCTTGTATTGGTCTACAGACAGTGCTCAACAGCCCACCTGCTGGTTAAATTTCGCTTAGTGCTCCTTTAAAGGTATATAGCCACATTATATGCTTAAAAAAGGACCAAAAACCATTCGATCATGATAAAATAAAGTTATATAAACCAAGCCTCCATCCTGATAATGTTT
The DNA here is from genome assembly GCA_037039145.1 of Fundulus diaphanus. Taxonomy (NCBI): domain Eukaryota; kingdom Metazoa; phylum Chordata; class Actinopteri; order Cyprinodontiformes; family Fundulidae; genus Fundulus; species Fundulus diaphanus. The sequence continues at coordinate 28,336,720 of CM073142.1, read as the reverse complement.
TGATGGTCCTTTTGCGGATAAAAATAGTCCCCGCACCAGGCACGATTAGCAGATATAAACAGCAGCTGTAAAGCCGCAGCTGGTACCCAAGTAGTTTTAAGTAAATGTAACTAATTTTATAAACTTGGCGAAGAATAGCCTGCCAATTTAATTTGAGTCCTGTATTTTTATGCATCTTTTGAATGGATCATAAATAATAGGGATATGACAATACATCGATCCACATCGATATATCGATTAAATGATTAACAGTCCAATTACATCAATGCAGAGTGAAAATATCGATAATATCGTCATGTTTAAGATACGCATTTATTCACCAAATTCATTCATGAGACTATAGCGAACAGGTAATCTTATTATTATTTTAAAATTAGAAGAGTGCTGTTTTTGATTTAAATGCCTGATGCCTATAAGATCTTAAAAATAAAAGTCAAATTATCAATTTTTTTTTAGTGAGTTGATTTTGATATAAATAATAACGTCATATGGTGATAAAGCTGGTGATTTACACGCCTAATAAATAGGTTGTATATAAAATGTAGACAGCTTCCAACTGTATCGGCTTCTATCTGATAATACCTGTGTTTGGCTCATTTATTGTATCTTTAACTCTTTCAGGCAGCTATAGACAAGGTGAAGGAGGGGGACAAGCTGGTGGCTGCCAACAAAATTACCACTCAGGATAAAGTAACCATGGCGAAACGTCTCAGCACCATGTCTTACACTTTACAAGGTACCACACGGTGTTTGTGACTGAAGCTGCCTTAGCGCAGTAGGTAATATCACCTGAACTCACTGGCTTCTTTTTTTTTCTTCTTTTCCTGCGACTCAGCTGAGATGAACCACTTCCATAACAACCGTATCTACGACTACAACAGGGTCATGCAGCAGTATCTGGAGGAGCAAGTCAAGTTTTACGAGACGGTAAAGGCATCTCAGTTCGAGTCTGCTACACTTTTACATTGTCTCCCTAACTGGGAAGCAGTAGCTCTGAGTCCGGATGATGGTAATAAACAAAATGCACATGTAATAAAGGACTGTTTTTACCAAATACTTTTCTTTTCTCCTCTGAATCTCCAGATTGCTGCAAAGCTGAGACAAGCTCACGGTCAGTTCACTACAATGTGAGCGCAGTGTCACACTACAAGACACGAGGTTGAACCAGATCCTCCCGAAAACGCTTTTTGCTTGCGTCGCATTCTTTACTCGCCCTATAATTTAAAAATCACTTCTGCATTTCTTGTACTCTGACCCCATCTCTCTTTCTTTTTACTGCCACTGCCAACAGTTCCAGCCTGTTTTTGTTGCTCTCTCCCACCGGCGTATGCACAGATAATGAGGGCAAGAGCTGGAAAGCTTCAATGTTTAGGTTTTTAGGCGAGGTAGAGTTGCCTGATAGAATGCAACACAAAAATTTACAAAAGCCTTTTCCTCCGTCCAAGGTCCACAGCTTGTAACACAGGATGCCATCATCCCAGCTGCACTTTGAGCAGCCCTGGATTCTTTCATTACATTAATTTAAACAGCGTTGATGCCAACTTTGCAGTCCGCAGCCATGCACTGATATTCTGACTACAAAAACCAAAGCCGTCCTCTACTTTCACGATCGCATATAAAAGCTTTATTGCTCATTTCTCAGCCGACAGCAGGTCTCTTTGATGTATTGCTCCTGCATCATGTTCATCAGCCAAAACAGAGGTGCAGCAAAGCCAAATGCAGACTGTGTGTCCTCCGCTTTTCCACTGCTGGCAGTGCCTTACTCGATTTTCATCCTGCGCTTCCTCAAAAGCTAACAGGAAACTCCACCTTCTTCCTGCTTTGCACACACATTTTTTTTTTTGAGAAACTAAAGATGCTGTTTGGACCTACTTTTATGCCTCACTTCACACACTGTCCAGAAACAAAATGTGCAATGAGAAAAATAAAAAACGAAACAAATGTGTGGTTCATTATTCTTTTTAATTCTTCTTCAGTGATTGAGGTCTCACGTTTCAGTGTTATGATATTGCATAATGAGTTTCCTCCTGTGTCCTCGTTTGAAGAGATTGTCCCGTATAAAGTTTGTCTTTCTTTGCTTTTCACGGTCAAGTTTTCAATCAGTTTCTAATCTTGTTCATTCTTTGTACTTTTGTCACATGTTAACAAAATACATAAATATATATATTATATTTTGACCTGTCGGGTGCTTCTTGTCATTATACTTTATGTATAGAGGTTTTTGCTATATAGTGTCATTGAAAGCACAGTAAAAATTTGTTTGATTTATTAAACGATGATTTGTATTCATATTTGTGAACGTCTCTATCTGAATGAATACTTGCGTTGGTTTTTCAAATCTCCACACTGAGGTCCTTGTTCGCTTCAGGAGATTCTTGCGTAGGTGTGGCGGAGCATAAAAATGAGCTGGTAGCTGGTGTAAAAAGTGTGTTTTTGTGCTCTTCTAGTAACGGATGTGAAAGGGCCCTTTTTCCCACCGCTGCTCTCGGCTGTCGCCGTTATCAGGTGCAGCTTGATGCTCAGACCAAAGAGTGGCTAGAAAAAAGTGCAGTCAACCCTAAGATGGAAATTCTCATGTTTATCAGTTCAAAACATCATTTTATAAATAGGTTTTGGTTCTATACAGTTCTGACTGCATACACAATCATGCAGTGATCATGCTTTGCATATTGTGGGCCTTTAATGTATTTTAGGCTTCCTGTTTACAGGGTGGAATGATTTTACAGCAAACAACTTTTTTAATCAAGTTTAATTTCTTTATACGTTTTTAAACCCAAACATACACTCTACTGTGTAAGAATACAAATTCTAATATATCGTTAGGATTACCTGGCCAAACACAAAATATAGGTTTCAAATGAAGATTTACTTTATTAAGCCAAAAACCAAACCCCCCTGGCTCTGTGAAAAAGTAATCGCCTTCTTATTACCTGGTTTCTTATTGTGTCACCCTTGGTGACAACAACCTTTAGCAGTAAAATTGGAATATTGTGAAAATGTTCTATTTTTTTTTTTTTTGTCGCTCTTTTCAGAAAGTGAAACTCGTATACTATATACATTTTTTTTCAAAGGTACAGAACCACGTTATTCGACCTTTTATTCATTTATACGTCAGTAACTCACTCTGCTTGCAAACAAAGTTTTTATGAAAGGTTATCACATTGTGCTGGCATGTTAGTTGTTATTTTGGTGTTTTATGCTTTGTTTTTGCTCAATTTGTTAGTAAATAAAGCCCTTTGTGTATATTTATAACAACGGAAGTACTGCTCATGTGCAGCAGGGGATAAACAAGGAAGCCGCTAACGGCTGTTAGCATCTCTCAGCAAAGTATGGAAAAATGAAGGAAGGTGTAAAAGAATGCAAAAAAAGATATAATTCCAAGAGGGAAAAGACTGGAATAGTTCTGGGAATACAGTATGAACGTTGATGTTCACTGAAGTGGAGGCTAAAGCTGCTGAGGCTCAGATGTGACCACAGAGTTGATTGACGTGAGTAAACGTCCTTATTAATACTGTGATAGTAGCGATGCTCTTCTTAGCCTCTAAGTCTTAAGTACAAACATAAATAGATCGATTGATTCTTACCTTGGTGCCTTGTCCCTCTTTCCGCTTATGAACGGGAAATCCATGATGTTCTGATACGAGGCTCTTAGAGTCGCTGTAGATTGGTTTATTTAATTAATAACGGTTGGTCTTTGATCACACCGAGCTGCCGCTTTACCGCGAGGCATTGCAGAGGGGTCAGGCTCGGTTCAGCACTATTTAGTAGTGATTTTGTAGTCAGCATCTGGCGTTCTAATAGTTCTGCCATACTGCGGGTAGATGGCGCGATGTCTGTTTATATCCGCTCATCGCACCCGGTGCTGGGTGCTATTTAGGATCAAAAACCACTATCAGGATGGACGCTTGGAGTATAGAACCTTATTTTATCGTGATCAAACAGTTTTTGGTTCTTTTTTTTCTTTTAAATAAGCATATAACGTGCCTATGTACCTTTAAGCCTTTTTTTCCTTCTGTCTGGGTCAGTAGGCATCACAATCATGGGTAAGACTGCTGACTGGACAGATGTCTAGAAGAAGTAACCCTGTACAAGTAAGGTAAGCCCCAAAAGGACACTGCTAACGACGCTGGTTGGTTAGAGAGCTGTATCAAAGAATATTAACAGAAAATTGAGTGGAAGGAAAAGTTGCCCCACCAACAGGGAAAGCCACAGCATTGAGAGGAATGTCAAGCAAAAGCAATTCAACAATTTTGGGGAGCTTGTCCAGAGTTGGACAGATGCTGAAGTTGGTACATCAAGGGCCTCCACACACATACAAATCCTAAACAGGTGCTCCAAATGGAGCATCACTTGTGTCAAGCCAATTCTGAACTGACTTAAAATTTGAAAACCGCTAATATTTACAGTAGTTACCTCTGTTGGACACTATATTTCATTTGAGGAAATAAAACAATTTGGTGTAATAAAAAAAGAATAATTCTATAATGAGTCAAATAGTTTTTCAGAGCAATGTACGTGTACATACAGCAACATTAGAACGTCTTTGAATGGCCTTAATCAAGTTACAACTTTACCACAAAAGTTCTGTAATCACCACCAAGCTTCTGGCAGAATTCTCGCTGACCACCCTTATTAGAAATGGCAGAGTTCATTGAAATTGGTTGGTTCTCTGTCATCTCTCGGCTTGTGAGCACGGTCCTTACATTTTGAACAAGGTTGATGTGACTTTCCACGCTTAGGTCTCCAAGCTTTATCCATACTACGACAGACATGTGGAAAAACATGTGGGTACCCAAGTTTGACCCATCTGACCCAAACTGTCACCCTCAGAAAAAAAGCTAATTGTTTAGGATGTTTGGTAACCTAAAAAATAAATAAAATATAAAGGCATCCAATGAACTGGAAACTCCTGTTGACAAATTCACTGCCTACATGGAGAGGGTGCTGACCATGAAAGAAACGTCTGCTTGCAAATCAACACCTTAAAGTCTGATTAAAGGCTTTTGAGAGAAGATTGTGTTGGCCACAATGACAAGAACTGAGTCAATGAGAGACTTTCAAAGCTAAGAAGTGCCAACTGTCAAGCATGGTTGTGGTAGTATCATGCAAGTGTTGTCAAATCCAAACAGAGTAAGGCTCGTAGCTTGTTCATGACTATAGAAAGGGGTGGTGTTGCACCAAATAAAGATCATTTGACCAAATATTAGTGGAGGTATGCATTTACAATTGTGTTGAGCTGAAAAACCCCACCCACCTGCTCAGCAGTCACTGGTCAAAAGGCACAGTACACCATGGACAGGTTTCCAATTCATCACAGGGCAAACAACCATTCACACACATCTATGAGCAACAGTTGAATTAAGTCATGTTTTTGAATTCTTGGCGGGAGTACCCAGAGAAAACCAACACATCCACAGGGAGAACATGCAAACTCCATGCAGAAAGACTCCAGGCTGGGATTGGGACCCTGGACCTTCAAGCTGTAAGGCCACAGTGCCGCCAACTGCGCCCACTCGAAATTTAAACTTAAGCTACATTGGGGAAAATAATAACATTAATGCTTCTTCTGGAGCTAAGAATAATTTTTTTCCTTAAAATTATAAATGTGACTAAACTGTCTTTAGTTCTGGATTAAAAGGAGTTTATTTATGACTCTTTTGGATTTGGTGGAATAAACGTACGAGGTTTCAAAAACAACAAAACAGAGATTTGTCAACAACCTGCTCAAACACACGTTCATGAGAGAGAACAGCTTTACAGGAGGAATTGTTTTCTCTCTCAGCACATTATACACACATTCCTCTACTTGGCAAGGTCAAAAACTGACAAATTGTCCCAAACTACCATACAAAACTGTATAAAAGAAATGAACACTTTCCATGACTGGAAAAATCTTTGGTCTCTATAATAAAGTTTATATTATGGGTCCTTTTTCATTTGCATAGTTTAAAAGTTTTCGAGAGAAGATCCTTTTCCAGAGCCCGCTCCTTGGGTCAACAAGCGATGGGAGAAAAAATGCCAAATACAATCAGCAAAGTGATGCTTATGTTTCCTCAGTTGCATCCTTTCTGCTCCGAGAGGCTCCGTTCCTCCGCCTGAAGCTTTGTCCTGGCTAAAGTCGTTCAGGGCGACGAGCGTGTGTGGAAGCTGCGCGGTCGGATCATCATGCTGACTTTGCGCAGAGAGTAATAATCCGAGTCTTTCCAGGAGTACCAGACTATCCCATCAGGACCCAGTGAGCCGCGCCCTTTCGCAGTGTAATGACCTCCCTGCAGAGTTGCCAAAATTAAATAAACATTTGTGGGTTTTTGAGAGTGTAATATTTGGGGCGTTTCCGTTCACACTTACCCTGTAGTAGACTCCGTTGAGGTTGGCGTAGAAGCACTGGTTGTACCACCAGCCGCCGTGAGAGATCTCGGCGCAGATGTTGCCGGTGTCCGGAGTGCTGAAGTGCTGCTTGTCGTGGTACCAGCCGAAGGAGTCCTGCACGGTGCCACTGAAACCTGACACATGAAGACGGTACTGATGCTCCTCATCCTCCACGCTGCAGCCAGAGGTAACACCAGAGTCAGGGAGTTTTTACAAACCCTTTAAAATGCTGACGCATTACAACCACAAATATTAATATATTTTGTTAGGATTTTATCTGATAGAGCAACATTGAGGCAGCGCATATTTGTGAAGCAGAAAAAAAGGGATACATGATTTCCCAAATGTTGAAAAATAAAAACCTGGGCGGTGTTAAAGTAATCATGTTTCTAGACATTGTCCTGCTGAAATGTAAGCCTCCACCAGGTCTCAAGTCTTTTGCAGCCTCTAAATACTTTCCTTTTAGGATTGCCTTGTTTTTAGCCCCATCTATCCAACTTTCAACAGTTTCCCAGTCCTTGGTGAAAAAAACAGCCCCACATCATGATGCTGCCAACACCGTGTTTCACCATGGCGCTGGTGTGTCCTGGAAGATGTGCAGTGTGAATTCTTTTTAGTTTTTATACCACACAGCCTTCTGCTCTAAGAGCTAATCGATAAATGTTGGTCTCTTCTAACCAGAGCCCCTTCTTGCTCATGTTTGCTGTGTCCACTAAATCTATTATGGCCAGCTCAAAACAACACTTCCTAATTCGTGTTTTTTTTTTTTGGGCAGTGTCTTTTTTCATGCTACTTTGTCTTAAAGACCAGATTTGTGGAGTGCATGACTCTAAACAGCTTCTCCCATGGAGGCGTGCATCTCTGCAGCTCCTCCAGAGTTACCATGGGACTCTTGGCTGCTTCTCTGATTAGTCTTGCAGTTTAGGTACAGCAATGGCTTGGTAGATTTGTAGCTGTGCCACACTTGATTGAACAGTGAAATTAAATCTTCAAACCTTGGGGTAATTGTTTTCTAACCTAACCACGCCCATACCTCCTCCATAACTGTCCCTGACCTGCCTGGTATTCATGAGTTACTTAAATTACACCCATGTGGACTCTTATTGACCAATGAAGGGACCTCTGAAGACATTTGGGGGCAGAAGATTTTATCCCGGGAAGTCAGAGTGCAAGATGATTTTAACAATTATACCCAATTCACAATTATGCACTTCCTTGTGTTTGTCCGGTAGATAAAATCACAATAACCTACATTAAAGTGTGTGATTGTAATGTGGCAATATGTAAGAAACAATAATTAGGAAGCATGAATACTTTTGCAAGGCACAAAGCACAATTTAGTGCTTTCACCTGAAGCTCTGATAGAGGGCATGTTTGTGCTGGATGCTCCAGTCTTCCAGGTCGATGCGGAGGCTGTAGTCTCCCTGGGTGCTCAGCTCATGGATGTGGTTGTTGCCCAACCAGAACTCCGAGTGCAGGTCACCAAATCCATCCCTGTAATCCCTCCAGCTGCGGTCAAAGCTCACAGAGCCATCAACTCGCCGCTGGATCACAGTCCAGCCACCACCTTAAGAAATGCAAAGGTCAAGACCTCCAAAGAGTCCTTAACTCCACAGCAATTGAGTCTGGATATCTGTGATGATGCAAAAGGGGGGAACTGTGGAAAGGTCGTCTAAACACTCGATAAAGTTGGAAAGATCAATGATTTTTTTTTTATGTACTGTGAATGTTGAGTAAACTTAATTTAATCCAAGCCTTCCAGATTTGAAAAAAAAAAAAAACAAGACATTGCTCACCGTCCGTGTCCATGTCACAGTAAACCTCCACAGGCATGCTTGCCAGTAATGGCACCACAGTGTAGAGACCTGATCTCCTCACACCGTTGTAGTAGATGGAGGCACAGTCTATGGGACAGTTCCCCACATGCTGGATCTCTGCAGGAACAGGAGTAACTAGAGTCAAGACAAACGGTGATCTCTGGCTCCCCCTGGTGCCAAACCCCCACACTAACACACACACACACACACACACACACACCTGGGTGCAGGGCTTCTTGGGTGTTCTGTAAATGATTGGGCCGGACGACGTTGATGGAACAGTCAGAGCTTCTTCTGACTTTGTCCATTAAGAGAGTCAGATTATGTAGCTGATTCTAGGCAGAAAGATGAATTCTTGTTCTATCCAAACCATTAAGAAAAAAACAATCCGAAATAATGCGGGGCAGCATCAGAAAGGAGGCGTACCTGAAGGTCTAGGATCAGGGTGCCCTGCAGATGCAGCAGAGAGCTGGCTTCAGCATAATGCACCTCCAGCTCATGGAAACGCTGCTCCAAAGAGATGTTCAGGTGGAGCTTTTCTTCGCTCTTATGGAGTATGTGTCGGTATGGGACAAACACACACAGAAACACAGTCACACAACTTTAGCAGATTAGACTCATTAAGAGAAGCTGTAAATATGAAGAGTAAAGTTTGTTATCATAGTCAGATTATTGTAAATAAATCTGTATGTTTGAATGTGGAAATAAGGCATTGTAAAGACACAAAACCCCCAGGGACAAACATCGACGTTTGGTTAACATTCTGAAGTCTGAAATGAGCAACTTTCTCGTTTTATTACTTAATTAATCAAAAAATAGTGTCACGAAATAATGAAAAACTGCAAATGAGGTTGTGAATTCAACTGGCTGTTCTATGAAAAAGACAACCACAAATTAAAATGAAAATCAAAATATATAAATTTGCTGTCTCTAAAGAAACCAATAAAGTTTAGCTGTGGAAAAATGCATCTTCAAAGTTGTAGCCGTGTTCCGTAAATTAATGGAACAAACTCTCAAACAAGGGGGGTGAATACTTTTGAAAGGCACTGCATGTTAAAGAAACCCATGAATTAAAATTTGGAAGACAGTTGCTCCTTACAGCGGATTAAATATAATTTACGGTTCCCCTGGAGTAGTATATTAGAGTGTAGGACATGTATGAGAGCTGTAAGACAGGGGTGAGGTGTGCTGATGTTTGCAGATGACACTTTGATCTGCGGGGAGTGTTGGGAAATGGTGGAGGAAACTCTAGAGATGAAGGTTTGTCCTGGAAAGGAGAGCAATGAAGGTTAGTGGTAGCCAGACAGATTGTGTGTGTGTGTGAATGAGAAGGACCCACGTGCAGCTGTGGAGTTACAGGGAGCAGAAATAAAGAAGGTGGAGAAATTAAGTACTTAAGGGTAAACGAGCCAGAGCAACAGCGAGTGTGGGAAAGGGGTGAAGAAATGAATCCCAGCAGGTTGGAAACGGCTGGTGAGAAGGGTCAGGTGTGTTGTGTGATACAAGAGTAGCGAGAATGAAAGCAAAGGTGTACAAGATGGTGTTGACACCAGCAATGTTGGTTTAGAGACAGTGGCTCTGAGGAAGAGACATGAGACAGAACTGGAGGTAGCAGAGATGAAGATGTTGAGCTTCTCTTTGGGAGGAACAAAGATGGAAAAGATCAGGAATGAGAACACGGGATTCCTAAGGGGTCAGTTTTGCTTTTTGATACCTGCTCCCTTTGAAATTTTGAAAGAAGCTTCTTTTTATCACTTTGTGTGACCTGAAAAAAGTATTCCCTTCCTCTGTTGCAGCTGGAGAGTTTAATTTATGTGGGATCCCATTGTATTTACATTTGCAGGAGGTGTCTGATATATATAATGAACTTTCCCCTAGGTAGAAGGTCTAGTTCTGGATTTAGCATTCAACAAAATAATAATAATAATAATAATAATAATAATAATAATAATAATAATAATAATAATAATAATAATAATAATAATAACATTCTTTTTTCCCTAAGAGTTACAACAGTGCTTTTTAGAGCCAAACTGAAGTTTCCCAGACCTGTGAGAAACTGTGATGTGACGTCTCACATAGATAACAGTGGTATATAAAGGAGTTATTCACTTTGTCTAGTCAGAACACATGGGCAAGGATCAGTACTAGTGCTGATTGAGTGAAAATCACCAATCTCCTTCTGGTTAACTAAGAGTGTAAGATTCTTCTTTCCTTTTTCAGGGTCTGTGCTTAAAAAACAGGGCATCTCCTTCCACTGCTGCACAGACCCAGATTTACCTGCTGCTAACACCTAATAATCCACTCTCTGTCCTCCTTCCACTTCAGGCGAATAGCAAAACTTAAGCCAGTTTTATAAACGCATGACTTGGAGAGAATGATACATGTTTTTATCTCAATTCGTCTTGACTATTGCAATGCTCCTTATGCTGGTGTCAGGCAAGGATCCCTTTCCCATCCAAGATCCTGCTGTCTGTCTTTTTAACTGTTACACACAGAAATGATGCATCTCTCCTATCTTATCCTCCCCTCATTGCATCACAGAATTAGTTTTGAAAACTAAATGTTGGCTCATAAGTGCTTGAATGGTCTTGCTCCTCTGTACCACCCTGATTTACTCCAGCCCTATCGTCCTTTGCGGGCCCTTAGATCAGCCAACCAGCTGCTTGTAGCTGTCCTAGAAACTACACGAGGGCTGGGCTTTTTCTGTTATGCCTGTCTAATAATAAAAGGCAACTTTTAGTAAAGCTTGGGAGACATCTTTGTTGTTATTGTCTCTGTTCTATTTCACAAGTATTTTAATATCTGTTTTATCCCTGGATTTTATCTCTTTAATTTACCCTATTTTTATAGCATTTGGGGCAAGCCTGCTGTTTTTCTTCTTTTTTGCATGTATTTGGATACAAATTCAGGCTTGAACCAGGATGAAAAAGGGAGCCCAAGATTTGTTTTACTGACAGGTTTCTCTGCAACAAACCCAGAGCTCTCCCTTTGCGCACTCGTTCTTTTTACCATGCGCCTATAGTCACTGGCTGATCCAGCTGAGCGTCTCTTTCTGTATAAGCTCATCACATGAGAACACATGAGGCAACGCATGGAAGAGTAGCAGGCTAATCCTGTTAGTGACTAAGGTCAAGGACAGGCTGGGATGGGAGCCAGCTTGATTACCTACAAGCATAATTACTCAACAAATAATGTCATATATTTTGATCTTGGGTGGCATTCTCGTCACATAAAAAAAAAAAAAAAATCTGTGTCACTTCAGACACACTCAAAGCAGTTCCAAAGACCAGCCTGCATAGCCCACCCACGTCTGCTTTAGTCACCTGCAGCTCGAGGACTTTTATGCGATGCCGGTGGTTCCTGAGTTCCTCCTGCAGCTCGGAGATGGTCTCCTTCAGGGCCACGACCTGATGCTTCCTCTCCTCGTTCTCGTGCAACCAGTAGGAAACCTCGTCGGAGCAGCGAAACATATCCGGGCACCTTCTCTCGTCCAGTTGAGGCAACGTGGCCACCAGCCGGCACATCCCATCCTCCAACAGCTGTCAGAGAAGAAGATTCAAAAGCTTTTTATTGAGGGTTTTAAATAAATAAGTCAATAAATTTGCCAAATAATTAAATAGCGTAAGGCAAAATCATAAGGACCCTGTGCCGCTGCCTTAAAGAAGCTTCTTGGTTCTCTGTTTTACTAGACTGGAGTGCAATTAGCACTGGGAACTTTTATAGCCACATGCACAGGTTGCAGTTAAAGTTATTTTGGAATATTTTCCAGCTGTTGAAATGGGCGGAAATTTTCATTACTTTTTTCGGCATTACCTCAAAATACAAAAAAGCTTTAACGTTCTAGGAAGCTACTAATGGTGTGAACATAAATGTTTGGATTTATCTTCAGTGATATGAATTGAATTTATTAATTAATTAATAATTAATTAATTAATTGTTTAAAAAATACCATCCACTTTAACATTTATACCCTAAGTTAATTTGTTCAAAAGTTCAATATTTTAATTTTAAACATGAAAACATATCACGTGTCCTTTCATCTCATTGACCTGGTTTGCCTTATTAGCAAAATCAATTAAGTTTTAATCTCTAACACATTCAAAATGCATCATAGTTACGGTATAATGGGTTGCAGTATAATAAGAATAGAAAACAAATGTTAGTACATTACTTCAAAGTCATAAATCTTAGTTTATTTGCAAATACAAAATTATTAAGACAATAAAGCTATTCCAGGTAACAGGTCCTAAAAATTTCTCTTCACAAACTGGAAGGTCAGTTTGTTTGACTTCAAGGCTTCTTGCGCTCTTGCCAGGTAAAAGTTTGGCAAAATACCAAACTCCACAAAGAGCCCAAGTCACTGACTGGTCTGCAAACCTGTGCTTAAAAGAGAAAATGTCCTTGTGTGTAGATCCAAAATGAAAAAAATATTCCATTCTTTTCTAAGTCAAATGCAACCAAAACCAGCAGAGAAATCAATCTAAACCACACAAATCAGTGAACAGGAGCCGCCACAATCAGATTCTGTCGGATGTGCTCGCACTTGAGACGCTGATTGGTCTGAAGGTTGGTGCTTTAGCTCCTGCTGGCTGGCATGCAGTGGATATTACAAGTTAACACACCCCTGTTCAAATGCCAGGTATTGGGGATGTGAAAAATTAGTACAGGATCAATCTTTTCAGCACCTTTTCCACTCTTGATTTGGCAACTGGTTTGTAAAATAAACAAATCTATTGGGTCAAAAATAGAAATAAAAAAAAAACTAAATAACATGGTTGCATAAATGTGCACACTCCTAAACTAAAACTTTGTTGAGGGACCTTTATTAGAGCGCTCAATCCATATCATCCTGGCAACGTTTGCCCAGTCTGCGAGGGTGTGTCCGTTCCACAGCCCTTTTCAGATCACCCAACAGATTTTTTAATCGATTGTTTTGTTGATTTGAATGTAGACTTTGGGTCGTCGCTGTGCTGAAAAATGATGTTCCTCTTCATCTCCAGCTTTCTAGCAGGACCCTGAAGGTCTTGTGGCACCCCTGGCAACACAAATATCCCCACATCTCTGTAGGTACCGCATTCTTGATATTATTTTTTAAAACATGCCTTTTGGAAAAATGAGCCAAAAAATAAACACTGCTTTCACCACACCATAACACATTTTGCCTCCACTTTTAGGGCGCTTCAGATATTTTTGCAAGGTTTTGCCAAGCTTTAATATTTTTTTTTCACAAGATCTATGATAAGATGGTTAATTGTCGGCACATGTATTACACAGCCAGTAGTTGTCAGAAATGACTGCATCTCCTTTAATGTTACTTTGGGCCTCTCTGGAGCCTCCCTGGCCACTTTTCTGTCAAGAACATCCAGTTCTTGGTAATATCACTGTTACAACAGTTTTTCTCCACTAGATGTGCTATTTAAATGCCTTTAAATTTCTTCGGTACCCTGCCACTTTTGGCCGTTAGATCCCTCTAATGCTTTGGATGTGCCACCACTGCTTACTAGAACAGCTGAAGTGTAAACAAAGGTACTTTAAATGATGGAAGGTGTGTGCTGACTCCTTTTTAGCAGGAGTGTGAATATGGTGGTTGATATCCGAACACGTCCACAGCTGCAACAGGATATGCACACTTAATCAGATTATGAGAGGTTTTATTTTTTATCGCCTTGATATATTTATATCACAGTTATTTGTACAGGTAATAAAAGGAAAATTGTCAGAGATCATTTCTTTTGCCCTTGCATAAGGGCGTGAAGACCTTTTAAATCCACCGTCTGCAAACACTGCTAATAAGCCAATCACACAAGTGCAAAAAGACAACACAAGTAGAGTTTAGGCTATTTCTTCATCCATGACGACTTTTCCTGTCCTGTAATAGTATTGGCGAAAAAAGTGATTCAGAAATTATTCAATTTTAAAATTTTTATCAGTTTTTCACATGTTCCTCCAGGTGTTTTATAACCCCAAGCGCAGTCCTGGTTTCCATTCAGAGAAACCATTGATGTGACTGTATCAAGGCTGGCAAAAATGTGACTCCATCTGCTTTGAGAGGTGAGGATGGTAAAGCTTCACCCTGATGTCCTGTTTCTGCACAGACAAAAAATAACTACTTCCATCTGTACCGTTTTGACTCCGAATAGATCACTTCTATAAGCGATACAGTAAATAATTTACCTGCACAACAATTTTATTTGGTAAATAAATGCAGCATTGTTAAGATAATTCTCTCATGGAGTGGCTAAACGGGACATATCCCAAATTAAAAAGAAACAAAAAACTTGGAAACGGTAATAAATGTGTCCAGAGGCCATCCCTCGTTTAGGCACTGGTACCTGGTTTGTGTACTCCCCACACTGTGATCCTCCACCGTTGCTTGAAGTGGAAGTGTTCAAGTTGTCTGCTTTGGCCTCCGGGAGCAACAGGAAGCAGAGGGTGAAGCCCACTCTCCAGCAGAGGAGGTTGACTGAGGTCAAACCCATCGCTGTCACAGGGTTGGTCTGTCCCCTGCCTTTTCCCCGAGGGTGGGCTTAGGATGTGGGAGCGTAGGCTTCAGCATGTGATGCTCTGCTGGCCCTCCCTGAAACAAGAAATAGGAAGTTTAACCTGCTACAGTTTAAGCACAACTGAAAATCTGCATATATTTTAAGAAGGCGATGTTGTAAAAAGTTTAAAAACATAGGCTCAGGTAACATATTCATCATATCAGGCAGTTTCAGAGCACAAACAAGAAATGATTCAGCCTAAAAATATAGAAACTCACCCCAGCTATACAGCATCTTTGGTCCCACTCATGGCTCCGTTTGGGCCAGGGGGTTCTCTCCATTTTTAATTCAAATTCTTCTTCTCTTTATCTCCTACTGAGTTGCTTTCTCTCAGTCCATGTCTTCCTCGTTCCCTGTCGGTGTAAAGATCCTAGTCCAATAATCCACCTCTAAGAGGATTCACTGCAACTGAGAAAAGGCAGGGAGCATGACAAATAGGGTGATAAAATTCTGACGTAAAGGGAGAAGCATAGAAACATGATGGAAAACCAATCTTCTTTTCAAATTCAACCTTTAAATAACCCTAGCAAACTAAAAGGATGTATTATGCATAAAAGCCAGCTGGCCTTTCTTCAGAATTATAATTTAATATGCAAAGAAACATCACACATTGTGACACTGTGCCAACTTGTGTTTAATGATTATTATTTTATTGCTTTCATTGCAAACTGATGTGGAAAAATGCTTAAAAACAATAGCATGAAATAAGAGATTAAACAATAAAGGGTTAGAACAAAACAGCTGAGATTGTAAAAACGTGTTCAAGGAGTTTTAGTTTTTCTGGAGCACCATCAGCAAAACTCCCACATCAGCACCTACAGCGAATAAACATAACCTACTGCACGAGCCCAGTAATCCTGCACTAAGCTAGAGGTAATGAAGACTAACGTGAGTAGGAGTATGAGGGGTGCTGATCCTATTACAGTATCCAAGCTGCGCTTTACATTTTTATGCCCTTGACTCTGGTTCCTTAACATACTGCACATATTTTCTAGGAAATTACCTTAAAGCCCCTAAAAACCAGAATATGTGCCATCAGGTCTGGGAGGTTTGTAGGCTCAAAATGGTCACAATAATCCTGCAACAGCACTTGAGCCAGTGGGGTCATTAACGCTTCAGTGTAAACCAATGAAAGGGAAGGTCTTCAATCCTCAGTACTAGTAATTTATGCCTGTCAAACTACTAATGTGTAAAGGTATAATTTAAACTAGAAAATTATTAAAAACTACATTTTACCAAGATGGATAGGGAAAGAAAATTAGATTAAAATTAATTTTGCTTCCCTACTTTTCCAATAAACCCTTCGTTCTGCCCCCAGCCATAAAACCCATGGTTCAAATAACTTAAAAATGCACTTTTGTACAAAAATATCCTGCCTGCCTCCCACAGATTAAAAAACATGTGTGCCAGGTTATTTTGCCTCTTTAAATCACGCTTAGTTGTAAATATGTTTGGATGGATGTGTGTCACTGGGTTTCCCTGTGATGCACGACGACTTTTATGGGTCGTGCACTCGTTTCGAACGTTATCAACCCATGGGTACTGCACTGTACTGTTTCAAAAAACAATGGTGAAAAAATGATGAAAAAATGCCAAACCTCCACCTTGATATTCACGTGAGAGTCTCTTTCACCCAGTTTTAAGTGATGGCAATTTGTAAAACTGCCATCGTTCTTTGTCACTTCCTGTATAGTGAAACAAACGATGTCATTTACTTTTTCCCACTGCACTGCAAACGTACCACATGCAAACTAAATAAAACACAAGAACTTTCAGAAATAAGGTATAACTGCGCTGGTTGCGTCTGCGTTATGTGACTGTTTGTACTTGTACTTGCAGCTGAATGAGAACATATTTTTTACATTTTACCAGCAAAGTGAGGACACTGATGTAAAGTGAGGACCTTTTTTTGGTCCTAGGGGTTAGGTTTAGGACTAAAGTGTCAAGTTTTAGGGCCAGGATTACGTCATAGAGAAGGTTGAATAAGACTGGAAGATGGAAGTCCTGGCAAGGTATTTAAAACAAGGATGTGTGTGTGTGTGTGTGTGTGTGTGTGTGTGTGTGTGTGTGTGTGTGTGTGTGTGTGTGTGTGTGCGCGCGTGTGTGCGTGTATTTAAACAGCCACAGGGTGGCGCCATTTCACTATTTACTGATGCACTGAGTTTGCCTATAGTCCTAAATTCCTCACCTCCAGAGAACTGATACAAACACACAAGCTTCTAAATTTCAAGAATTATGGATATGATTTGAA
Organism: Fundulus diaphanus; assembly: GCA_037039145.1. Lineage (NCBI taxonomy): Eukaryota > Metazoa > Chordata > Actinopteri > Cyprinodontiformes > Fundulidae > Fundulus > Fundulus diaphanus. Next base: position 28,319,738 of record CM073142.1, on the reverse strand, counting down.
ATCAAGGTGCTGTTTAAATGATTCCAGTTATAGGGTTAGTCCTCCCCTTTTAGTGTTTAATCGATGAAGTGGTTTTATTATACCTTTATTTTTACAGGCAAGTCATTAAGAACAAGTTCTTATTTACAATGGCGGCCTCACAAGTGGAGTAACCACTTAGGAAAAAGGAAGTAGGGCTAAAATAAATACAATACATTACTAATACATACATGAAACACAGTATGCACAGAGTGCAGGATGTTCAGGGTATGTCTGTCTAAAAGAGACGTGACCGCTGGAACATTTGACCTTTGCTTGGAGCATTCAGACATTTTGACATGATCGTAATGCAACAAATATCCAGGGCATGTCATTCCTGTAGCAGAGGTCTTTTTAATGTTGGTTAAAAAAGAATACTCATAAAAAGCCTCAGGTACTACACCTTGTTCCTATAGTAATATATCTAAAGCAGAGAAAAATCTTCCATTTTTTTGAGAAGAATTAAAAAAAGAGTAATACTTCAACAAAATGCTGTAATCCAGAAGCATTTTGTGAAATTTACACTATTTTTACTCCTGTTAAATATAGCCATGCTAAATGCAAATGTTGTAAATTGGAAAATATCAGACTAAATATTACGATATTTACCATCCCATAACAACATACTAAATAAGAAAATACTCCCATCTCAGAGAGGATTTGCAAGTGCAACCTCAACCCCCTTCTTTGCAAAGTATGCCCCTGAAAATTCTTGTTAAGGGCTACACAGTTGTGCACCATAAAAGAAAATGTTATGCAAAACGACTTAGACATACAAGGAGAAGGGCAAAGAAATGAGGGCAAGGGAGAAATGACGGTTCAAAGCTTCCAGTATCAGACCCTTATGAGTGTCAGCAGTCAGATAAGTTTTGCTGGTTGCTTTCCTTTTGGGTGGCTCCCTAGTAATACGCATTGTGTAAAGGCCATTGTCACTTCATTCTTAAAAAGTACAAAATAGGAAACAGATATATGACTGATATGACCACGTTACCATCCAAGCAACGCACAGTTTTAAATATAACATAGTACAGGTTTGCACACATAGTTAAGTGCAATTATAACACCTGGCAAAAGCAGAAAACACACTGTCTGTCAAACCCAGACAGTCAGTAGAGGTACTCAGTTTTGTTGTAATGAAAGAAGCTTAATCCATGTAAAGCAGTTTTTATGGCCAGTGCACTGTGGCATGAAAATAAGTAAACAAATACACTACATTGCCAGAAGTTTTCACTCTCCCCTCCAGATCATTGAATTCAGGTGTTAAATCCAACACATATGCATGTAGACTGCTTCTACAAACGGTAAAAGAATGACTTAATGTACTATAAAGCACTATACCAGTACAGGCCATTTACCATAACCATGTGGAGATTTCAGCATCAAAACAGAAGGCCAAGTAAAATCATTGAAAGGCTCAGCGGCTGCTCAGGCAGAGGTTACCAACTTTATGTAGAGTAGATGGCTACATACCTCCAAACTTAATTTCCTTCAGATTAGTTTTCAAACAACGGTTATAGAGCTTCATGGAATGCGTTTCCATAGCCAAGCAGGTGCATCTAGGTTTTATATCACCAAGTGCAAAGTGAAAATTATGACCCCACCAGAGCAGTAGAGATGTATTCTCTGGAGTAAGCAGCTGGGGTCATTATGTGGGGCTGTTTTTCTGGACTTGGGCTCAACTTCTAAGGTCCAGTAAATGAACACTTAACACTTCAGCATACCAAGATATTTCAGAAAACTTAATGCTCCCATCTTTGTGGAAACAGATTGGGGATGTCCAGTTCCTGTTCCAACGTTAACTGCACACTGCTGCACCAGGCAAGGTTTATAAAGAGATGGATGAGATTTCTCCTGACCTAAATCCAAAATATCACCTTTGGTTTGATTTAGAGCAGGTTAATTTCAGCCTTGTGCCCTGAATGGCCTGAAGGCTTTCTTAACTTTGCGTTCTTGACGTTTCGGACTCTTCTCACATAGTGTTACTGTTTGTTTAACTGCTCTGTTCCACTGACGTACATGTTTGATTTTTTTTGTGTTATGACATCTACACTGTGATGTTGCATTATGTTGATCAATATGGTTGTATGATAAATAATGGAAACTGTTTGCTTCAGACACACAAAGACCTACGGTTTATGCACTTTATGCTTTGATATAGGAAGAACCAGGATCTGATTGGTTCTAAAGATCCTTTAATATTAGCTGGTAATGGTAACTCCTAGTTTCAATACAGGTACTTCTCGCTCAGATTGGCCGAGAGCGTGATTTCACCTGGGGTCACATCAGTTTTTATCATCCTTTAGAGAGGATGACGTTTTCTGGTGACTGAAGGCCCGGCCTGCCCTCTGATACCTCACAATAGTACTCCTGGATTTGTCAGGTATGAAAGTGATGGATGATTGGAGAATGGAGAACCAAGTGGGGTTTGACAGGGTTGGGGAAGAGTAGACGGATTCGACCTTGGTTACTGAACAGGTTTAGCTTACCTAGTGTAATGTAAATTTAAAATAATGTGCGCATAGGGACCTAAAACAGGCCTTACTTAATTAGATGAACCCTAAATTGTAGATAAAAGCTAAACCTTCAATCTTGTGTGATAAAACTCTATGAAGCATTCATGTTGATCTGTACTAAAAGTTCCAGCACTGCCCGGTTCCAACACGGGAACCTTTTGGGTCCACTTTACGAGTTTACAGAAATGGGTCCTCTGTGTTTTGTTCACATTTTCATATGATGGGTCATCTTGTTTTGTTTTGATGCCGACGACGCCATCATAAAAAAAAAAAAAAAAAAGAGAGGAATGTTATAAGAATTATTATTCTGAAGTCACTATGGCCTCACACCACTCGGACAGAGGAGGCCTGAAGATAAGATGTCTGTGTATGTAATCCACTGTCTCTGAGTGCAAGGCTGAATGCTGCGTAGATACTGTGCAGCATGGTGATTGTCTAGGATAGACTGCCTTTGTTTTGTCTCAAGCCAAGGCCACGGTGCTGTATTAGGGGAAGCCGAAAAAGCGAGACAGGGAGAGACAGGGCAGACGCAGACTGCAGCGGGACCGTGGGGTGCGATTTACTTTCCATCTATGTGATCTCTGCTCTGTTTCTCAATAAAAGTGCTGGAACGTCATCACCGCCATCTCTTCATTTAGTAAAGATGGGAACTCAGTTATCTTTGCTTAGAATTCCATCCACAGACTGCAAGACAGGCTTTCAAATCCTACATCAGTGTTTGACCCCACAAATGAGCTTCTGGAAGAATATTGATTTCCATAAACATGCTCCTAAACCTTATGACAAGTTTGAAATGGTCGTCAGGCCTTAGTTCAACTAAATCAGATTGTCTCCAGAGCTGACAGAGAACTGTAGGATATTATGACAGAGTTTATGGTTGTTCTGTGTTATCCATACATCTTCTGCAGCCCCAAAATTAAACCTGGATTGTTCTGTTATTGTAACGTCAAGTGTTGATTCATTACCGAGAAGGCAAGACATATATTTACTCCAGTCTTTTCTCTCTAAGCCACTGCATAGGATACAAAAACATATCTATTAAAGACACTCCCCAGTCATAGAGTAGTAATGGTCACTTTTCCCTTTCATGGCAGTCATTGATCACTGTGTCAGAATCAATACTCTCTTTCATCCTCCATGATTAATTAAGAACATATAAACAAGAGTGCAGCATTTGATAAACTACATATCGGGCTGGAATTGACTCCTCGATCAAAAGGTGCTGATGGTGCAAAAAACAGCATACTTACCCTTGTTACAATAAAAATAAGAGTGTAACTATACAGTTTAATTAAATGGCCATAACAAATGAATCCAACTTTTTAGTCATTCTATTAAAATGTCATATTTAACTGTAGATATTAGAGCACTTTTGTCTTCTAGGTTGATATAACAAGTGATTTGTCTTTTCATAAATATGAATACATACACAACATTAAACTGTGTTTTTCTTGTACAAAAGGTTTTTACTGGGTATGATATTAAATAATGTCCTTCAGATGTAGGACATTAAGTAGTTGTGAGTTTAGTGGCATCTCTCATGTGTTTTGAACCCCAAGCAGTAGGAGAACACAGACTTTATTTGGAGTTCTTGGTCAGCAATATCTCTCCAAAAGCAAGCGTGCAGTCTGCATGGTAACCAACAGCTGCTCTGGTCGGGCCGCTTCGATGTTTGCTTTGGGTGTTAGAATTTTTCCACAACAGGTGGGGAAATCCTAAGATTTTGTGGCAGACCCACTGCTTCATCACCTGCAAGGAAGGATGCTAGTGGTTGGGCAGCAAGTGCATCCAGCTGGATTTAGAGATGTTGTGGATGTAGTGTATTTGCACCAAGAGCAGGAAGGAAACATTTGTATGAAAACACACCAGCGTTTTGACTTCTTTTAGGTGAGCTCTAAGTCATGCCCAGCAAAGTTGGGTCTATTGTCCAGCCTCCAGAGACACCACAATGCATTCAGCCTTTTTCGGCCAGCTGGCAGCCTCCTCAACAGTTTATTGTGCAGCTTCTCCTCCACAACGAGCTATTTTATGTCAAAGATTATTCTAATCCCCTCAAAAACAGTAAAGAAAAAACTGTAGTTGCCTTGAGAAAATCATTGTTTATCTAAAGCAAGATAATGTGCTGTGAACATGAACATTTCCATTCTTGAGCTTACAAGTTCAAAATAAACAGATACTTATATTTACATAAACAGGAGATCATTTCAAGGTGCAGTTCTTTGGCAACTTCTCAGTTTTTATTATTTTCAGTCCTTCCGTTTCTGTAACTAGATGTGCATTCTGTAACTTCCTTCTTTAAATCAAAGGAAGCAACTCTACCAAGTTGTTTGCAATAGCTAAGTGGTTTGAATCTCAGAAATAAACCAAAACTCATCAAAAAGGTATGCATGTAACTGCAGATACAGGTCATAACACCTTTGACAGGTGCTATCCCAAGGGAAGTGTTTACCTCTGCTGTCGCAACCTTTTTGAGTTACATTCTGTCAGAGATAACATAGTGAAGTCTCTCTCTTTTTCTTTTTATTGTTGAATTATTCATAAAGTCTAACACTCTGTTTATCATTTGTCATAGTATAAAAAGGCTGATTCCTGCATGTTGACAAGAAACTAAAAAGAGTTCAGGCTGACTGATGTGAAAGTTTGACAGACGCAGTGCAGGTGGGGATGGTTGAGGAACAAGATTCATGAAGGGAGGATAAGAGTTAGAGGTGTATTACTTGATGTGCGGAGCAACAGGAGCAGGCAAAGAAATCAAGCTCTCTTCTTTAAGCTCTCTTCCTCTGACTAACAAGGCAAGCCCTTTTGTTCCCTTCCAGCGATGTAACCGGCGAAGGCTGACCTTGTGTAACAACATATCAGATTTTTCTTTTTAAACAACCATTGTGTCAGGAAAATCACTCCAGGAACCCATTGGTCACGGTCTGATGACAGAGCTTTTGGCCATAACGGCACCGTTTTAATGTTTCGGCTACAATAGAGGTGAGAAAATCCCTGCTAATATTTTGGTTCTTATTTCAATGTTGAAAACCTAATATAAAAGAATGTCTGAACATACCTTGGTTTGTGTTCAGCCAATTTCCTCTTAACCTTTAACTTTTAAAACAGACCTAATGGTTATATAATATTTAAAGAATCTTCAAAGGCCAGTGGAGGTGTCTTTAAATCGATATTCCTCCATCAATCAGATGGAGAAAAATCAAACAGAAGAGTTTAAAAAAAATATTAATCACACCCTATCATAACCCAAAATATGAACAAAGATCCACCAAAAAATTTTAAGGATATCCATTTTTTTATTTTTACCTTTATAACCTTTATCTTCTCTTGAATCAGACTACGTGGGTCAGCCTTCTCTCCCCACCTTCATTGAACCTATTCTGTCTCCAATTACCAGCTGCTCATTTCTTGGTCCACCTTCCTGACCACTTCAGTCCTGGGAACGCGCCACAAAAGCTGTCTTTTATAGATCCTCTGATCAGCAGTCTCAAAATGGTCCTTCACAAGCTTGCTCAAATCTTTATGCTTGCTCCTGGCTCAACTTTGATGTGAATTTGATTACTCTGCCTTATATATCCCACCCACTAGGTGGCATAATGAAAAGAAACATAATTAGCATCTCACCTTTCAATGTTCATAATATTATGGCTTGTTTACTGGCTCCAAGCGGCCAAATAAACCTGATTCGACAAAAAGTTGAGCTCATATTGTACCTCTTGCAGGCGGCCTGTTATGCTTTGCAGTAACGACTTCATTTAATCACAATCTGCTGATTAATGCTAGAATGAGTTCAGCCTCTGTTTATATATGACAACTGACTAAATATAAAAAGTGATTAATGAAAAGTCACATTCAAACAAAGAAGACTGAAGATCAGAAATGAATCACGGATCTGCAGGTCGGTTTTATTCCAGAAATATGCATTTTCATTTATTTCAGTCATTTCACTGCCCTCTGATGCAGTTGCACAATAAACAGTCTGATCTGAGCTGTGCTGTAATGGTTGACATTTTCGTCAAGAATAAAAAAGCATGACAAAGTGCCTATTAAGCACAGACAGAAAAGATGCTTCACCAAATTAGACACAGAGGGGTTAAAATCCAGGTCAGACTTGAACGACGCGGTTTTGCTCTTATCCTCTGATCAAAACTTTAACAGCTTTCAGTAAAAATACACAGAAGCTGAATTATCACACAATAAAAAACAGAATCATGAAGCTTTGAGTATCTTCAGTCATGAGCTTCTCTTGGACCATTTTGAGGATGGATGTTTGTTTGGGAGTACGCTTCACTGTAATAAATTCTGAGAGACAGGACTCTTAATCTGCACTATTCATCACTCTGCTCCCCTTGGTATCATGTGAACCTTATTACCCCCGAGCAGAACAGAGATGTGCTTGTCATGAGAGGAAAAACTGAAAGCAGTGGGTAAAACTAGGGATTAAATGTGATTTCTCCAGCAAATTCTTCGTAAAAGCATCTCTGTTGAATGCTTTTAAAAATAATTAACCACGCCTGCCTCTTTACCTCATTATCTGTAAAATAGTTTTATATATTAGGTGTCACATTGTTTACACAGAATTTAATATGTTTCAAGCACATTAAAGGAGCAGTAAGCAATATTTCATTGTTTAGATACAAAATAGCTAAAACTATTTTGTGAAGAACTGAAGGTATCTTTTTAGATGAAACACGGTATGACATCACACACCATCTCTCTGTGTTGTTCTCCAGTTTCTTGTTTACAAAGCTGGGCCGGCCGTGTGTGCATGTACGTGCATGTACGTGCATGTACGTGCATGTACGTGCATGTGAATAGCTTCCACTCAGGGCTTAGCCCCTCCCTCCCCTTATAATGCCATTGCCACGTTCACCCGCAGACAATCAGGACCCATTATTACCACAAAAAGCAACGGTCTTTGGCAAAGAAGTCATCAGATAAGAAGCGAGACAAAACAAGGATTAACATTGGCCTCGCGTTTCCAAGGTGGAGAGCATTTCGAGAGCAGAAGCAGCTCCAGTTTGACTCTGAGCTAGCTTTTCTTCTCCGAACAGGTGAGTAACAGCATGAAGTCAAATGTTTGTTTTTATTGCGTTTACAGTCTTGTTACGGTGAGTTCACATTGAATGGGAATGTAGCAGGCCAAGCGACAGATTTACCTTATCCCTATGCACAGAAGAAATGTGATGCAAAGCGACGCTTAGCGAGGTCACAGAGGTAATTCTAGAGATGCAAAACACGCAATTCTGGCGATTAAACGAAGCCAGAGCGAGACAAAACCTGCGATGGATACGCAGTGACAGTTGTTGGAGTTGAAAAATGTGAACTTTTGTTTCCAATCAGGAACTGGATGCGGTGTGAAAGACTGTGGCGGAGACAAAGCTGTTTTCATTCAATATGGAAGAAAAGCTGATAGTGCCGGTCTGCCGTCGGCCTGAGTTATATGACTCAACCAACTATTACTGCCGAGACAAGTCCAGAATGGACCAAGCCTGTCGAAAAGTGAGTGAGGATACTAGAGTGGCTGTTAAGTGAACACGTCACTAGATAACGCCGTTGTACTGCTGTATTTCTGGTTTGTTCCCCGCTGTGCAATTGCTGTCGCCTTTTGTGTGAGAGGCCGGCGATAATGACAGGTAAGCGAGAGCAAGCAAAAATGGCAACATTGTGGCACCATTTGCATTCATTGTGAACGTACCTTTAAGACTTGTGTTATTATGTTGATTCAATTCATGTAATTCTACAACTGTGGCATGTGGGTTCATTGTTGGAGTTTAACCAGCAATAAGCCAGGCGTTACTGTTATGTGAGGTGAGTAGCGGTAGCCCAGCTAACAGCTGTTTAATGCAGCCCGGCAGACTTGTGAGCTGCCAATGGTAATTCTTGCGTACACTCAGGGCATTTTCTTTTTGACAAAAAGGGTAAAATTGATACTGATAACAATCTGGTGCTTAGATTCTGGAGAGGCGTGGCTTGCCACACATCTTGTTTTGGTCTACAGACCACTAGGTGCTCAACAGCGCACCTAGTGGTGAATTTATTGCTTATTGCTCCTTTAGTGTGCATCACCTGCCTGTGTACAATGACACATTTACATAAAGTCCAGCCTGCTGCAACTCCTTTATTCTGGAATATACACCCATGTTCAATAAATTAGAGTTTTATTGATTTTGCGCTATTTTATATCAGTAACTCAAATCAATAGGTATGATACGTTATATGGAATACACAGAGGCGGATGTTTTAAAACCATTATTTCTGTTAATTATGTTAATTTTCTGCTAACAGCTAATGAAAACAGGACATATAAGCTTAGAAGATCACACCAGACCAATAGAAAACATCTTATTACAAAAATGTGGGGTTAAAGGAGCATTGCACAAGTTTAAAGTTTAAATATATACATATATATTTCTTTCCCATACATGCCCTTCCAATTGCTTGACATCTATTTTAATTCAAGTAATATGATATGATTCAAGGAGTATTTGTGTCTCCGGAGGAAACACCTACCTTAACTTTTCCTTCACAGTAAAGCACAGCATTTCACACATCAAACCACAGTCTGCTTGTATTTGAATACCTCAATGCGCAGTAGAGAAAAAGAAGAAAAGAGTAAATGGTTAAAATGTGCATCTGTTAGACATGCAGTATCAATTTGATTAGAGAAAATGCATGTTTTCTGTTTGTTTAGGGTATTTATTCACTGTATATCATATCGCTTGGGGTGAAGGGAATGTTGCAGCTTTTCTCAATTCTCAGGGGGCTGCACAGACACGCTGATATCCAATGTGACATCATGTGTTAGCACCCGCAATCATCCAAGTGTGGGAGGAAACAGGAGCAACCAGAGAAAAACCCCAGCACACATAACTGCAGCTAATTAGAAGAATAAAAGCCCCCCGAACACCGCCTACTGGTAGAAACACCATGAGTAAATGTGTTAATAGCAGAAAGTCAATTCTAAATCACTCATGTGAGGAAAGATTGATTTCTGACATAAGCAGGCCCTCAAGATTCACTTATACCTAATGTTAGCAATAGAATCAGTCTTATTATGATGCTTTTAAATAACGCACACACACACACACACACACACACACACACACACACACACACACACACACACACACACACACACACACACACACACACACACACACACACGCCTGGAAAACGCAATTGTTGTTCTCTCTAAAAGGAGATTTTATCATGATTTATCTTACTGATAAAATGGACTTACCAGTTACTTAAGACAGCAGATATTCAGCAGGGTGTTTTTGATGATTTGTAGCTTTACATCAGAAAAAAACGACCATGAATTGTTTTTATGTTCTCCTTGGGTTTTATTTTAGAGGTTTCCACAAAACTAATCGACAGTGGTGTGGATTTTCCTTCTGGAGTAATTATGTCTCTGAATAACCTTGTTTTTTGTGAAGAAACGGCACGCAGCAGTTTTTTTCTTAAACTTTAAACAATATTCCCCCATAAAACACACTCTGGTTGGTAAGAAACACAGACAATGTGTGGTCATTGTGTAAAATAATTTTTTTTTAAAAAAAGGAAAAAATACTTTTTCTACAACAATTCAAACATGATTACTTTCATTTTTTCCACTATTGTTAGATTTAAGTACTTTGTTGATAGAGCAGGGTTGTAAATGTAGCCTGAATAGATAAAGCTGTATTTTTATTTCAATACCAAATCCTCTAAAGTGAAAAGATGGACAGAAGATTTGGCCTCAGAATCCAAAGGTAAATACAGTTATTTAAACTTTGCACACTGCTGTCCAACTGTCATTGTAAATCAGGGTATTGTTTGCTACATTAATTGAAATGCTGCTTGTTTTTTTAGATGAAGAAATTCTTATATGCTCTAGTAACTGACATAAAGATTACAAATATGTCTGTGAAAGTGTTTTTAATGTGGCTATGGAATGATGAAGGGCTTTGGATGTAATTTGTTTATACAGGAAACCTTCTTGTGTTTGGACTTTTGATGAATGCTGTTATTCAGAAACTGATCATAAAAAGCTATTATTATGTAATTCCTCTATGAAGTTATTTCTGACATCCCATATTTTGTTCTGTCCTGTGACTATTTGATTAAAATAATTTGTGCTCAGTGTATGTTCTTCCGCTCTAAAGCTACCCTTGACATAGGAAACCTGTCATATTGGTGTTTTATTTAATCAAGTGTAAAGTAATTGTATGTATTGTGAATGAAATGCTTAATCACAAACTGAATGTACTCAATCACATTTGAGTTTGTTTTTTTCCACACTGAATTATAGCAGCTGCATTAGCAACTTTTGGTTTCTCTGCCAGGCCTCAACAAACCACTGAATATTCTGCTAACTATAACAGCTTGGTGAGAGTGAAAGCCCTCCATAATTATATAATAGAGAGAAAGGAATCTGTACTGAATGATTTCCAACTACGACTACTGTATGTCCAGTCACCCTTTGGTCCAATGTCACAGCGCCTTCAGTCGATACCCGAATCAGAGAGCTTACCGTACACAGAGTTAGAAAACATTTCTTTAGTAAATTTGTGCTTTCTGGGTCATCTCATTGAGGAACTTACATTCAATCAGGTAAAGAACCAAGAGGCATTTACCAAGTTAGAGAAAAAAACACAAAAAAGAGAAAGGCCATAACTACCTACAAAGACATAAATGGCTTAAATAATTGGAATTAGACAGTTTTAATGAGCAGTTTTTACTTTCAGAGCTTTAGAAATCCATTAAATGTACAACCACTAAATCATGAAAACATATCTGTTCAATATCTGTTATGGAACCTCAAAATTTCTTAATCTCCACCCATGTGCTAATCACCCTTTTAGTCAGCTACATGCAACACAAACAACGTCATGCAAATGCACCAGCATAAAACCATGGTAAACCTCAGCTTCAAAGATCTTACAAAGAGAATGTCATGTCAGAAAGAAAAACTATGAGGAAAACACGACAGAAAACAGCAAGTCCATCAGTTTCGAGAAGCCTTTTTGCAATTAATTTTATCTTTTCATGTAAAATCTATGACTTAAAAACTAAAAAATGATGTTTAATAAGAAAACATTCAAGTTGATGTTCTTTTCAACAGACACTTAACCATTTCATTACTCTCGCCTTCTGGACTAGAGAGTCAGCTGAGGATCAAATGCAGGCACCTTGCAATAAAACTGATGAAAAGCAAATTAGTATATGATTATTTCAAAGCCTATTGTGTCGTCGTATCTCCTTTTTGCCATTATATGAAATGGTTCATGGCATTTTAATTAAACAATAAAAGCCAAACAGCTTTTGTACAAAAACTGCTCATCCTTAGGATTTATACAGCTCAGCTAAATGTCAGGACTTTTAATTTGAAAATATCCAGCTCTACATGTTCCAATTCGCACTTCATTTTCATTGGTGTGTCTTGAATATGGTCTGTATTGTTCAATGTTTGTGCAACGTCTGTAAATGCTTGTATCCTTTATTTTTAATAGCAGCCTATCACCTAAGAGAGATCCCCAGCTTGGGGCTAGTTCTTTGTTTGGGCTGCACACTGGGTAATAAACCTATTACTCATTTTGTTTTGTTAGCAAAATAAAGAGTGAAAGAAGAACTACGCTATTCTTTTTTTATTGTCACTTATCAAAAAAGTGACACGATAACAGGGAAAACTCAACGGTTAACTCTAAAATAAGGTATGTCTGAACAAGATCAGCTGATAAACAGAACATTTGATCATTTATTTATCAATCAGTACCGCTGTGAAAGGACAGATGATGCTGGCTCTGCGCCATACGGCCCACACAGAAAGAAGCCCAAACAAAAGGGTCCTCCTTTGTCTTGAGGGACTAACTGAGTCTCAGGTGTGTGCAGTTCTGCTGATTGCCCTTTAACAGCTCTGCAGATCTGAGCGGAGATCAACGTCATGTCTTGTTTTTCTCTCAGACAGGATTTGTTGTAAATCTTTAACCTTCAAAAAGGAAAAGGAAATTCTGAATACATTGGAATCATGTACAGAAAATACAAAAATACTTTACTAATGCCTTTATTAGTCTCTGATTATGTTGTTTACTCCAAAAGATGTATTTCCACTAAATAAAAGATGCCTTAATAAAAAAGATATGTTGTAATTGTCATCTTTATATGTTGGAATGCATAAAAAACAGTAAGAGCAGCATGTTTTCTATTTTTTAATGACATTGATGGTTTTCACATAAATATCCCACTACAGAAATCACATAGGACATTTTTATTTCCCATATCAAACAAGCTATAATAATAATAAACTTTATTTATAAAGCACTTTCATACAAAGCACTGAACAATTGCAAGGTGATAAAAAAACAAGTAAAACCAGTACAGATACATACATTCATACATATATACATATATATGTATATAAACATATATATATATATATATATATTTAGAAGAGAGAGCTACATGATACCAGCTGAAAACGTCAAATTTATTTCAAGTTATCACCGTTCTTTTAACACGTACAAAGTATTCGCCGTTCTCAATCTTATACTTATGAAGTTTCAGTTGACTGGCTTATTGATTACCACTGATTGGCAGCAGTACGTCCCAGATAAGACTTATTAAACTTTATACAACAAGTCAACCAACATGTAAACAGGGATATTATTCGTGTAATAAAGAAATAAATTATAATAAATAGGAATCTGTGGTTCATACCATCATAGTACAAAGTAAGCAAAAATAAGGAAGGGCACTAACATTTAGGCAGAAAGGCATTTGCTGAGTTCATGTTGGGAATGCAACATGCAGCCAGAAATTGCATCCAGCTTGATTTGACCCGGTATCCACGGCAACAGCACATGCATTTGCAGAGAGGAGAGAGTCCCATTCCAGCTCAGATGAAGGTGAGGTGATAAACGAATGCAGCAGGAGACAAGAAAGGATGTTTGAATCTGGCTGCAGAATCCTGCAGTTTCCATGACTGACAGTAAGTAATGAATTGCCATAATCCCTCAGACTGTGCATGAAAGCATATCCTCCCACTTAGGCTCTTTAACTTAAAGCTTCATCTGTGTTTAATCACAGCAATGCACTCTCTTCCTAGCATAATGTTAATGAGTAGAGAAATGCGTGCGGGCGTGTTTTTCTCCATTCAGCAGCTTTGCATTGTGTTGTCTAATAAAAAGGATTCTGCTGCCTTTATCTGCCAGGACAGTGTAGTAATCAGGTAATCCCTTTCCTCGCTGTGGGAGAGCAATTAATTACTGTTCAATAGGTGGGAATCCCACAAAAGGCTTAGTGGTGGTGGTATCAGCATGTCAGTAACAAAATGATTATACAAAGACATCCTCATTGTGTTTAAAGTGACCAGAATGTGCTGTGACTCCCAAAGCAATGAAGACCGAACCAGTCTCGCATTTCTCAAAGAGATTGACATTTCAAACTAGGGTTCTCCTTCTAAATGTGTAGGAAATCTTGTAGTGCAGCCTCAAGTTCAAAGCACACTAAATATGTTACAGAAGGATAACATTAAGAAATGGTGTGATAAACAGTTGGTTAATGAAATACTTTAAATACTTTGGATTTGGGTTTCCATGCAAGGTGATATTAAGCATGTCCACAAGAGTGGACATGCTTAATATGTCCACAAGAGTACATATGAATGTGTCTTTGCAGCTATGCAGATGTCTATGATTGCTACTACATCGTTCAGTTAAAATGACAACTCTTCCAAAATATACTGATTTCCATAAAAATGGTTTGACAATTTGCAGAATACACATAGTTTCTAATCAAAAGCAAAAATTGTGGTTTGTAAAAATACCCTATTTCAAACTACTTGTTGCTTTGGGAAGTAACAATATACAATCATAGGAAAAGGTCTTATAAATGAGTTAGATGTTGTTTGTCAAGGTAATGCAATGATAATGCACTGGTTTTGGGGAGTTTTCCTCTCCACAGTTGCTTCATGCATGCTTGGTATGAGGCATCAACAATGCAGACAACCGTCGACCGTGGCTGAACACTGTTTCCGGAGGAGTGAATGCTGCTTGTCAAGACTCGATGCAATCTGCTGGGTTTCGTCAGATAGAAAATTGTTCGACGAATCTGTCTGTATGATTTCATTGAACTGACTTTGTAAAGTGCTTTGAGACGACAATATGTTGTGCAATGAAAGTTAAACGTAAATTTAAGCTAGAGGACTCAACCCCTGTGCAACTGCATCCACTGATTGCCTCGTCAAGCTAATCTGTGTCAAGTCCTCATCCTACCATCCCACAAGACTGCTTATAAAGGTGCTCCACTCATGGATTCTCGTGCTCTTCAGCTGAGCTTCGACCCTCCTCCACCGCATCTCCTCCTTCACGTTCTCAAACTTGACCTGACTACTTCTCCCCTACAGCCTCCACCTCCTGTGTCCGGACCCCGGGGGGAAGACTTCACTGATCCTAATCCTAAAATAAATATCCAAGCTCATAGACATTCACAGCTTTCACGTCTTCTGCCGGGGTCTGAACACCAAAGAACATTCTAATTTATGTCAATAAATCTCTGTAATTGCCTCTTTTTTCTGTGTGAGTCTCTCCAGATTGAATTGACGTTATATAAAAAGTGAAAAATAAATAAAATTCAACTGAATTGAAAAAAATGAAGTTTTATACTTCACCTCTCAGAGGAAGAAAATCACTGAAAAGAAAAAAATAACCTGATTTCACACTAGAATAACAATGTAGTTTTGGTATCCTTGATCTCCATGAAAGATAAATTATTCACACTGGAACAACATAACCTCTCCCTGCTGCATTTCTTGTTTGTTTTGTTGTTGTTGTTTTCTTCTACTTATGACCTCACTACATTGTTTTGTTCAAATATGGTGATGAGACCCCCGATGACCCGGTAAGAAGCTACAAAAGACCAAAATGACATCACAGAGGCTTTAATGTCAAGCGGACAGTGAAGTGGACATGGAGGGCTCATTAGGTTTAAGAATACTGCAGCAACGGTCACATCCGATGTTAATCTAACTCATATAGGAGCAGCAGGTATTGGGTTTAAAGCTGCATGGAGAGCGAGAGATCAAAGATATCCAGTCTGTGCGATCAGACATCAAGAAAGCCTGCCTTTTTTAGGGCGCTGGTTGAAATGCTGTAGTTCTTTCAAATATAAACAAAGGAAACCTCGCCAGAGTATTGTAAATACTTATAGATTTATAGATTATTTCACATTAACCAGATATCCCAATAGGGAAAATAATCAGAAGAAAATGCTATTCTGTTGCTACATGGAAACAAACCTCAGTTTGCTGGGTTAAATGATTTTTTAAGCAGCTTTTCTTCTTTCAGCAAAACATGTACTGAAAAATTGATAAGGCACCGTGGCCAGAGAATAAATGCTAGTGCAGAAAAACCTCTGAAAAGTACAAGGTGAAGGCTCCCAATCAAGAATTTGATGCAATCCCTTTAAAAATGCATTGGTTTCTTAAAACAACTCACATGCCCTAAGGATATTTTTTTCAACTCACTAAACTTTTGTGCGCAAAATCTGTCTACTGTAAACACTATACTGCCAACCTTTTATGAACTTATTTAAGATTATGTTCTGCTGGTTACTCATGATATAATCAAAAAGACACCTATTTTGTTTGAACCTATGCTGAACTCCCTTGGTGAGACCTTTTTCCAGGGTGAACTTAGCTCTTATATCGCATTCACATCGACGTTTATCTCATATTTAATCACTGTTAGGTCAGTCAGTGTAGAAACACACAATTCCAACAATTGCTAACTAAAAGAATCTCCGCAAGCACAATCAAGGGCAATCTATGATATCCGCACCCAAGAAGAATTTGCAAGGACTCAAGCTGGAGTGAGTCCTTGCAAATTCTGGTTACTTTGTGGCCAAAGTAAGTTTGCATTTTTAGGGACTGTAGATTACATGTAATATGTCTATGATGTTTAATGCAACAAAGAAAAGCCATGGCCTCCGATTCAGTTATGAAGAAGGAGGAAGAGGAGGAAAAAGCTTGAGAAGCACACAGAGTCACAGCAAAACTTTGTTGTTACCAACTCACAGCAATCAGAGAAAAACTGATTGGATGTTAAGTTCCCCAATATTTTCACCATTATGTTTGTACAGAGCCCTTGGCCAGATTAAAAATACAATGCATGATGACCCTACTCGTTGTATCTTTTTCACTGAAGACAGTCAATTTCACAAATCAAAGTAATATAAATAAAATATTTCTGAAGTAGGTTTTAAATTCAGGCCAGAGTAAGGGGAATCAATACAGCAGCTATTAATGAGAAAGCAGGGTCTTTGTGCAGGTAAGATTGTGTAACAGAGTTAAAAAAACAAAATTTAAATGTGCTTTGATGCCAGGCTATCTTTTCAAATATTGGATATACTCCATTTTTAGGAGAGTGTTTGGCGTCATATTCTGGCTGCCTAATTATAGGGCTGCAGTATGATGGTATAATGGAAAAGATTGAGGAGTTTTAAGAGAATAGAACATTTCAGAGTGCGGAAACGTTTAGTACCTCAATTCTGGGCATTTTTTTGGTATATAGATATTGAAGATATTTACTAATAGATGTATTTTTGATAAATATAATTTCAAAATTTATGCCCACCCCATGAGAAAAATCTTTATGAATCTGGATCGTGAACCCGTCGATTTGAAAAGAGGAATGATGGAGGCTTCATTTTTAAGGGGATGTTTGTGGCCGAGGAGGAAAAAATTAACGCTTATCACATCCCAGGGATTTCTCTCATCAAATACATGCAACTTTTGGCCTGTATCAAAATAGTGCACCAGTTCAGACTGAAAAACTAACAATCAAATTAACTTAAAAATAACTCTTTTGTTACTCCTAATGTATTACTTTATGCATTTAGCACCATGCAAAGAAGACAAAAAAAGGAAACAAAGTGGTGACATGTCTGATTTTTACTCATGGATTGATTAAATGTTGATTTGTAATTCTACTTTAAAATTCAAAAAACATACTTTAAATTTGTAAAATGTTTTATATGACCTAGTTGCGTGCTTTAAGCAGCTCTGGTAAAGTATTGCAAGTCTCTGGTTATACTGTAAAGTTTTCCAATTAAATTTCCATGACTGTCCGACACTACCTGATGAAATGTCAAGAGTTCGTCCTCACTAGAGTAACTGTTTCTAGCGTGTGTGTGTGTGTGTGTGTGTGTGTGTGTGTGTGTGTGTGTGTGTGTGTGTGTGTGTGTGTGTGTGCGTGTGTGTTTGCAGTGTGGGAGCAAAGGGGAGTTCCAGTCCTGTTGCCCAGCAACACAAGCTGTAGTTTTTAAGGCATTTTTGGCATGATGTTTGTGCCGCAGGAAATTAAGATGCAAACAGGTCGAGGAATTTGTTGTGCCTTTAATCAGCACCAAACCTGAGAGCTGAAGCACTTGCTGAAGTCTATTTATTGTGGTGCAACTTAGACTAGAGTTTGGCTTTGACTTTGTTCTTTTTCACACACTTTTACTGCATGCTGTCAGGGATCGAGAGCTGTTCGACACCGACAACAGGAGCTGTTTTTTATCTACTCAGACTGTGAGGACGCTGAATGCTGAGTTACAGTACTCTACCAGGAACAAATGGCATGTCTTCAAACTGTTTTTTATTGCTCTAGGGTTGCTCTCGACATTGTTTTACCAGCTGGTTTCTTATCTGTATGAATAATTGTAACTCACTCCATAAATGTAAAGAAAAAAATATGAATTGCTTCATGCGTGTGAAATAATCTTATATCTTATATCTCACTGGGTGAGAGGCGGGGTGCACCCTGTACAGGTCACCAGTCCACCACGGTGCAACCAAACAGATAAGGATAATTATAGAAACCCTAAAACATCCAAAAGGTCTGATAATACAGAGGAAACTGGCCCATACAATCATGTCAAGTCTTGTTTTCCTGAGGAAGATTCAGAGGGGGGCTCATCAAAACCAACAATCTACAGTCTGCCGAACTTTTCCATGTCATTTTAGACTAACAGACTTTAACACTGCTGTGAGGAGTAAATCATATTTTTTGAATTGCTTGTATCCAATAACATGCTTTATACATTTTTGTATTAGCTTATTGGAAATTTAAGTCAATAAGGGACTTCAGTAGGTTTTTAATGATCTTTTATATCTATATTTTTTCAGTATTTTTTTCATGTCCATGTTAACAGGACATGTTAACATGACGTTATGTTATGTCCCTGTCCAATATTTTTATTAAATTTGGGGGAGTACTGGCACTTATATTTTTCCACTTAAAGCTCTGATTACACCTCGGAACAGGAGACATTCAATCTCTTTAATAATGAAAAAAGTAGATTTTCATTTGCAGGCAGTATGCATAAGTATAATGAGGTGATATGAGGTATAATTGCATTGAGAGAGGGATTTTGAAACTGTTTTTTATTCAGTCAAAAATCAACATTATTGCACCAGATGAAGATGCAGGTTTCCATTTCCTGCAAAATATAAAATCTGGTTTCATGGCCCGATGTTACTCTCAGTAGTGATCTGCTACATGACAGGGCTTCAAGACGGATAGCATAACTGTGGCAACAACAGTACAACAGAGATGATTGTTGATTCTGAGACCATTGAAGGTAAACACCACCGTGGACTAACATCTGGTCAGCCTGTATCTGCTCACTGTCAGTTTAATTTCCAACCAGATGGCGCCTCCTTCCTGATGTGGATGCAGTAGCTAGTGGAGAACGCTGTGGAGACGAACTGCAACCAGATATGATTTAGCTATTTCTGTGCATTGTCTGTGCTCCTGTGATCAGAGTAAGAAATCTCTGCTGTAACCTACATACAACACTGGATGCTGTGATCTTACATCCACACAATTAGCCAAATAACACAATGTTTGTTCTTTGCAACAGCTTAAGACGGGAGGAGAAAGCTGTCTCCAAGCTGGTTTTAAATAACCAGTACTGTAAGTGGCAGAAAAAGATGCTATGCAATTTTATTTTAGCGATGAATTGAATACTGTCATTGTTTCATTGTAAAAGCTTCAACAGATATTACATTTTATTGAGGGATTCTCTTTTTCAAATTGAGAATATTTTAACATCTGAGGGTCCATGGATTGAACTTCTGCTACACTTACCTCTGTCACAAGCCTGTATAATCTGATCTTGATGGCTCAAATGCTTTCAGAAAGCATAATAATAGAGCCGACTCCCCATACAGCGTGCAGCAGAAAAAGACTGGGGTATTCAACAGATAATGAGCAGTTGGGTTGCTCTGAGTTGAAGTCTCAAAGGGAAAGGAACAACCACAAAGTCAAGTGATTGGAAGAGAGAGAGGGGACTTCTGAGCAGGCTTTTTTGTTTAAGGCAAACCACATGATAATATCTTTGGGAAAGAGCTCATTATACAGCATGCAAGCACATATACACAATGAGAGGTTTCCCCGATATCTAACAGTGTATGTTTTTCCTGATAACTTTTAAAATTATAAAAACAGATTTTTTGGTCAAATACCAGCAATGTTAAAAAAGTTATTTCAGGAAGCATAAGAAGGAACCTTAAACACTAATTTTCATTTCATGGATTCTTCAGTCTGTTCTCACAAATGTATCGATTCCTGATTGGCCTGTTGTTGTTGTCTTTGACTACTGTTCAGCAGGCTGGCAAAATCCTGAAGCCAGCAGTGACATTCAGCTCGCAACAGAAAAATGTCACAATCTGTGAATGTCAGTGTTAATAATAGCTCATATAATTTCAACACACAAACTAATGTTTTTTGAAAAGTTTCTCTCAAGGTTGTATTTGTGTCTACAATTAAGAATTTTCAGTCTGGCGATGTAAAATGTCACCAATATTTTTTTTTTTTTTTAAATGCACAAATGCATCATACTTTCAGTACCTTGTAAAAAAAATGATGTGTGGCAGAAAACTAATAAAGTATATCACCATGAAAAGGTAAAACATGGTGGTGGCAGCATCATTCTGTGGGGATGCTTTTCTTCAGGACTGGTAAGCTGGTCTGAGTTAATGGGATACAAACAAAAACAGGGCAACCTTGGAAGAAAACCTGTTGGAAGCTGTAAAAGGTGTGTGTCTAAATATACAGTCAAAGCTACAGTCAATGCTAATCAGTGATTACAGCAGCGATGTCCAAATGTTTTGTGACATGGATCAAAATCATCAGATTTAAAGTACCATAATCACTGTCTGTAAAAAAATAGATAGATTAATTTAAGTCAAAAAACTATTTTAATTAAGTTTGATTTTTGTACTAGGAAGCAACATAAAACAGGCTAGGATTATTATCAGAAAGGCATACAATTTTCAGTATTTGATTTCTTTGGTGAAGAAACATTTAGCGTGAGAATCGAGCCTTGAAAAGGGCCATTCACAGACTCTCTCTATCCAATCTGACTGAGTCGAACAAAAGTTTACAAATGGAAAACAAATCTTGTCTCTAGATGTGAAAAACTGATAGTCCAGACAATTTGCAATTTTAATTGCACTTAAATGTGGTTTTATAGATCCAGGGAGGAAGAATAGGAAAGCATGAAACACGTTAGATTTTCACTTTCTAAACAACTTTGAAATCCTTGTATCATTTTTCTTCCACTTCACCATTGTGACAATATGTGTTTATTTATTACATAACAATCACCGTAAAATGTGTGATGAACCAAACAGGCAGGGAGCCCTAAATTCAAGCCAGACACTGTCTTGCGTTTTTTAAAAGGTTTATTTAAGAGAACCTAGAGACAGAGCTCCTCTGCAAGAGCAAATGTTGTTTGGACATATCTGTATTATAGTGATTTAGCTTTTATGAACTTCCTAGTGCAAATAGGATGCTTACGGAGGTAGATTTTGGTGTGATGGCTGAGGAAACAGCAGGGAAAATCTATTTGCTGAATGCTAAAAAAAATGTGTACACTTTTTTCAAATTTCCAGAGCTCCAGCAGTGCTGCCTTAAAGAGAACATGTGCAAAATCCACTTTTTTAGCCCTTAAATACATGTTCTGTACTTGGAGTCTCTAGGAATGCATACCATTTGAATATAGTCTGTCCAGGTGCGACATAGATATCTTTATATTGTTTTTGGGTCATATTTTTCAAGCTGTTCAGTTTTTTAAGTTTTCTAATATGCTTTTTGAACAATTACATCTCACTATTTGCTGCAGAGCTGCTGAACAAGACAACGAACTTCCAGCGAATCCGCCATTTTTATTTCTCTGAGCGATTTTGTAGTCCAAGCTCAAGGATGCCAGAGCAACATGTGGATAAGCTATTGGTTGTTCTTTGCACCGTCCCCCAGCATACACCAAAAATGGCAGAATGGAGTGAAGTGGAATGCTCTGTGAACCGGCAAGGGGCGGGAGTGAAGTGCCTCCTATAGATTTAAAGAGACAGTACAAAAAAGGAGTTGCTCTCAGACATACCTCAGGACAGGGGTAAAAAGGGGGAACATGGGGGTAAAGTAACAAGAGATTTAGACCAAGGTGTTGCAGTTCCGCTTTATATAGACCATAACTGAATGATTTCAATGTGAAAAGGAAGAACTGAAAACCATCATATGTCCCCTTTAAATTTGTCTATTGATTATTACCACTACTGATGCTACTGATGTTTTTATGGCCGTCTGGTGAATTTAATGAATAAGTTTATCACCTGTGGTGATTTTATCAGTTTATGAAATAAATTTATAGATCTCCATACACTTCCAGTTTATCCCTTGTTTTTATCTGTCTTTGGCAAAAGAGCTTGGAAAAGCATTGAACAAACCATGGCAACACTCCCAGTGTAAATTCAGTAAAAGCTTATCCTGTTTGGCAGATGAGATTAAAGTTTTGATCTATTTGAAGGCACACCACGTGAACAGTGTTAACATTTAGTTTTATAGACTTGTTTCCATACACCAAATTATACAAGGATAATATGTCATGGCATTCTGCCTCTACCAACAAGCCTGCGGTTATCTTCTCCAACCAGATTGCATCATAAAATCGGTTCCCACACAGTCAGCAGGACTCCCTGTCAGGCCTCACATTAATCTTAATTAAACCCCTCTGCTGAGGGGCACCACGGTACATACAGTAGGTTGGGTGACATGGACATTTCAGTGGGTGGTAAAGAACAAAGGGACAGAAAAATCTACGTTTCCCTTCATCAAAAGCTGAACTATGTTGGCACAAAGGAGCGGATGAAATACCAAAGGGTGAAAGCTCTCAGACATGTCCAAGAAAATTAAAACTGGAAGAAAGGAACACTATTAGACATGTCCAACGCATCTAATTCAAGCAGTTATACATTTAGGCACCGAATGCATTTTTTAGTCCTTTCAGTTATAAACCACGACAAGGTACTGTATTTGGGCCAAGATTTGTTGCAAAGTTTTACAATTTTAATCACTTATATTTGCCAAATTATGTATTTTGTAACAAGAGACCAGTTTATATTTGATAAAACAAACAAGCAAAACTGTGCTCCGCTCAACCACGGCAGACATGCTAAAAAAAAAAGTCCTTCTATTGTCTATTTGTGGTCCCAGCAGTAATCAGAGGGTCAGCAGTTAAGGCGTTGGGCGACAAACGCATTTTAGTTTTATGCTAAATCAAGCATGGGTTCTTCTGTTGTGAAGAAATGAAGCAAAATGCGAAAAATTTATATTTTCCTTCTAAGAGTTTTCTCTCAGGGGAAGAGCAAATTAATGTCTCTTCAATCTTAATTTGTCACATGTATATTTATGCTTTTATCCATCTTTCATATTTTTTATGCATTTGATTTTTCTGTCATACTTTCACAACAAGTGCTCTGTGAAGTCAACGTTGAGCCACGCTGAAAGTAATAATTAACAAGGTGAAATGTTTTCAACACAATCTTTAATTTCATCCCTCTCTAGATTTTATTAATTGGGTACCATTTCATTTTCTTCAATGTCATTTTTTAAACTTTGTTTTTGTTTTTTTACTGTGAAGCCCTTTCATTTACCTTAGATATGCCCATGAAGTTTAGCAACTGGACTTGCTAAACTTCATGGGGTTTCTTGTGTATATCTGTTGTGTCCCTGCTAGACAGAAACTGTTCATTTAAAGCTTGCCCTAGAGTATTATGTATCACCATGTTTCATAAAATTGTAGGAATGTCATTATCACATTCTTCCTGTCATATCCACTGGGCTGTGTGCAAGTTGTGTGTATTTGTGCTTCACCTTTTCCATTACAGGGTGTGATCGGCATGTGACTCCGCAGAGCTGCCACCCATTAAAGAGTCAAGAAGAGCTTAAGAGGCGGAGTTTCCCTTGAGACAGATGCCAGATTGTAACAACTCAGAGTGACATCCTCTTCTTGAGTCACTGGTTCGGACGAGGACTTCAATGCACTGCTTCCCATTCCTTACAGCCCCTGTAAATGTACTCATTTCCTTTTTGGATCTTCACCATCTCCAAACACTTGTGTTTATCCCTTTCCTGAGCCAAGAAGAAACATTTTCTTACCTGTTGTCAATAAACCATTTAAATCCTCCCCAGTTGTCCATAGTTGTTGCCTGCATGAGGATCTACAGAACACATGAGTCTTAAGTATAAAAGGACTTTTCCCCTGATATATACAAATGATTGGTTACAAATCTAAATTTATTTCTGATAGATTTATATTTTTAGTGCAAAGTTGTTTGCACTATCTCTGTGTCTTGAACCTTTCCCAGAAATGTATCTTTTATAGGTTTCTACATAAGGATTATGTATGAATACATTTTTCCAATTTCTTTTAAATGAATCATGTTTTTACCTTCAGTCTTCGCTGTTAATGAGGAACTTTCAGGGATTTGGTGAATTTCTAATCAATTTTAGTGATTAAAGTTTCCTCATCTCTATAGAAGCCCCCAGACAAAAAGTAGATTTTTATCCACCCCATAAAGGCAAACTGACACAGAGGGGAAGCCCTTGAGGAACCAGGAGTTATAGGAATTCAACAGTGGATCCAGCAAGGAGTGAATCAAACTAAAATGCTGAGGAAACTAACTAAATGAACTGCAGCTGTGAAGGGAAGCCACTGAGCAGAAAATTATGACCAATGAAGACAACAAAACATCAGAGGATCTAACTGGACACAAAAGGATCTACAAAGCCCCTCAGATCATGACAAATTAATTCTGATAAATTTTTATTTGTGCACAATTGCTACAGAGCCAGCACATTCTTTTTTTCTTTTTGAAGCTATGGAGGTTTACATTGCATTAGGGGGGAAAAAACCAGCACGTTTTGATGACTTTTCAATACCAGAGAGTAAAAAAAGAAAATTGTCATCAAATTGCAATAGTAATGTATTCAAAAGATGGTAAAAGATGTCAGAGAAAAAGATGCTGTAGGGACTGAAATTGCTCTATTAAGTTTTAAAGGTGTATGAAAGCATCAAATACAGACAGACATTTTGCCCAATATACACAACTTAGGTTATCTCATGCATCAACACAGCTATGGTATGCAAAATAATATAAAAACCTACAGAATATAGATTAACTTGCCTTCCAGTGTCCTCTGGAGTTTCTTGCACTCATCCAGAGCCCAGCTTCCCATCACCTCCATCCATTACCATGGTGTGCTTCACAGCGGGGAGAGCAGAGAGCAGTGGTGTACTGGACAGAAAGAGCATCATTGCACAATAATATTTTTTTTCTCTGGCTGAAAATGATGTAGCGATGTTGAGATCTAATCACAAAAGTACTCACAACATTTTTCTTTCACTTTTCGTCACTTCACAGCCACAGATCAGCCAGCAGATCTTTGAGCCTTTCCTTCGGTTAAGCTTTATTTGCTTTATTCGATTACACCCCATTCCTAGATATTTATCCAAATAGTCTGCACACTGGAGATGAACCTTGTGCAATTCACATCTTATTTTTCTGGCTTTAGGTGGAAATACAGGAATTACAGAGATACTTTTGCAGACTCACCTATTGCCTGAGACATCCAATGAGAATAACAAAATATCAGAAGATTAAAAGAATAAGAATAATCTTTGTCAAGACAGTAATTTGACTGATCTATTTTTGTCTCCTAGTTCAGTTAAATACAATAAATTTTATTGATTCTGGAAGAAAAAAAAGCATGATTAAGAATTGATGACATATGTTTATACATATGTTTATGCCTATTTTCACATCGTGGCATAGCAATCTGCTGTGAATTCCAAAAAAAGTAAAAAACAAGGCAACTGGACTTGTTATCCGTAGTAGAAGACGTTTTGCTTCCTCTCCAGGAAGCTTTCTCAATTCAAAAAGTCTGGAGTAATGTGGAGTAACCAGCTTTATACCAATGCCAAACAAAGGCCTTGTAATGTCTTAGATAACATGCAAATTCAACCGAAACAGGTCCACCCCTTAGTAATGGGCGGTCGTTAAAGCCATTAAGCCAGCAGATTGGACCGAAACTGGTCCACTCCTCTGTAACGAGGAGTCGTTAGGGTTGTTATTGGCCTGGCTTAAAGGAACAATGTTTTGATCACCCGAATGAGGGTGAGAGTTAAGGTGAAGATTGGCCGGAATTAATCCTATTGCTGTATTGTAAGTTTTTGAGAGTTGGAACTTAAGGCCTCCTCCTCTGTTTAAGGTTGGTTTTTCTCAACCTTAAAAACCAACCTTAACAAGTCCAGTTGCCTTGTTTTTTACTTTTTTTGGAATGACCATGAACTGGATGACTGAGAATCTTCACCAGAAACTGCAGTGAAATTTATTTCCCTACTCTCCAGGATTTTAAACACAGTACAACTGGGAATATGTAAAATCAAATTATTTAGACCAAGAAGGTTGTTTTTGTGCACATGAACAATGAATGTGTCCAGTTTTTGTCATTGCAGTCTTTGATAGACTTTCATTAGTGTGCAGGAACTAAAAAAAAATCAATTATTTATATAAGTAAAATAGCTTAACTTATCAAGAGTAGAACTTCCAGACAAGACGGAGACTGTTTAATGCAGAGCTGATGAGAAAGAGAACAACATCAGATACAAAAGCACTTTCAGTTTGAGTGCCAGCTGTGCATTTTAATCACTTCTAAACCCACTGTGGAAAGATCGAGCAATTAAATGGGGACCACTGAAGCCTGACGGATGGGGGAAGTTTGGCACAGTGCAACTTGTGTAACTTACGGATATTTAATGTGTATTCTACATCAAGCTAATTTCAAAGAGATTTGCATCACTTACATTGGGTTTGCTGTAAGTACTTGTTCAGGCATCGATCATGCAGTTGCACCTAAAATGTATCAATTTCCACTGCAAACTGGATGAAATGACAACATGTTCAAACATTTTGCAATAAAAAAAAACAATAAGAATGCTATAAATAGATAAACACAACAAAATGCAAGTGGTTTCTCCAAACTAAATACAAAATTATAGGTTTTACTGACAACACTGTTTCAGAATTTTTCAACTTTTTCCCGGCAAACATCTTTAGTGCTTAAGAGAGCCAACTTATTCTATTATGACCTGCTGCAAACGGCATTTATAACCAGACTCCAATTTCTGGAGACCTTCCTGAGGAGTCCTAGCCTCCTCCTCATTGGGAAAGGCCTCCTGCTTGTTAATATTCTTGGGTCTTCACACTGCACCCTGAACTTTGTAGAGTTCAGGTCAGGCGACCATGATGGCCACTCTAAAAACCTCCAGGAAGAAAGCAGGCCCTGGTGGACCTTGAGAAATAACTGTCCTGTTTTTAGGTCCATTGACGGGCCCGCCTTCAACTTTCTCACAGACTGCATGACATTTTCTCTCTGGATTCTGTGATACATGTTTGACTCCATCTTGTCCTACACAGAGACCCAGAGCACCACTGACCCACTGCTATGCCTTCCTGTAGGCATGGTTTTCATTTTCATCATATGTTTCACCCTTCCTCCTCCAGACATGATCCATAGCTCTGAAACTTTCCAGTACCGCTTCACTGCACTACAGAACAGAATTTCCAAACCCATGAAAATACATCATGAAAACATAAAAACGTCATAAACACATTGAAACAGTGACTGGTTGTGAGACCAGTAACAAACATTAAATTGTATCAAGTGAAAACATCACTACACATCAAATATGTTGGTCGATGTTGCTATTATTATTGGACGAAAATAACTCTAAAGAGGTGGGTTTCAGTCTTGATTTACAAGTAACACAGTGTTTCTGTTGTTTTGCAGTTTTCTGGAAGTTCATTCCAGATTTATGGAGCATAGGAACTAAATGCTGATTCTCCATGTTTGGTTCTGGTTCTGGTGTTCCAGAGTAGGCCAGATCCAGAAGATCTGAGTGGTCTGGAGGGTTGATACAGCAACAACACGTCTTTAATGTATTTTGGTGCTAATCTTATAAACTAGCAAAAACTATTTTAAAGTCTGTTCTCTGAGATAAAGGGAGCCAGTGTAAGGACTTTAGAACTGGGGTGATGTGCTCTATCCTCCTGGTTTCAGTGAAAATGCGGGCAGCAGCGTTCTGGATCAGCTGCAGCTGTCTGATAGATTGTTTTGGGCAGACTTCTGAAGACGCCATTGTGGTAATCTATGCGACTAAAGATAAATGCATAGATGAGTTTCTCTAGATCTCATTGGGACATCAGTCTTTTAATTCTGGAAATGTTCTTCACGTGATAGAAGGCTGACTTTTTTTAACTGTCTTTATGTTTCCCTGAAGGTACTTATTTATATAGTTGTGAGCAAATTCTGAGCTGACCTTTCTTGTGCTTTTGGGTCAGTGGTGGTGTATGCTGGAGTTCAGACATGGAGCTCTTCAGTGTTTACGTGCCTTAAAGTGGAAAACTGAAATCTCAGTGGATGCTGCAACCAAGTCTTGCTGCAGGTCTTTTGCTGTCACAAGGTTTTTGACCCCTTTCCAATTGTATCTCTGGGATATTGCAGGGTTTTCTTTTTTTAACATACAATGAAATGTCCCCAGCAGCGGTCCATGTGTTTGTGGAGTTCTGTTTCAAGAACACTTGATCCGACGAACGAAGCCAACCCAGGATCAGAATCAGCTTTTTTCGGCTGATAGGGAATTTGACTTTATTTCCACTTTGCTTTTACTGTACACTGATTTTAAATATAAATATCCAAATTTGGTGGGACATAAAAATGCTTTATTTTTTAATGCAGCGTAATTACAAAAGAAGAGGACAAGGTCGAACTAGTGCAAATATGCTGGTGTGGATCTGGGTACTCTTACTGTTAAGGGTTCATCAGATCTGACAGCCCTGGAGAAGAAAGTGCCTATGTAGCGCCGAGCCAAAGGTAAACGTTTAAATGGTCTGAACAGATGTGCGCTCTTACACACCTCTATTCAGTGAGATGAATAATTTTGAGACTGCAGTATTTAATGAAAGTATTATTTAGATTTAGATCGACTCTTACAAATGTAATATTTAGGTATTTAAGCTGTTCATGTGTAATCTGTTGGAATTTGGTGAATAAACCTAATTTGTAGTGGAAGTTGAATCATTTTAAACCCAATAAACTAGTAATGTGTATTTTATGCTCCATAGAGGACCTGATACTATAGATTTGCTGATAATTCGCTACAGGATGAGTAAAGTGCAACCTCTGTAGAAATTATTCAGTCCGATTCAGCAGGACTTGAAGCTGAGACGTAACTAATTTTTCCAGCGTTGAATCCCAAAAGTCTTTACAATGCAAGCCTGGCCATAAAAATGCATAACTAAATGAAACCTGAAGAAGTTTTGTTTGCTGATGTTGTGGTTAATCTGCTTCCTGAACTTTTTGAACAATACTATTCCTGTCAGATTTTGACAAGACAATTGTGCAACACTTTTTTTTCAAAACCTTACACTCGAGAACAATAAATGCAGAGTTGGAGGCTTTTATTGAATCACCAGGTACTAATATGCACATAGATTTTGCTAACGTTACGTTTGTTAAAGAAATAAATAGCTACAACGTTTTGAGATCAGAGCAACACACCCTGATCATCTTGCTGATTTGGAAGGTAACGAAAACCTTAAATGATAAAATAAAACCATGCTTCCATTGATAAAGATAAAGCAACAGACATGAAGAATATGTTATGGATTTAATTGAAAGGTTCTGAGAAATTTCCTTATGAGAACCTTGACTCAACCATCTCTGAAATGTCTTAAAAGACCATTACCCTTTTGTTGCTCTGCCATTAACAAATTACTTGGGTAGTATGGCACATTAATGCGACAATGCCCCCCATAACAAGGTTAATGTCTTCATGTAACATGAACCATATGGTCCTGTTATAGGTGACGCTGTCCTCCAGGCGAACTGTCAACTATTCAGGGTTGGGAGTGCTGAGGGTTGTTCTCACATTGAAAAATTAAAGTAAAAACATTTCCAAATAACACGAGTTAACATCAGTCACACCACCATTTACTTTCCCTTTGGGATTAATAAAGTATTTCTGAATTGTATTGAATTAAATTGTAAACTGATTTTTGTTTCAAAGTTCATTATTGGATGTATAGTGCACACAGGATACGTATTCGACCTTTCATATGCAATAACTGCTTTCCTCCCAGTCTTTTTAAAATGCTCTTGTGGACCTTTTAGACTTAGTGACAATAGCATCCTGTTCTGCAGATGGCATCCCATAATCTTTCAAATCTAAACTTTTTTTATGACCTCGACAAGCTCAAAGGAGTCCTGTCTGAAAGCATGCAAGACATACAGCACACACAATGCATGGCAAAGTCCTTTTTTGTTCATGTGTTCATTTAATTGTGATGGATTATGCGGGTGAACCCGATATTCAGCCGGACACAGAGTTACGTTTTCAAAAGTTTTATTGTGAGAATGAGTAGTGATAGACGAGGCAGGCAAGCAGAACCAGATGGCATATGAGTAATGGCTGAAGGTGGAGGCAGGCAGGGATGAGCAGGAGACCAGAGGATGCAGGTATTGACAGACCAGAACAGGTGATGAGGACGGGGAACCACCAGAACGGGCAAAGCAAGCGACAGGAACTCACAGGGAAACAGGCAGAATTGCAACATGCAGACACAGGCAACTTTCTTCAGAGACGTGAACAAAAGAGTCCAGCTGGCTGACTACACAGGAACTGGTAGAGATGAAGCACATCAAATGAGACAAGATGAGAGGAAATGAGAAAAGATGAGTTGGCTGAAGCAGGTATATTTAAGCAGGTGAACAGGTGAGCTGAGTTGACAGTAATTACTGGCAGCAGGTGGAGTTGATGTGGGATAATTGACTGGTGGCTGAGCTGATTGGAAAATGGCTGAGAGGTGACAGGCTGATAGGAAAAGTCCAGAAAAGTCCAAAATAAACAAACAACAACCTAAATCATGACATTAATAGAATGAAGACATGTTTGCAACTTTGAATCATAACAAAAAAATCCTCAAGTAGAAATCTGTGCTGCCAAAACCATCTTATTTATGAGACTTGTATACATACAAGAAAAGAACCAGAACCAGGGAGATGCTATGCCTGCTTGGGGTTGGACTCAGGGCTGATCATCCTGGTTTGGTCATGATAAATGTTTTTATTTGCATAAAGATACATTTCAGTCAACTTTGATCCCTATATATATATATATATATATATATATATATATATATATATATATATATATATATATATATATATAGGGATCAAAGTATATATAGATAGATAGATAGATAGATAGATAGATAGATAGATAGATAGATAGATAGATAGATAGATAGATAGATAGATAGATAGATAGATAGTATGTTATTATTATTGTTTTTTTTTCAAAGAATAGAACAGAATATGTATCAGGAGCAAACAGATGTGGTAATGAAAGCAGATAAAAACTTTAAGAAACTATACAGTAGTCTAATATAATAAAAAAAACTTTAAGTGAAAAGTAAAAAAATACTGCACATTTATGAATAAACATGATGTAAACCCTAGACTCTGTGTTTGAATCAAGCCATCCTTGCCTCCAGCTGAGATGCTGTTGGAAACTTGGAGCAGGAACGCAAGTGGGTTCTGTTGTCCATTTCTCCCCCTAGTGGTTCTGGCGTTTGAGGATGATGAATCAAAAGTGCTTCCAAAACTTTGCATGCTTTTTTTCTCTCCTAAAATTTACACCTAACATTATTATGCTAGAACTCAGAATTCAGGATTGTGCCTTTTTTTAAAAACTCCTGAGAAATTTGTAAAGCTATGATTAATGATAGATGCTTCAATAGTTTAAATTTTGTTGTCAAGAATTTCTTTTCACAAAACATCTGCCCTATTTGTCTTTGAGTATCAGTCTGCATAGTTAAATCAGGACTAATCAGGAGGAGCTAAAAGAGGAGCAGATTCCCTGAGGCAGATGCCAGATCGTTTTGCTCACTGTGTGGCGATCAGGCTGAACTTCTCTTGCGTTGCTCTTGTTCTCAGTGCTCTTTTCTAATCAGAGTTTGTCCTCCCTTTTTCAGGAACTATCCACACTCATTCTCGAGGTCCTATTTTCCTGTGCCCTGCTTCCTTACTCCTTAAGTTACTGGAGAAACCATGTCAACTTCTCTTCTGCAAATCTCCTCTGACCGCCTTCCTGCTCTACACCTTTTGGATTCCTGTTACCTACCTCACGCACACCTGCCTGTTCATCCTCCAATGTTCTCCGCTCCACCAAACACCATTCTTGGAAGAAAAGAACCACAGAGACATTACCACAACGTCCACCACCACAGGCCGAACTCAAATTCTGTGGATGTGCTCACCTCCTCCTCGGCTTTCCGTATTTCCATTAACTGTAAGGATTCTCCATCTGTTATCTCATGTTTATTCTCCATTCTATTATTCATGCAATAACCCTTACCTCTCCTCCTCAGGGCCAAACCAGGATCCCACTGAAAACCCAGAAGACTTTATTTCCCGTATACTACTGTCAATAAACCTTTCAAACCAGTCCATTGTGTGCATAATTGCTGCCACCACTAATCTTTCATTATTTGAACATGATAGTATGTCTTTCATATTTGTGTATGTGTGCCTCTTTTTACTTAATTGAACCATTACTAGACATTCATTGGTGTGATTATTGATAGTATGAATTAAAATGATTAATGCAGTACATCAATTATAGGTTTGCTCATTTTTGTAATTAATGTGTAATTATTTGTAACTTATTCAAAATTTGATCATCTCTGTGCTTTCGAAATTTGTAAAAGGGGAGCAAGGTAATTAATTCATCCTTTGAACAGTTTTGATAGATTTGAGACACTGAGCTATTTGTGGAATTAACATGGTTTTTACACAGCTAATCAACATTACATACTGTATGTCCCTTCACAGAAAGCTAACAAAAGGCTTTATGCTGCCTCTGGATAACTAAACATCGGCGGCAGGTACTGAGGTTAGAAGAGGCGAGGTAAGCTCAGAAAAACAAGGACTTCAAGCAAAATGTTTTAGAGAAAGAGGACATTTAGCAAGGCTGAAGACTTAATCTACCAGATGAAACAAATTAGGAGGTGGCTGGAAAAATCAATACTGTAGCAGGATGGATTTCATGGTATAGCGCTTGGGCCTGTCTGTTGGCAGGCAGGGAAATAAAACCGTGTGGTATTTACAGAGACAATAAACTCCTGTAGTGTGAAATGAATACAGCAACAGGAGCAAATCCTCGACTTAGATCCTTTATCAAGACCCCTTGGCCAACCTTACAGTTTACTGTTTACATGAACTCTACAACAGCCTAAAGTAACACGATTTGATCTAGAAAACACACATTTGACTCAAACAGAACAGATAAGTCTTAAATCTGACCATATAATAAACTTAGTGTTGGCATGCAATGTTTTCATACAACTGAAATAGAAATAGAAACATCCTTTATTGTCCCACAGTGCGGGAAATGCAGGTGTATCAGCCGCAAAGTGAAAGACAAGTCAAAGCCTGCAGAATCACGCAGAGGTAAAAATACAAAAACAGAAAGGAAGAACAAAAGACAGCACAGTAAGGCCAACTGTACAGCATAGGAGAGTATACTGTGCAGTTATTAAAAATAGCATACTTCAAGGAAATATGCCGCTGAATCGGATAATTAAATAATATACAACATGTGCATGCATATATGCACACAAAAAATAACAACTATTTACAAGAAATGGAAAAAACGGTGCAAATAACAGGAGGGATGTAAACACATTGCATTGGTGGATGCAGAGAAGTCTAACGGCTGCTGGGAGGAAGGCTCTATGATAACAGATGTATAAATGTGTGCTTGTTATTGAGTGCGTTTGAATGCAGCTCTGGTGTAAAGCGCTTAGAGTGGTCAGTATGACTAGAAAAGCTTCTGTATAAATTCAGCCCAGAGCATTTATAACACTCCTTTGTGCACCTGGGATACAGCAGTCTGTCACTGAAGGAGCTCTCCACCTCTGAGTGGGGTGGGAGACGTTGTCCAACAGTGATGCTATTTTTGCCAGAGTCCTTCTTTCTCCCACTACCTGCGTTGGATTTTGGGTGCACCCCAGTACAGAGCTTGCCTTCCTGATGAGCTTATCTAACTGCTTCCTCTCACCTTTAGAGAAGTAGCTGCTCCAACAAGCTACACCACAGAAAGTGGCTGATGCCATCACAGAGTCAAAAAGGCCCATCAGGTGCACCCGCTGCACTTCAAAAGACCTCAGCCTCCTCAGCAGGTAGAGTCTGCTCCTGCGAATAAGCATCAGCGTTATGACTCCAGTCCAGTTTATTGCTCAGGAGAACACCCAGGTACTCATAAGAGTCGTCTATCTCAACATCAGTTCTCTGGATGTTCATCGCTGTCAGTCTGGCGGGTCTGTGCCTGCAGAAATCCAACACCAGCTCTTGGTTTTCCCTGCATTTAATAGGAGATGGTTCTCCTGGCACCAGTCCACAAAGTCCTATGTCCACTGTCTCCTCTGACTCACCCTCCCCCGTAATGAGGCCGACCATGTCGGAGTTATTTGAGGATTTTTGTAGATGGCAGAGTGGGGAGTTGATGGAGAT
The DNA here is from genome assembly GCA_037039145.1 of Fundulus diaphanus. Taxonomy (NCBI): domain Eukaryota; kingdom Metazoa; phylum Chordata; class Actinopteri; order Cyprinodontiformes; family Fundulidae; genus Fundulus; species Fundulus diaphanus. The sequence continues at coordinate 28,285,273 of CM073142.1, read as the reverse complement.
ATCTGCAGTGTTGAGGGTGAAGATGAAAGGCGCCAGCACAGCTACCGCAGAGCAAGCCTGTCAGCGACTTAAAGACAATGCATGAAACAATATTTTAAAACCTTGCAAAAGTTTAAGTAATAGACTAGTTTAATTTCTCCTAATTTAGAGGAATAGAGGCACTACTAGGTGGATGTCTACGTACAGCCAGAGCCTCATTTGGTCACATAAAACAACCACAAACTAAATGTTTTTTATTGGGTACTGCAGGATTATCCAGTGAAAAAAGGTCTCACAAATTCAAATCTAAATGTGTGCATACTCCGTGTATTCAGCGTCCTTTACTCTGATACTCGTAAACAACACTCATGGCAAACAACTGTGTCCAGAAGTCACTGGATTAGTAAATAGAGTCCACATGGATGAAATTTAATCTCATTATTAATCCAGCTGTTTTGTGAAGGCCTCAGAGGACGATTCAGAATCAGAATCATCTTTATTTTGTAGTAATCCTGGGATGTTAGTTTGTGTTGCGTATACAAAACTCTTTTTTCATAAACAGGGGATCCCTGCTGGTAGGCATGGCGGACAGGTAGCAGAGAGGCGCACATATCGGCAATCACCCTCATCTACTGCTGGGGTATCACTCTTCCTATCAGCCTATGTGGTAAAGTCAAGCCCTGTGTGCGCTCACTATTATTTAGAATCCATAGTTTGTATCTTGTTCCTGAAGGAAGGTCATCTGTTACGCTTGGCTTCTGCTCCATTACCCTTGTGCTCTCTGCTTTCTCAGGTTCAGTAGTTTCCCCGTTCTGGATCTCCTCAGCCAGACTCTCACAATTTTCTCCTGGAACCTCTGTTCTCATTGCTGGTACGCGGCAGCTCTTTTGGGTCCTTCTCCCTCTGGCCTGTCTGCTCTCCAGTACTCCTAATCTCAGAGATTTCACCAGTTTTTCCCTCCATGGAAAAAAACAACAACCTTGAAACCCTCCAACCAGTTTTCACACACTCCAAAACAAACTCCCAGGATCACCTTTTCTTCCTCAGCACTGTCTGCCAACTCTGAAACCATAGTTTTCACAGGCGTGCTTAAAGTCTTTGTTTTTGGTAATAAGCCCACTTTGCATTCACCGTCCGTGTCCTGATGATGAGTCTGCATGTGGATTTGGAAGTTACCTCAAACCATGGCATATTTGTCCATGATTGTGAGCACAATCGAGGAATTTGACATCGGTTACAGCGTACAGACATTTGGTATACATATATTTCATGTAAATAAAAGGGAGGTTGTTAAAGTGATATAGCAACCTAGGGTAAAAGTCTAAACAGTTTGTGTGCAGGAGGATTGGAAACTGCCGAGATGCTGACCTGCATGGGGAGGATGGTCAGCCCCGATCATTGTCCCAACGGACTTAATTGTTCGTTGCAGTCTGAATCTGTCCTGTGTTGTGGATGACCCAAGCCACACAGTGATGGACGAACACAGGACAGACTGAATGATGGCAGTGAAGAAGATGACCGGCAGCTCCTGTGGAAGGTTGTACCAGGAGAACCATTAGTGGACAGCCAACATCATGAAGTCGAAGGAACTCAGCAGGCAGGTGAGGGATAAGGTTGACGAGAAGTTTGAAGCAGGGTTAGATTATAAAACAATGTTCCAAGCTTCGGACAGCTCACCCATTATGGTTTGATCTGAGAATGGAAAGAGTGTTGCATAACTGCCAACCTACAAAGACATGGAGGTCCACCTAAACGGACAGGTCAGGCGAGGAGAGCATTAATCAGAGAAGCAGCACAGAGGTTCATAGTAACTTTTGTAGTAGCTGCGGAGATCCACACTTCAGGAGGAAGAATCTTTTGAAAGGAAAACTATTACTCATGCACTCCACAAATCTGACCTTTATGTACTAGTAGCAAGAAAAGAGCTACTGTTAAAATAAAGCCTCAAGAATCCCTATTTACAGTTTGTCATACACCGGAGACAAAGCAAACATGAGGAAAAAGGTGCTCTGGTCTGATGAGAGGAAACTGAACTATTTCCCCCAGCAAGCAGAACAGCACAGTATGTATTGTGGACACTGATCATTGCATTGAACATGCCACCCCCACTGTGAAACATGCCGGTGGCTGTGTTGTTATGATGATTTTGCTCAGCAAGAGGTTGAACTGAAAGAAAATCATGAAGAACCTGCAAAACACTTGAGACTCTTAACCTTCCAGTAAGGCAACAACCCATAAACAGAAAGCCAACGCTACAAGGTTTGATTAAAACATGTTTTATGTGATTAATGGCCAAGTCAAACTCCAGATCTCAATCCCATTGAAAATCTTTGGCAGGAACCAAAAATAGCGAATGTGCACGACTCGCAGGGAATTACACTTTAACTAAATACCAATGCATACCACTACTGCTCAGATTTTTATTACATTGAAAACTGTGTATATTTTCTCTTATTCTTCACAATTCTGCACTATTTTATCTTGATATAAAGTACAACATCTCAATAAAATAGATTGAAGTTTGTAGGTGTCTTGTGACAAATGAAAAAAAAATAACTATTGTAGCAAAGCAGTAAAATTGCTGACTCTGGGCTTTTCTACATGTAAAATAACTTTTTAGAAATGAAGAGAAGGACAGCTACAGAAAAGGATACAAAGGAAACATTGTAGGAAGAACACATGGCAATTATGGCTGATGAAAGCATTTTACAGATTTCTTACATACATTATGCCATTTATTGTTCATTTTAAGCATTTTTGCTGTCCTTTTCTCATGTAAAGCAATTGTTTTCAGCAGGACTAAAGTTGCAGCAAAAGGTTTTAGGTAAGCAATCTTTTTTCGTGCGTTTCATTAAAAGCATATTGACATGGATCGTGCAAATAGTAAATAGTGATTCATAGCCTAGAAAAATTAAGGAAGATAAGCAGGAAAAAATGGAAGAACACAGACATTTATTGAAGCTCCCATGTTCTTTATCTCCAAAGATGTTGCTTGATAACTAAATAAATTTCATTACAGCAGAGAAACCCAGCTCCGGAGTCCCATCACTCAATTACCAGCAGTACATTATGCAAATGAGCGATCAATGTCGATCAATATCGTGGGCTCTTCTGCACTTACACACCCTATCCTACACATTCTCTATCTTACGTGAACATTTTCAAGTACCAAACAGACTCTAACCCCAACAAAACCCTTGTCAACCTCAGTTCGCTGCGTTTCCAGAGAGAACGCACCTTCATGCCACGCCAAATGAAAAAACACAGCCACGACTGTCTCAGTAATTCGGATGGATTTAATTAATGCGCTAAACCTGTGCTTTGGAACATGTAGCGCCGTGCCCTGGGGTCTACTTCCTCCCACCGATAAGCTGGCTGTCGCCTGCAGGTTAAACCTGGGTCTGCGATGAGCACCGGTTTCTGTTATTGGTCCAACGAGGACAACGCTGAGTGGTTTCTGCTTTAAAAAGCAGAAAACTGTCCTTGAGAGGGGGGGTGAAGCGATATAGAAGTGCAGAGCTCAAGAGGAAAATGTCAGCCCACTCTACAAGGTGCTTTTGAGTAAAATGGATGAGGTAAAAAAGCCCGCTGGTTTATGCTGCAGTCTGTATTGTGGCCTCTGTCAGTGTATAGTCAAAGTTAAAGTCCTTCAGCTGCTTAGACCAACAACAAAAGCAGCAGGAAGAGTACTCCACGGAGCCATTTAAGAGTTTCAGCACTGTATGCTTCCTCCACACTACTGCAAGGACAATTAAGGAAAAAAATATAGTTTTTTTGTAACTTTAATATAAGTTATTTATATTCAGTCCCTTGAGTGGATACTTTGTAGAACCATCTTTGAAGGTGGAGGTATTTTGAAGGTGGAGGTATTTTAAGGTATGTCGCTGTCAGTTTCAAAAATGCTTGCCCATTGTACCTCGCAAAATAGCTCAAACTCAGTGAGATTAGACGGAGAGCCTCAGTAAAAAGAAATTTCAAGTCTTGCCACCGTTTTACCATTGACCGGGCATTTCTAACACATAAGTAGGTCTAATCTATACCATGCCACTGCAGCTCTCACCGTATCTTTGGGGTTACTGTCCAGCTATGGTGAACCTCCACACACAGTCTCCACTATTGTTTTTTTTCCTTCTGTCAGGTTTTAGTCAAAGATTGCCCTGTGTTTACTTCTATCCATCCTCCCATCAATTTCAACTAACTTTCTTATCCCTGCTGATGGAAGCATCCCAAAACATGACGCTGTGCATGTTTAAGTTTCAACATGGTGTCTTCAGGGTGATGCACTGGTAGTTTTCCTCCCAAAATAGTGCTTTGCATAGGTTGATAAATTCCCTCCCAATGTCATTTGACTAGAGCACCTTCAGCCCTTATATGACTTCTGGCAACCTGCCAACAGTAATTTCATTAAACAATGGCTTTCTTCTTCCTCTTCCAGGAAGGACAGATTTAGGGAGCGGAGGACTATTAGTTGAGATGTCAAACAAATCTACCTGAGCATTGGATCTCCACTGCCCCTCCAAACTTAGAACAGACCACTGTGCTGCTTCTCTGAATAATGATCTTCTTACCTGATGTGTCAGATTAGACGGATGGCCGTGGGTTTATAGGTTAGCAGTAATGCCACACTCTGCATCTCTAAATAATAAGATGATTAATGAAATGTCTGAAGCTTGGAATATATTTTTTTTATTACCAAACACTGCTTTAAACATCTCGGCACCCACATATCCCTAACCTGTCTGCTGTGTTCCTCGGTCTTCAGGGTGCTGTCTGTTCGCTAATGTTCTCCAGCAAACCTCTGAAGCCGTCACAGAACAGCTGGATTTGTACTGAGATTTAATCTCACACAGCTGGAGTCCATTTATAAATGAGGTGAAGACGACTGTTTAAAGGCAGTTGGATGGACCGCATTTTACTCATGGGTATCAAAGGAAACGAGGTTGAACGCAAACGCACCCCACACTAGTTTCAATTGCCTTCTGCTTCACAATTGAGTTTCATTTAGAATCAGTCACATAAAATCTCAGTGAAAGACATTGAATTATGTGGCTGGAAAGTGACAAAATGTCAGTAAGTTCTAGGAGGATGACCGCTTTTGCCAGGCTCAGTGAAAACACAATGACTTTTTCTCTTTTTTACTTTCAAGATAACTCACATGACTGCTTGCTGCACTCTGAATGGTGTGCTTGGAAATATTGCATATTGCAGTGCTGAAACCCTTAGAGACCCCCACACCTCTCTCTCTCTCTCTCTCTCTCTCTCTCTCTCTCTCTCTCTCTCTCTCTCTCTCATCATCATCACCATCGTGCAGCGGGAGCGCACTGCAGCGCATCCGTCTTTGTCTCAATCTACTCAAGTGTCTGCCCTGACAACACCTACAGCAAACCGCGCTTCCCTCCCCCAAACACCTGGATGGACAGCGTGGATGCGAGTCTCTCCCCCCGCTGCTTTTACGCACTGTCTTAGAACTCCCCGTGTGCAGAGGGACTGCGTGACTTGTCTACGGAGATCGTGAAGCAGGGGGCAGACCAGGACTCCGAAGCCATGTGGACAGCGGACGCGTCCTCTGGAGCGAACACCGGAGGCAAAGGCACACTTTAGACAGAGAGCGTTGCTGCGCTTTCCTGGAAAATAAGCCCTTCTAGCAAAACCCACACAGACGAGATGGTAGAGAAGTAAGTAGCAGCTTGCGTTGACATCAAGGCAATTAATAATTATCTCCATAATATAATAGCAGTTAATTTTTGCCATGTTTGTTCCTTTTAATTCTTTTTTTCTAAGCATATCAATTTGTAAACGTCCAATATCGTTCCATATAAACTTAGCATTTTTTAGTGCTTACCTTAGCTATATAACTTCTGAAATATAATGCTTGTGATATCTTTGGGGATCTAAAGTGAGTTCTATTCTCCAGAAGCAGTTTTCTTATTTAAAAAAAGAAAAGAAAAGGAAAAAAAAAAAAAGCCAACACGACCTCTTGGAGGCTGTTATGTAATCACCTGAGGGTAGCAAACGTTTGAGAAACACCATTGTGACAAATATTGTTAAATATTTAATGACTTTTTTTTCCTGCTGTACACACTCCAAACCAACAAAAAATGTACCCCCGTGCAGAGAAAGTGCTGTATTTGCAAAATATAAATCTAATAGTCTAGTTTCAGACAACTTGAGTTGAATGCTGAAAGATCTTGGTGTTTTATTCTTATACAAGATTACAGAAACGTGTTGCTGTCAGGCTGCTGATTGGTGCCGATCATTAAAGAAATAAAGAGGCAGATAAAAGAAGCACTTTCAAAACATTAAATATATCAACGGAACAGAACAAAAAAATTTAAGCATCACATCAATCAATCAATCAATCAATCAATCAATCAATCAATCAATCAATCAATCAATCAATCAATCAATCAATCAATCAATCAATTTTATTGTCAACTACATAAAAAGAAATGTTAAAATTCGAATTAAGAAAAATCGAAGGCATAATTGAAATGAGCTGCTAAAGCAAACTTAGGGTTTAGGGTCTTATGGGAAAGCTGCAGTAGACAGTAATAGTTACAGTCCTTAGTTAAATGATTCAACAGATTCTGCATACCTCATGTTTTTCAGGAGGTGGTTTTAGAGCTGCGGAGCACACTAATTGCTGTCTCCCCATGTTTATTTCTGGTCCTGGAAACACTGAGTGAACAGGTCTCCTATGACCAGAGGAGTCTGCATAGTTTCTATATGACCAGCAGCTCTGAGATGTATATATACCGTCTGTCAGATTTCAAATTCTATCCTTTTATAAACTGGTAACCAGTGCAGTGAAAAACTGCAATTAATTTTCCTGGATAGTCAGGACTCTGGCTGCAGCATTATGTATGTTCCTCTGCTGCCTAATTAATGTTTTAAACGTGTTTTTCGAACCTTAAGGCGCACCGCATTATAAGGCGCACAGTTAATTAACATGTCTTTGTCCGCATATAAGGCGCACTAAATATTCTGTGTAATATCACTCCACCCCTCTGTGTATACAGCTCTCTCCTGAGAGGGAGAGCTATCTGTCTCTGCCGAGAGGACAGAGTAGTTGGACTCCACTCCCCCGTTTCTAACATAAGGCCACAATAAACATAACTTTTATATTGAATTAACTTACTAGGTTTATTGATGCTTGGGCGTACTCCGGGCACAAGCTGCCTAAAGGCTCCCAGCTACTCAGGTGTACTGTGCTCATACTGTGAGCTTGGCAGACTCCGCGGTGACTCTTTACCCTTCATAGTCAAGCGTACTGTTGCCTACATTTCTTGTGGCAAATTCCTACAATTCCCACACTTTCTGCCAGTGGGATGAGGCGGCGGAACGGATGGTAAAATGTGTGATTAGCTAGCTGAGCACCCAGAACCGTTTCTTTTCCAGTAGGCTCCCACCTATCAGTTAGAACCATACATTTTTGAGAATATTTAAGAATTTTAAATGCGCCTTATAGTCCGAAAAATATGGTACATAGACCTTTATAGAAACTATTATAATTATCTAACTTACTTAAAATACAAGCCTGCAACATGTTTTAAGTTTACAATAGGCAGATTTAGTAATAGATGTTATGTGGTTTTTAACACTGAGTGCTCTAGTGTTGTATTTTTGGGACGAAAACAATGACATCTGACTTTGCTGCAATAAGCTGAAAACAATTGTGACCCGTCTACACATCGATATTTTGGACACAGTTACTGCAGTGAACTAGGGTCAAGTCTTGACACAGAAATATAAGGTTACATGTCAGGAGCATAGATATTTTTTAGCAATATTGTAATACTCCAAGATCTGAGCTAGGGGAGGGGCACGTAGATGTGGAATAAATTGTGGCCCTAGAATGGAGCCTTGAGGAACTCCACATATGATCTTTGTTTGCCCTGACCAAATTGTACCAAAGTAAGTGCTTACCCTACAGCATTGATAAGTGGGTATAGACAATGGATTGATATTTGCAAAACATTTCAAAACAATGTACCATATTACTTCTGCTTCACAGTCATCTGCTACTTTGTTTGGATGACATAGCATCTCAGCAAAATATAAATGTTAACGATGATTAGCTATTAGCCAAGCTACACCCCACGTTGATACTTTCAATTATTTTGTAGCCCATTTATGCCAGTCCCTTTAATTATTCCTATGAATCTTGTATTTACCATTATGTTAGTCTTGATTCATTTTCTTGAAACTCTTGAAGAAACGAAAAATGATTGGGGAAAAATATGTAGAATTTGTTTGGACTATTGAGACAGAAGCTTCAATAAAACTAAGAACTTGTGTAAGCTAAAGGCTTCACCCGGACTCAGTGGTGAAATCCGTATTTATGTAGCTATCAGTGAAATATTCAGACGTGCAGCTTGTGTTGGTAGTGAAATAATTAATGTATAGCTGTGTAAGGCTCAGAGTTCATGCATTTCATATTGGCCAAATAAAAGCTGTTAGATGCGAAACAGCTTCTCATAGACTCCTCACTTTATTGCCTTCATTAAGAGAGGAAGGCAAACGGATTTCTTCATCATAAACAGCACATTTCAGACATTTTTATAAGAAAAGGGGGGGGGGTCCTCTGAGGCTTGCAGCAAGAAGGTTCAGGGTTCAAATCCCAGCCTGTGGTCTTTCTGCATAGACTTGCATGTTCTCCCTGTGCATGTGCAGGGTATTGCCGGGTATATTTTCAACACTGCCAACTTACTTTTCTCCAAAATGGTCTTATTAAAAGTTTTCTGGGCAGAAGGTGAGCAAAATCATAGTTAAACATGCAGCATGATGATTATTTCATAAGACCTGTCTACAGAGTCTCATGTTTTTTTGGGTGGATGCTCGCTGTGCTGCACATAAAATTCTCTACGTGGTCTCAATTTGTTTGGGTTTGGGTTTTCTTTTGTGTGGGTATTTTCTTTTGCAATTCCTCGTTATGTTCTTATTCACTTAATTTCTCTCTTCATTATTGTAAGTAGGTTTCTCCATATTAGTTAATCGCTTTTGTTTAGATCTCTCTCTGTTTTTAAATCTCTCAAACAATCATGCCGCTCTTGTGATCCTGTCTGCACTTTGGCCACCTTCCAGACCCTTGCATTTTGACAGGGAAAAGCAATTTTTTTCTTTGGGCCTGAGAAGAAGTTGGAGAGCAACAGTGGTAGTATTATGTAAAATGCAGTTAACTAGGAAAAAATGTGAGTTAGTTCAGAAGAAATCAACTCCAGATGTATTAGCTCTTGGTCAACATTTCATTTAAAAAAAGAATGAAGGAATAAAATCAGTCAGTGTTACAATAATATAAAAATAAATGCTTAATATTTATGTACTTGTAGTAATACCATGTTCATAAATGACTTGTCATAATAATGTCGATGTCAATTTTATTGCTAAAGCATCTTTAAAAAAAAGCAAAGTTGACCAGAGGGTTTTACAAGGTAGGAAAAGGCAAGAAAGAGGATAAATAGATGAAAGAAGTACAGTAGAATAAAGACATTAAAACAAGCAAGCCTCTTCTTTATTAAAAATTTTAATAAATGCCGTGCAGTGGCTATAATCTGACAGTTTCTTTAATTAATCGCTGAAATACAGTGGTATGTGTGAGGTAAAATAGAGCAAAGAGCAGCATATATTTAGTTAGTTCTTTTTAAGAGAAACATCAACATTTCTTCAGCTCTTCCATTGTGAACACATAGATATAATCATCATCTCCATTCTTCCAGTGGCCGCACCGGACCTCCTTGACCCAAAGGCAGCTGTCCACAACTCCAAGCCTCGACTGTCGTTCTCTGCAAAACCAGTGGTGCTGAACACTCCCGAGGATGAGTGCGAAACACGGACCACAGTCATGAGGTGGAAAACTGTGTCGGCCATCTTCTTCCTGGTGGTGCTGTACCTCATCATCGGAGCAACCGTATTCCGAGCTCTGGAGCAGCCTCACGAAAGCTCCCAGAAACTGGCCATTCTGGCGGAAAAACTGGAGTTCTTGGCCTTGCACAGCTGCGTAAACTCAACAGAGCTGGAGGATCTTGTCAAGGCAGGTGTAATATTTTCTTTTTCTGCTGACTCCTAATGATTGGCAAGACATATTCTTTAAAAAAAAAAAAGTGTACTGCTTTCATATGCAACTTTGATTTTTGTTCCATGTTTTGTGTGTTTTATTGGCAAAACCGTTAGGAAAAAAAAGCAAACTTATTGAAATGCTCGCTATATGATGTGATATCAGAGCACACACAGAACATTTATATTTTACCACCAATACAACAATTACCACAGCTTGAAGCTTGTCTTGAAATGACTCACTTTGAACTTTAAAAAAATAATCCTCAATGAAGGCTGTTTCTCATTGTTGTGACTATGTTACCATATTCGTTTGAACGTGGTCTAAGTCTGGGTTAAACAATTTTGCTTTAGATATATGTGGAGTATTTTGTGATATATAAACTTCCTGCACTTTGCTTTGGTTTTTGTAAATAGGTGTGGGACATTAAAAAAATCAATGTAATTAGTCAAAACAACACTCTGGATATTTTCTTTTTTTCATTCATTATATAATGGCGAACTTGATGTATTATCGCTATAATTTTGCACCAACGCATGCCTATATAGAGGGGGAAAAAACATTTTTTAATCCTTTTTGTGCTCTTTTTGGGTGCTGTCATCTTGGCATCCAAATGATGCACTGTCACTCAAATCATGTGAAAATATTTGTAATTGTGCACCAGGCCCCAGAATAGAGTTTAGATTTTATGCCCAAGCCCAACCGGAAATTCGGGCCAGGTAGGGCCTTGATTTCATTCAGGATGGTCAGGTGCAGGTCGGACTCCGGTCAGGCTCTAAGAATTTTTTTTCTCATGTGATATATAAGCCCATCCTGCAGCTGCGGAGCGGAGACAGATAGGACATCCTTTTTTTTATTTTTCTGTCATCTGAGTCGGCTCTGCTTAGCTACACCCTGTGCGTGACCTGCACGACATGCACATCTGGGCCAGACCTGCCCTACGCCAGTGCTCGCTGTGGAGTGCAGTGCTGACTGAGTATGGTTTAACCTCGTGTTCCTTGGGCGTGCAGTCAGTGCGGTGGTGCGCACCACACGGACTGACTGCATGGAGTAGCAGTAATACCTTATATAAAACATTTATTCACGTTGGGTGTTGTTCGGGCTCTGACCCACAATTCAAATATGTTGGTCGGACTCAGGTTGGGCTTTATGCCCACTGGCCCGGGTCGGGTCATTTATTGTTCTTTGTGTGTTTATTGCATTATAGAGTAAAATGAGGTAGACAGGCTCTACCAATTTTCCTTCTTTTTAGCATCTGCTCAATTACTAAAATGCTCTGGATTAGGAGAACAGTTAAAATGCTTTGTCTCTGGTGTGCCATGAGGCTAAGTAGTGATGTTGGGCAAATCTTTGAATTACAAATGTCTGTACTGAAGCCAAAAGTAGTCAATAGTAGTAACGTGACCTAACTTACAAATGAGCATTTTCAGTGTCCTCTAGTAGTGCTGTCGGCTTTGCCGTGTTGAGAGGGAAGTATGTACCATGGGTACATACAAAAGGTGACAGGTCGATTAATTCTCTAAAGTGATAAAGTATATCTGGGTCTTTTTTTTATCAGTCCCTTGAAATGTTTTGCAATCACTTCAGTGTTTAGTCTGATGTGTTTTACTTCTCGTGGCTCACTTTTATAGTTAGCTGGGTGAACTTGTATTCCCCAGAAAGGCAACACCTCTTTTACCCCCAGAACTGCTAGGTTTTAAAGTGGCGACTGAACTGCTTTTATTTTCTGTTTGAAAATAACTCTAAAGTCATCGAGTTGCAGCCATATAATTGGTTGATTAATTAGCTATTTTTGTTAACTATCTTGAATTGTGTGGTTGAAACAGGAACATAGGCCAGACAGGAACTTGGGAACAGCATAGTGAAAAGAACAGTTTTAGAATTACATTGTACAAAAACTCACAGCCAAGCACAAGAACAGCACATGAAGCAAGGACAGAGACCTGGGCTGAGTAACAGAAAAATGGAACATCAAGCAGTACAATTAAAAAAATCCAGCAAAGAGCAAAGATTGCTCATATTGGGCAATAAGCTTATCTTATTATGTTTGAAGGTTTTTATGGATTGTTGAGCTTACCATTCAATTTGTTAGGCCTGATAAAAAGTTAAATAATCTATTGTGGTGCCATTTTCACCTGAAAAGGAAACTATTTCTGAATCTAATGGCCTTGTAAAACTGAAGATATAGGGCCTGATGAAGAAAAATCATGCTGAGGTGTAGTTTTATAGATTCTTCCTCTCAATAGATTCAATTTGGCAGTTGTACTTGAAACTTTATGTTTGACATTTTTCAAGATTTTACAGAATACTGTGACTGAAACACATAGATAAAAAGAGATCCTAGATAAACAAATAAAAAAAAAATCACAATGACTTATAGTTTTGTTGTTGTTTAAACAAAAACATTTCTTTTTAGACCCCACTTAGAAGCACTTTCAGTTTCTTTCAGTGTTAAACCATTTTTGTTTTAATTGATGTGTTGACAGCCAGATTTATAGGAACAGGAAGTTGAATATTATTTAAAGGGATCAACACGTGTATCAAAGTAAGAGTAAATGAAATTTGTCAGCTCATGCAAAGAGTTCATGAGGCTGGAAAAGGTTAGAGACTCTCTTCTAAAGAGTTTGGACTCCATTAACATATCAAGTAAAAGGTTAATATGTATGAATCCACCACCAAGAGAACATTGAAACACAGTAATGTGTATGGGAGGATGGAAGGGACAGAGACACTGCATTACACAGAGAACATTGCTGCATCTGCAGAGGACCTAGTAAACAAGTCAACAGCTTAAAAGATAGGCTTAGTTTTAGTTTCACGGAAATCCAGACAAATATCTACAGAAAGGGGCACGCTGGTGGTGCAGCGGGTAGCGCAACCCATGTACAGAGGCCTTAGTCGTCGACCCGGGTTCGACTCTGACCCGCGGTCCTTTGCCGCATGTCTCTCCCCCTCTTCCACCCCCCTTCCTGTCAGCCTACAATGTTAAAAAGCGAGCCACTAGAGCCGCGAAAAATCCCCCCAAAAAATATCTACAAAAAACTATATCAAATGCTGTAGAAGTGAAAATTATCGAAGCTCATAAAATACACCTCCACTACATGATATAGCTCTTGTACATTCAGTTCATGACATAAACTCTTCTAAAACAAGTTAAATATTGTGTGTTGTCTCTGCTCAGATATTTTGTTATCTTAAAAGGTTGCTCCATATTTGTGTTGTGATTTCAGATGAAAAGCAACCAAATACACAAATCTCAAATCGTGAGTAAACACCATATCAATTAATTACATTGAACTCCTGTCACCCTAAAAATACCTGCAATGTTTATGCGGAGCTGTATGTGAGTTTGCAAAACTGACATGTATTTAGGTCATTGTCTATGCTGTGAATCTGATAATGCAATACAAGTATCTAAGGATCAGAATAATAAATTAGTGGACTTAAAGGAGCAATAAATTACAAATTAATTGAAAAATGAACCAAAATCATTCTCATTTGTCACCCGGCATGGAAGTCCCTATAAACAATCATTGCTCTCCATCAACAATGTCTTAATCAAGTTTTTTTTTCTCTTTCACACATAGAGGTACAGTGCAGAACTACTTCAGCGCAGTGTAGTCCATGTTTACTTCCTGGTTCCTAAGCCAATCACATGAGAGTTCCCAGGGTTTCCAAAACAGAGTGCAGCATTTGGTATTTTATGATGGCCATACAGCAGCAGCCTGCAAACATGCAAGCCAGTAAGAGAAGCGGACCAGAAATAGAACAGAATACAACATTATAGACCTATCCTATGTAAGTAAAAATTCTGTGCCATTCCACTATGGACCATTGAGGAAACAGCATAGGCTCTTGTCAGTTGCATATTTGTTGTTCTGTTGTGAAACACTAGGTGTCATTATTAATTATTCCTCCTTTAAATGCAGAAGTCAAAAAGTGTGTGTAGAGTCAGAGAAAGTCCCTGTAAAGCCTTGGTTCTGATACAGCCTGTCTGCGTATAGAAAGCTGAAGTGTCCTTTTTCATTTATTTTATTCCTTCAGACATGGTTCATGGTTTGTAAATAGTAAAATTATATTTTGCTTCGACCCACTCTGTTCATGGCGGTCCTTAATATTAGTGTCGTCACTCTTCCGTTTTTTTTGGACTTCCTCTGAGAAAAACCTTCTCATTCCTCCTCGCCCCTCGGCCAATCACTGCAAAGTGGTGTGTTTGCGTCAAAACTCTGCTCCAGTCCACTCGCTTTGACCCTGCTCCTGGGCAGGGCTGGAGAAAACCCAGGCTGCAAGCAGCACCTGTACAGACTACAATAAAAAAATGACTATGACTACATTTTAAATTAGAAATGGCAGAATGTCTTAAAGTGCTTCTGCTGTGAGACACTCTACCTTTTCCACTCACTACAGAAATCCGGAGTTTGTGGCTGGGATCCACATGATACATGTCAAACCAGGTGCTCTATCACTATCTGACAAAAGCCTTTACTTGTGATGGGAATACCAGAAACCTTTCTTTTTTGTGGTTAAGTGTAAAGCAAAGGGAAAGGCACACATTTTATCAACAACGTAAGGTATTTGGATTTCTATCTGTCTGACTGACTAAACTAAATACTGGCCCTTTTTTCAAACCGCTGTTCCCCATCGAAGAGAACACCTTGTCAAATTTTATCTAATTTATCCTTTATTGTTTTCCAAATTGAAATCAGTTTATCGGTGGGTAATTGTGCTGTTGTTGTTGTTTTTTTGGATTTTAGATTCATTGTTAGATGCCATATGAAAGCACCATTGTGTAATACAGGTTACATACTCTGGGACCCACAGAACAAACAGACACACAACCCCAGGAAATAATAGGCTCTGTATATAAACCAAGGAAGCTGTAATTTTTCTGTTAAAGACATGTTGGCACTGTCAGACTAATTGTGAGACACCTTACATACTTTCAACCAAAGACTTTTCTGTCCTTTTGTTGTTAACCAAGAATAATATAACAACATCCGTCAGCTCGTGCCTATCATCTATTAGTGAGCAGGTCAGTGAGAGAGTTAAGCAACCTTTCAAGCAACTACTTTTCCTCTGATGATTTATTAATGCACGGTTTCAACCCAGGTGCCATTTATTCACTCTTTACCTTGCACAGACAGACAACTTTTTCAAAAGCTAGTCAGCAGAGGATGAAGGAGAAATGTGCTCTCAAAGGGAGTAATTAAAAAGGTAAGCTGTATCAAAAAGCTTTGACGACTCAGATTCTCTCGTCTGAGTGGTTTAGTTTGCCAAAAGCCAGCATGATGTCCACATCATTTTGCCTCAGTATGGGGAACTTTGCTTTACTTACTTACTTTACTTTATATATTAATAAAGCACTTTAAAACAACCACAGCGGCAACAAAGTGCTGCACACGTAAAAGAGGAAAACATTTGTGTGCAAATGGAAGAGCAGGGAAGAAAAGATGGGCTCATTTGGGTGTGAAACAAAGGGGCTGACTGAGCCGTGCCTCGCTCATTATTGGATTTGCTGTCTTTAGTGGAACAATAGATGTGAGGTTTTATCTTTTAACCTAACTTTGTTTTTAGCCCCAGAACAGTTTAAAACATTCATAGCACGTATTTCAGATTATCTTATTCAGAAGGATGAATAAAGTATAGAGATCCAAAAAAATTAACATAGAAGGTTTCACATTCATAGAATAAAACAGATCGCATCATGATGACAGTTTCTTTTGCTTGTCAGTTCAGATTTTTTTAAAATTTGAAGTTATGCCTGAGGCCATGGTTCTCAAACCAACCAAGGCTCCCTCTAGGTTGCATTAGTCCCTCAAGCAGAGGAGTTCAATTATCTTGGTGTCTTGTTCTCGAGTGATGAAACCTCTGTAATTTGGGTGAACTTGGAGTAGAGTTGTAGCAGCTCCACATTAACAGGAGTCAATTAGGGTTGTTCTGGGCAGACCCAGACCTCACTGTTGGGATTATTCATATATAATACATAGAATGTCTTTAGGAAGAGGGATATCTTTCCCTCGTGGACTAGTTACTTTTGTTCAATGTCAGATAAGGGGAAGACAGGTAATCCATGAATGGAACAACAAAAGGGAACTTATCGATGAAATGTATGTAAACAGTAGCATAAACATCCATCGACCAGTTTATTAGGTACACATTTTCAATTGCTGGTTAACACAAATAATAAATCGCCAAATCATGTGGCAGCAACCAAATGAATTTAGGGATCTCAATGTGATGAAGAAGACTTATTAAAATTCAAAGCACCATCAGAATTGGAAAGAAATTGGAATTTAAGGTACTTTGAATGTGGTTGTCATGTGACATTTTGGAGTAGTGCCAATGCACAGACATAGTCTTGGGAGTATCATGGTGAATTAAAGGATTTTAATAGAAACAAACAAACTTTCAGCATAGCACAAGCAGATAGCAGGACAAGAAGCAGAGTCTGAGAGTGAGGCAAAGTAACGAACCATCAGGAAGTACAACGAAAGAATCAAGCACTGAACAAGAAAGAAACAAGGAGCTAAATACAGAGGGACAGGTGGAGAACGGTATTAGATACAGGGTAAGTAAATCAGAGGAAAATGTAGAACAGCTGAGGCAGAGTGAAAGCGGGGAGCTGAGAGACAGAGACTACACATTGGAGCTAAACAGAGATACAAATGAACCATCAAACCAAGGCAAACATCTAACAGAATATAATATAGAATACATAGAAAAATAGAGTACAAGAAATAAGTAAGGAAAAAAATCTAAAAGAATTAACCAACAAATCAACACCAAGATAAGAAAATAAACCAGGAATCATTATTGTCACCATGTGTTACCATGGTGAAACCTTTCTCTAGTTTACAAAGAATGGTCTAAGACTGCACAACACATCTAATCTTAACCCAGATGGAGTACAGCAGCACTCCCATTAGCTAAGAACAGGAAACCAAGGCTACAGTGTACAATGTTAGCCACAGACTGAAAAAAATGTGAGTGATGAGTTTGTATCTAGGATGCAACATTCAAATGGTAAGATCAGACTTTTGTGTAAACAACATGAAAGCATGGATCTATCTAAGGCTGTGTTGTTTGTGTATTAGTATGGGACATATTTCCTTGGCACACTCAGTACCAGCTGAACATTGTTAAACGGCTGGAGTCTACTTGAGAATTGTTACTGACTATGCCCTTGCCCTTATGTGCACTTTGTACCAATCTTCTGATAGCTACTTCCAGCAGGAAAACACACAATGACTAAAGGCTCAAATAATCTGAAACTGGTTTCTTGAACATGACTATGCATTTGTTGTAGTCAATGGCCTCCACAGTCAGCAGATCTAAATCCAACAGAGCGCCTTTGAGATGTAATGGTGTGGAAGATATACATCATGGATGTGAATCAATCTGCAGAGGTTTTGTCAATGTGGAACAAAATCTTTGAGGAATGTTTCAAAAACCTTTTTTAATTCAATGCCACAAAAAATAAGACGTCCTGAAGCTAAAAGGGTATCCAACCCACTAGCGAGGTATACGTTGTAAAGTAGCTTGTGAGTGCAATGTTGCACCACCAGATTGCTTTAGCTATCCTTCTTCTGACTTTCTATACTGTAAAATCACCTTCTTTGATTTGCTATATTTGATTCATAAATTCCACCTTTGTCCATTTTTACTGCCTTATGTAAAGGCAACTTCCCTAGTGTGAATATAAAAAAGTTCAGTTTAACTAATGATGATGAATAATATAAGATCTGGGACATTTTTGTGACCCTAAATATTGTGTGTGAAAATAATTAATGGAAAATTACTATTTTATTCCAGGAGGTTCACTCATGTTAAATGAAATTAATGGAGATTATTCCATCTGCTGCTCCCTGCTGATCTAAGATGCAAAATTATTAAACTGCATCTCAGGAGAATTTGATATTTTACTGCAGTTGATCTAAAAAATCTGAAATTAACAAGCGATAAATGTTTTAAAATGTTCTACCCCAATTTCTTAGGCACATCTTTGCCTGCAGCTCTCCTGATGTCTTAAAGAATCTTTTTTTATGGGTCTCCGTGAATCTATAAAGATCATAAGACCCACCTGAGTCAACCTTTTGTCTTACCTCCAGTTTCTCAACCCAAACCATGGGTCTGCTGAAAATAACAAAAGGTGAGATCAGGTCCAACCGGTTATTAAATTAATTAATTTGTATCTGGCCTTTTTACGTTTGTCAACATACTGTACATTACATAAAAAATAAAATAGATCAAGAATACATTTATTTAAAATGGGTGTCCTTATATTGCAACTTATATGTCTTTACATGCAATTGTTAATCATTATTTTGATATAAAATGTGGGAATTAACAATATTCCAGCATGTCATTCGTGTTGCCTTGTGAAATATCCATGGTGCACATTCACAGTGACATGCAGATAAGGAGAAATGTCTCCTGCAATTTTGTGTTAAAATTTTGTATTGAGAAAAAGAGAACATCGAAGCTAGAAAGGGAACCAGGAACTGTCAGAGATTCAAATATCCAATCATTTTTCTATCACTGAGCACCATATCAAAGGCTACCAGGTTATATGGACAATAACACTAAATGAGATGGGTCCTGTTACTGCATGAAGAAGACTGAAAGCAGAGATAGGGACTCAAGCTTTAAACTCGATCTCCAGTCCAGACCGCAAAAACAAAGACCCAAGACTTAGACTTGTGCTCTTAACACTCCAGACTTGACTTAGCCTTAGTGGCACTGCAAGGGTCTCTTGGGGCCCCAGGCAAAAAAAATCCAAGGGGCCCTCACAACAGGATTCACCACATAAATCGAATCCAACACTGACAAAAATGTAAAATTTAAACTTTTAATTGTAATTATTACAAAGTGCACATCAGAATTAAAAGAATATCTGTCATATACAAGGTATAGTAGACAATATTTCTGGAAATGTAGCTAAGAAACGCCCAAGTCCATTTTTAAATAACTGCCCATGAACAAGACCATTTCACTTGCTCTTCTACTCCTCAGGTCTCACTCTGGTCTTATTTCTGTCTTCTGAGGCCTTCCTCTTCTCCTCATAAACGTGTGAGACAGTTTGCTTCTTGCGACTCTCAACCATTTTCAAAGCATAGGGTGAGATGAGCGGAGCTACAATGAATGGCTGAAACTGAAGCTCATTGGATACATAAACACTAGAAAAGTAACAGCCAGCAAGAAACAAGCGTGCACATTGGCGTTTGTTGAGAATGTCACAATGATTGGCCTGTACCACAACCAATAGATAAGATGAACACCCCCCCCCCTTGCCTCGAAGCCGAAAAAGATTGTCCACTATACCTTTAATACTATAAAATCCCTACACCAAATGCTATAAACACATAGTATATACTGTAATTTAATTGCACTGGCAAACCTTCTTACCCATTAAGTCAATAATTCAGCAGTCCCTTTAGCAGCTTGGCTTTTCAAAAACAACTTTTATGTGTAAAAAAAAAATGGAAATGTAATGGATAATGTTGGTGAACCCGATATTCAGCCAAACACAGAGTTACGTTTTAAAAGGTTTATTGAAAAGGATGAATAGTGGCAGGTGAGCAGAACCAGACTTGACCAGATGCAGGCTGGCAGGGATGAGCAGAACCGGTGATGTGGACAGAGGAACCACCACTTTTAAACTGTTTTAAACTTCTTGACATTTTTTACTTCCCCGTTTTTGTCTTTTTCACTTCCAAAAGGATAACTTGTTTTAATTTTGTGGATCTGAATTGGTTCAAAGTTTGTCGGCCCTCCGGGGACTCCTGGTGGCCCCAAGCAATTGCCTGGCCTAATGACGCCCAGCTCCCCTGCTTAGTAGGGCTGTACGATTTTGCCAAAAATCTAAATTGCCATTCATTTCAACCATAATTGCGATTTAATTCTTACTTTTCTCTACATTGACCACAAGCAACAAAAATAGCCTGTAGATAAAGATGTTTGATAACAAGGACTATTTAAAACAAGACATTTAACAGTTTATTAATCAGAATAGTCTTATGTAAGAGAATAGCTTGTTGAGTTGGACATCAATCCCTGTTGAACATTAAGTGCAACCAACAAACAAATCTATGTATTAAACAGTTTGACCGTTACTTAACGCTGTGGTGAGATTTCCAAACATTTGTGGTAAAAAGTATTGTTATATAAACTCTAAAACAAATAATAAAATTTGATTATCTCACTGCTAAAACTCTCTTCCCTTCCATGTGGAGGCAAACCCACTTTAAACATATACACAGCAGAGATTTCATCAGATCTCAGGCTTCTGTTATCCCATGTGAATGTGCCACATGAAAAGCTGACGTAGGGGGGTCACTTCTTTATAACATGGGGTCCACAGATAAAGAGAATAGGGCAATGGAGGGTAAATCTGTTCAAGCGGGCATGGAATTTGCTTTTGAAAACATTAAAATGTAAACAAGAATTAATCAAAACCGAGAACATTTGCCGTCTTATTGAGTTTTACTACCAGCAGCCTTGACTTGTTTGTTTGTTGTGAACAACGCAGCGACTTCAAATGTAATCATTTTCAAAAGGTGACAGATGTTGCTCATCGTTTCTCAAGTCTTAATTGGCTTTGTTGGATGTTTACCTCAGCTGTCATTTATTTCCCAGGAGAGCTGATGCATATTCTGTTGAACGTCCAGCGACAAACACCATCCTAATACTTAAACTTTTCTTCTTTCTTCCGCAGCAAGTGGTATCAGCAGTTCGAGCAGGAGTAAACCCATCAGGAAATTTGTCCAATCAGACGAGCCTGTGGGACCTCAGTTCCTCCTTTTTCTTTGCTGGGACCGTTATCACCACAATCGGTAGGAGGAATGGTTTCTAACCAGAGAGAAAATAGCATCTGTTGTTTTTAGAGTCTTGAAAATTAAAAACACACATGTTCCCTTCACAAAGTAGAAGCATGGAAGAATAACAGTGCAATTTCAAGGACCATTTTGGCATGAAATTACACTGGCACACAGAAATTACAGTCACATCAGCTCCTGTCCAAGATTGCACAATGACTGCACTCCAGCAAAAATTGCAAATAAAAAAAATAAATAAATAAAAAAAGAACACAGTTCATTTCCGTTATAAGATTGCACTTTGATTTGCTCTTTTGCTTTCACACCAGACTGAAGGGGACCTATTTAACATCAGTAAGATAAAGAAAACAATCTGTTCAACAAAAATGTATTATGAATTACAGAACCACAAGGATAGCAAACTTTTCTCTCATTCTAGCTTGAATTTAGACCCCACAAGTCATTCATTTGTCCAACTGAGGGTGAGAAGTTTCACAAAATAATTTTTGCTGTCAGCGAGGTTTAAAATGCTATCATGGTTCTTGCAACTAACCTAATATCCTGTTCATTCAATGGAACAGATGTTAAATGCAAGACTCAAATTACACTTATGGCCCATTACCCTTTATCTGAAGGCTGAAAATCCCAATCTTGTTTTACACCATTTGTCCCCCCTTTGTGTCATCTGCAGCTGTAAGAGCTTACTAATCAGGAGGACAGAAAAAGACAGAAAAAAAAAGCAACAGCTCACACTAACACCCCCTTTCCAGACTCTTGCACATACGCACACACATTCTGACAGCTCATCTGGCTTTTCCAATTGGACCTTGACAGATCGCCGTGTCTGTTCAGTGGGTTGTTGGGCTCCATTTCACATCTCCGGCACCCTGTCAAAGCTCAGTCTCTAATGAGGAAATTAAACACACTAAAGTTTGGCTATCAGCTTGGAATAAGAGTGTGCTTGTTTCTCACACGAATGACTATTATGTTTAGGCAGAGCATGAACCTGATGGGCATTTCTGTGTCAAACTATACATGCCGCATGTTGCTCAGACCCTGCGCCGGAAGCATTTCCAGTTTTCCCAATTTGTGATGCAATGGAGAACTGATTTTTTTTCTTCAATAATAACTGAAGAAACCAGTCACAACACCAATACACTGTTTGGCAGTTGCGTGCAGTTGCTCCCATGTCTCCTAGACTATCAGAGATCATTATTAAGTTGCACGTTTAAAATATTGCATTGCAATAAATAGACGTTGTGCTCTTTCCAAAGGCCACAGTGCCTCGCAAACGGTTTTTCATATTTTCCCACATTACTAGCAAAACACAACAAAACGTACTGCATAACAGTCAAGTGAAGAAAAAATAGTGAATTTTTTCAACATAAAAAATTAAATCTGAAAAGTGTAGCATGGATATCAGTATACTGTACTCTGACACTGCTAAATAAAGGGGTTTAATGCAGGCTTAGATAGAAAAACAATATTTTAAGCTTTGAACATCTAATGAAGAAGTGTTGAATAGATCGTCTATCACGGGAAAGAGTTTGACAGAACTGCAGCCCCACCAAGAGATGTCCTTCTAGTTAAACCGACAGGCAAGGACAGCTTTAATCAGACAATTCATTTCAGTTTTATTTATATAACACCAATTCACAACACATCTCAAGGCACTTTAAAAAGTCAATTCAATCAAATTATACAGACAGATTGGTTAAAGGGTTTTCTATCTCAGGGAACCCAGCAGATTGCATCGAGTCTTAACAAGCAGCATTCACTCCTGTTGAAAGAGCGTAGAGCCGCATCGGAGAGTCGCCTGCATCGTGTTGTCGAATTTGCAGCAAATCCCTCATATTGAGCATGCATGTAGCGACAGTGGAGAGGAAACCTCCAGCAGAACCAGGCTCAGTGTGAACGGCTATCTGCCACGACCGACTGGGGATTAGAGAAGACAGATTATACACACAAAAACAACACAGAAGCACTGATGCAGGAATACTTTCTATGTTAGAAAGGATAATGACAGACTAGCTCTACAGTTGGCTGTGTCTTGGAAAGAAACACAGTTAAGCAGGCTCTGAGTCAGTTTTCTGGCCAAGAGGATGAAATAGAGCACAGACAGTGGCAGTAAAATCTCAGCCAATAGTTTCCGGACTATAAATCACACTTTTTTTCATAGTTTGGGTCGAACTGAACTGCGGAACTGTAGTTCGGCAGATGCGTGAAACATTTCCACTTTTCCAACCTAAACACATCCATCTAATTCCTGTCCAATCAATTCTTCTCAGACTGTGTGTCAAGACCAAGCAGGGAGACCCTCCAAGACAGGGCTAAGAGATCAAAATGACGTCATTCGCTGCGGGAGTGAGAACAAATCTTTTTATCAGAACTCTTGCTGCATTGTTTTGGATCAGCTGAATGCTTTGAACTGCATTTTGTGGACTTCCTGATATTAAAGAATTACAATAGTCCAGCCTTGAAGTAAGAAATGTATTGGTTCGTTTGTCAGCGTCCTTCCTGGACAGACTATTTCTAAATTTGGCAATATTCCGGAGGTGAAAAAAGGAAGTCCTGGAAACTTGTTTAATATGGGAGTTAAATGAAATGTCCAGGTCTAAAGTAACATCAAGGTTTTGTTTTTTACCCTATTGCTGGAGGCCAATTCAATGTCATCCAGATTAGGTGATTGAGAAGTTTCTTTTTCAAACAATCAAACAAAGACAATGTACCTTCAACACACTAGCCCCATGGTGAAACATGGTGGTGCTGGTATCATGCTGTGGGGCACTTTTTTTCAGCAGGGACAAGCAAGTTGGCCTAGGTAGATAGGGCAAGATAGATCAAGGTAAATTCAAGAGTCCTGATCTTAAACAAGCAAAGCACGTGGAGACACAGGTAGAGATTCTGGGTCAAGACTGTCTTGACGCAGTGGCAGGAATGCAAATGAGTGCCACACCACTACTTTGTGTTGGCCTTTTACATCAACTATTGTTACTGTGTTTGTAAATGTTTATTGTTCCTCTGTTGTTGCATTGTTTTATCAAAACAGATCTCTCTTGAAAATGAGATATTGGTTTAAAGTTTTCTGTTGTAATGTTGTAAATGTGAACAATCTCAAGTGGTGTTAATATTTCTGCATTTCTCTTTCTTTGTAGGTAAAAAGTAATTTCTACACAGCTGCTTTTCTTGTTATTTACTGTGAAAAATTACGAGTTTCTGTCTGATGGATTAGTCATTTATGAAAGCTGAGGTTCTTTTATAAACTTTTATAATAATAAGATTTTACTCAAATGTTCTGAGGTGCTTTTAATGCAGTAATATGGAAATGAATCTGGTGGTCTAGAGAAACAAAAAAGCTCCCTGGCTTTGATTCAGAGAATATAGATCTGTTTCGCTAGCTGTTTTTGGAAACATCCACCTAAGGCCAAATTGCAGAAATGTCTTGTAGCAGAACGCAAAGGCTTTGATTTTTCTGCTGAAACCTCTCTCCCAGGTGGTGCTTTGTGTGCTTTATCTTTGCAGCCTGTTAGTGTAAACAGCACATAATTGCTGTGCTGTCTGTGGGCAATCATAATTTTTCCTGATTGTTCCGTTGCCTTCACACTGTTATGTAAATAAATCAAACAGAATAGGTGCCTCTCAAGCCAGTGTGTCATTTTATTTCAGTGCCCAGCAAGAGCCAGGCAGAAGATTTTCGTGTTTAGATCAGCGGGAGATGTTTGAACATCTGTTAAAATCTGGGGATTTATTTGTCTTTGTGGATAATTTTCATTGAATAACCTTAATTAAAGAAAATTCCCTTTCTCTTTCGTCCCTACTGTAAATTCAGAGAATGAAAAATGAATGAGGCATCAGTTGCTACCCCAGCGATTATCGTCCTCTCTCCTGGATCTCAATTAATGATTGATCTTACCACATCAGGTCCCCTGGGATCTCTTTGTTAAATCTATCTGGCTTACAATCCATTTACTTTCCCCTCTTTCTGGATAAATACACACACTCAAAGGAATTTGTTTTTTCTAGTTTGTAGGAAAAAGGATAATCAGTTCTTGCATGCTTGTGTCACCATCTCCAGGTGTTTGGGTTTTGGTATTCTTTATGATTTATTTTTATTTTCCAGCATCTCCTTTTTGTTTATTTATGTTTGATAAGCTCTTGATACATTCTTTGTGTTTCTCTTTGTTTATATTTGCTAAAAAGGTGATGCCATTAGTTCAGTTCTTTGTGTTTAGTTTCTTAGTTTATTTTTGTCTTCTGGTCTTTGTACATTTGGATTAATTTCTCTCAAATCTGTTTGTCTTTGGCCCTTGGTTTTGTAGTTTTTTTGTCTTTGTTCAGCTCCATTCTCGCTGATTAGTCTCCCTCCCATTTTGTGTAATGTTTCAAGAGATGTTTTCTAATCTCTTGGCTAAAAATCCTCAGTGAAAACTATTGCGAAACAACAAAAAACAGCATATTCCTCATAAAATTATTAGAATATTCCATAAAAGTCACCATGACAGAGTTTAGTTGGATGTACCAGTATTTACCAAATATGAATGAAAACACTATGATAAATGCTGCCCTGAGGTTCCCCTTCATGACTTTAAATAAAGGTCAATGATCTTTTTTGTCCATTGTAATTATACCTCTAACTAGAGATGGTACAAACTTTGGTATATAAATTATTAAATGATGACACGAATGAATGATGAAGATTACAGTCTTTTTACAGAGAAAATATTTTCATTATTGATCAAAATGCATGGAGTAAGGTGTGAAACTCACAGAAAGCTTCAGATGAACTTGCTTTCCTTTCACAGAAAAGGACCAAGGCAGAGAACAATGTGAAGAAATTTAAGTCAAACTAATGCTTGAAACAGACAAAAAAAAAAAAAAAAACAAATATGAAATTGATTGGTGAACAGGAATGGTCCCAATCTATGATTGGTCAAAAACTAAACATATAATCTATTTTTCTATCATTGAATGCACCATGCCAAAATCTACCAGGTCACATTGAGGACAACCTTATTCAGTTTGGAAGTTATTACTGAATCAAGAACGTTTAATTTGACCTGTTTTTGAGTATCAATGAGGTGTTTAAAATGAATCAGACAAAGTAACTAAATTGTAAAGAAAACTATTTTCGATCAAGTCTCATTGAGACTGCTGCAACATAGAGCCAAACTCTAAGAGATGACAGGAAGTTGAATGCATCACTGCAAGGTTGCTTTGTTTCCTGTCTTTGAAAAGTCCAGTTCTGTCCCTGATTAAAAAAATATTGATTTGGAAATGTTGGCAGTCTTGGGAAATTTTTCTTTCGATAAATGAATATGCATGTAGTAGTGCTGATCACCTTAAGTGCTAACTGTGCCAAAATTAAACATCTTGAGTTGATCAAGGCCCTAATGAAAATATTTAATGATAAATTATGACTGAAAGGCTTCTTGTGGATCTGGAATAATTACATTGAATGAATTAATATAACAAGTCACAGTAAATCACCAGCTTCCTGACTGATCGACTGCAGCAGGTGAGACTAGTGAACATCTTCTACAGCACAAGAACCATCAGCACCGGCATCCCCCAAGGGTGTGTTCCCTCCCCACTCCTCCTCCCCTTATACACAAATGTCAGCGGACCTGTCTGTGAAACTCCTGAAGTTCGGGAACAACATCAGTGTCATTGATCTGATCCAGGATGGTGATGAGTCTGTTTACAGATGAGGTGGATCGGCCGAGCTCTGCTGGTGAGGTCAGAACCACCTAGAGCTAGACCCACTAAAGACAGTTGAGATGATGGTGGACTTTTGGAGAACCACCCCCACACTGCCTCTTCTCACCAGCCTCTACAACCCTTTGTCTGCTGGGGATTACTTCTGGTTCCTAGGAATGGTCCTCACACATAGACACTGTCCATGCCAGGTTTGGTGTGGTTGTTGCAGGACCGAAATGCAAACAAGAGCTAAGGAGCCGCATGTTAGCGTGAATGTTAGTTTATTAAATCCAAAACAGAACTTAGAGGCTGAGGTGGCGGACACATAGACCAGGAGGAACAGAATACAAAGCCGACTAGACTAAGGCGTATCATAACAGAGAATCCGACAAGGGGTGAAAAGGAAATTGGCAGGTTAGATAGCGAGGGAAACAGAGGGAATGGCAGGTGAGAGTAATCAGCACAGGTGACAAATATGACAGTGATTGAGCTGAAGGAGAAGGAAAGCAATGAGGTGGCAGGAGACAGGGAGGAAGACAGAACACCAGAAACAGACAATGACAGATTTAACTCACTCACTGAACAGAAGACAGACAGGAAAACACAGATCTGACTGAAACAAGCATAAACTAACTAAATCTTGGTGAGAGCAGTAAATTAACTAATGACAGTAACAAGAAGAAAGGAACAGAATTCAAACAATACTAACAAGGTGAAAGACTAACATAATGCACGATCCCCAGGAACCTAAAGATATTCAAAGACCTGGCGATCATGGCATTTCAGAAGAATTCCCAACAGAGACTGGACTTTCTGCAGCAACTCAAGAAGCACAGCCTTCCACGGGGGGTGCTGGTCATCTTCTGCACAGCCATTATACAGTCCTGTGTTCATCCACTGCTGTGTGGTTCAGCTCATCCACAAAATCTGACAGGTCTAGACCGCAGCAAACAATTGGATATGCAGAGAAGATCATCAGTGCTTACATTTGCTCCATCCAGGACTTGTACCTCTAGGGTCAGGAAAAAAACAGCTAATAGCTCGAGAGAACCCACACATCCTGCACACACATATGCTCTTATCTGCAGAGCACTATTTGCTAAAATTAGCCGCCACAGAAGCTGATTCATCCATCAGGCTGTCATTCTGGTGAACACTTAACAGTCAGAGTAGCCAGATAAAGACCATGCTTATTTTTACCAATCCAACCATATATTGCATGTCTTTTTTTTTTTTGGAAATGTATATATTCATATTTAGAAGACTAATAGTTGTATTAAACAATTTTTTGTATGTTGTGCTTAAATGTTTTCATTGGTAGCAAAATAAAGCCAAAGGCATTTTTGTATGAAGCAATTTGCAGATGAAACCTGATTCTGTTCTTTTGATTCTACATCTAAATTGTTTTCTCTCTCTCTAGCATTAAGTTGGACATAGCTGTTATTTGTTTGAATGGATTTTGTGTGAGTAAATAATGTGATGTTGTTCACTTCTTCATTTTGAGGCATGTTAAAAAAGAAAAGAAAGAACTAAAAATCAGACTTTTAAAGGAAGTAATAATGACATTCTTTGTAGTAGAGTTGGACTCATAGCATAATTGGCTAGGCCATATTTTGGCTTAAAATATCAATAAAAAATGTACATGCTTCCTGGAAAAAGTTTAACCTTGTTTTACGAAAACTTTAAAATATGACTTAAGCAATCAATTATGCTATGAGGGTAATAAAATGTAGATCCTGCTTTTCAATAACATGAAGGATTTTACTGTATTTGTAGATTTTTCAGATGCTAAGACACATTTATATTGCCCTGGGCTGTCTTTGTGAAATAATTCTTCTTATCACTATGAACATTTTGTTCCTGGCATTTCAATTTCAGCTTACCAGGAAGTTTGGGGGGAGACTATTTTGTTGACATTTATTGTTTTTGAAGTTAAGTCAAACTTGGCAAGTCAGAGCTTTACAAAATCTCTACTTGGTGGATCTCTTACTTGAAACCATCTGCGATATTTCACAGTTGTATTCATGCAATCCTGTCTCACATGTTTACTTTGACACCAAGAATGAAGAAAATACAACTATGAATTGATTATTTTAATTTCAGGAAAAAATAAACACAGATAGGAATTAGAGGGTCCCCTGTTTATCATTTCCGTACACACAAAGACCTCGAGGTATTATGAATTAATCCAACATCCCCTCCTCTCTGGAATTAATCATAAAATTAGCAAGATGTGACTGACAATTTCTCTCACATTAGGTGTCACTCTGTTCAGGTATAAGAGTGGAAAGTCATTACAAGACTCCCTGCAGCTCACATGCATTAATAACAGGAAGTAAAATCTAGTTCATTAAGCAGACATTGAATAATGAAACTGACAGTGAACACTGTCTGATGTCTGAAGTCAGCTTTATGTGAGGAAAGGCTCTTTGAAGCCTCCGTTAAACATGCGATTGTCAAGCTGAACTTGACAGCAGGTTTGTAGACCAGAAGCAATGGACATATCAGAATCTTTGTCTGATATCAACTGATTAAAAGTCAGCAGAAAGTTCACCTACTTCTTTCATATTCCAGTCATTTTGCTTTGAAATAGAAGGTCTGAATAATAAATTGTGAGTGAGTCAGAGGCCCTTACATGCCTCCGTCTCCCACTGCTGGAATTTCATCAAACTGATTTTTCTGCATTTGTCTGAATTCATGTGTCTCAAGTTTTTTGGATCAGTTTTCCTGACTATCAAGTCCAGTTTCATTATGATTATAAGAATAATCGACTGAGAGATTTTCTAATTATTTATGTTTTGCACTACTTTTAGATTATGCATTCTGTAACTAGTTTGTGACGGATTTGACTTAAAATCATACAAAATTAAGTTAGAATCAGTTCTCTGCACAAACAACTCATGCTCGTACAACAACTTTTCTTTCTTTCTTTCTTTCTTTCTTTCTTTCTTTCTTTCCATTGAGAGCCTTTTGTGCTGCATCACAGGATAAGAAAACCAGTGATACATCACATTTACTTCTGCACAGATTGTTTTACTCATGAAATTGTATACAAAAGATTTCAATTTGAGAAAAATATTTTTCTTTTAAAAGCAAATGAGTCTCGCATCAACTACATTGATGGAAGTGAAGAATATCAGTGTTGCTTTATGTTGCATCATGCAGCTTCATTTTAAGAGATTCTTAGTGTTGATTTTACATTCGGAACAGCACATCTTGACAAATAAGAGATGCACAGTGATAAAGCAGCAACAAAACCCTAAAACTAATACGAGATTTTCTCTTCTGACATGAATTTGAATAGTTTTACTTAATTTTCTGCCCGTGTCTCTGTTCTACCAGGATTTGGGAACATCTCCCCCCACACAGAAGGAGGGCGGATCTTCTGTATCCTCTATGCACTGCTGGGCATCCCCCTGTTTGGATTCTTGCTGGCTGGCGTCGGGGACCAGTTGGGAACTATTTTTGGGAAGGCCATCGCCAAAGTCGAGAAGATGATTGTGGTGAGCAACACTGTGGATGTTATAAAAGGGGCATGTTGAGGAGAGCAATAGAACCAAACTAGCTATTTGTTGTCTGAGAGGATGAGAAGCTTAAAAGGTTTGAGATGATGCTTGATTTATTCAAGTGTATGCTATTCCCTGCTGTCCTCGCCTACTCTTTAAAAAAACAACAACTAAACCAGCCATATGAGCAGCAGGTGGAGAGGAAACCACTTCCCATTGTGAATCTTTTATAATTCTGAGAATGCATTTTACTTCAGCTGAGCTCATCCCTGTAATTTACTGTGGTTTTCCAGTAAATGTGTTTTCATTTAAGAAAATAGGACGCTGTCACTCTTCAACAAGACCCCGTACTTCCACATAGGGAAGCAGCTCATTTCCCAGACTGAGAATCAGATTAGGTGGAGGGGTGTTGACTTTCCCACAACCCGCTCTGAGATATGGGTGGATGGATTTATTGAGTAAGGAAGGAAGAAAGGAAAGACGGAAGGAAGAATTTTAAATAAAATTTGAAAAACACGTGTTTGTGAAAAATTTTAGGTATTTTCATATCCTTGATAGACTATCGTAGCTAGGTGGATTTCTGCTAAAAGCCTGCAGAGAAATACAGAAAGAAGGGAGGAAATGCCACCATTCCTAGCACTGAAGTAGGCAACAATTTCTGATAAGAACAACTGCCCGATTGCAGATATGCCACAACTCCTTTATTCCTGAGTTGGTGCTTAGTCCTGCGGTGAAAATAAAGGCTTTCAATTGGATGTTATCCTTAAGATCTGGAGCCATAGTCAATTAATCTCAGACACTACCATAGAGTCATTTGACTGGAGACTAAAGGCAGATTGTACTCTCTCCAATTAAAGCCTAAGCATTTTATAGAATTTAAGTGGATTTTATATTTAATTGACCTAAAAGAAATTTTGTTTCGCTTCATATGAGCAGAACCATTTTTTTGTGCACAGCTATGCAAAGAGACAGTTTAAGCTTTCTATTTTGGAGTAAAATCGGTGGCTCAGGCAATTCTTTTTTAACACAAATATACTGGACAGCAACAGGTTAATTATGTTACTGATTCATTGCACACTCTGTCACTCCCTGTGGAGAAGGGAAGGTTGGAGGGTCATTCAGACAAAAGAAACAGATGGATTACTACAGTCACTGAAACAGGGGGAGATGTTTAACAGCAACTCAGCTTTATCAGTCCCCTTGGGAGAAAGCAATGCTTAGTTTTCAGTTAAATTTGGCATTACACATCATCTTTAAACTTTACTGTATTCAATTTTCTGCACAGTGCACCAAGCATGCAATCAAAAACTTGGTGATCTGAGTTTTTTTTTATTTCTTTTTGCTTTCCCTTAGACATACGGTTCTTGGATCTTACATAATCTGGGAGGAAAAGGGCACCATGCTGTCAGCATGAAAGCAGCTGAAAGAAGTCACCTCAAGTGAAAAAGCAGTCCAGACATTAGACACCAGTAGCATTTAAAATATATTTTAACTCACAGCAGCTTTGACAGAAAAGAGAGACTCCAGAATTTACATTAAATTTGAGTTTTGGTCCTTCATACCCTGTGCACACAGCAGTGATCATTTAAAAACCTGGTTGTTTTTCTGCCGAGACGCTAGTAGAAACGTTAAAAACTGTCATTTCTTGCCACGCCACTAGTAGGCGGTATGTTCTTCGAAACCTGTCCACAGGGTATTACTGTTACTTTCATTTTTATATGTACTACAATGAAGGAACCTGAAACAACAAATAAAGTCCATTGTTTTTCAGCTGATGACAAGCATTAGGAGTCATGTGGTATCTCATCCTGATTTAGGTGAGTGCTCCATGTGACAAAGGCAATGGCGTCGGAAGCATTTGAAATGCGGTGGTGAACGGTGGGGGTGGGGGGGCACAGTGGCTTGGGGAGGAGTGACTCGAGCGTTGTTTACAAGCCGCATGCGACTTTTCTCTCCGTCCCGTGTGGCTCATGGCAATTTGACTGGTCTGTTCTCATGTTAAATGCAGTTAGTATTTATTTTATTTTGAAAAACCTTTTCTTTTGACAAATAACAACTTCCACGATCTGTTCTACCCACGTCTGAAGTTCAATCATATCCTGCTTTTATTCCATGGTCTGGGTGAATACTCAATTCTGATTGGGTGCAGGGTGTCTGTTAAAAAGTGTTATGGGACACCTATGAAAAAGTTCCTGTCAGAAAGCCTGATTGTTCAAAATTAAACGTTAGCTGGTAATGGCAAGACAGTTGACGCTGGTTACCTTGGCAACACATCACAACGAGAGATAATAAATTGTTCTCTCAGCCACCTCTTGTGGAAAAACCTTCGATTTTGAAAAAACCTTAATCCCTACAATATGTTCAAGTCTCTCTATGAGAATATTGTGATCAACTGTATCAAATGCAGCACTGAGATCTAACAGGACAAGTATTGACACAAGTCCATTATCTGAGGCAATGAGAATATCATTAGTGACCTTCACCAGAGCTGTTTCGGTGCTATGATGAGCTCTGAAGCCTGACTTTGAAACTCTTCAAATAGGTCCTTACTTTGTAAATGTTCACATACTTTGCCTACAACAGACATGTGGGAGAAGGAGCTCTGATTAGGAGAGTCTAGGGTGACCAGATCTCAAATAACCAACTGTAGGACAACAGATTGCTTGTGAGGGACAATGTAGTAAACATAACCAACACTATGATGACGTCACACATTTTAATTTAACACAGATCACACATTAGATCAATCAATCGCTGCTTTGCCTGTAATTGCACAACAATGAATTATCTTGACTCACGAGTTTATAAAAAGCATTATTTTTTTATTTATTTCTTTATAAATCTGTTAAACTTTACCCCGGTCATAGACTGACAACCTGTCCAGGATCCCCGCCTCTTGCCCATTGGCCGCTGGCAATAGGGCGCAGTCCCCCCGCCACCCTGCTTTACATTGTACTCCCCTCTGTGTTGAAAACATTTATTTGGCAAACTCTCATAAACAAAAGCTCTCAGGAAAAAAAGCTCTCTCATCTTTCTCTGGTCTCACCCAAAACTGTTTCCCAATCTTGGTAGCCGCATTTTGTGATGTAGTTTATTTAATATTCTGTATACATCAAAATTCTTTTCCTTTATTTTATGAGCATCCAGCACGTAAAATATGACTGCTCAGGAGATGGGATGTGGTTGCATATTTTGATTGATAGCCGATGTAGCTCTCATTAACAATGACTGCAGCTGTGCATTCTTTATTTCAGAAAAGCGCATGTCAAATCATTTCTTGACTTTTTCGATTCTGACCCAGTCAAATGCAGGACATTGTCTCAGTTTGTGGGACAGCAGGACAAGAGGTTAAAAAAGGCGAAACAGTCCCGTGCAAATTGTGACATCTGGTCACCCTAGGTGAGACACAATTTGTATTTTTTCGTCTATGTGACAAACTCCGTTTGGCTTAAAACTAACATTGCACATAATTCTTAACAAACCATCTCCATGTTGAAGCATGGTGGTGGCAGCATTTTCGTGTAGGGGTGTTTTTTTTTTCAGTGGTGATAGAAAACCTGGTTAGAGGGGATGCAAAGATGGATGGAGATAAACACAGGCTAGTCCTGAAAGAAAACCTGTTATTGACTGCAAAAGTCTTTCATCAAAAGTTCACCTTCCAGTAGGATCACTCTAGACATACAACTACATCTACAATGGAAAAGCTTTGCTTAAAGTATATTCAAGTGTTATCATGACTCAAAATTTAGAGAATTTTCTGATTTTTATTTATAAAACATGTATCTGTTTTTTTCACTTCACAATTACACACTTTGTTATGATATTTCACATAAAAAGCCCATAAAATACATTTCACTTTGTGGTTGTGTCCTGACGAAACATCAAAATGTTTAATGGGTGTGAGTGAAAAGTTTTTATGCTCTGAATTATTAATCTCCTTGTCATTCTCCCTGAAATGTTTGGTTTTGAAACATTTAAATCTTCTCCTTTTTCTTTTTATATCTTTTATTTCAGAAGTGGAAAGTCAGCCAGACAAAGATCCGTGTCATCTCCACCCTGCTCTTCATCTTGTTCGGGTGCCTCATCTTTGTGGCCCTGCCAGCTGTCATATTCAAGCATATTGAGGGCTGGAGCACACTTGAGTCCATCTACTTTGTCGTCATCACCCTCACCACCATTGGTTTCGGAGACTTTGTGGCCGGAGAAAAGGGTCATCTGACAGAGGGTACGTGAGATTGTTTGATTTGCAGCATGTCTTTCATTTGCCTGTCTGTTATAAATACACTGATTCTAATGGAGGTGTCAAAGTCCCACAGCTTGACTCAGTAGATGGGCTCAGCAACAATGAATCTCCCACCAGGCAGCTTTTATGATCTACATGATACATAATCACTGACAGGTTTTCCTTATATTTTGAGCCCCTATAATTCCTTCTGAATGTCATGGTTTTGGAGTATGCTGGTGCAGAGTGTGCTTGGGTTGTTCTCCAGAAGCTGCAAGACTAGTATTTTGGGGCGTGGCCTTGGCTGAGTGCTGCAGTCACACCTGACTTCCATAACCTCATCTACTTCAGAACATTTAAGGATCTATCTGACAATCATTAGGTACATGATGGTCAACCACTACCGAATGCACCTGAGAAAGTATTTACCCGACCAAGATCCATTGAATGGATGTCCTTCCCATCCTTGCTTCCGGTCCAAGACATTTTCGAGCCCATCTCTCACCTTTACATGTGCTCTTCTGGAACACACATCTCTTTCTGTGGTTGTCATGCAAAGTCTTTTCAAACTCAAGCTCTAAGTCTACCCGCTCTCAAACTGACCTCCTGCCTTTCCTGGAACCCTCACCCTCTGGATTTCGCCCAGCACCTCATCTCCAAGAGAGCAACCTTCACACACATGCACACACACACACACACACACACACACACACACTATATATATATATATATATATATATATATATATATATATATATATATATATATATATATATATATATATATATATATAGTCTGGCTTCTGACAACTCTCTGAATGTGGGTCAAAAAGCTGAATCAGAACTTAACAGTACTATCAGGCCAGATTGACCCAACACTGCGTCAGAAAAGCCTTGTCATCATATGCCAACGTGAATAAGTTTTACAACTCTTACTGAACAACAGTCATTTTCTAAACAATGTCTTTATCAGCTCACCGGCTTATTACAGGATCTCTACATGAAACCACTTCCCCCAGCTCTACCTCCTCCATCTTCCAACGCAACTACCGTCCCACCTCTGTCTTCCCTGGAGCAACCCAGGCTGCGCAAAGCTTCAATTCCCACTCTGTTATGTTATTCCCACGAAATCAAGAAATGTGTTAGAGTAAAACTCCAGTGTTAACGGTGCTTAGTCAGTCACCTCAGTCATTTCCCGATGATCCATCTCGTGTTTCTCACATCATTGGCCTATTAGATGACAAGGCTTTAAAATGGGCAGAAGTTAGATTTGACCTTCTCTCTGCCCATATCCTGCTTTGATGACTTTGTGCTGAATTTAAACAGACCTTTGAATGTGTAGTAAGTGAGATCAATGATATTAGACGCCGTTGTAGTCTAAAACCATAAAATTTGTATTCTATTGACCTCTTCAGGCTGGAACGTCCAAGTGTTGGAAAATGCATCCGCCCACTCTCTAAATCAAGAATCAAAATTGCAGTACGAGATGAACCAAGGTACTTAGAAGGGCCAATACCCCTAACTACCCATATAGAGAACCGTCTCCTAGAAAGAGCAAGACATCACAGCAAAAAGGTAGTTCCCAACCAAACTCTGTGTTATCAATTTCCGCTTTCACCTGAAGGGTGTCCCCTCTCACCAACTCAGCCCAACAATCAAGGGGAACCTATTAAAATTGAGCACCTTATCCTTGTGCTGGAGGAATGACAACGCAGATTATTTGAAAGAATATCTATATCAGGGTTAAACCGGACATTTCATTGCATCCTGCCTAATCCAACCAAAAGAGAGTTCGTATGTAGACACTGGGATTTTGACGGACACTCCCACTAAGGTTTCTTCTCCTTGTCTCACACTCCCAGCTACCATCATTGTCAGTCTGGTCCTCTTCAAGCTTTGGCCCATATTGACTCAAGTTGTGAAGATAATCTTTTGGACCAAAACCTGGTTATATCCATCATCACACTACCTACTCCGATTTAGGCCTCTGCTCTGGATGGAAAAAACATCTTTGTGCAATGACCCACAAGACAGAGCCTGTGGAAATACTCATGTCTGGTAATCATCGTGAGTTTCTATCCTTCTCTGTGTTCTCCACGTCTCAGTCTCCTGTTGTCCTGGGTAGTTCTTGGCTTCAAATTCATAATCCTCACCTGAATTGGAGAGAGAATCAAGTTCACGCATGGAGCGCTTACTGTCACTCTGCTTGTTTGCAGTCTGCCATCCCCTCAACTGGCCCAACTTTGCTGGAGGAGGAGCCTTCCACTGCCGACCAGTCTAACATCCCTGCAGAATATCACGACTTAAAGCAGGTATTTAATAAACATAAGGCTCTTTCCTTACCACCACACAGACCTTATGACTGTGTCATCAAGCTTTTTCCGTGCGCACCTTTACCTTCTCCCCGACTTTACAATCTGTCTAAATATGAAAAATAGTCAATGGAAAAGTACATCAGCGAGTCTCTGGCAGCTGGCATCGATCGGCACTTACCCTCCTCATTAGGTGCAGGTTTTGTTTTTGTCTCCAAAGAAGACAGCAAACTTTTTCCTTGTATTAATTACAAAGATTTAAATCAAATAACAATCAAAACTATCCTGTTCCATTGCATTACCTCTGCTTTTGAGGCAGTCCAAGGACAACTTTGACAACCATCTGAAAACCAAAGCCACTAAGCGCATACCATTTGGTTCGGATAAATGATTGAGATGAATGGAAAGATGCATTTAAAACACCATTTTAGCGATACCATTAGGGTGCACTAATGCCCCAGCAGGCCCTCATAAATGATGGCCCAAGCAACCTTCTCAATGACTATGTCTTCATCTACCTGGATGACACACTCATCTTTTCAAAGACCCTCACAGATGATCAAAAACGTGTCCATCTAGTCCTTCAGTGTCTTCTTGAGAGCCGTCTCTACAGTAAAGCTGAAAGGTGTGAATTCTACGTTCTGTCAATTTCATTCTTGAGATAGATTCTTGAGAGTGAGCAGGAGAAGACAGACCCAGACAAATTCCAAGATGTCGTCAACTGGCCCACTACCACAACCTGGATACAGCTCCAATGTTTCTAAAGTTTTGAAAATTTTAATCGTTGTTTCATCATGCCTCTACCAAGAGACATTTTGTTTGGTTATCTTGAGGCTGATCAGGCTTTCCATAAACTAAAAAAAAAGTTTTCCAAGGCTCCTATCCTGATCCAACCAGATTCCCTGGAACAGTTCATCATGAAGGTTGATGCATCAGACTCCAGATTGGGAGCTGTCCTCTCAACAGTGAGGTTCATATGACAAATCGTGTCCTTGTGTCTTCTTTCAGCTCAAGATTCAACTTTACCATACCTTGCATGCCAGATTCCCATGATACCAAACTAGACACTCTTTCAAGACAGCTTACCTCTGATGACGTAAACATTTTGTCATCCACATGTGTTGTTGGAGCAGTCAGCTAGGAGATCAGTGACCTCACTGTCTCTATCAGTGGCTGTCTCATTCAATGGGCCCATTCTGCTGAGTTCATCAGTCATCTTGGGATAAGTCACACCACCACATTGATCAGAAGAAATTTCTGTTTAATTTCCCTTTAAGTAAAGATGTGAAGGAGTTTGTTTTGGCCCGTTCAGTTTGTGCTCCCAACATGTTTTGTAATTAGCCTCCTAGTGGCTTCTTTAGGTCCTTCCTGACCCCAAACACCTGTTGTTCCAAATGGCTGTAGAGTTTGTTACAAGCCTTTGTCTGCCCAGGCGTTTCACTGCAATATTCACCATTATGTACCAATTCTCCAAAGCATCTTATTCCTCTCAA
The DNA here is from genome assembly GCA_037039145.1 of Fundulus diaphanus. Lineage (NCBI taxonomy): Eukaryota > Metazoa > Chordata > Actinopteri > Cyprinodontiformes > Fundulidae > Fundulus > Fundulus diaphanus. The sequence goes on along the minus strand of CM073142.1, from coordinate 28,247,197 downwards.
AAAACGTCCCTGTGCTTTTGGGACAAGCCCAGCTGCTATTTCAAAGTGGTTTTATGGCTGAATGGCATTCCCCCAGAAATCCTTTCTGACCAGGCACCACTATTCATATATTGGATGTGGAACGACTCATGCCCAGCTCAAGGTAGCTTCGATTCTGGTTTTAATACCCAAAATGATGGCAAAACTGAACTGATAAACCTGGAAATGGAACCCATGATCTGATGTCTCTGCTCTCCAAGCTTTCTTGTTGAAATTTCCAATTTCCCTAGGTGGAGTACACCCATAACTCACACGTTTCATCTGTCATTGGGCTATCTCGCTTTGAGTCATCTTTTGGTTGCCAGCCTCCTCTTTTTCCTTCTGATATGAAAACATCTCAGTAACCTCAGTTCACCACCACATTCAGTAAATCTGGGACTTGACTAACACAGGTTTTAACCATACTATGGAACAAAATCATCATACTGCCAACCATATAAGGTTCTCACGCACTTCAATACCAGGTCAAAGGGATGGGCTCTCTGTCAAGGACATTTCACTGAAGTACATGAACAAAAGACTCTCGGGAGCTACTAGGGATCTTCCTCTAACTAACAAGTATGAGAAAAGAGCTTTTGTTTTTGGGATGGTAATATCTAAAAAAGTGATCCTACGAATGTGGAAACTGGACTCTGTGCCTACATATGCTCTATGGATGGGAGAAATGTCGAACATGTATTTGGAGAGCTTGAGACTGTATATTGAAGAGAGAAGAGCAGAGTTCAATGAGACATGAGACCCTTTTTGAATTTCCTTAAAGTTGATGATTCACAATCTTTAGCAACCTTGTGAACCTCACTTTATGTCTACCAAATATGTTTAACCCATCAAATCCTTTTATCTTTATTTAAATTTTGCTTTCTCCACCTTGCCATTTTTTGTCAAATACATTTCACCTGTTCATTTATTTGACTATTGTTGTCTATGCAGATGTGTGTTGTTTAGTTTGATGGTGCATAGCCACGTTGTTTGACTTTTTTTTATTTATACTTCAGTAGCTCACTCTGGTTGCATACGAAATTTGCTTGAAAGATTATCATGTCCTGCTTGGGTATTAATTATTATTTTGCCGTTTTACGCTTAGTTTTTGCTCAGTTTGTTGGTTAATAAAGCCACTATCAAGATGGAGGCTTGATGTATATAACCTTATTTTATAATGAAAAAACGTTTTTTGGTATTTTTTTATAAGCATATAACGTGGCTATATACCTTTAACACTTTTGATGTGTATTTTGGGTTTTGTGTGTGTGTGTTCCCCTTTATTTTTGTATGTTTTGCTTCTACTCTGAATTTATTTTATAAACATACATAAAAAAGAAACTCTCACCCAAGTTTTTGGCCCTTATGAGAGACTCCATTTATAACCCTTCTACTGCCTGCCTTAAACTGTCCGATTCACTCAGGATTCACCCCACCTTCCATGTCTCACAGGTTTAGCCTTTGTCTCTTAGTCCATCGTGCCATTCTTCCCAGCCCCCATCACTTGCCCAAGACATTAATGGCCAGCCCGCCTACACAGTGCAACAGATACGGGACCCTTGATGTCATTGCCGGGGCATCCAGTACCCAGTGGACTTAGAAGGATATGACTCCAAAGATTTTTCCTGGTTCCTTCAGCCTGGATTATGGCTTCATCAAAGACTTTTAATACTTTTGTACGTCTGTTTTCTCTTGGAGTGTGCTGTTGAGAGTCGGTGATGTCAACGTTTTGGGGTATGTTTTTTTCTGCGTGGGCTTGTGTTCTCTCTCCCCTGCCATTACTTTCCCAGTGGCCCAAGTAACTTACAATAAAATTTCTCAAATTAGTCTGTTTTCTGAGTTCTCCCTGCATGTGGGTCAGAATGCTGAATCAAAATATGACACAGAATTTGGTACAGTATGATGGGTTTTTAAAATTTTATGCGATGAACATGGACTTGTTTGGATTAAGAAAGCAAAGCCACCAACTCAAACCGAACAAATAAAAATGTAATAAAATTAGCTTCTCTGTATTGCATCTGTGTTTGCACATACAAAGTGTAATGTACCATAAAAACAACTAAAATGGGAAAATCCATAGTTAAGGAACTGGTCCTATATTAAACCACATAATGTTAAGTTAAAAAACTGTGCTTTTGTATTACAGGAAATTTTTCTTTTGGTACATTAGGAACTAACAGTTTTTCGTTCTCCATTTACACCCCTACAAGGAAGGGTAGGGTGCTGGAACAGCTGGAGGATGATGTGAAATCATATTTCCTGTGTCACATATTAGCTCAAAAAGGCATAGGCTTTGCTGGCAGTCTGCTGACAGTATTTTACATTTCCAGTACTGCCACATGTAATTTAATAAGATATGTAGTAAACCTTTAGGTACCAAAATTTGATGAAAATTATTATTTTCCTGATATTTCCTAATTTTATGTAAACATCATTGATGTAACCCTGATATTAAAAAAATTGGCTAGACCTAGTTAACTAGACCGAAATATGTCAAGTTGGGATTTCCAATATGGAATTTTAAGTTCATCAAGATATTTTGTGTTATCATAGAGTAAGACTGCTGTCATAAAGCTGTATGTATGATTCTAAGAATTTGTGTTGACACTTGTAAATCAATGAAAATGTTGTACACAAAAGTCTGCTTTTATAATATGAGTCTGAGAAATTGTGCAGCTTATGGTTGTTTTTATGTGAATATGAATCTAAAAGCACTATGGCAAAAGCTGTACTGCTCCACTTGTGAAAGCAAAATCTGTTGGGCTATTTTTGGCATTAATACAACAAGTCTTATTGCCACATAGCCAGACAGGACACTGTAAAAAAAAAAAAAATATATATATATATATGAATCTAAAAGCTGTGAGTGCAACGTCTTGTAAATACAACTCTAATTTCTACGGCTATGAAGTCTTCATTTCTGTGGACACAAATTCAAGTTTGTGGGTACAAATAGAAAAGTGTTGAAATAATGTCATAGGGACGTAATGCAATGAGAAGGAAGTGTCTGCCGTGAGTTTCTTGTGGTGTAGGAGGAGTTTGTGTAATGGCGGTCAGATTTCATTACTACCCCCACCCCCCAGGAGTTGCAGCATAGCCTCTAACTAGTAAACACGCTACATAAGGCTAAGATACTTTTTTTTAAATATGATTGATTAATTACATTAATTTTATTAAGTTACACCACTCACTTTAACTCTGCTACCATCACACTGCGTGACAATGAGTGTCTGGACACCCAACAAACAGTAGTCACATGCACCAAGAGCTCACCAGTTGCTTCTGCTCATTAGCCTAGCAATTAGCCGTCATGTTGAATCCAGCTACTGTTTATGAACAGTTTGCAAAAAGCTCTGTCAACATTCAAACTTCTAACCAGTCTATACAATTTTATTACATCTGTTTGTCCCCAAATGTCAGCAGGAGTGCCGTAGTTATACAGGTACGATGAAAGTATAAGCCAAATGGTCCTTCCCATCCCATGGCTTCCCAGTTAGTCACGGCCTGACATTCAAGCACCGCATAGACTTCCTTCTCGTTCGATTACGCCCCCTTGTGATGTCATTTCAACACTTTTCTTGTTGCACCCACAAACTTTAATTTGTGTACACTGCAGTGAAGACTTTGTAAGACCTTTTAGCTTCATACTCACATAAAAACAATCCTAACCCACAAATATTTCAGTTTCATTTACATCACAATCAGAGTTTTGTGTGCAGTATTTCATTGACATACAAATACGAATATGAATTGTTAGAACAATGCACACATATTTTTGACAGCTGTCTTACTCCGTATGTATCAAGATACAATAAAAAAAACAATGAAACATATTACAGTATTGCAGTACAGGAGTACCGCAGGGCACCGTTTCTGTTCACCCTCTACACTGCAGACTTCTCTATCAGCTTCCCAGGTTGCCAACTTCAGAGGTTCTCTGATGACTCTACCTTAGTCGGTCTCATCACGGATGAGGACGACTCAGAGTACAGACAGTGGATATAGAGTTTTGTAGACTGGAGCCAGCAGAACCATCTCAGCTTAAATGCAGGGAAAGCAAAGTAGCTCATGGTGGATTTTTGCAGGTGGAGACCCACCCCATTGATACCCGTGAACATCCAGGGAACTGATGTTAAGATAGTGGACTCTTATAAGTACCTGGGTGTTCACATGAACAATAAACTGGACTGGAGTCACAACACTGATGCTCTTTACAGGAATAGTCAGAGCAGATTTACCTGCTGGGGAGACTGAGGCCTTTTGGAGTTCAAGGGACGCTCCTGAAGACCGTCTTTGACTGTGTGGTGATTCTGTCAGCCATCCTCTATGGTGTGGTCTGTTGAAGGAGCAGCTTATCTGAAGCTGAGTGGAAGCGGCTGGATAAACTCATGCCCCCAGGACCCAGTGCAGGTGGTGGGAGACAAAAGGGCAGTAAGCAAAACAACATTGATGGACAGTGTCTCCCAATCCATGCATGGAGCTGTTACAGAGCTGCAGAGCTGTTTTAATGACAGACTGCTGCACCCTTATTGCTCAAAGGAGCGCTTCTGCAAGTGTTTAGAGGCATGCTTATTGTTGCACAGGTTCTGAGCTGATTGTGAATCATTTACACGGTTACTCAGTGTAAATGCTCTGTCTGTCTGTCCGTCCGTCCGTTCATCCATCTATTAAAAATTTATATTTTTGTCCAGATAACAATAACAGATAATAATGTAATAACTGCCTATCCATAATGTTCAGATGAGCTTAAAGCTGCTGTACTGCTCTACTTTAATCAATAAAAATAGAGAACATGTAGATACAGTTGTGTATGAGAGCAGAAACAGAAATGTGTCCTTCGAAACTGGATTTGAATGCCGTAAATATCTTTAAAAGAGACTTCTATATATTAAAAAGACAAAGCGTCTGATTCTGATACCTTAAATGACATTTCCACTCAATGTTTAGCATTGCTGTCTAAATCAGACATCTGAGACAGAGACAGGTGGAAGGTTCTGATGACATTTTTAGAGTTCATTTTGATTTTCATGTCTAGTAACCAGATCCTTTTTATATTCAATCGGTTAAAACTGATTAGTGAACAAAAATGTAAATTAATTCATCCGCACACTACATAGAATGGGTTTCCTGATATTAAAACCTAAAGATAGTAACATTAATATTTTCATGAGTTTTTAGAAGTCAGAGCTTAAACATTTTTTAAATAATCTGAATGAAGTGATTCAGCTCATTCTGAATGACAAAGTCTAAGTTAGCCTTCTGTACGTCGTGAGCCCTATAATTTAAAGTCTAGACTGAGATTTTACTTTCAAATTCATACATATGATTAAAACATATCATTCACAATTGCTGTACTACATCTATATAATCTTATGCTTGTTGGATTTTACCATTGTAACCCAGCTACAGCATAATCAAGTTTCTTTTCTGTTTGTCAAATATTTTCCTTATTTCTTCTGTAAAGTTTAAGCTTCCGTTGCCCTACAACACTGTTAAACAGTTTCTGATGAAGCAATTCAGATAGTAAGCCTGATTTGGTTAGTTTGTTTCGAAGATCCATTTGTTTCTGGGTAGATCAATACATTAAGTAGAAAATCTCCATCATCATCAAATATTTTAGCTTGTAACATGCAAACCCAGTGCTATGGAAAAAATGTTTTTTGCCCCCTTACAGGATTTGTTTCTGTTTTCATTATCTCATCACGCTTAAATGTTTCCTCCAAGAAATTACTATGTCAAATAAAGATAAGCTAAGTATATGAGAATTATTTCCATAACTGTTTTAATACAGCTACACTGGAGGGTTTTCAATCATTAATGCGTTCTGCGCCCACACTCTGGAATTCTCTCCCCCCTGACATCTGCAATACCGAGTCTTTACCCGTGTTCAAATCCAAACTCAAAACCCACATGTTCAAGATTGCCTTTTCATTATGATTTTAAATTACTTTCCTCTGTGTAATTTGTGTTGTTTCTTTTAATTATGACGACTGCTTTTACCATTTATTGTTTTTACATGTACAGTGACCTTGAGTGTTTTGAAAGGCGCTTGAAATAAAATGTATTATTATTATTATTATTATTATTAATGGCCTGTTTAAGGTTCTTCTCAAGAAAACTTTCTTTACAGAAATTTACTGCACGACTCGTAAACCTTCATTTAAATTTTTTGAGCCATTGAGGGGTGGGTGTTGTAGTGAGCTCATTGTCCTGCAGCCCTGGACCACCATGTTTGTGTCATGCTATTTGTCCAAAATTCATGTGTCTTGTTTACCAAATCCTCAAGTTGATTGTTTTGTCATTTTGAGAGAGTCAGCAGGTTTTTTATTTTTTATTTTATTTATTTCTTGCCAACGACCTCCCATGGATGCCATCGTTACCTATTCTCTTTCTAATTGATTAATTTTGGCCACTGAACTGTCTTGTGATGTTTTAGATGTTGTTCTGGGTTCTTTTGTGACCTCGATGAGTTTTTGATGCGCTGTTGCTGTGATTTTGGTTGGCTGGCCACTCATTGTAAGGGTTACTACTATTCTGTTTACATGATTCTGCCAGTGATCAGGCCTGCAAAGTTTTTACAAAAAACTATATATACTATTTATAGCCATCAATTCATGATTCAACTAGGATTGCAAATGTGTTTTCACATAGAGCAAAGTTTGTTGGCATAGATATTTTCCCTTAATAAATCAATTAGTCATTTATAGAACGGTGTTTTATATTTACGCCGATTATTGTTAGCTCATACTGAAATATGTCTGACCATATGAAAGATTTAAGTTTGACGGTAAAGCGTTGAATAGTACGGTGATGGTTTAAGAAGATTAGCATATTTGAGATAAATTCAAAATTAGAGAGAGAGAGGAAAATGGAGATTTAACTATATATGATGACCCTAATGCAGTAAGTGAATCTGGCAGGACTGGAATGAGAGCCAAAACTAGAGGGAACAAAAGTGAGGAAATGATTGGAAGTCAATGCAAAGTCCCCACTGCGAGACTGTGTGTGGGTGTGAGTGCGTGTGTGTGTGTGCCCTCGTGTGTGCATGAGTAGCAGGAAGTTAGTTCAAGTTGACTTGCTTAGGTGATAACAGGGCAGAGGCAGATGGGAAAAATCACAAACACTTAGCAGCTAGATTAAACTTCCCTGAGCAGGCTTAATGATTATCGATTAGATTACAGCACCCGCATCAGACTCCAGTAGTTACTGTAAACTAATTAGCCTTGCGTCCTCTTAGTTAAACATGTTCAGTAATGGGTACCCACATCATACTTTGCAGGTGTTGGGCTCTGCAGCTATAACTCTTGGAAAGATTGTATTTTGGGGAGTTAAATACAGATGCAAGTACAGCCCAGAAAATCAGGATATCACACTCTTCACATTGATTTTTGCACTTTGTGTGTGTTCTTAAAGGATACATGTCCTCTATGGCTGTTGGTTGGAGCTCAGCACGGGCAAACGGTCATCCTAGACTTACCCTTTTTGTATAGTTAAAAAAAAGTAATCCCCTTTTAAATGGATGTTGGAGTCTTTCCAACATTGTTCTTAATTTTGATCCTGAAAACAAAGTCAATGATGGTCTGAGTAATTGTTCATTTTATTATCATTGAGAACAAGTGTCCCATTTTAACCCACTGCTCATGTTGATTGTTTCATAGGTGGTTCAGAGAGTCTCGAGTACCTGGACTACTACAAGCCAGTGGTGTGGTTCTGGATCCTGGTGGGCTTGGCGTACTTTGCAGCTGTGCTCAGCATGATCGGAGACTGGTTCAGGGTCATCTCAAAGAAAACGAAAGAGGAAGTAAGTGCTGCTGTAGCTGAAATATGATAAAAATAAATCTGAAGTTTTAAATCTTCCCTGCAAACCAGGGGTGTCCAAACTGTATGTCATGTTGGCCAAAATTGTGAAGTGGAAAGTAGTCACAGTCCACAAAAAATTAATTGCTAAATAAAAATGCTAAAACAAATTTCAGTTTACGTGTTTGTTTTTTTTGTTTTTTTTACATGATCAACAGCAGACTACATTTGAAATATCTAAATGAAAGAAACAAATTACTCTGATTTTTGTAGAAAATCAATGTGTAATTCATGTCCGATCTGAAATATACAAACTTTTGCCCTTTTAAAAATAAGGCTTTTGTATTCTCAACAAAAACAAAAGAATGTGGGTCAGTCTTTATGCTAAAATGCTTGCTGCAATGCATCAACATCCTGTGATAGTCTGTAAAATTTCTACCACTCTTAAATTGCGGTCAGGGGTCGCACAAAATCATTCTGAGGGCCACAAATGACCCATGGGCCACACTTTGGATATGCTGTATAGAAGGTAAAAAATAAAGACTTTGTTACTAATTAAAGTATATTTTTGCCCTCTGATGTGCACATGCAGGTATGCACCAGCATCCTGGCACCTGTGCACCCAGAGTAGCCAACTTTTTATTAGCAAGCCATGCAGCGGTTTCCAATTTTCCACTTTCTCCACATAATCAGTCAGTGTTTTGCTAATCAAGACAAAACTTTCCTACAGTAATTTAGCTGCCTGATTGCAAAAAGACAACACCTGACACATCAATCACAATCTATACATCCATCTTCAGCAAGTTTTCCCCAGACAACATGTTGCTTCGCCCTAAAACATCACTTCAAGCTCATGCTACACATGTGGCAGATTGAAGGGAAGTTTAAGTACTTATAAGCAACCAGATATACAGTCAGACAGCAGCTGCTGTAAGACGCTGAAAAAAAAAAAGCTATTCTGCTACAGCTGATTATCGTGGGTGAACATGGAGGACAAATGTTTGGAGAGTCGTTATTCACTTCAGCACTATCTTCAGACATGACTGACCTGACAAAGGACACATAATAAGAAAACATGGTCTACCTCATGATTTTTTTTACAATATGCAAAATTTTAAAAGAGACACATCATTATATTTTAACAATTTATTGTGTCATTTGTTTTAAATACTGACTGAATAAACAAAAATCTTCGTCTTCTCACACATTATAAAAGTTGAACATATCTATTAGCGTAATGCCCTCCTCTTTTCTGTCCTCACATCCTTGCCTTCTGAGTACATCAGTGAGTTTTGGTTGAGGAACTGATTCTTGTCCGCCAGGCGGCCCGGCTGAATGGGAGCTATTTAGCTGACAACTGAAGGAGCTTGATGAGTGTTTAAATTTAAAACCATAACCACATAAAAGTATTTTACATCCTTTTGCAATGGTCTGGCTCTGCTTTTGAATGACCGGCAGCGCCTATGGTGCATAGCGGTCATACTGCAACACTGAAAAAAGGTCAGTCTAAGCGGACACTATCAGTTAATTGGATGGAACAAACTTGAATCTAATTAACAATCATGTAGATTATTTGTTGGCACTCCTCATATATATACATACACATATATATATATATATATATATATATATATATATATATATATATATATATATATATATATATATATATATATATATATATATATATATATATATATGAAGCATGGAGAGGCTGATAGATAGATATTTATATAATGTTTCATAAAGAGCTATAGGTCTGGCTCTAAACTAGGATATATGTCTTTTTTTTTTTTAAATTCCATGTTTTGATGCAGCTGCTGTTTTGCACTGAACTCTAAGCAACATCTCTAGTTTATAGAGACATTTGCAGAAAGACCACAGCAGCCTAATTTTTTCCTCCCCTCGAGCAATGAATCTGAAAGTGATAGTTATTCATCCTGCCCTCACTCTGTAAAGTAAATACAGTCTCACACTGGACGTCTGCTGGTGCTGAATGATGGGATGCCTTGCTCTTAGGTCATGTCATAACTCAGATGCAAAAAGAAAAAGCCACACATCTGCTCTCCTTCTGAATCCTAAATCATCCTCATCTTATTCTCTGTGACATAAATAAGATGGAGTGGTGGCTATTTGGAAGTATGCAGCCTTTCCCATCCTTCCGTTGGCATAATAAGTGTACATCTGTGGAGGCTGGGAGCTGTGCAGAGAATCAAATCATCGGGAGGGAAGGTTTTCAGTGGGAGGTTGCTGGAAGGGGCGAGGGTCGATGATGAGCAGGCAGAAAAAACGAGTAGACAGAAGGTGTTGTTTTCTTTTTTCAATGTGCACACACACATGTGCCATAAATTTCAATTCAAGTGTCTTTTCATGACCCTCTTCACCTCAAAGGCTGCTAAATAAATAAGGAGCCTGGAGAAGGAGACCTGATGCAAAAGGAAGGTGAAACCTTTCAATAACCATGGATGCACTCTCTATGTCCATATTATACACTTTGTATAATTTAAACTTTTGCAGAGCTGAACCAAAAAAAATATTTGTTTTATTCAACTGGGCATACTGCTCTATAAAAATAAATCAAATAATAAAACTAAAAAGTGACGACTGGGTAGAGATTTGTGCAAAACTTTACTACCAAGGCATTCTGGACCTGAATAAACCCAGCAGAAATCATATAAACCCTGCTTGTATTTCAGGCTCTTCTTACTGCAAAAGCTATTTGCTATCCTTATATGAATATAAGAGTACTATTGTATAAAATCCCTTATATATTTGTTCATGATCTGAATCAGATGGCACAATGCAGCAATGATGGAAAACAATCTCTTTACTGTGCCCTTCACAAAAACACCATACTTGGATATTGATTTCTTTCTTCCCGTTTTTCATAAATCTCCTCATCTGAAGCCGACCACAGTGAAAAATGGACATTAACAGAGAACAGCAGCGCGTAAGGTTTTAAAATTCCTCCATGCAGTTTTTTTAATTGGAGCGCGGGCAAGACATGTGGGCGAGCGTTTGAGGGAAGAGCTTTTCAACAGCTGTCTGTGGAAATTAATGGACGTGCCATTTTTGATCTCAGAGTGAACTTTGTCAGCTGTGCACATTAAGGAGGCTGGTAGTATTAAACGTGGTCACACTGACAATCAAAGCATGATTTTTGATCTTGTAATTTATCATTTAATTTTAAAAGCTTCAAAATTTAAAACGTACGATCCATACGCTGTCTTAAGCTTGTCTTGAAGAACTGGGTCAAAGTTTGTATCACATGTTCATAGTTGTTGTTCACCTTTAGAAAACATCTAAGGGATATCCACAGCCTCAGCATGAACTGGTTCACTTTAATGGGTGCCATTTCATAAAATATTTCCATATCACATCATATTCAATATATTAGAGGATGCCTTCTGGTGAAGCTCGCTCGTCAGTTGAAAAATAACAACATTAAAGCAGATATCAAACATACATTTCATTAAGTCCACATTTCTGAATTAAAAATGTTTTTTATTGGTCTGATGTTGTGTTTTTCTTTAGCTGTAAGCGTAAAATGATCAGAACAGAAATAAAGGCAAACATCAGTCTGTGTGTAATTGATCTATATGTATGAGTTATAGAAATAAATTAACCTAATTTATTGAATTTGATTGTGCGTCGCACATCAATCCATGACTGTATTTGTCAGATGTGACTTGTTTCTGTTTTATACTAAAAGTAACAGAGTGTTACTTTTTCAAAGAGTTCGATTGTTAAGTTTCAAAGACGTTTGATTGTAGATGTGAAAATTGCACACAAAGAAGCCAGCATTTACAAAGTTGCCTGTTTTTAAACTGCTTGTGCTAAGAACACTGACCCGCTGACAAAATGTAACTTTTGACCCGGTGCTCCATCATGCTGGAAAACACACAACAAGCTGCGAACCATTTTGCTTGAAGAAGTTACTCTTGGAGGACGTTTTGCTGCCAGCCTTTATTAATGCCAGTAATCATGGTCTGACTTGAGAGCCTGTCTCTTGAAGAAGCAACCTGTTTCCTTTTGGAGAAGCTGATGTTGTGCCTCTCTGCTGTTGAGCTTCCATGTACTTCCTGCTTAATGTTGTCCAAAATAAGTGCCTTTTCAGCCTTTCTATTCACAAGAGAGTAGTCCAACAATCTGCATGGGCTTTGGTGCACATTCGACAGACCCGCCCACTTCCAATGTTGAGCAAGCTCTGCACTGGTGGCACAATGATTTTGTTGTGCACGCTTTGGAAAGAAACCATCCTGGTGATTCTTGGAACCTCTTGATTAACCTTTATTAAAACCTCTCCCTTTCACATCCTTTTATCATCATTTTAAAATAGCATCATTTCGGTGCAATTTTCTCAGCACTTTGCAGATATACTATATGAGCCCATTTGGATGCAGTTTGATAATAGGTACTTTCATTTATTGGAAGCACACTGTTGCAATCACAAGAGGACAATAACATCAAGCCCATTTGCCTCTTCTATAGCAATTTATTTCAGATGGACTCGTTACCTCCTCCCCTGTGTTTATGCGGTGACTATACTAAGAGTAGATGATCACTGCACAATAGCCAATAAATGCAAATTGTAACAGAACAGCTTGCAAAAACATATATATATATATATATATATATATATATATATATATATATATATATATATATATATTATTCCTCGACCTAAATGTTTGGCCTTGTCCATATCTCTACTTTCCTATTCTCAGTGCTCAAATGAACTACATTTCAATAGAGCTAGGTTTATTATAAAGCTGCTTTCATTCAAATGTGTTTCTGTTGCCAGTATGTGAAATAAACCTGAAACGGGCAGAAAAAAAAAAAATTTGTACAACATAAAAAGATGAAAAACAACCTTTATGCCTTGGTTTTGGATAAAATAAAATGTACACTAGTAGTAACATAATATCGTAGAAAGTCGGAATTCCAATGATCTCCAATCTCTCTCAGAGATTAAAAAAATATGTTTGAAGTGAACTGAATTGAATCGTCCCTTAATCTATAAGGTGGTTTTGAATGCAAGTCTCAGTTGATAAGCCGTTTCTGAAATATTTAGATGAACCTTTGCCTCCCATGCCTTGTTAAAAGTCACTAAAATCCCCTTCCTTGCTACTTCTGATGCCCAGTTTGAACTTCACCAAGTCGTCAAACTACCTAAATGCACTGAGCTGCTGCCATGGATATGACTGTATCAGTATTTGAGATAAACAATCAAACTGCTGTACCCGATAAAGCAGCCTGCGAGTGTGATTTAACTAAAATAGATGCTCGGCTCAATGGATCTCAGTGGAGCTGTTCTTAATGTTCATTTGTAATGTGAGCAACAGCATAAGAGACAATCTGACATAAATCTTCATTTTGTCTCTGCAGGTCGGGGAGTTTCGTGCCCACGCGGCTGAATGGACAGCAAATGTATCAGCGGAGTTCAAAGAGACCCGCAGGCGGCTCAGCGTCGACATCTACGATAGGTTCCAGCGGGCCGCGTCCATCAAACGCAAGCTGTCGTCCGAGCTGGGAATTAACGCCTCCATGAACCAGGAGATGACCCCCGGCAGGAGGACGCTGTCCGCCAACCTGTGTGAGGACAAAGACGCGTACCCATCCTTGACGCTCTCTCTGAGTCCCGTCCCAGGGGCTCTTACCAGGAACGACAGCTTATATCTGAACGGTCTCAGTCCAGATTATGCCGATCGTCAGGAGATCGCCATCATCGAAAATCTCAAATGAGGCGCAATTTAATAAGATTCACTGTAGTGAGTATTACAGCTTGGAGACTGAAAACAAACCACAGGCTTCAGTGATCATTCACCGATGCCAGACGCTGATGAGGTACCTGAATGAAGCAGATTGGCGTTCCAGTGATTTAAGCACCTAAGCACAGATCATTCATCGAGCTGTCTACGTTTATCAATGTTTATCTCTTGCGCAGATGAAAAACAGATTGGATTAAATCTATAGAGGAAGTTAGACTTTACCGAAGCTGTGTTTGTTACTGAGCCAAAACGAACGGGACTGAATTTGAGGCGGGACACTCAAACGCTGCTTAAGATGGGAGGAAATAAAAGTCGATCCTGAGGCCGCAGCACACTAGTCTTTTTTCACGTTACCCTGGGAAACGCTAAACGTAAAAAGCAATAGAGGGATCTGTGCTCGCCTTGTGACTGCAACCCTAAAACTGGACCAGATCGAGGATCCTACTTGTTAAAAAATACCAAATTATCATCGCTGGATCTACACCGTGTTTCTCAACAGGCATGAATCCTGGAAGAAATCTTCCTTTTCTCATCCCTCATCGAATTATTCTGACTTTTTCTGCCATGCATTTGCCACTTAATCAACCCTTTACTAAAGAGACGAATGTTGACATTATAGTTTCTTCATGAAACTATTAATCCTAAGGAATAATCCACCGGTGCCTTATTGAAAACAACACTGGACATGTGACGGCAATGAAATACTCGTCTGTCTACGCATATGTGTTAAATTTGATCACAGTAGTAGTAGTTGGGACATTTCAGGAGTGCATCCTGGACATCTGAAGAATTTTCTAATCTATTATTAATTATTCTAATGAATGTTTATAAATGAAAGTGGAGAGCTTAATCTTTTAGAAGTTAATGAGTCTTCTTGGTACCCTACAGTGTTTCCCTCATCAAAATCCAACCTTTCCCAAAACCAAAGTATCACCTGCTTCAGTCTGATTCAAGTCTGATTTTTTTTTCTATACTTAATCTTTTGCAAGATTTCCTTGATGAATTGTAGTGTTTTCGCCATAAAAATAAAACACATAGCTTTGTATGTGATCACTTGTTTTGTTTTAACTTAATGAACTTAATGCATATATAGTGCCTTGCAAAAGCATAATTACATCTTGACCTTTGTCACATTATAACACGGTTTTCGATTTCTGTTTAGAAATAGATAACCTAAAACTGTGGTGTGCTTTTGCATTCAGCCCACAGGAGTCAATATATTTTCCTGGGTTTCCATGGGCCTTTTGGCTGCTTCTCTGATAAATGCTCTCCTTGGTTGCAGTGAAGTGTATTTAGGAGTATTGGAGTAAAGAGGGTGAATACAATCGATGCCACCCATCATTCTCCTTCAGCTTCCTATGCACCACTTAGTTTTAGTCCATCCTATAAAATCATGCTATTCTCAATCATCCCAGTAATGGCAACTACAACAGCTGTAAATCGAAGGCAGCCGGACTTTCGCTCCGTTTTTGTGAAAACGTTTCGACAGGATTCAGGTGAACAAGTAAACAACTCACACCAAACAATAGACTCTAATGACCCAGGGGAGGGAATTGAAATGCTTCTAAGAGGATGGCTAAACTGCAAGCCACCAGAATTGACACAAGCCTCCTGGACATATGTCGAAATGCATTCACACAGCCCAGTTGCCTTCGATTTGCATCTTTGTAATTACATAAAACCCTAATAAAATATATTGATGTCTGTGGTTGGAATTTGACAAAATGTGCAAAAGCTTAAAGGCTATGAGTACTTTTGCAAGGCACTGTAAGATACCATGGCAGTGAAGTCCAGGAACATTTGTGGCAGACATTTTGCTACGTTTGAGTGAATTTATCGGGGAACATTTCTGCAGTTACAGTAGATTGGATATTTAATGTTTTGCAAATGCTGAATGTATATCACATGAAACCTTTCATTTGCCTGCTGCATGTTAAAGCGGAGACTCAATAACCAAGAATTCAGGGGCAGTGAGGTGCAGCCCCCAGAAATGGATGAACTGACTGAATGATGCCTCACTATGACTTATTGAGGACATTTCTGAATACGTCTTTTGCTCCCCCCCCCCCCCCCCCACCTGTGATCACTGCGGCAAGCTGTTCTTTCTCTCTGAGAGTCCAATATGTTTTTTAAGATTTCTTTGATGTCCTTCAGTGTTTTTGTTCTGCAATCTTAGACTCTGGCAGCAAATACATAAAAAAGGTTTTAATGATAATGTCTATAAAGGTCCCATGGTGTGTTAAAGACAGATTAGGGGCTGCTATGATCCATATCCACCCTATTTTTTAATGTTTAATTTATGTATCTTTAATGTTTGTTGTTTCTCAAAGGCCCAAATGAAAGCAGCACAAAGAGATACACATGGCGACGTGGAGGCGTTAATGGGGAAAAAAAATGGAGAAAACTTAAAACACATAAAGAAACACAGGAACCAAGGTGGGAGCATCAGTAGAATCCAGCAGAAAATGAAAGAAATTGAGCAACTTAAATACTTAAATTGGGAGTGCGATCACTGGAGAAAACGCAAATTGGTCTAATTAGCAGAATAAATATAACGTGTAGATGTAACTGAGGTAAAACTGAAGACGTAGGACAAAAAGGGCTGATAGTACACCGAGGACAAGGGAAGCGTACAAACCACAAACAGGGCACAAACCTAACATAAATGATAAAGATTCAAACCGAAAGGTGACAGAAATCCAGAAACAGCAGCCACAGGAAATAAGATTTAACCCACATAGCTCATGGAAAGATTTCAAAATAAAAAAGGAAGTAAAATATAGAGAGAATAACCATAACTAGAGGCTGCAACTCCTAACAGAAAAATGCAAGTCCAAAAGAAGCACGAGGAATCTTACAGCACGAGGAATGGACTGAATAAGCAAAGCAAACAGTGACAAATATCAATGCAAAACCAGAGTCAGAAAGAATATAATATCAGTTGCAAAACTGTGTTCTTAGTAATGTTTTAAATGAAATCCTCCAACTGGGTAGTGTCAGAAAGATTGTACTAAAGACCTCTAATGAATACAGTATTAATGAGAGATGATTTGGGTGCGGTCACCTGCAACACTGCAGATGTTAAAATCAAGCAAGGGTCTTGTAAAAAAAATGTATATGAAGTATACCCATTACTTTGTTAAAGTTAATTTTATTTGGTATCATTGTTCCAAAATATTTCAGTGTCTCCACATTTCCAATTAAATGCCAGAATATTCTATGATATTTCCACAAACAGGGCAACCAAAGCTATAATTCGCTGCTTTGCGGACCGTGTTTACAGTCATTTTTGTCTACTGGCATGACTGTCTACAAATTTATGGGGAAAAACTTAAGTTCCTGCTGTTTGCATAGATTTCAGGAGTGTAGGTAGAAACCTTGTTCTGCTAATCAAACACAGTTGATTAATGTACTTTGAGCATGTGTGACCACCTTTATGAAAGCAGAGGTTTTGGCTCAATTTGCTCATCTGAAGCAGACCAGTGTCTGTTAACACAGCGCCAAACCGAAGATCATCTGCAGTGACCATAGAGAAGTAATTGTTGCTGCACATCGATCCAAGGAGGGTTATGGTGAGATTTTCAAACTATGTTAAAGTCCATTTTTCAAAAGAGAGAGTGATTATTCACAAAGTTACCAGTCTTCCGACCATATTCATCTTAGAGTCAGAACAGGCAAACCTTAAAGAAAATGCAAAAGCAGATCAACTCAGAGCTACATCTCAGATTACAAACCTCAGTTAGTGTGTTAAATGTGGGGCTTTTGTGACAGTACCTTTAGACAAATCCTCCCCCAAATCCCCCCCCCCCCCCCATGTGCAACGTTGCGTTTAAATAAACTGTAAGACTCTTTGGACGGTGAAGACATAAGCAGAGAGGTTTGGTTATAGTACAAGCCTCTCATACCTACCCTCTCAAGCGCATTGGTGTAGGGGTGAAGATTTGGGCCTGTTTTACAGCTAGAAGAGCTCACAGCTGTAGACATGTGCAAATGTGCAACCATTTACACATAATCACTAATTTACAGGTTAAGCTAACCTAGGTCAAACCTAGGCCATGCCGCTGGACCAGTACCACAGAAAATCTGCAACAGAATGGTTGAAAAAGTAAAGAAAGTTATATAATGGTCCAGTTAAAGTACCGACCGTAATAACGCCGTAGTGGGACATTAAGTAAGCTGTCTGGAGGCAATGAGTGTATTTCTCATTAAAGTATTATTTTTAGATAAAGACCAGTGGATAATGTGTGGCCAATGAAATGAACTAAGTAGAAAAAAATATTTCATTTAAATTACATTTTCAGAGAAGAATTAGTTTGTTGTAATATTTGACCCGCGGTTCTAACCAGATGTTTAAGAGGTCTTAAAGTCGAGATGATACATCAAGTCTAAGAAAAAAAAATATTGACAGCACAGATTGTCAAACTATAAAGGAAATGTAACCCTGAATCCGTTCTACATACATTTGTAAATATCCATAAATGTTCACGTCACTTACTAATGTAAAATTCCCGTTTCTAAAAAAAATAGACTAATCTGGTGGACTTGTGTGCCACACGGCCTAATTTAAGTCAGAGGTTTGCTTTTATTTCTCTTAGGTTGTCCTCAGCATAAGCACTGATTCTCGCAGCGTGTAACACGGCTTCTCTAAGGCAGGAACTGTCGTGCGTTATCATATCACAGAATCACTGAAGGCCTATACATGATCTGCAAGAACAGAGAAAGTTGCTGTCTCTCCCAGAGTCATTTTTGTTCCTACAGCTCGATTTTGACACATCATCTGGACAGAACCTTTTTTTTTGTGTGTTATTCTACAATCATCATATACAAATGATGTTCTTGTGAAGTATTAAATCTCCCGACCGGAAACAACTTTGTACGCGTCCGTGCTACCTCGAGTAAACTAACACCGTTCTCTGTTCTTGCACCAAATGTATCGACCTTAAGACTTCAAGTTAGGAAAAAAGAGAGTTTTCTAAAAAAAATCTAATAATATTTCGCTTTTTCAAAGTATTTTGCAGCTTCTACACATTAATAGTGTAGGTTTGTCACACACTAAGGGAAAGATGCTGAGTCGCCTTAGGTAAAAACATTATTGTTTTGGTTTCGCTTAGAGGACCGAGGATACTCCATAAGGATTTCATTAGTTTCTCTTCTTGATTCTGATAGATGATCCAATATATATATATATATATATATATATATATATATATATATATATATATATATATATATATATATATATATATATATATATATATATACATATATATATATATATATACATATATATATATATATATATATATATATATATATATATATATATATATATATATATATATATATATATATATATATATATACGTCATTCTACAGAACATACATGATTGGATGGATGGATGGATGGATGGATGGATGGATGGATGGATGGATGGATGGATGGATGGATGACCCAGCAAGAATTTCATTTTGATTCTCCAGTTTCCTGGTGGCCACCTTTCACCAATTATCAAAATATTTGATTGTTGTAATACTAGTGGAGATTTTTCCAAGGATTATTATATTTACTGGGTGTAAATAATTTTCTTCAAATCTTTTGAGAGGTGCCAGTCTTAAATTCTTTCAGAAACGTCTTGCTTGAATGATAATCCTGTCAAATCTAAATCTGCCAGGGGTAGGAATAATTTTAGTCTTAGCTATATACACACAATACCTAATCAGAATAACAGCAAAAAGAAATGACTATATAAATAAAATACAGCAATCCAAGATCAGCCAGGAGACAGAAAATTTCACTTTTCTTTGGCTGACATGAGCATTTAAAGCAACCCGTGTTTCCGTGCAGCTCGACACCAAAAACACACAATAGCCCTAAAACTCCATGAACACAATGACCAAGACTGCCACACAATACATTTGGGCTGAGTCACGAGCTACAAACTGTCCTCCCTGCTTCACAAGTACAGCACAGGCAGAGCGGGTTACCACTGAGTCACAGCCTCAACACCTTCAATTCATTTGCGTTTCTTTACGTCACGTGGCTGGGCACAAAAGCACTTTGATCGGATATTGTCTATTATCAAATCTGCGGCTGACCTTGCTGACGTGCAGTTTTCTGTCATCTGTCGTTGGCTTCCTGGCGTTCTGAGTGCAGAAATGCAGGAGGCAATCTGTAACATAAAGATGGACGAGGATGTGTGAATACGGTAGATAACTAATGCAAGCTGACAGTCACTTTATGGCTCTATAGAGAGACTCTGAACGTCACCCTCCGGCCCCGTCATCAGACTGACAGGTCCATAAGCACGTCCTCAGATTCTGAAGAGCTCTTGACTTCAGAAGAAGTCCAAGCACAGTTTCTGATTGTGGATCCGCTTTGTCTATTTTTTTTTCTGTTTTAAAACACAAGCGACGTACAGCTCTGAGTATTTTTCCGAATCCCTGCCAGATGCACACAATCGTTTTCACAGCTTTTTTCCTGAAATACTAGCTAGACTTGATAAGGCGTTATAGATCCAGCGAAGAGACAGCCCGGTTGGAGATCTGTTGGTTCATTAGCGATTCTTTCTGCGGTGACATCAGAGACGAACTGTGACTCAGCCACCAACCACGACATCTCAGGCTGGAGAGGTACACGCCGAGAGCGGCGGGAAGGTTACCTCACACTCCCAGAGTGATGAGGAGCTGCGTGTGTCTGTGTGGCATTCATTTAGCCGACACATCCTCTACAGATTGTCCCGGTTGCCTGGGCATTGCATTGACCCGGTGATGCCGTCTCCTGTTGAGTTTTTAGATTCAGGTTCTTGGCGCCCCTGAAGTGCCGCTGAGAAGAGCTGTTGTGATCACAACATCCCTCTGAATTAATTGCAGACTATTGATCGGTGGCGTGCTTTCAAGAGAGCCCCATTCAAGCTCCAATTTTCTGTTTAATCCAAATATACCACTGAGGGTGGAAAATACCTGCTTTTTTCCCCCAAGTGTAGACCTTTACAGTTTCTGCACTTTCTCTGTGCAGTGCATTGACTCTATCAACTCAAACCTTTTGTTTCAGTTTAAGAGCAAGCTAAAGGTGATTCAATAATAATAAAAAAATTCAACATTTTTTGTTTATTTATGGGTAATACATACACTAGGTGTGTCACTTAAAATCAGCTGGAAGAGTAAAAGTGAATAAAACAAGTAAAACAGTGACGTGAGTATGTTGTGCTTGCAGCCTCTTTTCCATGATTGCATTACTCAAGGAAACACAGATCAGAGTGAATCCCGTGTGTAGGAACACTTTATATGATAAAATGATAAAATATTAGACTAAAAACTTATACTCTGATCTGATGCTGTTTCTTTTTATGCAAAAAACAACTGCAGACGTATTTCAAGGCTTTTGTCAAAAAGATATTTAACAAAAATGGAACTTGTGCGAGCCTGTGTGCATACAGTGCCTTATAAAACCGTTCCTTCCCACTGACCCTGTTTTATAAATACAACATCTGTTTTTTGTTTGAAATGCACTCTGTAGTTTAAATTACACTTTGTTTTCGACTTCCTAACAGATTGTTGTGTTTCCCGCATTATTGTTCATATTTGGTCATTGAAGCCCGTCTCCGATACCCATCACCTCTGGAGGCCTGCATTTATGTTCTCCCTCCTTAACAATTCACTCGGATATTATCTTGAAATGTTTACTTTTTTTTTCTTTTCTTTTTTTTTAAAGTCTGTCAATTTAAGGGTTTTTGTAACCTGAGCAATCGGTGAATCCCCACCTTCTGGCATTAGATTAGTTACTAATTACTTTGTAAAGTAATTACAAAGCTTTGTAAATCATTACTTCTTTGCACTGCAGCTGCTGCTTTCTCTCTGGCACTGTTTGCAGCTTTGTTTCATGTAGTTTTCCTGTAATAAAGGAAAAAAAAACAAGAACCTCATTCTTCATTCACATTCTGAACCGAACAACAACAAGCAGCTCTGAAAGCGGATCTTCACACCTCACCCAGCCACTGATTCTCAGTGTGTTTTTACTTTTGTGTCCACGCTAGAGCAGATAGGATATCCTCTCACACAGGGAGGATAAATGACATCCTGACCTTTACTGCCTCAGTTCTCCCAGCTGTGCGTGAAAAGATATATTTAGAAAACGGGTGTCCCTGAACCCGATAATCTGGCATTTAACAAACACTACACATGTGATGTCCATGTTTACTATTGACCCATCTTTATGATCAATCTATAACCATTATTGACCAAGAATGAAAATAGGATTTAGTGAAAGGGTAACATTTTGATCTCTCTTTTCATATTAAGACCTATTTCACACTCTGAATCCTTCTGTGTCTAACTCTGGTTAAAAGCTGCAGATGTCAGTGAGACCATCAAAAGCATGAGGCGGCAGTCTCCTTGCCCAAAGCTTTAAAGCTGACTTTACAAGCTCTTCTCTTTAAAGGATTTCTGCTCTATTAGATAAATTTGTGATTTGACAGCACAGATGTGAGGCTGCTTCCGCAGCCCTGATTTTTTTAGTAACTTCAGGCTGGAGGAATATATTTACCCATTTATTGCACAAAACCTTCAAAGAGTGCATAGGGGAAAAAATTATTCTATTTTTATTTTATTATTTTCTACAGTTTCTTTGGAAACATTCTTTGTTTTGCTAAGAAGGGAACATTTTCAAGTATTGTATCATCATTACAGTCATGAGAAATAAAGCATAATTGAAGTGGAATGGTGCAAATAATCAAATAGATGGGCGCGCTTTTAAAGGACCAACATATGATGCCTGGAAATTAGACTGTTTTAGATTACAAGATTAACTACAATGTTTAAATGAAATGTTTATTGGATACAAACACTGGCTTCTGCATAAATATCAAATCTATAAACATCTCATAACATTCACACTTATAGTCATTTTCTCCCACAGCATATTTCACAGTGTCCAAGTAATAACAATATAAGGTCAAGATAAAACAATAAAAAAACAAAATAAAACATGGTAAATAGGGTTTATAATCATATTTTTTATTACCTCTACATTCAGTAATCATAGTTTAGCATTTTGTTGCTATGGAGAGAGGAACAAATTATTTTTGTAGCAGTTCGACCCAAGGGAAGAAGCTGATACTCTGAATGAAGGATGTGAGTGGCCTCTGAGATCATTTTCTGGGCCTGTCTGGATATTATTCTCTCCTTAAAGATGATCTGAAGCGAGAGATGGGGATTGACTCCCATCAGCTCACCGGGTGAGCTGGGCCTTTATTTTGACAGAAGGGTTACCGAACCAGGCTGAGATGTTGTACCTAATGATGCTTTCCATTGCGTCACGGTAAAAGTGCACCTGCTCGCCGTTATGTTCGTGGCTAGGTTTCTGACCCACCTGCAGAAACCACTAAGACGCCGTAGTTAAGTTCTGACGTTTATTAGCTAAGAAAAAATCTGGATGAGAAAATATTAATCATAACGGGGAGAGAAAACGTCCAGAATCTATACCTTCAAATTCACAGTGAAAGTTGGGAAACAATCAAATAACGGCCACGGTGTCTTTCAGCCAAATATTTCAAACACCGAAGTGAGGAGCCTTTGACTAGCAGAGGAAGACATTGGAGGAAATCTCACAGGAAATCTCAGGAATCGCCTCTACAGTCCTACCGCTGTAAAAAGAATCTGGACAAAATGGTGTGCGGGTCACACGGAAACAACGGAAAGCAGCGAACTCTGATGGGCCAACGAACTCCCATGAGTGGCAACACATCAAAATGTTACTGTTTGTGTTCTATTTTTGTTTTATTATCTTCCTGCAAATATTCCCGCAAAGAGGCATCGCTTTGAAGGGAGTGAAAGATGTTTTTAGTGTTGAGTTTCTGCTTACTGCCCAGTAAAGGAAACAATTCTGACTTTGTCCTGATTTCGGCCAAAAGAAAAAAAAAATGATTAAAAACACACAAAATGTTGGTAAATCCTAAGTCTTTCAACAGAAGGCAGTTGAAGAACTGTTTTTCATCTTACTACCCGATGATAGACCCAAAAAAGGTTATAAACAATAAACTGGCAACCAGAGGGATAATTTAATTTCCTTATGATAACTGACCTCTGTTATGCATTTGGGACAATCGCCTACAGGGGCAAATGTGCAGCAAAGGGCTGAATGTGCCACAAATGGCAGAACGCACTGCAGACAGAATAACGATGCAAACTCCAAAACACACAACCGCAAAAAAAAAAAACAAATGCAAAAGAAAAACACCACAAAAGAAAAATCACACAATCACAGAGAATTTAAGCAAAACGAAAATTGCTGCAAACACAAAAAGAAAAGTTGCACACTCGTTCTAAAAAGACGGAAGTGCGCCAGACCACTAGGGGGACCTAGTAAAGACAAGCACGTTTATATTAACAACGTAAATATGCTGATGACTGATAATATTGTAAAACTTATGACCATGTGTTTATAAAAGACATGAAGCAAAACATCCTTCAAACCTTCTTCTCAGGATTACGTTAATGTATTTACTCAGAGTCTGAACCCATACAACTTGGTAGTTGTCTCCCTCTAATTGTCTGGTGCACTTCCCTGTCTTAGGACGAGCTTTTCTAACTTGCTGTTATGTTTGATACTTGCAGCATTTTACTTTTGCACCATTTTTCTGTTGCATTTGGTTTTTTGTTTCTTTTTTTTTTGCTTGTGTTATTTTGGAGATGAAATTATTTTATTTCCTTTAATTGCAGCACGTTTCTGTTGCAGCGCGTTTCTGTTGCAACGCGTCGTTGGCTATGAGTTTGCCCTTGTCGGCCACCGAAATGCATTCTGATCATCTACGTTTAACATTATCCATTAATACATGGTTTTTCACATGGCATGTGTTTTGTTCTTCATTCATTCATTCATTCATTCATGTGTTTCTTTTGCAGTCTGATTTGTATTTTAAGAAGATTCTTGTGGATATATTTAGTTCTTGCTCACATGTACTTCCGTTTTGTTGGATGTTTTGAAAGTGGCCTTTGCTTTCATTGGTTTCTTTTAGTTGCCTCAGTGTGAGCTGCAGTCCATCTGTAGTCAACTCACCTGCTCTGTTGAAAGTAATGCCTCTCCTGAGGATATATACTCCTTTTAGCCATTTCTTGTGTGCCATCGAGGGACACCTGGGATGTGAGAGTAGTTCAGGAAACAAAGGTTTTCTGGTTTCAGGTCACCTGCATGATGTTCTTTTTTCTCTCCAAGAGAAAAAAAACTTTGATTTCAGTAAAGACTCAGACTAAAAAGAAAGCAATTGGAGGCACATCAGCATGTCACAGTTCTCGGGTTCAACAAGAATGTGCGGTCTGTGGGAGTACCTGATCAGTTGCTACCACATGATAGTGGGTATAAAACAGTGTTTGTGTTTGTCAGTCCTGTCTGTTTTAGTCGTTCCGTTTTGAACAAACAACTCCGGTGTGTGAAAGAGTTCTCCTATACATCCTCCCCTTTGGCCGGTGGCTGCATCAGACCAACTGCAGCCTGCAGCCATGAACACCTGAGAGAGAGAGCTGTGGCTTGATCTCTGCGAACTGATCCCAAAAGCTGACTGAAATGACTTTGAGCCAATACTTTCCAGCCTCGAGAGATGGGGCTGAGGGACAGAAAGGCGCTGCCAGAAGGTGACCCCTGGATTAGGACAGAGTATTCTGCAAAACAGCAGAAACTGTTAATGGTGCTGGATGGTGTGTTTCTATGCTGCAGTGAAATTCACAGCTGGATGAACATTACCCCTCTCTCTCCTCCTTTTTCCCTCTTTGCCATCCTATGAAAATTAGCTAGAGAATACTTTCTACCCAGAGGTTGGGAACCATCAGCTCTTGGGGCTTGAATTGGTTGACTGATAAATTGCCATAAGTTTGTTCACAATTCTAAGAAAAGCTCCCTAAAGTCTGGGCAGTGTAGAAGTACATTGTGTTTGACATTGTTTCTCTTTTTGTTTGTCCATCTTGCCGTTTAATTTTTTCCCAACAGTGAATCTCTGTAAATACAAATTATATTAAATGGTAAAAGGCCTGGACTTGTACAACGCTTTATCGAGTCCCGAGGACCCCAAAGCTCCATTCAGTGATTTTTATCTTTGGTCATAAGAGGCTTGCCCTTATCTGTGCCTGAAAAATTACAGTGCCAAAAATTTAATTAACTCTTGTCTTTATGAATATATAAATACTGCTCATTCAATGGGAAAGGAAAATAATTCACTTCTGATTTAAAATAAGACTGTGTTTTTAATTATAAAATAAACCAACTTACCTATTATGTAAATAACATACATACCTATTAAATAACATAGTTGTGTGGTAAATAGCGCTGATCTATGTCATATTTGTCAGATCTTCTTGCTAATACCCCTCGCAATAAAGCCACATGTTATTTGTGTGTGTCTCTTTTTATTCCTGGATTATTATTTCTGCTGATGGCGGTGGTGCTGCTTTTGTTAAAGATTCTTTATTTTGGTCCCTACAATTTAAATCATGCCATATGTCATTCTGTTCATTTCTTTTCCTACATAGAGACTAGCAATGTTATATCTGAGAGGAGCTCATCCCAGCTGTTATAAACTTATAATTAAGATCTAAACGTATCTTAATTATCTCTAAAATGGGGCTGGGGTCTGTTTG
Organism: Fundulus diaphanus; assembly: GCA_037039145.1. Lineage (NCBI taxonomy): Eukaryota > Metazoa > Chordata > Actinopteri > Cyprinodontiformes > Fundulidae > Fundulus > Fundulus diaphanus. Next base: position 28,220,987 of record CM073142.1, on the reverse strand, counting down.
ACAAACATGGCATACGCATAATGTAGTCCAATTCAACGTGCAAACTGATGGGGATACATGAGAATGTTACAAACGCTTCAGTCTCATGTCTTAGAAGTGACAACCTCTTACCAAAATTACCGCAAAGCCTTTCTTAGGACCTGCTCGCACCGAAACGTCCACTCACATCTATGGAACAAATGATGTAACAGAACAGAGAGCAAACAAAGGGAGATTAAGTATCTTAAACGACAGTGCACACAGTAATTAATCAGCCTAAGTGTTAACACCACGTCTAATTTATTCATGACCACTCAGATGAGAAGACATGATGGAACAGAAGATCTATCAAATGCAACCCTGACTCTTTGAAGAGTAAAGCCAGCGTCAAACTCTTAACTGAGCTGCTGTTGTCTGCACGCTGTCTCTCCAAAGCTTTTAAATGATGCTTCTGATGGAGCACTTCAAGAACAACTCTACATGTGGTGGGGAGGAAAACATTACATTATCTGATAGTGTTTTCATGGTCGTGTACAGTAGTTCAACCTTGGAGGTTACCTTTTGTTAATGAATACCATTGTTTGTCGCTGGTTCGCTTAAGGCTGAAACATTACTACCAGGCCGTCTCAGGGGCCACAGAGTGACAAATAACCATGCTGAAAATAGCTCTCTGATCATTTATAATTAACCCTGGCGACTGGGGAGCAGGACCTCTACTTATACATCATGCTTTGCAACGTTGAGGACCTTCACAACCACGTTTCCACGACAGTGGCTCTGCCTGCCACCGCAGAAACTTCTTTCTACATATTAAATCTGGCATCAGTGGTGGAATCCCATGCACGTGTTGTGGTTTATTTATACCGACTTGGCCCGAATCGAAGGGAAGAGCATCCGTTGTCACGGTAACAGAGTCTGCAGAAGCCTACAGAGTGTCACCTTCTCACATCGGCTGCTCCTCGGGACTGCTTGACATTGTTGAATCATCTCTGCTTGCCATCGTAAGCCAGATGCCACTCTCAAGCTCTGGTTGCGAATTATGAAGCGTTTGTTAACCTAGCTCCAAAAGACAGAGCATCGGTCCATATCTTAGCTGCTGTTTATATGAAAAGTTATGATGAGCAGGCAAGAAGTGTTGGAATTAATTCTGAATATTAAAGATTTACACTAAAATATTGGTTTCAACAACAAAGAACACAGCACTGATGCAGCTTTTTAACATACACTCTTATTCAATTCGATGTGGTGTTCTCATTGGTGGTTTCTGCATTTAAATAATACAAATGTTATATTCCAAAACTTTGGATGTCTGACTTGGAAATAATGTCAAATTCAACGTTTTGGAAAAGCAGTGTAATCTTTTAATTGTTGCACACCAGTGACCGGTTTGACTACAAGTGGAAATAAAAGCATGTTACGGTAACACTTGGACATGTGTGCATACAGCACTATGTGTGTGTCTGATTTAATGAGAGACAAGCCGTCAGAAGTGCAATTAAACAGTTTAATACTTAAGTTATCACTGTGATTTTTTTATAAACAGCAGCCATATTGGATTTTGAGGTCAGGCTTGGTGAGAAACCTCCAGCTGAAACTTCCAGATTTTTCTTGTGACTTCTGAGTACAAATGCAATACAGCACATCCTGTTGCTATTTGATTGTCTCTTTCCTTTAACAAAGGATCAAATGTTTTTAAGTTTACAAGAGTTAAAAGTGGATCTTCTGCAGCTCTTAATCCAAGGTAATGCCACTTTAAGAACGAACGTTAGTGCCACAATTATCGAAACCTCTACAAGATAAATGACCTTTTCTTTACTTTGTGTTTAACATGACGTGAGACATATGCCTGTTTCTCCTTGCCAGTACTCAAAATGGGTAAAACAAGGAACCTGCCATTTAAGTATGGTTACTGACGTTCCTTAGCCTGAATTGGCTGAAATAAAAAATTGCTTCTCACCTAAATGTGCCCATATCTTGCTCTTATTTCAGCAAAAAGAGCAAGAAACAAAAGCTGAGTGCCTGTTCCCGTCGGGAAGAAACAGACAATGAGGCCAGTTCCTTCTAGCCACTCTTCAAAGGGTGGGAAAGAGAAGAAAAATAACCCTCTAGTCAGACAGGTATGTGTTGATCTTCACAAGTCAGCAGACGGTTTCAAAAACAGCTTCTCGCCTACAATTGTCCTGATTGACAGTCAAAGCAAAAGTGATTAAAAAGTCTAAAACATTGGTCACCAAAAAGGTGCCCGTAGGCACCAGGCAGCCCCCCCCCTCCCCCCAGGACTCTTCTAGTTCAAAGGTCAGTACAGGTAGCCCTTGGTATGACGCCGATGAAGTAGCTCTCAGTTTCAAAAAGGTTGGTGACCCCTGGTCTAAAACAACTGAAACAGAGGCGAGAGGAAGAGAGAGTGAAGGGGAAAGTCTTTGAGCACCAAGTCTTCATAACAATCCCTTCACACAGTGTGCACACTTAATGCTTAGCAGACAGGCCAGGAAAAGGCTTTTCTGTTCTACCAGGTTGGTAAACTCTACAGGGAATTTACTTGGGATCAACTGTTTTGATCAGATGAGACTAACATTAAGATTATTAGCAGGAAAAACTCCTGATTGGGTCTGGTGTGAGAAATGGATGAATGTATGGAAGAGCACCATGTCCACTGTTAGGTATGGTGGAGGACCTGTAATGCTGTGGGTCTACCATCCCTTAAAACCCTTTCAGAGTATATGATCTCTTAAACTCTGGGAAATACTACAAGATTTTGAATAAAGCCTGCCAGAAAACCACAAATTTAGAGGTCATTAAGTCTTTGAACAGAATAATGATCCTAATCAACATAGAAGTGGTTAACCAGATACAGAATCAGCCTTCTTCCAATGCCATCTCAGTCCCACAGAAAAATCTTATTTCATAAAATTAGATCGTCTCCGATTTGACTAAATGTTCTCAAATCAAAGTTGTTTCTATTTTTCCAGTTTTCCATTAGGCTGATCAGATAAAAGTGGAATTTATTTCTAGCCTTCAGATCTCTCTTGCTCCAAACCAGTGAGGAGGGGGCCGTTCAGCTTTAATAAGCATACAGCAGATTGGTTTCGAGTAGCGCTAACAGATGGTGGAAGTCGGCGGGTAGTTTGGTATGAAACTGATTAATAACATGTTGAGTTCTTGTTATTTTGGGATTTTTTTATGACAGTAAAAAACATTGTACCCAAACCTTGACACTTGCCATTTGCTCTGTTACTCTCATGCATCTCGGATGAACCAAATCTTGACCCAACACGCAGAAGAAACTATAGGTGACTACAGTTCACTGTAAAGACAAAACATCTGTACCTAAATATGCTTCCTTTGGGTCCCTTCCATCACTGCCTTGCATGTAATAAGTCCCAGCTCTCAATGTGTTTTGTGGTTTTTTTTTCTTTTGCAGGAAGGAAACATCTGCTGATGTGTCTTTTCCCACTAGAAGCTATGTTTACCTTCATGCGAAGTTCTGCTCTCTAATATGGAAAAGTACTCTCAGCAGGCTCTCAACATGCATTAATGGGAGGGAACAGGTCGACTCTTTCCTACAAATTTAAAACCCGCTGCCACGCTGGACAGCTGCTCACCTTCAGAGCCAAACACTCAGCTGCAGCCATTGTGAAACCCATAAACTGAGCCCCCCCCCCTCGCAGGCTGTTTTCCCTCCCTGATAACGTCAGGCCCCTTTCCTTCCTGCTCACACCAACAACAATATTTCCCTGAAGCTTTGTTCGTAATCACACATCTGATCTGTAAATACTTTACCTGCCCACTCTGGGCCAGGAAGGAGATTTGATCACAACTCAGAAAGGGACAAGAGTTTCACACTTCAGGTTTAACACTGACAAAATGCAAGAGTCAAAGCACTTTTTTTTTGTTTGTTTTTTTATCAAGATGCGCTCGAACACTTCAGTATAAACATGATGGAAAAGACAGCATTATCAGTATTATAGCTTTCACATAAGCTGAGTTTGATCTCAGACTACATGGGTCCAAAGAACAGCAAACAGGGAAGAAAGGTTATGCTCAAGATGTTTAGCATTTAAAATAGTAGGAAGGCTCCTGATTCAAATACCTTTTCTTTCCATTTGCACAAATGCATTGGAAACACATTTTATTCCAAATCAACCCATGAAGAAAACTGTATTAAAATAAGTTATCAGTTGACAGAAAGTGAGGGGGGAAACAAAGATGAAGATACGCTCAATCGTGTGAATCACAGAACTATTTAACTGTACAAACACTGTTTCTGGGGATTGCTTCAGGTTTGTGTTGCCAGGAGTGGGTCAACTTCTTCGACCTGTGAATAGGTTTTGCCTCAGAAACGACAAATTCGACGTCACCCCATGAATTTCCTACTCAGATTAATATTCAGGGATTGGGCTGGCAGCTTGTCTATTCTAATCTTGTTGGTCTGGATCCAAGATGCTGCTCGCTAACGAGTGTGCTTGGGCTCATTGTCATTTTCAAAAATCACTTCAGTGGTGCAACAAGACCTCTTCAAGGATTGGGATGTATTGAACTAATCCGTGACCTCCGGTAGGTGATAATTAGGCCTGACACTACAGCAAGAGTCACATTCCCATAGCATGATACCTTAACCACCATGTTTGAGGTCAGGGTTTAGGTGTTGCCTGATGAACTGTGTGCACCTTCTAGCCTTCATGACTTGCTTTGGTTTCCATTTGGAAGGATTTTTGAAAACCTTTCAGCTATAAGGAGGGTTTTCTGCACTTCTCTGTGTGTTTTCCTCTCTGATCCACATTTTTAAAACAAGTACACAGTTGTTCAGAACGATGTTGGCAGCAGCGGAGTTTACCCAGAATCCCCTATAACTAACATGTTCAACATGTGGTACGTACCTCTTTAAATAAGGGCCCCCCTGTTTTTTTTACACAGAATAAATGACCTCACAGATTAACCTACACGCTTGTTTTGAACGCGTCCATTTCGATTACTGCTTCAATTATACAGAATCAGTTGCAAGCCGTGACTGCTGGGTCTGTTGGTTTTTATTACACTATCACACCTACTAGTAAATAATTTGCCATGTAGCAATATAACAATAAAACAGTAATTGATCTGGTTTATATGACATATGTGTTAATTTTATTGACCTGTTCGGTCAGAGAGGACGTTTTATACAAGCTCTACCATATCTCAGCATAATCACTGCAAGGTGTTTCATGGATTTAACACTTATTCATCAGCTACCAAATCTCTTTGCGCTGAATATTAAAACACAGAGTCCTAATATGTCGTCTCAACCCCTCCTCCCTGTCTGTAGAGATGTGTGTGTTGCAGCACTGCAACAAAGGAGATTCGGCACATTTTGTCAAAGTGAATCCCTGCAGCTTCATTATAATTGGTGTGAAAATTTGGTAAGAAATGTGTTGTGCAATATGTCGATACCCAGTAGCATTAATCTTCTTTTGGCCCCTTTAGAGGCTGAGTAAGCAAAGGTCAGCCGCTTTACTTAGGGTCCTCGCTGGACTGATAGGCACAAACCCTCCACCCTTAGATTCTTTAACCCAAACGTGAGAATTAGAAGTCACGGTCCCATCCAGAAAACTCCTCCTCCGCCTGCGAGTGGTCCTGCGGAAATTTATCAAAGTTGATGTAGCAGGGACCCTGAAAGAGAACAAAGATTTGTTAAATTAGCATTTGCAAATGAGGCTTGGCCAATGTGAAAAATACTTCAGTTACCCATTTTGTTCTTCAACCAGTGCAATCCCAATGATGGGTAAAGGTTTAGCTTTGAAATTTAAAATGTATTTAAAATCTATATGCTTTGTTTTGTAATAAAGAGATCTGGAAATCCACAGAATCTGACAGAATCAGGTGTTATGGAATATTTTACACTTTTCAGGAAATATTTAAATGCACCTCAGATCTGGTGTACCTTGGTAAAACCACTCAACCATCTAACATTCATACCTCTTGACAATGCATGACAACATTACACCGTCTGATGCTTTATATACAAGCAAAGTTGCTGCGCACCATCTAAAAAAAACTATCTGCATCAGATTCTTTTGAGAAACAATTTTCCCAGATCAGATTTGTGACTACCTCTCAAGGTGGACCAGGGGATGTTATATGTTATTCTGAGTTCCTTTAAATCAAGAGTTGCTTTCGACGCAAAATAACAAGAACATCAACCAACATTTTTGATGTGCATTGATGTTTTCACCTGATACAATTTAATGTTTGTTACTGGTCTCACAACCGGTGACCGTTTCGATGTGTTTATGATGGTTTTTTTTATGTTTTCATGATATAAAGCACTTCGACCCACCTTGCTGCTGAAATGTGCTATGCAAATAAACTTGACTTGACTTGACTAAACTGATGGCTTCAATCCGCCATTCCATGGCCGGTACCAAGCAGTGTACATTGATGCTTAAAAAACATGTGAAGATCGTGGACTGAAAGGATGATGTAAAAGTGGCGTCAGATTGTTGAGGCAAATACATTTCCTGCCTGTAGTATTGCGACATTGAGACACCAAATATACAATGTATTGGTGACTTGCTATTAAATGGGTGCAAAAGCTGCACAACCTTTGAAGCAACGGCCCATTAACGACGTTGGTCAATTTTATGATAGACTATGCAGAAACGATGCACTGCTAAGGTCACTCTGTCGTGGAGAAAGTTTGAAGAGGGCTTTACAAAATTACAGGCGGACCTATTTCGGTTATTTGACCACTTAGGACCACTCAGACTGTGTAGAACATCAGGGTTACAGCCCAAGATGGGCAGGTGATCACTGTGGAGGAAGAGAAAACAAGCACATTTCGTCCCTGCAATAGTCATGGTGAGTTCATTGTTTCTTTGAAGCCCAGGCTTTGATCTGGGTCATATCTGGGTCAACTTGTTAAAAAATCTCCTGGTACTATGGGTGCTTCTGGTTTAGTTTTAATACAATCTGCTAGCAGACCCGATACGTTGTTTCTATCTGCAACTTTCACCACGTTTTACACGAGCAGCTGCCAAGCTGGACACTGAATTTGAGGCTGCTCTGCAGCACCCGACTGTCCCAGCCAGAACTGCAAATTCAGTCACATATTTTGTTTAATATGTGACTGGATTAAAAAAGTCAACTTTAGAGTAATACTGTAAAGAGAATGCACTGTTACTCTGTCCTGATGCAGAAACAGCCTTGGCCCTTTTACACCTTTCATTACAACAGACAAGCAATTTACAAAGCCGCGGTGCATCATAAGCAGCACACAATGTTCACACAATTTCGTTCAGCTCTTCAAATTCACGAGGTGAAAACAGTTTTACATACATCAACAAATGTAGCAAGCTACGCAACAGTGTGGCTGCAGCCTCAGGCTACTATATATTGTGTTTATGTGGTCCAGCTACTGCATCAAATCCACTTCTAGCTTTAAAGCCTCTGTAGGATGACACAAGTTATGATTTCAAGGCGTTTATGTTGTTCCCTGTTTTATGTTAATAGAGTGATCATCTTTAAACTTAAAGTACATTTTTTGTAGCCTGAAAATTTTATGAAAGCCAATAGCAGAATATGTTTCTTGAATACCTTTTCACACTACTGTTTATTTTATTTTAGCCGTAATAAAAGGTTTTATGTCAAGATGTTTTGTCTAAAACTGAGGAAAAACACAGAGAGGCTCTACGCCTAATGCAATTTAATAAAAAAAGAAAAGTACCTAATCACTAATAAACCGAACTAAATCTAACATATGTTTTTCTTTTTTAAATTTCTTTTAAACACCTTCCTTTTAAATAATAAAAACATTACAACTTACTTTAAAAATTGCTTTGATGTTTTAAAACATTAAAACTTCTATAATGTTGTTTTGACTTGCCTTGCGAATGAGCCGTATGGTTGGAGCATCTAGCTGACCCATACGCAGCTTGTGCCAGTTCATACTGCTGTACCACCTGAAATGAAAAGATGGAGATTGCTTCCTTTAAAATTAATTTGATCATCTAAATGATGATATCATCACTCTTATATGCTCACAAAGTAAATAAACAGGAGTTTTGCCTGTTTTTGCTAATAAATTATGTAATTACATAAATACAAGTATTCTAATGCCTTTTTGGAATATGTCCCAATTTTTTAAAACGTCGTACGCATTGACTAACTGTAAATGCAGCCACGACTCTATGAATAGTGGTGTGAAACCAGACCTGGCATGTACGGTGAAGTCCCAATTAACAAAGAATAAACAGAAATTATCCAATTCAACAGTTTTCTGTAAAAAAAAAAAAAAAAAGGACCATAAAGCTCTACTCGGTGTCTATTACACGGAGCAGGCTGCAGAGGATGACAGCTGAAGGATGTTTAGATCCTGCCTCATGAGCACGCCGCGTTGCTGTGGTTACCTGTGATGGCGGACATCTTTGATTCCATTCTTGGTGTTTCCTAACCTCTGACCTGGCCGAGGTCTGCAAACAGCATTCAGAGAGACAGGCGGTGAGCAAAGCACAGCATGAGCTGCCAACGTCTGAGGTTTAAAAAAAATTAAACAGACGACTGCATCTTTAAAACCTGTGACTTGAATTTGGACAATTCAGCTCCATTAATGTGAAATATTCACAGTAAGTAAAAAAAAAAAAAAAAACAATACCTAATTTGCTAATTTTAAGAACCTCATTGCATTTTCTTATTTTCTGGTTACCTGCACAGTTTGCTGATGATTGACTTTGCTGCCTCACTCAGGTAAGGTGGAAACTTGAGTTCTCCATCCAAAATTTTGGAATAAATCTTCTGAGGCTCTGAGCTTGAAAATGGAGGGCTGGGGGTTTAAAAGCAGAACAAAGAGTGGCTGATAAACATTTAGGTCAAGTGGCACTCAAACACTCACACATGAATGCTTTAGCTGACATCAGTCCCATGTCCCTGCTGCCATCTGCTGGTACACATTTTATGTATATGACAATGTGTTAGAAGTTTGTTTTTAACTTAAAATGGCATGCAAAAGTAATCACACCCATTGTTCTTTTCAACAAATTGTCCATTACAACTACCACAACAGTAGCCAGAAGAAAGCCATAAAGAATCATCTTCACAGTTTGCTACAAGGGACAAAAAACATGTGGAAGAAGGGAGGCGAGTCGTGTTAGACCAAAATTAATTTTGATGATCCACACCATCAAACCTGTGGCTCCAGGGCCACATTGGCTCTTTGGACCTTCCACAATGGCTGATAACTCTGGCTAAAAATGATAAAGAACCAACTAATGTTAGGGGTGGACAATAACTCAATATCAATATATATCGCATTATGACTTTATTCAATAACGCTGTTATGACATGTCTGATATTTCAATATACATTACAGTCTATGATTACAGCATCTGTCACTGACTGACGTTCCAAGTTTTATGTAGTTTTATGGGTTTTTTAAAGCAAATATTTCTAAAAGGCTATATCGGAGGAGTTTCATAAACATGGCAAAATAAATGTCATAAGTGTGTACAGGCATCTGTTGTGGGCATTCATGGCAGTCCTTCTGAGGCTTTAATTTGCTTATATAACTGCTACTGCTCGCGTTCACACTAAGACCAGGAAGATAGAGCACATCACCCCAGTTCTGATGTCCTTACTCTGGCTACCTGTAGCTCAGAGAATAGACTTTAAAATACCTGTTAGTTTATAAACCACTGGATGGCTTAGCACCAAAATACATTAAAGACCTGTTGTTGCTATATCAACCCTCCAGATCACTCAGATCTTCTGGATCTGGTCTACTCTGCATCCCCAGAACCAGAACCAAACACGGAGAAGCAGCATTCAGCTTCTATGCTCCACAAATCTGAAACAAACTTCCAGAAAACTGCAAAACAGCCAAAACACTGAGTTCCTTTAAATCAAGACTGAAGACCCACCTGTTTAGAGTTGCTTTTGACCCATAATAACAGGAACATTGACCGACATATTTGATGTGTATGGATGTTTTCACTTGATACAATTTAATGTTTGTTACTGGTCTCACAACCAGTGACCATTTCAATGTGTTTTTGATGTTTTTATGATGTAAAGTACTTTGAACCGCCTTGCTGCTGAAATGTGCTATGCAAATAAACCTGATATGAAGGTAAGAATGGCTGTTTGGATGGTAAAGGTTGCAAACCCCTGGTCTGCACTTCATTGAAATCAAGACAGCAGTATTATTCACCAAGTAAAACATGGTGGTGGCAGCATTATGCTAAGGGAATGTTTTTTCTTTAGCAGGAGAATGGAAGTTGGTCAGAGTTGGTCAGGAAGATGGATAAAGGGGAAGTAAGAGCATTATACTGGAAGAAAGCCTGTTACACTCAAGTTAAACTTTATGGCTCTAACATGAAACAATGGGAAAATGTTTAAGCAGTATGAGAAATTTTGCAAGGTAGTATAAATTTGAGACAGGCAGCGAGATATAATTAGTTTGGATGCATGGATCCTGTTAAATATGGTTACCTTCCCACCAAAAGTTCAAAGATCAGGATGCCCAGTGACCAGAAATCCACTGCAAAGTCGTGACCCTGGTTCTTGATGATCTCTGGAGCCATGTACTCAGGGGTGCCCACAAATGAGTAGGTTTTTTCACCACGTATCAGTTCCTTTGCAAAACCAAAGTCAACCTGAAAAACAAAATCCTGTCAATCGAATATCTTCAAAAGCAACACAAAAAAACAGCTTGCCATGTTTGCTTAGAACGAATTTAAAGCAGACCCACCAGTTTGATATAGCCTTTCATGTCCAGCATCAGGTTCTCAGGTTTAAGGTCTCTGTACATGATGTTCTTCTTGTGGAGGTAAGCGTAGGCCTCCACCACGCAGGCAGTACAGAACACAGCGACGTGTTCGTCAAAGCGCCCCCTGTCGTCGCAGAGATTGAAAAGAGGTGCACTTGAGTAACTCCTTCGGCTGTCTGAATAATCCTTCACATGTAATACATGTTTTATCAGTTCTACCCAACTTCTTTCATTTATTCCTTCTGATATACCAAAGAATTATTTTTGCTCTTTAACAATGTATTATGGGAAAACCTGCTCAGTTATATAACTTGTTTTAACTTTTGACAATATATTATGGGAAGACTGGTCAGTTAAATAAACTGTTTTTGCTCTTTATGAGGACTGGCCAGTTCACACATTGATTATTGCTGTTGTGGTTTTCGCACCTGAGTTCACATGAAGCTGAGAGCAACATATCTTGTTTTTATTATTTTGAATCTCTGGGTTTCTGGTGTTATTTTGTTATAACTTGTTTTAACTTGTGGTGGGAACTTATGACAATGTGTTGTGGGAAAGACTGATTCACGCTCTGTATTCCTTATTTTGCTTCTATTTGCGCTCTGAGTTCGTCAGGTTATTTTGTTTCACACACTGCTGAGATGCTGGGAACGGTTTTTGTTTTGGAAACATGTTTTCGAAGCAGGACAGGTCAGCTGGGAGCAAGGACTGATCACCCTTGCTCCGCACCTGATTCTTTGTCTGAAATCATATATAAAGAAGGGGACCGCCCCCAGTCTGACAGAGTCTGCCGTGGGTTTTCGTACGGACGCCCGGCCGCGTGGATGTTGCTCTAATCCGGACTGACCGGCTCTCCAGTCCCGTGCCGAGGGTAAGAGCTGATTCTAGAATCTGTTGAACATCACGCCTGTTTGAAAGCTTGTTGCTTTAATGCTTGCCACTTTGCTATATTCTATGGGGAATAAAGGTGACATTTATCCTAGCAGAATTGGTGTTTGAGAAGTGCTTGCTGTTTTTGCTGTATTCTGTGGGGAATAATAAAGAGGGCACAATTATTCTAGCAGGATCAGTGTTTGAGTCATTATTTGTGTGTCGCCGATCTCTCCTGATCCTTTTTAAAAAGTTTCATAAAACACCTTCGTTTCCCATACTGCCTTTTCACCTGAGCAGTCTACTTTATTAGGATTTCCTTTTTGCTTACACTTCTTTCAGTTTAGTCCAGATCTCGCCACCGCCACAGAACTCCATCACCATGTAGATGTACCTCGTATCTTTGAATGCTGCATAAAGTCTGCAAACAGCAGAGAGATGAATAATTCCAGTGCGATCTCGTGGTTGTAGAACGTCATTAAAAAGAAAAAAAAAAACGAAAGAAGAGTCGTAGCTGCAATTACTTCACAATGAAGTCACACTGGATTGCTTTGAGGATCTTCTTCTCGAACAGCATGTGTTCCTCCTGCCTCTTGGCAACGATTTGCTTTTTGCTGACTCGTTTCATGGCGTAGTATTTCCCATGACTCACTGTGGTCATCTACGCTCAGCCAAAAGAAAAAAGTCACTATTTACTTCTAAGCTAATAGAAGTTTCTATGCAAAGACTGTTTGTATGCAACTTAAAATGCTTTCAACAAATTCACTACACCTGCAATTCCTTAGTTGGCTCCTATCAATACTTCATACACACATGCATAAAGAAGAAGGACAAAACTTACCAGCTGCACACGACCAAATCCTCCAACTCCAAGTGTGACTGGATCCCCTTGATAGCGACCCTCCTGATATAAAACAGGGACCAGATCCTTGAACTTCAGAGTGGAGCTGGGACTGAAACAGGAGCAAACCCATTTGTTGATGACTGCATCATTTTAAGTAAGTAATTTGTAAAGTAACTTGTGGTGTTTATGTTTGATTCCGGCACAGTTTGTGTAGAGTGAAGCCACATCAAAGTTTATTCTTTAACACATTTGGAAATTGTTACTAAAATGCAATAAAAACATTAATAATAAATAACCCCAGAGGGGATTAGGAGCAATTTCCACCGGAAATTACATACCTGATGTAAATCAAGTACAGCTCCACAGCTATAAAGTATAAATGCAAACTTTCGGCATCTGTGTGAAGGTAAGGCATTAAAGGAAATTTTTGTAAAATATTTTGTACTGAATTAAAAAACAAATGACAAAAGTAAGCCTTGTATTAATTGTCGAACTGACGTGGAACAGAAAAGCTTCAGAGTAAAAGAAAACAGGAAAGTTGAGTAAATTACAGTAAAAGCATTACAATCTATTTCTAACACAGGAACATTGAATTAGTCTGAATCCTTTCACGAAATGAAAGGATTAAATAAACAAATTAATAGGCAGAGAGCTTAACTCCCCATTGGTAGACTCAAAGTTATGTCTTTGCCCACCACGGATAGCAGTCACAGTGATGGAGGGGCTGGCTGCGTGGTGGGAGAGCAGAATGCATCAAAGGACGATCATTTCATTTCAACAATCCTGCTTTATGGCCGACTAAAATGACCAATTCTGATCTAGTCATTCGTACGTGTAGTGAAAAAAATAGATGCCTTTCTCAGAGAGGGCAAAGGAACTGCCAGCAGATGCAGAGAGCAGGAATTCCTGAAGCATTTGACTTGTTCTATCTCTCACAATGGAAGACAGAAAATTACAGTGACGGGATGATAAACAGCAGCTTAGAAAATGCCTTATTTTAAAAGATTAAAAGAGTTATCCTGGACGTGGCAAAGCTGTAGGGTTGCTGTATGCTAAATGAGTTTGATGACTTTTACAGAAAGGTTTGTACATTTGGAACCACACCACTAATGCTTTTTATAAAACATTTACATTTACCAGAAGATGGGCTACTACGTTTCCATCCAGCCTGCAGACACCGACAACATTCAGGCTTCTGTTATGTTTTTTACTGCCACTCACCTTGACTTTTCTGGAGCTTGGGCCTCCTGCATCACTTTGGAGCTAAAAGTGGAAAAAAAAGAAAGAAAGATGGAATGTGAGCAGGAAAATTACAATATTGCAATATTTGAAAATTACACTTTTGAATCACATACTCATCGAACAGCTCGAGGTGCTCCACGGGGATCGTCTCTTCAAAAACCCTTAAGAAAGTAACATGGTTATGACAACAAGCAGCAAATCACTATCTAAAAAGTAACACTGCCAAAGTAACAGTAGCAAAGAGGTAATTTCCATCCAAACCCAGACTGGATGAGAGCTTCAGTGTTCAATCAGACTCACTCCTTGTCAATAGAGAAGCAGGTAACAGGGCCGTCAGCTGTGCAGGTGGCCGTTCTCAAGATCTCGCTGTAAAAGAAAATACAAAGTGCCTTGTTAGTGTCTGTTGTTAGTATAATGTCTAAATCAGTCTGTCACTTTATTTATGAGTCAAAAATATGAAAGCAGAACTTTCTGGCGTTTGAGTCAACCCGTTGACTCAAACGCCAGAAAAGCTTTCGAGGTGCAAAGTCACCAGAAGGCTCATTTTAGAAAAATTAGGGCAGCAAAATTCCTTCCATGTGGTTACAACTGTGCAGTTATTGCTCTGGTGGGTTATTCACATCATGTAACACAGTACAAACCCTATAATAAAAAAAAATAATTAGCATTTAACATCACAGTGCAATATAGGAGAAATATCGGATGTCCGATTTAATTTAGTCTTCAAAGTCTGTAAGCAGAATTTGCCAACAAAATGGGCAGCTACCAAGGCAGGTACACTCATTTTCAAAGTTTTCCCACACATAATATAAACACCCTACATGCTGACCGTATGAGCGCCTGCTCTCCAAAGTGATCTCCTTTACCCATCCTGCGAATCTGCTTTTGGTGTCCATTCACGTTCTTGGACACCAGTACCTGAGAGGATAACACAACTCAGACCAATGAAGAAAAACGTGTACGATCTCCTTTATATGATAGTTTACACACAATACTCTGACATTACATTACCTCCCCTTTAAGGATGATGTAGAAAGTGTTCCCTTCTGTTCCTTCTCGAACTATGACATCTTTATCCTGAAACTTGACCTGTAAGAAACAGAATAATGGATGAATCTAATCTCATGGCTGTCCTCCAATATGTAGATGTTTTTGTTTAAGCGTTGAAAATGCTTTCAATAATTGACTCAAAACACATGGCTTAGTGCTGAATAAATGTTCAAGAAAGTGTGCGTTTGTTATATAAAGTTACGCACCTCCTCCATGGAGTCAATGATTTTGGACAGCTGTGCGTCATTCAGGTCCTTCAGCGTACGAGACCTGTTGCACGTAATTAAAACAGCAGAGTCAGACATATTTTTAATGAAAAGAACAAGTCGACTGGTTAGGGCTATGTTTCTCTAAAAAAAGGCAAACAGATCCCAAATCAGCTGAAGGACCATGAAACTCACGTCTTGAGGAAGCCCATGAGCTGCTCGCGTTTCTTCTTGGACTTGTTAGTCATAATCGTTCTGTAGGTCTGCCGCTCCATGCACCACAGATGCACGTGCGTCTTAGCTGTTTCATGAGGGGAGCACACAGCAAGGTCAAAACTTTTTCAACTGATCAGCGGAAACAGTGGCTTTTCAGTCTGTTTCCCAATACTTTTTTATTACTATTCTCCCCAACTACTCAGTGAGAGCTTCCAGAGCTGCATCGTTAAAAGTTTGAATTCAGCACATTGACTTTTCTGTCTTCTTTGACAAGGTTCTCGCTTGAATGCTCTAATCCCACTGATTGGTAAAAGTTCCCTTATATAACTGCAACTTTAAAGATTGCACACCAAACTTTTTTTTCTGGAATGGACGGGGTTATGTTTTCTAAACCAGCTGTTAATGCCAGTCATGAAAGAAGAACTGAGGTCATTTCTTTGCAAGGTTCGTTTCTCCAAATGTGGCATTTTCATTTAACTAAACTTTTCCCGGAATAGCTGTTGTGTTTACCATGAATACATAATTCTGTTTTCTGAGTCAATCGATCAGATGAGGCACATAAAAACCTCTGATTTGACTTTTAAACTGGAGAATCATTGTTGTGATGTATATACAGTATGTATGCATGTATGATAATGCCTAGCTGCAAAACCAATTTCTGCCAAGGGGGACAATAAAGGAACTGAAACTGAAGTGTTTTTCTGTAAGATAAATGGTCTTATTTAGCTCATTTTGACATTCTGACAGCTGGAATTAACACATAATTAGTGAGTGCTATAAATTTACCTTATTAACGTTTTCATTATTGACATCTTTTAGAAAATTTTGCATCAGTTCTGTGTCAAATACGACTTATTTCTCACATTACCCCAAGTCTGTTTCTGATTGGTTGATTAGCTCCTTGTGACATCTCCTCCTCTAGAAGCTTGAAGTCTGGAGAAAGAACCTTAGAACCCGTCAACAAGCCTCGCCTAACTGGGTCAGAGAGGACTTATCACCCTTTCGAGATTAGCTTTTGCACCGTACGCAGCGTTGCTTCCATCTGTGTTTGGGTAAAAGGTGTGCAATATTTTCCTTTTCCTCCCAGCCACCTTGAAGGTTTGCTTGGGGTCACTCAGAAAGTCCCTTTAAAAAGTGCTTACTTTCATATCTAACCCGGTTCTGAATCTAAAGTGAGGAGCCACCAAGACATCCAAATACCCAAGCCAGAACCTGTTTCATTGTTACCTTCCGGCCATACTAGGAACTACTTGTGCTGAGATTCTCCGTCAGCCGAGCCAAGAGCCACGAGTGTGGGATCCACCTGACCACAAACTGGCTTTGGTCGGTTTCAAGAGTCAGACAACAGCTTGAGTATCCTATTCTTTCATAATTGGTGTTTAAAGTTCCTCTAAATTACTTGATTAAATTGCTGAATTGAGAGCTATTATCTGAGATGGGAGAAAAACCGTCACATCTTGATGCATCATAGAGTCGAACCTTTGACTGTTGCTGTCCGTTTGCAGTTGTACAAGATGGCTAACTCTCCGAAAACGTCTCCTTTGGTCAGAGTCCTCAGGTCCCGACCTGACTGAGTCACGATGAGTTCACCAGCTGAAAGGAGCAAATACTTCTTACGTCATTTTCTGGATATGTTAAGAGAAAGTTTTCCTTTTTAGTTGAAGGATTGATGTGATCATGGCTCACAGAGTGGCTCACATCCAGAAATAATCCCACCTGCCACTATGTACATGCTGTCTCCTTCAGATCCCTCCTTAATAACTTCTTCACCAGGTTTGATGACTGATGTCCTTAAGAGGTCCACCATCATGGCTATTTGCTCGTCGTCAAGGCGGCTCAGGAAGTCGTTCTTCTGAATGGCTTTGACGATCAGATTTGTGTCACTGTAGAAACAAAAAGTCGGCTTTCATGGAAGGTCACAGTGTGCTCCTTTCAAGAGATCCCATCATCAAACGTGCTGACACAGCACTTGGCCTCTGATAAATGCAAACGTCAAAAATCACTCAACCCTCACCATTGATGTAGTAATTAATGCAAAAATAGGCAATGCAAAAAAATGTATGCAATAAGTATTGTGTGCATACAGATGAACATATGAGCATTTTACAAAAGTCTAAAACTTTGTTTCAAAATTTCCTTTTTTTTTCATTAATCTCATGTAATACTCAAATTTTCTGTGACACTGAATTTTGGGTTTTCGCTATCTGTAGGCAGTAATGATCCAAATTACAAGGAATAAATGCTTGAAATATTTAATATTATGTGCAGTGAATCTATATTGTATATTGGTTTCAAGTTCTAAAATAATGGACAAAAATATTAACTTTTTTTTTTTTTTTTTATTAAAGTAGTTCCCAAAAATATTGTTTTAATGTTTGGGCCGATGGTTCTATATTTACAGCGCATACGCAACTTTTAAACTGCTCAGGTGCGATGAGAAGTGACTTTACTTTGGGAAAATCTCCCACCCACAGCATTGATCAATGAAAATGTATTGATTATTAAAAATGAATAGGTGAGGAAAAATGACTCAATTGCATCCCAGGAGCCCTGAAGGGTTGGCGCGGTCGAATGCAGCGAGCAGCACCAGTGACCGACCTGCCAGTCTTCTTGACCCTGTTGCGGGAAATCTCCAGGTTCTCTGGAATGGGCTCAGGGGCTATAACAGCTGCACGACTCTTCCTGAATTCAGGCTCCGCCTCATTAGCTTCCTGAGAGGGAAACTCTAAGGAGAGCAAACAGACAAAAACAAGCAAAAGATCATCATCAAAGACCACTTTAACCAGGTGAGCAGGTCCAGGTGAGCGTGTTTAGGCGGTGTTGGCCTCATACCGAGATCGTGGTACTGACTCTGCAGCTGCTGCAAAAGGTTTTCTTTGTCTTTCAGCCGTTGCTCTGTGAAATAAAAGCCAAGATTCGTGTTCACTGTACAAAATACTGTAGAGAACATGCTTTTATGCTTCTTTATGCTACTTTTGTGATGCATCCCACAAGTAAGACAGTGAAGGTTAAACAAAAAACAGCCATTCAGGTAAAAAACGGTCTGAGCTCAGGTAACATGCATGCACAGAAATCCTGTCATCTGAAATGCAGAAGTTGTTGCACGGTTCCAGACTTTTGGGTGAGAATTTGTTTAATGTTAATGTTTGTCAGCATGATTTCTCAAATTCCTCTATTAGAATAGCAGTGAGGGCACAGACAGGGGCATTTTAATTATTGCCTACAACATTCAACAGTATAAGCTGCTTCTTTGGGTACCTTGCTGTTTGATAAACAATACGTGATGTTTGAAGTTACAGATCGTTTGTTCTTGCTGTAAGCTGCTGACGCATCGCTTCTGCATTCTGTCTAAAATGCTTCATTTATCTTAAAGGTCTCCCAGTGAACTCTCTCCACAAAGGGACGGTTTCAGAAGATGCTGGCTCTAAATATCGACTGACCTGTTTGTTGGAACATTTGTCGCAGTCACACAGGACATTATTTTACCAGCATGAGCTGAGTCAGACCAATACTTTCTATTTTAAGAAACAAAAATACCAGGAGTCAGCCCCGAAAAGTCCATTGGGGATACTTTTGTAACTTCATCTAGGAGGTAGCTGTGCTGCAGTGCTAATGTGAACGTGTACACAGTGACAATAGAGATAACATTTCAGCTTTAGTTTTTTTAATTCTCCCAGTTACCAGTGCTAAATGTATAAGCATCACTAAAAATATGACTTTCTATGTTATTTTCTTTGCATTGTCACTTGCATTTGCTTAACGGTGGGATTCTTTTTGATGATGCTGAAATGGATCGATAGGTCTACGGGTCTGTGTATGCAAATCACTTCCCAAGAGAGGAAAACAACCCAAGGTAATAAAATGAATTACCAACACAAAACAGTCTGCACAGGCAGTTCCTTGAAAAGGATTATCTTCATTTTAAAAGCTATTTTTAAAGAGGTGCACTTAGGTAGTTATAGTCCCCATGTCCTGTATAATTGATGACTTTAAACCAATTTCATTTTATGTCAGTTTCTGAAGTGTCAAATCTCTGTTAATGCACAATACCTTTTAATAACCACACACACTGCAGACCCATCACAACCCCTTTGCTCATTCCCTACAACCGTAGCCACCAGCACCTGTTGTATCTGTGACAACATGTCAGAGTCTAAATGGAGTTTAATGAAATTAAATCCAGTGCTTTTGCATAGCACCAACACTCAAATCTAAAGGCACTTTCAATAACAATTCATATCCTATTCTGCAGTAATATATTTTGAAATCAATTGTGTGAATGTGACTGCGTGATTATGTGCTTGTCTTTTTGTCTGGTTGGGTTTTGGGCTGCCCCTTCTCCCAGGACATCTCAGGCCTCCACTAAGTGTGGAGCCCATCCCCCTGTCAGACTCCCTGCTGGTGGTTAGCGCCTTGACTTGTTGGTGCGTTGGTGGTCCTCAGCGCTCGGGTGTATGCTGGCTCACTCCTGGCAGCTGCATTGCGGGGCCTGAGCTCCAAGGTTCTTGGATTGAGGTGCTTACAGATTCACTTCTACACAAATAAACCCTATAATTAGCTTTGGCTGTCCCTAAATACGTCTTGTATTAAACAATACTGCGTATTTTTCAGTGACATTATGATAGGTGTTGGCTGTTTGTACCTGTGATACTTTCTTGTTTCATTTTGCTGTTCTTTCTATGTCTCTTTCTGCGGGTGTAGAAGCAGACTCCAAGGATAATACCCTCTTTTTCCTCTCCTCTATTCTTGTCATCTTTCCTCCTTTTCAATGTTTTGCCTCAACTTTTTCTCTTTGTTTCTTTCTCTTTTACCTTCCCATTTCTGTGTCTATTCATTTTGAAATAATGCCCAGATAATATCCAATAAAGTTTTTTGCACATATATCAAGCGGAGCACTATACCAAATGCAGTAATGCTCAATGCTCTCTTTAGCACTAAGAAAGCAATTCTTAGGGCTACACAGCAAAACAGGACACGTTAAGAAACATTAAAAATGGAGATTTGCATTGTTGTTTGTTTGTATTGCTATAGCAGCAGTTATCTGTCATGATTTTGGACTTTTCATTTCTGTCTGGACTGATTATTCTGGACTGATTATTTCCACTCCATGCTCCTCTCCTCTCAGCCACCAGCCACCATCCAATCAGCTCAGTCACCTCCCAGCCGCCACTCAGCACCATAATCAGTTCCACCTGCTGCAACTAATTAGGGTCACTCTGCCTACTTATACCCCTCATCCAGCAACTACCAGCCAGAACCTCTCATCTTGTCCCGCGGCCTGCGTGTATTGTTCCACGATGTCTTCTCGTCGCTCTGCCTGTTTATTTCCTGGACCTGCTCAAGCCCTGCCCTCTCTAGTTTGTTTAACTAGCGCTGGTAAAGGTCTCTTCTGGATTCTTAGTGCCTCGATCTGCCTCACTGGGAACTCAACTACAGCTCATGGTCAAGTCTTCAGCATACAGCTCATGGTCCAGTCTGATTCTGCCTGCAGCTCCTGCTCCCGATCTAGTCTGGTTTTCTCCACATCACCTGGTCAACTGGTCCTGCCTGCCTTCTATCTTACCGTCTCCCTTTTAAAATAAACATTTTGAATGCAACCTCTGTGTCCGGCTTGAATATCGGGTCGTCAGAAACCAATCCATTACAGTTATCTTAGCAAAGGTAAACATGAGTATAAACCGGCACTGATTCCTGGTACATCCAATTCAATTGTAATCATAGCACAACAATGTCAAATTCAGTTAATACCATAGCAGCTATTGGCAAAAAGGCCTGACATTATTGACTTTCCAGCGATCTCTCATCTTGTGTAAGCATGTGGAGACAGTAGACAGGTCATTGCTTTGAGTTATTGACTTGCACATGAAGCCATAAATTTTGTGTCAGTCTACAGAATACACCTTCACCACAACCGCTTCTAAGAATATTCTGAACCCCGTATTAATTTGCACTCCAGCGTAAAATACAACAGCTGATCGTTGATGCAGTCATTCAGATTTTCATAGACAAGTCCCACATTTCAGCTAATTGTGTTCACGCCGAATGCAGATCGATCTAAAGGTCATATATTGTTTGCTTTACTCACCCAGGTCCTTATTTTGCCTCTGCAGCTCTTGGTTGATTAGACATTGTTTTTCCAGCTGCTGCCTCAGCTCTTCTAGCTGTTTCTCCATAGCTACAAGAAGATAAGTCATATACATGTGGTGAATAACCTGAAATGGTGAGGAAAATAAACAAAAGCTTTCCAGCTCTAGAAAAAACACACGATACAATCATGAAGAAAATAAAAATAGGACAGCCCATCTACTTTTTATCTCTGGAACGAAAGTGATTTAACTCCAGGTAAGCAACAAAAATAATCTTGTTTCTCTAAATTAAGGATGTAAAAATATTAGTGAGTATTAAATACTTAGTCAGGGTTCCCCTTGTTTGGCTGAAATAATTTCATTGAGCCGCTTCTTGTAGCCTGTCTCCGACATCAGTCAGAAGAAAGTTTGCCCCGTTCCTCCTTCTCAGCCGTGATACGTTGTCGGGGTTTCTTTCATGTCTGTTTCAGCTTACCCCACCACTTATGCTCGGTCCGGGACTTTCCATTTGCCAATACCCAGGCAATCCTTTGTGGATGGGTTGTGGATCATTGTCATGTTGCAGAGACCAGTTGTGGTTCCGTTTTAGCCTCTTCTTTACAGATAGTGTCACATTTTTCTCAAGCACCACCTGTTACACGATGGGAAACGTATTTCTCTCTGGTATACTTTAGTCAGGCTTTAATGTTTCTCCTTGAGAGCAAAGGTTTCCTCCTCTCACACCTCCCATGAAAGTCAAACTTGAGCGGTCTCTTTCAGATTGTGAAGGCCTGCACATTGTCATCAGCAGTAACAAGAGCCTGCTTTATGCCCCAGGAGCCTAAAAGTAGGCTTTTCTTGCCTACTTTTATCATCTTGCATGTTGCTTTCAGGGCAATCCTGCTTGAACAGCCACACCTGGGCATTTTAATAGTTGTTTTGAATCTCTTTATCGACTATTTTCTTCTAACGGCCTCTAAAGGCACCTTCTTCTACCTTCCCACTTCAGCACCAAACTACACGTCTGAGATGTAAACAGGACAAACCTTCTTAAAAAACGCTCAGGAAAGGTGATCTGATATTTTGCATACAATGTGATATTTCAGCCATTTTCAGGGGAAATGAATGTATGGGTGTCCTAATTTATTTCCAGAGCAACCTTTTTTATTGTGTATTTATAATGCCTCAGGTTTTCAGTATTGCTAAAGCTGACATAAAATACACCCCGTCAAAGGGTGTGCAAATATTTTCACATGACTCTAGGAAAGAGTGTATGTGTGGAGAAATAGTTTCAACTGTACATGCTTGCAATGTTTTTAACAAATCAACTCCACTGCCTGTAAAGCGGCATGAGGTCTGCTGAATAATGCAAGCTACGGATGGACAGTCAACAGGGTGCATCCTGCCAGCTTTTTCTGGAGATCCTTTGCGGTTTATTATAAACGTACCTAAAAATGACAGTAGTTACCCACTTGTATTCTGGATAACTTTATGAGTTTTACCCTACATTTGTTACATTTTTAACTGCGGGGTGGAACAGAAATATGACACTATAAAGCTCTGCCAATAAAAGCTAGGATTTATGTTTGAGTCAAACGAGCCGAGCAACAAAGAGGTTTAAAAGAAGAAGAAGAAAAAAACTCACATTGATTAAATCCTCCTTTCTTTCTCTTAACTGAGATCAGCTGTTTACACAAGCTCTGCAAATATGGTTTCTTTGCAGATATTAGGAGGATGTTGTTGTTGTTGCCTGGAGCTCCAAGGGAATTGCTTCAAACAACAGGCGACGCGTTCCCTGACCAATAAACTAAACACGGACCTCAGTAGAAACCGACCTGTTTGCTCATAATGACGGCGCACTTCACGTGACCCCCACATTATATTGCTGCCTCACCCTGAACATTGGACGGCTCTGAGATTAGATGAGAAGTTCAAGCAAACCATAAAGTTGTAGGGCAACAGAGCAGCAGACGGTGGCGAGGAGATTTAAGGTCTCTCGGAAGACGGCGAGGAGTTAGATAAACCGCTAAAATCACACATTTTAAGCTTCAGTTCACCGGCCGAATAACAACAGAGATATAATCCTGCTGCTGCAGATCCAACTGACCTGCGCAAAAGCAAAATTGCCCCTGCATTCTGCAAATTACAAGGATTTGCCTTTAAGCATTTTATTAACTAGTTAGTTTAGCAAAGACACACAGCAGAGCTGAGCAAATGCATGTTTCGTGAGCTTTCTAGGAACTTAACGCTATAAAGAAGTACAGCCAAGGGACAGATAGGTGTGATAACCTCCAGTGCGCACAAGCTGAGATTGAAGGAAAAAACCACAAGAGAGGTGCGATCGAGGTACATTGTGCACAAATGGCAGCGACTTGTGCATTCACTGATTTATTTTTTGCTTATTTTTACAAAATCAACCTACTGAAAGACTAATTGCATTAGAAACAATCATGTAGGGAGTGATCTGTGCGGGAAATGATACACCGAGGTGTTGGGAAGGGAAATGTGTTTCTCAGCTGTGCAGCAGGAAGATGATGCCAGCTATCATTATCCTGATCCAGCCGTCGCACTGTACACTTCCTGCTGCTTTATCAATAATTCATAGGAATGTGTAACTACAGCTGGTTTCTCAAAAAGGCATACTGAAATAGTCTGGCGTGTTTAGCACGCCTTCAATATATAGAAACTTTATTGACCATTTGGTGCTGTAGCTGTAAGGGAAAACTGCATTTAAGAAGATACATTTTTAACATCAAAATCTTCAGGTGTTTAGAGGTAACAACAAGAAGAAGTGGGGGAAAAAAAACATGTTCAAACAGACGGCCTTACCTGCAGGGGGTGTGGATCGAAGATGAAAACCTGTCCAGCCTATTCAGGCCGCATGGATCAAAGGAGCCAAACGATCAACCCGGCCTGCTCCCAGAATACCCACTTCAGCTGTGGACAAGTTTCAGCTTCTGATCCTGCTTGACTCCCAGGCGGTCTACAGTCTGCAGCCCCTCTGGCATCACCACCTATTCTCTCTTTTTTCTTTTCTTTTTTTGCTTTTTCCTGGCCTTGCACACTTTCACGAGCTCACATTGCAAAGTCTGGGTTTCACCTCTCTCCAGCTTTCTCTCCGCCGTTCCCCTTCCCGTCCCTTTCCACATCTGTCAATCTGAGCAGCTATGGCGTTGAATCATTAACCCGTAACCTGAGGCTCCACCTATCACACCAGGTAGGTACAGCAAGCAGCAGCAGCAGCAGCAGGAGGAGGATGGTCCAGAGATGTGATGTGAAAATTGTCCTGGCAAGTGAGAACACTCAGGTTCAGTTGTGATAGTGTGCTATTTTAACCCTACCAAAAAAAAAAAAAAAAAAACGTTGCGTTTCCAAAAATTACGTCTTTTGCTATTCTAAAATATAAAACTCAGATTTATGATTTATGTGACATTTATTGCCGATACGTTCATTTGCTGGTTCAGAGCATATACACAGATTTAAATAGGAGTGCAATAAACAACGGCAAAAAGAGGAAGCATAAAATAATATAAATTCATTGTTAGGACTTTGATTGTAGGAAACCCTTTCTTACATCTATTGCAACATTCATGTTGTTAAAACCAGATATTCACATATGCTGCAAAAAGGACAGTATTGTCTTACTGTCTGGGTTTAGATTAGACAATATTCTTCCTATTGTAGCTCTGTCAGGACAAACCCATTTATTTGTATTTGCAAAATGCCAGACTAATAAGAGGCATATTGATTTTTTTATTATTGTTTAAAGGTTTGCACACACTTTATTAGTGTTTGTCAGAATTATCTTGTCAAATATTTGAGGTGTGACATTTGTTCCGCTTTGGACTTGACTGCTGAGCAAAGAGAAATAACTGCCTGGATTTGATTTGGTTTTACAACGCAGCTGATTTTGTGCCGTGATCTGAGTCTCTGTCTTGAAGGTGCATAAAACAAGAAAATTATTAGAAAGCCAGAAACTAATCAGGGCTGGACAAGGAGGGAAAGCCTGTCCGACTGGTGGGGCTTGAAAGACTTATCAGATCCCATCTGGTTAAACGTTACAGGAGATGTCTGAGAAAGATTGAATGATTCCAACTGATGCAAAGATTTTAATAATAGACCAAGAACAGAACCTTGTGGAACCCCACAGGACACAGAGAAGATACTGTCTGTCCTGACGGAGCATTTCCTACCAGACAAAACTTATGATGCTGCCCTTTAAAGGTGCATAGCCACGTTATTTGACTTTTTTATTTATACGTCAGTAACTCACTCTGGTTGCATACAGAGTTTTTAGAAAAGATTATCACGTGCTGCTTGCATTTTTATTTTTATTTTGAAATTTTACGCTTTGTGTTTGTAAATAAAGTCTTTTGTGTTTATTTTTAATAACAGAGGATGTACAACACTGCGCATGCGCAGCAGGAGTTTAAACAAGAAAGCGGCTGACGGCTATTAGCATCTTCGTTCGAAACAACGAAGAACGGTCCAAGATTCAGTAAAAAAAAAAAGCACAAGACATATATGATTCCAAGAGGGAAAAGACTGGGATGTCCCTGGGAATATGGAATGAACATTGGAGTTCACTGAAACAGACGCTAAAGCCGCTGTTCGCTCAGATGTGACTGCAGAGTTGATTGACTGTGAGTAAACATTCTGATATGAGGCTCTTAAAGTTGCTGTAGATCGGTGTATTTAATTAATAACGGTTGGTCTTTGATCGAGCTGCCACTTTACCGTGAGGCATTTCAGAGGGTCGGACTCGGTCCGGCATTATTTACAAATGATTTATTAATAAAGCAAACTGGCATTATGATGGTTCTGCGATACTGCCAGTAGATGATGCAACATCTGTTTATATCTGTTCATGGCGCCCGGCGCTGGATTCTTTCTAACCTTAAAAAAGGACTATCAAAACACTATCAAGATGGAGGCTTTGTGTATATAACTTTATTTTGTCTTTATTTTGTCATGATCAAACGGTTTTTGGTCTTTTTGTAAGCATATAATGTGGCTATATACCTTTAATGTTGGTTTTGAAGGTATGGCTTCTTCCTTGCTAAGTGGCCTGTCAGCCCATCTCTGCGGAGTTCTTGTGTCACTGCATACACTCTCCTACCAGCTCCTGCCAGCATCAATACAAGGTATTTTGTTTTAATTAACTTATCAGGAGTTTACAAAGCTATGACATCATCATCTGAATCTTCCAAAATAGTTTAAAGGCACAGTAATCTCAGTGAATGTAAGCGTCAGACTATAAAAAAATGCTTCTGTTCTTATCTGGCATTTAGCGAATAGAAATGATTTTTAGAATGCTAACCGACCTAAAACAGGGAATATTTATACACATTTGTGTCAAACGGTGCGAAATGAAGTTTCTGTCTTTGAATACAGCAAATGTAAATATCTGTTTTTAACTGTGTTTAGAAAGACTGGTGAAAACCACCCGTCTTTTCACGTTATGCTCAGATTAAGTTGCCTTCCTCTTTACACCCACATGGTAGGAGCTGTGGACGGTTTTTGAATGGGAGGGCAATCAGTCCAACTCTCAGATTACAATCTACAGGAGTTGGAAAGTAGCAATTTACTTCTATTTTTTTCCACAGAGTAAATGCCACGTCAGGCCTTTTTTTTTTTTTCCACACCGCAAATGAATGTAAATGAAGGTTGGAGTGGGTAGGATTGTGACAGAGGGCGTGGGCCTTTATTGTTCATGGTCAATTATTGATGTGCTTCTGGTTAATCAGCGACATTAATGACTCCACCGCACCGAGATAAAAGGCCTGGGATTTAAAACGATGAAACCGGGGAAGGCTAGCTGTCAGGATCGACGTGCGTTGTGACATTTTGACATGAGGACGAACCTCAGGATATGTGGTAATTAAAACCGTCTTGATTAATTTATTTGCTGCTGCAGATCGCAGCCGCCTACAATCTTCTTCTTATGGACAAAATAATTTTCCAGCTATTTACAGTGACTTAGATCTTTTGCACATTTTTGACACAAAGTGGTGCATAATTCTGAAGTGGGAAGGAAATGATACAGCTTTTAAACATTTTTCCAAAAACAAAAATCTAGGACTCGTGTGTCCTGCATCAGTATTC
Organism: Fundulus diaphanus; assembly: GCA_037039145.1. Lineage (NCBI taxonomy): Eukaryota > Metazoa > Chordata > Actinopteri > Cyprinodontiformes > Fundulidae > Fundulus > Fundulus diaphanus. The sequence goes on along the minus strand of CM073142.1, from coordinate 28,193,675 downwards.
AACTAGTGCAAACTTCTGCCTTCAAGCAGTCAAAGTATTAGTGAACGCAGTCCACCGATGTGCAGTTTAATCTCTGTATTGATCTAGGTGTTCTGCGAAGACCTCACAGGTTTTTTAGAGAACATTAGTGAACAGAGAGGATCATGAAAATTAAGAAACACAGCAGATAGTTTAAAGCACATCGCCACCCATCTCAGGCACTGGGCAAAGAGAGCAATAATCAGAGCAGCAGCCCAGAGGCTGTGGCGACTGTGGGGGAGCTGCAGAGATCCACAGCTCAGTTGGAAGAATCTGTCGACTGAACGACTATTTGTCATACGCTTCATAAATGTGGCCCATGTGGAAAATAAACAGGAATGAAAGTCATAAAGAAGCCATGTTTGCAGTTTGCCACAAGACATCCAGGGGACACAGCAAATATGTGGAAGATGGTGATCTGAACACACCATGGCTCCAATGAAGCAGGAGCCTAAACGGATAGCCGGGCCTACAACGGGATGGTTTAGAATTTAAATCAAAGCTTATTCAGGTTCAGAATGGCCCAATCAAAGTCCAGACCTACAGCAAAGCCAATCGAGAATGTCTGGCACATTTTCAAAACCTCCATCCAAGCTCTCACTATCCAATCTACCAGAGCGTGAGCTAGTCTGCAAAGAAAAATGAGCAAAGTTTTAAGATGGCGTCATCCCCTCAAAGGACTTCTACAAGGTATTGACTGCCAGGACTGAATGCAAATAAATGCTCACCATAAATCTTGAGATTTTTATTTATGAAATATATGTATTATTTTACTTCCACTTTAAAGTGATGTACTATGTGTTTCTCTGACACATAAAATCCCAATAAGCACGTTAAGGTTAGTGGTTGTGCTGTGGCTTGAATACCTTTCCATAGCAGTGTGTGTAACCCAAAATAAAAATTCACCAGATAAAATGTAAATTCTTTATATACCATTCTTTATTAGTTTCTACAAGATTTAATACATAACACAGAGCTAATTGCTTATACATTTGTCTATATGTGTCCTATGTATAATGATAAAAATGATTGCGTTTACATCTCACTGAGAAGGCAACAATGTCACTTCAAAATTACTGGGTGATTAAAATCAAAAACATGTTTTAAACATGGTCAAAAAGCTTTCAAAATACACACTATTATAACTAGCAATTTTAGCTGCAATAATTTATTCATGGTCATAAATGATGCATGAAATCTCTTCTCGCCAAGAGTCGCATAAAATATGAAATACTGCAATGAATCCAACTTCATTTTCACCTTTTACCACGTCAAACGTAAGGTCCATTCGTAATAAGTGCTCCCGTCAGAACAATCATTAAACGTTTGTGTGCCGCTACGACAAATAAATTCAAAACAAGATCCCGCAAACACCTTTGGGAATAATCAAAATCTTCTCGTATACGACATTCATCTGTCACACATTTACTAGACATTGTGCAAGTGACAAACGCAAGGTGCATTTTACCAAAATGAAATGCCATAACGCTTCACATTCAGCCTGACAGATGGCGCAATATTATAAGTGCACAAAAAGCTAAAGTGTGTATCTTATACACTGTTCACGCATCTAAGTTTGGCATACTCTGAACTGCAGCCAGGCAAACAGAACATCATGGGGCTTTAAGTGGAAGGTATTTTAAATACCTTAAGGACAGCAAAAAGGAGAACATGAGGAACCAAGGCATCAGTATCAAATTGCATTATATCAATAAAATAATGGATGCAGTTCAGTTTTAAACATTCCTTTTTTGAGGCATTTTGAAATTGTCGGGTTTTTTTCTGCACACATCATTATGCTTTGCATCCGGAGCGGATGTCTGAGGGAGGAAATAGAAAGCAGTTAGCATTCCAAAAACCAAGCATTCAAAAATACTTCTTCTGTTTTGTGCAAAAGCTTTTCACGTGCTCCAGGACTTCATACTTAAAACACTTGAAAAGTGGCTTTCCCTGCAGCGATTTCACCATTTTTTTCCTTTTTAAATTAGCTGGTTTTGCTCCCGTCTGAGGTAGATCAGCAGGGCAGTAATGACGTCAAGACATTTTGCTGGACGGCTAACAGCACGCAAGGAACAATCGTATATATATATATATATATATATATATATATATATATATATATATATATATATATATATATATATATATATATATATATATATATATATATATAATCAGGCTTTACAGATTTCTTCTATCTCTGATTGATTATTCTTTTCCGTCACTCTGGTCTTTGCTCGGCTCGTGTTTTTTGACGCCACAGGCTCTCTTGATGTCCCTCGGGTGTTCAAAGACTGCCTGGACGAACTGGCCAAACAGACGCTCCATGTAGCTCTCCCCCCGAGGAAACAGGCCCTGCAGGAAGGCGATGTGTCCGCCGTGAGCCGTCAGCAGCAGGGCAACGTTTGGCAGGGCTTTGGCTATGGAGACCGGGAACGCTGCAAAGGCCGCAGACACAATGAAAAAGTTAAAGAGGCATTGGTGCATGAGAAAGTTCAGAGATCTGTTGGGTCGCCGGATGCATACGCCTCCGCCGTCCTGTCCTCTACTCACCGCTCTGCGGAGAGAACGGGTCATCGGCGGCATTGAGACACAGGATGGGCACGCTAGTGTGTGGGAGCTTTTTGGCTGGACTGGCGTCGCGGTAGTAATCGACACAAGACTTGTAGCCAAACAGATGTGAAGTGAAGCGCTCGTCGAACTCCCGGATAGTCCGCGCCTAGAACAGATGAGAGAGCATAGAGGAACCCAGCGTTCAATTTGAGTACGTTTACATAGTGAGCAAACATCCAACATTAAGAAGTATGTTACAAAAATTACTCGGGCAGCAGTTACATGCACCTGTCCTGTTATTTTTCTGTACTTAGTCTTTTTCTCTTCAGCTCACCCAATAGGTTTGGGTTCATGAGCCACGATTATTAGGTTTAGGTTTATTTTGTGACTGGGCTGATTTGGTCAGAGCCACTGACCCATTTTCACTTAACCAGGTATTAATTTAACAATTACTGGTGTTCTATTGCTTTTATGATGCCATGCAACTCATTTCATACCTGTAAACAAATTATTTTGTACCAAAGTACCTAAAAGATGGCATTTGTTTTTAAATTGTTCAAATCTAAGGTACAATTCTGTATTAACGACATTACAGTCTACTACCATTGCCTTTTGGCTCTGGTTCTTTGGAACCAGCTGACCCATAAAATAAGACAGATCAGAACCCCTTTCAAACCAAAATAACTTTAAGCAACCTGCTGCTTGTAGACATTTTTATTGGGGTCAACAGGCTATAAGTAATACATAGAAAGTAACTACAAATCGTTGTTTTAGTTTTGTGCAAATCTGGTACAAAGCCCTTCCCTGCAGAGGCAAGTCAACACATGACCAGGAGGTAACGTCCCACGGTGAACAGAACTTATGCGTACCTGACCTTTCAAAATGTTGACCATGTCCAGGCGTCTCATTTAAAAAGCTCGCATACGCACAAAATGGGGCCTGAAACGTGCATACGCCAATTTCAACACAAAAGTTGGGATCTATTAAAAAAAAAAAAAAAAAAGAGAAAACTAAACGACAACTCTGACCCAGGCGGACGCTCATTTTGTAGACGGGGGGAAGCAGTGGTGAACTGCAGCCAAACTGCATGAGGATTCTGCTCAGACGTTCAACTTCACTCCGTATCAGATTTTAATCATAGGTCAACTTCATTCTAAGCATTCAAAACCGCTGAGGCGGAGCCAGGGACGCAGACGTTCAGGTACAGCTGTCATCTATAAAGGGAAATTGTGTGCTGGTGTGCGCGCATGGTTTTATGAATCAGAATTTTTTTTTGCCATACAGCATTTTCTTTTGCTTGGCGTACGTACACTTTTGGTATGGATTTTACGCAAACTTTTAGAAATGAGACCCCAGGTCCTTTGGAAGAGACTTAGGTGCACAGCATCACGGGTCCTTTAGTATACTTAACAGGGACGTTAAGCATGTGATGCTTTGAGGTAGTGATGGTCCACACCTGCAGTAGCTCATGAAACTAATGTCATCTCCTAAGTGTAGCAGCCCACTTTAAAGGCTTTAAAACATAAAAAACTGAAGTGCACGTAGAAGCACAATCACCCCTGAAGGAATACTTTAACATGCCAATTGGTGGGATCTGATTAAGTAGATTAAAAAGTCTCGATTGCAATTCACCTTATTGACCACTAGATGTCCTACTCGAACACTGTGTCATTGGAGCCCAAAGTAAAGAAAGGAGCTTCAACAAAGCCTGGATCAGCCGTTACTCCCTGTGGGGCTTTTGGAAGTCAAACAGGCCCACAGCATTGCACATCCTCCATCATACTTAACAATGGCTGTGAGCTGCTGTCCGAACTGCTACTCCGATAGCTGATTTTTAAAAATGTGGGCACATTTTTGACACATGCCTGATGTGGCCAATGTAAGTTTCCCTTAGGTTACCATTCTTTGCTGCAGTTCTCGAATCGTGAGTTTCAGTGACCCAACTTCCCTACCATGCTTCTACCTGTGCCTCATGGTTGTTTGTTAGCTTTAAACTTTTTAATAATTGCTCTTAAATCGTCTAAAAGAAATGTTGGTCTCTGTGTCTTCTTGTCATTTTATATTCCAAAGATACAGAAATCATGGATGACCTATCCGAAGCTCTGACCAACTTAAAAAGCAAAGCACACTTTAAACAAACAACAAAAACCTTTTAGTTACATTTGTTCATTAGCGATTTCTAGGGGTGCCAGAAATTGTACCATGGATCACTTTATGGAAAACGACTATTTCTTAAGACGGGATTTTTTTTCTCAATTAGACAGACACTAGAATAAATGGTTGGATTTTTCTACATTTTAAAGCAGCACCGTGTAAGTTTTGACCCAAGTATTATCTTAATTTCAGATTAGATGATTTTTCAGGTCAACATACAGCACTTGGCGCGTATAGGCGCTCTGTGCAGGCTGCCCTTCTCAAAAACTCGCTTATGTAACTTAAACGGGTCGGATCCCTCGCTGAATGGGTCGTGTGATCTAGAGCTCCGCTTTACAGCAGCATGACCTCCCCTTAAACATGAGAGCTAATCTTAAATGCTTCTACGTTTCTCATCCTCGAGTCAAAGCCTGTCATGGCCGAGGGAAGCAAAAAGAGAAAAACGATGTCCAAGGAGGCCAAAAAGAAAAAGCGAGGCAGGGGTCGCTCCAGAGGAAAAACAAGAGTGAAACCTCCATAAGAATTTGCACGTTGGTGTTTGATGAATGAAGAATCAGGATGCAAGACGCATTCTTTTTCTGGCATCATCATTGCTAGATTGGTAAGTTATCTTTTTGCCTGTTGTATGCAGAACATGTCCGAGTCATTTGGCATTTGGCTCCCGTTTTGTAGGAGCCAAATGCTAAGCTACCAAGCTACACAACATACTAACGTGACTCCATCAACATTGTACGTGGGGCTGGTTAGCAGAAAGTCCATGCATGTCCACTGATTCATAAAAAAGGACAAAGAAGTAACGCATGAATAAGTTAAATGTTTTTGCGTCATGTTATTTGTACTTGTTTTTATTAAATAGCTGATCCAAAGTGGTCTGCTATCAGATTCCAAAACACAGAGGGAGACTGTTTTGTTTTGCGACAGTGCAGTGTTGCCAGTGGCCTCCAGGGGCGCTAACCCTGAAGGTTACAGGTCTAGCGCCACTTAAGTATGACATCATGCCATTATTTTAAGGCATTGTACATATCTTTGCCAGTAGTGCTAATAAATGTGGATGGTGCTGAACGTCGGGATAGGAGACGAGGTTCAAAGAGGCGTTCTGGGGCCCTACCTTCAGGACATAGTCGACATCCACCACTTTCTCCAAAATCTTCCTGTGCCTGTAAGAAAACAACACAGCATTTAGTTTTCTTATATTGACTCAGCCCACACACTTTACTGTGGTTTGGCAACCTTGAATGCCCATAAAGCTGCGCAACCTGGTGACTTTTTGGCGCAGGCCGTTGGTGAGGTGTTTGTTGAAGAGAAGCCAGTTGAGAGGCTCCTCCATCGAGTCGGACGACCTCAGCGCATCCCAGGCGACGGAGATGGTGATGCCTGCCACCATTCCCGACTTTGTTTGCTTACAGGCCAGGTAGTTCAACAATATCATGCTGTAGATGAGAATAAGGGCGGGAAACATAGAGAAAATAATTAGGAAGAGGTCGGAGAGCGATACATTGAACTGGCTGACGACCACTCACCCTCCGAGAGATACGCCAGCTCCCAGCACAGGAGCCTGAGGGTACAGGCCTTTCACATGCTGCACAACTCGCTCCAAATCTGAAGTATTAGCAGCGCAGTAGGTGACTGGGGTCTGAAAGTAGCGCAGATTCACCATGATGGGCGGGCACTCAAAACAAAATCAACATTACATGGTGCACTTTTAGAGAGACTCAGATTGTGATGTAGGCGGAGTTAACGGTCCTAAAATAAACTGTAATAAGAATCAAAGATCTGCTTTTAATGATTATTGTCGTAAAAACATAGTATTATTATCACCCCATAGTTAAAAGTTCTGCATTTTTTTATTAAAAATATTAACTCCTACTAAACAAACATGTAGTCATTGTTTTGGCAAAAAGAAAGTGTACAATTTACATGCACTAAAGCACTACGACGGTTTTTATTTTCTAACAATCTGTGTGAATGATTTTTTTTTTTGAAAAAGGAAAAATGTGTAAATACATACACATTAAACTCTTTTTCAGAAAATATAAATAATAATAGCTGATATAATATAAGTTTATATGCTAAAAAAGGGTTAAATCTGCAGCACCGATAAGGGTGATCCTCCAACATATCTACAGCATGTCATGGCCTTTTCCTCCCTGCTGGCTAGGCGGGTTATTCTGTTTAAATGGAAAGACAGAAAACCTCCAACTTGTGGTTATTGGATTAGAGATGTGATAAAAAATATAAAATTAGGAAAAAATCTGATACACCATGAATGACTCTACCAGAAAATTTCAGAAAATATGGAGCCTATTTATTCTATATGTGAATACGCTACGTCATTGTTATATACGATGACACGTTCTATGATTGTGAAAATGTAAACTGTTGGGTGTTTGCTGTTTGTTTGTAAATCAGCATAAACAAAGTGTTTAAATCTGCAGCACTGATCAGGCACTAAAGTGTGAAATTGCAGCTCAAACGGTGTCTGTTGCTATGAAGTTCAGGAGGGAGAACAAAATCCTACATACCAACAACTCTTCCCCTCCTACTCCTCTGTTGTTGAAGACCACACATCTGGAAAACAAAGAGCCAAGAAAAGGAGCTTCAGTTTCTGCAGGGCACATGCCAGTCGAAATGGAATACTGCCATCATTGCCTTAAGACACATTACTTTACTTATTCAAGTAATTGTCTGAATAGAAACTAGATTTAAAAGCTCTCTGCATGCTTTTGGACACCCCTGCTAGAGATGTGCAAACAGCCTTAAAATCAATTAATCTTGTTTTGAAGGGGCAAAATCTAACTATATAAAAATGATGTAACTGAAACAGATTTTATGTTTTTAAATGTATCAGATTGGCTAGAAACTTTCAGTTTGTCTATGACGTCCTGCTTCCCTGGAGTGTAAACGCCACCCCTCAAAACCAGTAAGTAAGACAGTCTATTAAAATGGAGGCTGGTTCACACGGCAGGATTATAAAATAGTTATAATTTCAAATTATAAAAAAAGCCTGACAGACATCACACGTAACGATAGAAAATCTTAAATAAAGCATGTTTGTCCGTACAGTGTGTGGTGTCCGGTCAGACGGCGAGCTCAACACACACAACAGATTTGACTCGGGATCGTTCAGATGTCAGACGGGAAATCTTTTTAATCCTCTTAAGATCAAACGTGAGTTCAGAGTAAATAAACATGGATGATGGGGGAGAATAATGGTGATAGTTTGTGGACTAATTTTAACAGAAAAAACATAACAAAAATGAAAAGGCGTTAAAGAAGCAGAGACAACGCGACGGGGGGGCTCTACGCTTGCTGCACTGTGAAATGGAGGAGAGTTGGGGTTTTTTTCTCTCTCTGGGAATCCCTCACCTCGCTTTCTGATTGGCTACACGTCACATTCAACAGGCTTTGTGCTCGTTTGTCCTCGGGGGGACACCACAGACGCTAGGATATCGGAGCAAGACAATCCAACATGTTGAATATCCCCGATTTGAGGTTGCAGCGGTCCCGACCTTCCACCGAGCGGATCCGATCTCTTAACACGCGGCAGGAATATATTTTAAGAATATCTTAAGAGACACGCCGATAATCAGCACCACTTGGAAGGGACAGATCGGGGTAAAAATCGGGCTACAAATACTGCCGTGTGAACCAGCCTTAAGGCAGGCGTTCATGTGTTGGTTTACCATGTGTCAAGGAAGTAGGCACTTACATAACTTGCCCACATCTACAGTAAGAATAACGCTTAAAAGGAGAAGGCTCGGCTATAAACGTGTGGTCAAACGCTACTGGGACTTGAGGAAGTAAGTTCAACGTTCTCCGGGTGGCTTCGTTGCGAAACTAAGGGTGAATAGGTCAAAACACTGTTAAGCATGGCGGAGGCTCCATGATGCTGTGGACCCATTTCCCTTCCACATGTCCTGGACACCTCGTTAGAGCGCATAACATCATGAACTCGTTGACCGACCAAGACGTTCCAAATAAAAATCTGCTGGATTCAACATAGATTTTCACCCCCACTGAATAAATTTATTTCAATAAATGTTGAATTTCCCTGAGTCAGATTGTACTCCACAACTATTTTAAGGCTTTTTCAGGTCTGTCAAGTAGATGAGGAGCAAAGCTGACCTGTAACCCCGTCTGGTTGCCTGGCTAACAGCATGAAGCACATAGGACTGCTGGCTGTTCCCCGTCAGGCCTGGGAGGATGAGCACAATGGGACGCGTGCACGATTGAGGGTAGGTGTCGCTGGTATGATTGTCCACCCAGTCCAAGGAGATCTGACCACCATCAATGGTACGAATCAACTCACTGAGAAGTGAAGGCAGAGTGAATTACGGAAGCAGTCAATCACTTTAATACGCATTTAACTCACAGATCTGGCTGAAAGAATACATTAACGGTTTCCTCTTACTTGCGATACGAGACGGGGGGTTTGGATTTAAGGAGCGCACAGACCAGCGTCTGCAGCCGTCCTCCCCAGCACCAGGGAGTGGGAGAGAAGTGCTCAGCTACCACAGGACAGTGTTTATGGAGGAATGCGCCAAAAGCTTCGCTACATATCAGGACGGGGGTCTGAAAGGAAAAGAGACCAAATAAATGCATTATACAGCACAAGAGTTGAGATTATTACCATGTTACAAACAAGAATATGTGCAGCTATCTGTGTGTTTTCAACATTTTACACTTAAGGATACCTACCTTACTTCAGCCTTATTGACAACAGCTTAAGCACATTAGAAAAGGCGACAGATGAATTTCATAAATCCAATAAGAAAGCCATACAAATCACAAGATAAAAACAGCCATAAGAAATAAGTAAATTGTGTAATAGTTGTTAGGGGTGTAGTTTTTACCATTAAACGCCGTTTGATTAATTAATTAGCAATGACTGAATATTGACATCGGGAATTCTCCTAAAATTATTTTGAAACTAAGTTTTAGAGAACCTTTTACCTTGTGGCATTATTTCAGTAGGTTTCCATTATTCAGGGAAAAGACTTAGAAGGATCAGCATCCTACTGTACTGCATAAACTCAAAACATTACACCAATTAAAAAATGAGGGAGGAATAAAAACTTTAATCACAATATTTTTATTGTTGTAATAAATGAATTAATTAATGAATATTCCATTAATATTTTTTCTAAAAAATAAAAAATAAATAAATAATATTTCCTGAGGTAAATAAGAAAGAAAAAACCTAGGGCTGGACAATATGGGGAAAAAAACATATCGATAAAATAGAAATCATATTTATCGATATCAATAATTATTGACAAATTCAAAACATATATTTTAAGTGCAGCCCTGGCCATTTTATGCTGTTTCTTAGCAACCTATTTTTAGATGAAGAACACACAAACACTGAAATCAAACTCCACCCTTTATTCAACCAAACAAGAAAAAAAAGAACGTGCACTCTCTGAACTCTTTGAAGGGGGCGGAGCTTAGTTCCTGGGTCTGCTTTTCTGATTGGTTGGGAGGATGTAATGACTGTATTATTAACCAGCATTGGGTGAAGAAGGAATGAAAACTGTTATTCTATTGCACTTTTTATCGACCCTTTTTGTATCATCGATATATGTCTATCGATCAATATATATCGTTATTGAATTATCGTCCAGCCCTAAAAAAAAAAACAGATATTAATATTAGAATATTGAATAATAAAATGTTTTAGTGCTACAAAAAATATACATATTCAAACAAGAACGAATTGTTTTATCTTAAACAATTTTTAAAAATTGAAAGAAGATATAAATTTTGAGAGGCAATAAGTAAATAAAAGATTAGTGAAGCGTAAATAGTGCAGTTACGTCAGAGCGCTGTGACTGACCTGACACTTGCGGCCCCACAGACAGTACAGAGTGGCTGTCAGGGAGCAGACGAGCACCGTGTATGGCCTGGAAACAAACTCCCAGTATGTTCTCCACAGCTCCACACTGGATAAATACATGCCAGTGACCTATGGCTATCCTCCAGCACAAACCTAAAACCCGCAGTGCCCGCGGACAGCGTCGGACGCTACAGGAAGATGGACCCGACAGACAGAAAATTATCACAGTAACCTCCGGGAACCTGCCTTCATCCCCACCGGCTACGGACCAAAGGTTGCTCCCAGACTGTCCTTCACACACCGACAGCGGTGGAGTCCACCTGAAGGCCCTTATCGGCCGGTATGTTATGTTCTCCGGGAACCGCCGCTTCCTGGCTAGTAGGTCATCATGACCGAAGCTCGTTTGTGAAGTCTAAACCAATCAGAGTCGCCCTCCGATAGAGTCCGCCTTTCTGCTCTTCTTCTGTCAATGTGAAACCTGTGAAGAGCGTTAGCGCCACTTCCGGTGGCGTGGAGCCTTGCTGTAAACGCAGCGCTGCGGCAATCCAAGGGTGGATGGATGGATGACCAGTCAGTTTAAAATTAAAGAGACAACAAATGTGTTTTTCTCCTCTCTTTTAAGTCAGGTTGGGCCAAATGAAACTAATAACAATTCAGTATTTGGTGAAATGTTCTAATTTGTTGAATTCTATTTGTTTCTGTTTTCATGATGCACTGAATCTTTTACTAGTGACTCAAAAAACAAAAACATAAAAATTTAAAGAACATTGCACAGTTCTTGGAGTCATATTCTCTAAACTCTTTATTGTAGATTTGCATATGCTTGATATATCATAAAATGACCCCAATCTTTCAGTTCCAACTAACAAATTTCCAAGTTACATAAAGTAGGATATTTTTTCCATCAGAGCTCCCTCAATAATTCTTGCCCCATTGACACAAAAATCTCAGCGTTGATCAAAATAAAGTATTTTGCAATAAACTTCTATGTTTCTTTGATCACAATTATTATTCAAGTGTCACAAATTTGCTTCTTTAATGACAAATTATTTACAGATGAAATGTGTGAAAAGATGAAGTTTGGTTTTCATGTGGCCAGGAATGATGTAGCTTTACTGTATCTTACACAAATTGGTAATTGTTGCATGAATGGGACCATGGGTGAACCCCTCCTTCTGCCAGTGCAACTAAACAGTTGAGGTCTGACCAGATGTTCAAAGACAAGCTAGACTCTTTGAGAAACACTGAAATAGCTTATTGATTTAGATTTAAATTACAATATCCAGACTCCATAGTCACCATCAGCCACCCACTGTTTATTTTCCTACAGTGCTTACACCGTGAACACCACAGGGGTGCATATAACCATTGTATGGACATGTAAATAAGCAACGGCCTCACAGGCATATGGCCAATAGCAACATGCCCTACCTCTTACATATTTGGCCAAACATCAGAAACTTTATCTCGCAGATATTCTCACTGGTACTTTGGAGATTGTCTTTTACTGCGATTATAATTAACAATATGTTACCCCCTCAGGGGTCTACAGTATGTTTCCCTCCAACTGTATGTTCTGTTATTAAATGCTCTGGATTTTCAAGGGCAGCATTTTTACCATATTCCTTTGTCAAAAACATGTCTGTGTATAAGCAAATAATTCAGATGAAAATTAAATGAATAAAGAGACGGCTCATGTTTAATTTCATTTTAGATTTACTGAGTGCCAAAAGAATAAAAGAGAGCTTACGGATGTGTATGGATGTAAGGGTCATCCTCTGATTTATTTTAATACAATAATGTGGGAAAACAAATGAAGCAAATTAGGCTCTAGCTCACATTTCACTATGGCTTAAATGGCTTCGAACATAACCTGTGTGGAAACACTTTCCAAAAAAAAAAATTCTGATTCTCATTCATCAGGAAATGCTGCTTAAGGTTCTACTATGAAATTATTATCTGTGAATGGGATGGCATTATGCCTTTGTAATAAAAATCCCTTCAGGATGATATTCTGGACAAAGGTTTACACAGCATTTGGTTTCTGGTATTTGATCTTACAATGAAGCTAAAACATTTTTCAATCATCTAGTTGAGGGGGGTTCCTGCGACCACCTCCGACTCAATTCCACATTCATCATTTCCTCGTCTGATTTTGAAGAACCCTGTAGGCAGAGGACAAAATACAAACACTGTTTCCAATTCTTCCTGTACGAGATTACTGCAGACTCTGCATGTCAGAGAATTATGGCTAAGAAACATTTTATGTTCACTTTTACCTTTGTCTCCCCAGTCATTGTTCCAGGAGTTTGCAGCCAGCCAGTAGGGGGTGCCATTCTCCTCCCCCCAGCCTAGGAGCTTTATGGCATGGCCTCCCAGCATTTCTCCAGTCACATGCTGATACACGCCTGTTAAAGCAACAAAGAGAGCTCAATAACTTTATTCGCAGAATTCGTTTTAAAACAAAGTCTTTAAAGAAGATAGAATATTTATAAGTTAAAGATGGTTTTACATTTTTGAAGTAGCTGCTCATTCGGACCCAAAGTTGCACACGAAATGTGAAATTTAGAACAGAAAAACTTGTACTTTTGTTCCTATAGTATATTTTTGGATTTAAATCCCTAAATCTTTAGCCCGAGGAAAGAATTGTGTTAACCCAGCTTGCAATAGTTTGAAATTTGATCTTAGAAATGTCTTATTGTCGACAAATACAAAATCAAAAGTCATAGCGCTAATTAGGACATGAAGTTATTATTTTTTGAAAAACTCAACAATTAATACATTAAATCAAAAATAGAAGGCAACAAATTAAAGGACAGGTCTGAGCTGTTTTATTTGTGCATTTTACTTTGGTAAAACATTAGTGGACATTTTAATTTGTAGAAGAGAACTTTTATGTGCATAAAGTTGTCAACGTGAAGGCCTCACCAGATTTATATAACAAAAAATCCTCATAGACACTAAAAGCTGCCTCCACGGGACCATTCTTATACAGCTCTGTCATGATCTGCTCCTGCTCCGATGGGATGCTGTATGAGCTCCGGCCTGAGGGGGTAAAGCAAAGGAGAGAGGTTAAAGTCAGACATACAACAAGCTAAGCAGGAAAACTGTTTTAAAAATGTCTGTACCATAGTGTTTGTCCTTCGGGTACGACAGAGAATATCCATCAGTGCATTGCTGCACGCATTTAGGGGTCTCTGTTTCGCCCTGGCATGGTGGACGAGTTCCATTTACGTGATGTTCACAGGGGGCAATAGTGTAGGGTCTGCAACCTGCAATGCACACACAGTAGCTAAGATTTCTGGTGCTCAAAAGCAGCAGGAACTGAAAAAAGATCGGGCGCAGGTTGACCTTACCAACTTTGGAGCCATACAGGCCTCCTGTCACCAGACCCTTTTTTGTCCAGAATTCCCAAGCAGCTGAGGGATACCCACCGAAACAGCTACAAGAACACAAACCCACAGTATCTGTAACTTTAAAAAGTTTTTAAGAAGGCCACAAGAATGCAAGAACAAGAAGGAACCACAAGACGTGGTTTGAATGTAGTTAAACTCTTTTCTCTTCGGTCTGGATTAAGCTGCTAATCAGTTTACAATGCAGCAGTCTTCACCATCCATATGGAAAAATGTTAATAAAGTTTCAAAACATGAAGTTGTGACTTTCCTACTGAAAAAAAAGAACACAAGTGGGGCGTTGGTTGTTGTACTGTTTGGAACAAGGCAAAAAATTGTAGTTACGTTTGACAATGCAAATACTAAAAACCTGTCACTTTATCTCACTACTGGGGTGAATACCTGACCAAGTAATATGGGTCAAACCCAGAACTCTACCCTGAGCTGGATCAGTCCATATTAGACCCGACACTGGGTTAGTAAAAGGGTCACGATCACCAGTCGTTGGGTTTTGTTTTTTAATACTGTAGTTCCTGGTTGTTTATTCATTTTGTAACAGGTCTTGTCATGTTCTGTAATTTCTTTATTTTTGTGTTCTCTTCTTTGTACATTTGGATTATATTTCCCTTAGTGCTCTGGTTATCTTTTCTCATTGGTTAAATGTTCATGGTGTTTCAGCTCAGCTCATTTCACATTACTCTCTTTCCCTCAGCTTCCTTGCTTTTCATCTGCCACAACTGCTCCACATCTCTGATTGCTCTTCTGGTTGGCTTGTCATTTCTCCACCCCGGCCTCTGTATCTAAGATCACTGGTTGTCTCTGCTCCTCACTGGATTTTTCAGTTTGCGTTTCCATGCCCCTTTTCACTGCCTGTTACTCTGCTCATGCCCCCTTGTCCTGCTCTCCGTGTGCAAGAAAGTACCTAGCTTCACATCGGCCAGTCTCTGCATTTGAGTCCATCACTAAACCGGCCAATGACAAAAAGTTGTTTAGAGTGACCATCCCACCCCACAAAAGAAGTTACCCATTGGCAAAAACCTTTGCACATTTGCACCTTTTTTATTTTAATTTGTAATTTTTAATAATGATTCATCTTTAGCCTCTTTTTTCTTTTGGAGATTTTAGCCACTGTTATCATTTTCAGGCCTAGTTATCATCTTGACAGGTGCAATTTAAGAAGTGCCTTTTTATGTGGATAAATTAATTTGTTTTTTGTCGTTGGTGCTCACCCCATTCCACAGTCATCACAGCAGGTGAGTAGATCTTCAGCAGAGACCTCTACAGAGACCTGACCACCACTTTGGATACACAGCCGGTCAGAGATTGCTTCCACTGCCCCGAAAGCCTGCAGAAAAATCCGGAGTAGTGACCAAATGGGGTGGGATAAAATGCTGGTTTTAATGTCTCTTTTTTTTTTTTTTTTTTTTTACCCAGCAGGATCCACAGGAGCCCTGGTCTCTGATCTGCTGGAGGGTGGGGCAGTTGGGCCACTGCTGGCGTGGGTCAAAGCTGTCTGGAAGGTTTATGCCTTCAATATTATGAGCCCTAAACGACAGAGGAGACGGTCTGCAACACACTGCAGATGATAAACCTGCTGAGTGTCACCTGCTTGGTCACGAGAGGCTCTGAACACTCACACCTTCAAACACGAAACACTTAAAACTTACACCTCTGGCAGTCTGGGTCCGTTCAGGATGGTCCCACAAAGCCCTTTCACATAGCTGATGTCAACATTATGGAAGTTGTGTCCGGCCTAAAGCAAGAGTAGTTGAAGTAATGCAGGGAAATAGCTGGATTATGACTGCAGTCTGTGACGGTGATGCTTTCATCTGAGAAAAACGTAAAACGTAACGGTCTCACCGTCCAGGTGGTGTTGGCTTTGTTAATAAGGTTGACCAACTCTGAGGAGAAGGGGGAGAGATGAGAGCGAGCCCAGGCGGCCGAGCCCGTCAGCGCGATACAGAGCAGGAAGAAAAGGTGCATCCTAGATAACAGATGACAGCATCGAAAATCATATAAATCGTGATAATTATAGCTATGGTTGTACTCTTCAATACTTTTTTTACCGCTCCATACTACACTGGCCGTTGTGTTCATCGTCTTTAATTAATAACAAAAATCATTAAATTTTTTATGTACGCATAACCCCATTTCAAATGAGTAAATTGCTATTGGATAACTTTCCCAACTTCGAGTGACTAAATCGAGAGACACACCAGTACTATCACGATTAATATTATAAATCATATTGAGATATTTTCTTGTTATAACTTGTGTAACCTAAGCCTGAAAATTTACTTTTCCACTATTTGACCTGCAAATTTAGAAATATTACAGCCACAAGAACATTTTTTAGCAACTTTTTACCTGTTGGTGCTGTTTCAAAGTTGAAGGCTTTTCTTCACAGCCGTTTTCCTTCCCCTCTAGGAACAATGCCTGTTGCAACTCTTTATATGAAAGGCAAAGTCATAGAATCACATGTTTGTGCAATAAATACCCATTCATCTCATGTGACCAGAACAACTCCAAAGGTTTACTCCTAGTGAGGATAAAACAAAAATATGCAATCCCGTGCAAATAACTTCTTTTGCTAAGCAAGAGGAAATCACAGAAGATTGTATGGATGTCAATCTGCTGCTTTAAAGTGTATCTCTGTGAATATATATACATATATTACTACTCTTGGAGAATGTTTGATTGAGGGTAACTTCAGGAAGGGAGGATTGCCGTGCATCATATCTTCTTCTGGGTACTTTTGCAACCTCTTGGAGGCACTCGAAGTAGTATTTGTATGCCTGACCCTCCCCTGGAAAGGTTCAACGCTGTTCCGTCTTTCTTTTTCAATTTGTGGCTAATGACTCTCATTGCGGTTCTTTTGAGTCACCGAACCATAACAAAAGCGTCGTAACCACTCCCTGGTTGATAGGCATCACTGTTTTTCATCTGTCCTTGAATTTCTGTAGTTCAGTTCAGGTCTGGTGAACTGTAATCTTCTAGCCTACAGTTTATGTCGTCGGACATGTGCTTTTTAAGAGATTTCTTGACTCAAGAGGTCTTAAAACAAGATCCCAGGACAGAACAGAGCTTGTTGTAGGGACTAAATGTCCCTACTGGCCTGGGAAGGACTTGGGATCCTCAAAAGATGATCTGGAGTGTCACCAGGGAGAGGAAGGCACTGGTATCCCTTCAACAGCATTAACCCCCATAAACCAATCTTAGATAAATGAGAGACAATGGATAAATGGGAGATAATGGATAAACGGGAACAACGCACCACCCCACAACATATTATTATATATTCAAACTTTTCTTCAGGAAAAGCCGTTAACTTATTTTATTTTTAATGAAAAGCAGTTCAACACACAGATCAAACAGTCTGGATCTTCATCTAATTGTTGATTTATTGTGAGAATTGGGGAGGAAAATGTCAAGATGCAATCCTACATAGCATATCTGTCAATTACTAAAGGAGAACGTTCGGATTTGATTAAAGATAGTTTTTCATTAGTTAAATCCATGAGTTAATCAAACAGTTAGAAAAACCAGAGGTAGTGCAACAAAGTAGTAGATGTGGACATGTTTTAAATTTAAGATGGCATAAATTTGACTTCATCTATTAAAATATCTTCATTTTTAACAAAGCTCTCCATCTTTGACCCAAACAAGCCAACACAGAAGCCCAAACTCCCTTGGATTTCACGCAGATTGCATCCTTTAGCTTCTTTATTTCTTCAAATATGTACAAATGAAATGTCACATTACATAGCAATGTTTGTAGCTCTCCTTTGGTTCTGTACAAGGTTACTCTGTGCTAGCCTTTCTACTCCCCAAAGCTGTTAAGGACACTTGGCTAACAAATTCCTTTTGTTGAAAATACCTTATTTTATTCCATTGGTTCAGTTCAGGCCTGAGAAAATTAGCAGAGAGATACTTCCCACATATTTGTCAATAAAGTCAAAACTGAGCGAAGTACGAAATGTGCTAAATCGGTTATTGGAATCTGTCCATGTGATCAAACAGTGCAAACGCTGACATACTTTCAAGTCTTTCTCACAATGAGGATTTAAAATTAAAACATAAAACTAACCTTTCGGACAAAAATTCAACATAAACTTCATGAAGGTTGGCGACTGTTCCCTAAAATCCTAAACTCATCCTTTTTTTCGGCAAACACAAGATGGACGAGCACATCTCAATGCGACAGAAATCGTTTGAGATCAGGCTGCTACCAGAACCACTCCAAAGTTCAACAAGTCTGTGGTTCTTTATCAGCCAACGCGAGAATCCAATGTGGGAAAATTCTCCTCGGGTTTCCCAAGGATGAGCAGGACGTCCAGAGAGGGAGGAAAGGTGTTTTGTTTTTCTTCCAGTCTGTGAGCTTCAGGAAGAGCGTCACTACACGTCCCCCGTGCCCTGTGCCTGGGCAGCGGTGGTGTTGAGATACTGCCAGCTCAGGGCGGCCAGCAGCATGGCGGCCGACAGGTACATAGGAGACCGATGGTGGTTCCTGGAGCCGAGGCCGGGTTGCGCAAGGGCCGATTTCTCTTGGATCAAAGCCAGGATGTGCAGCGTCTTGTCCCGCGACGGATCAGTGAGGGAGACCTTCTGTAAAATCTGCGCAAAGAGATTGGAAGATGGTTCAACGAGCAAACGTGGTGGAAGCTGGTGGAGAAAAGACAGAGAGGACCTACTAACCTCCTGGCTGTACTGGGCGATGATGGTCTGCACAGCTCCCATGTTTGTGGCATCCATCATGAGGGTGACAGCCTGTCCCTTTCTGATCTTCACCACACCCTGAAACACCATGGGGTTGTTGTAGCACGTCGACAGGGTAGCTATTGCCATCACCTGGTTGACAGAGGAATTACAAGTTTTTAGTCAAAGGAACCAAAGTGTGGATGAATTATCCACTAAGAAAATAAGATAACCTTTTTTTTTTTTTAAATCCCTTCATTGTAAACAAAAGCCATTAAACACTGACATATTTATAGAGGCAGTATATATTTGGGTGTCTGATAACATTACCAATACAAAACCAATGTGAAAAACAGCATCTCCTGGCATTTGATTACATTTTCAAGGCTTAAAAATATCTGTAAGCTGAGCAGACGTAACAAAAACCTGTTCCAGACAAGAAATCTGTCAAGCCTGGAAAAAAGCTAATTCTTCTTATAAACATGAGACTACTGGATTTTTTTTTTTTACAACTTCCAGACATCATAGAAATGTCCTAAATGCTCAGTAAAGTGTCACAGTGGACTCCTCACTGGGTCAACATGGCAAATATATACTGCATACACAACTAAAAATGCTTCGGTCAATTGTCCGTTTGTCATACATTTACTTTGCTTTAAAGTCCCTTTGAAGCTAATATATGCAGTAAAGACATTAAATCAAATCACTGTTAGAGTAGGAGGCTAAATGGTCTTTACTTGTGGAATGGCACAGAAATTGAAGACGCTTTGGTTGCGCAGCCGAGACAGGTAGGCGATGACGTCGGGGACGTGACACAGAGCGTCGGTGACCAGGAGGTTGAGGCAGGACAGAGCCGACTCCAGCTTCTCGGGCTGGGCCAGATCCTCCAGACGACTCGCAAACTGGCTCCATGCCTGCACAGCAACACAGAGGACACCTTGTTTACAACATTTCCTACAGACGTATCTGAGGCCAATGGGCCCACGGCGACACTGGAAGAAGTCGCAGAGAGGGTGGGAGAATCTGTTGCCATGTCAACTATCAGTTATTCACTTCACTAATCTGGCCCTTACAGGAGGACTACTAGAAGACAGCCAGTGTTGGGCGGAAGCCATATGAAGCTCTATTTGTAGTTTGTCAGAAGCCATAGGACACACCAAAACATGTGGAAGAGGGTCAGATGATATCAAAACTAAAGTTTAGAGGCTGGACTAAAGACTAGGGTGGAGGGTCAGCTTCTAGCCTGAGAATAACACTTAACATTAAGCCAGAGCTATAATGACATGGTATAAATAAAATAAATAATAATAATAAATAAAATAAATAAAGTACATTCAAATATAAGAATGGCCTAGTCAAAGTTCAGAAATCAGTTGAATTGAGAATCTGTGGTATTTGAATTAATAGATGCTTTCTGTCCCGACCTGACTTTCTTTAACTTTCTTGTTGCTGAAAAGTGCTTTGTAAATAAACTTGCCTTGCCCCCTTTTTTTTTTATCTCGATATTATTAAAATTTCTATATATTGCCCAGCCCTAGTGTCTAATACTAAGACTTGATTTAAATGAGCATCTTGTGCAAATATCTCACAGTTTTGAAAGTACTGAAACTGCCAAACTACTGTACTGCACAACTATGATCTTAAGCAAAGTAGATAAACTCAGTCTAACTCAAAGACTTTTGTTCATACCTCTTTTGGCCAGAAAGCCCGTCCCTCCTGTGTATCTTCCAGATAGTCGCGGATGATGTTGGTTTTTTGGAGGAACAGGCCCATTGAGTTTGCCAGCTCCGTGTCCCGTCCCACTTCTGGATCCTCCAGCTGGGAGGCAGAGAAGAGCCGGGACAGACCGATGCCGACGAGACCGGCAACGTAGTGGCAGTACTGCACAGATCAGACACACAACAGGGTCATTGCAACAGGTAACAAAAACACTATTGTAGTTTACCTTAGGCTTTCCCTAGATTAGCTAGTAGGTCTCAAGTTATTACACATTTGCAATATTCTCGGTCTTGTCCTAGTGTGGAAAAAACAGAGAATGTGTCTAATTGTATCAAAAGATGTAAGATAAAAGCTCACTTAATCAATCTTTATTTATATAGCACTATTACACACAATAGAGTTCATTAAATGCTTCACAGGTAAATAAGACAATAAGAGAATAAATTGTAATAGCAATAAAACAAAGTCACAGGATGAATAAAAGCAAAAACAATAACACAGTAATACAGTGGCCTAACACTCAAGCTCCCCAGAATTAAAAGCAAATGAAAACTGATGAGTTTTTAAATGTGTTTTTTAGATTACCCAGGTTTACGGCGGCCCTGATAGATACTGGGAGACTTAACTGCTCTCGGTATCTTTTAATCACCAGCTGAGTCCTTGGAACGAACAAAAGCATTTTGGTTTTCAGATCTCAGCATCCAACGAGAACTGTGTTTATGATCCAGACTCGCGTCGCCTTTTCCCAGTTAGAAAGCAGCATTTCGGACAAAATGAAGACGATAGAAAAGGGTCTGAATGATCCGACTACCGAGGGTTCTGATGTCCTTACATTGGCTCCATGTAGCTCAGAGAATAGACTTTAAAATACTTCTGTTAGTTTATAAATCCTTGAACAGTTTAGCACCAAAATACATTAAAAGACCTGTTGTTGCTATATCAACTGTCCAGATCACTCAGATCTTCTGGTTCTGGTCTACTCTGCATCCCCAGAACCAGAACCAAACATGGAGAAGCAGCATTCTGCTTCTATGCTCCACAAATTTGGAACAAACTTCCAGAAAACTGCAAAACAGCCAAAACACTGAGTTCCTTTAAATCAAAAAGTGAAAACCCACCAGTTTACAGTTTTTCTTGACCCATAATAACAGGAACATTGACCTATTGTCACTACACATATTTGATGTGTAGTGATATTTTCACTTGATACGATTTAATGTTTGTTATTGGTCTCACAACCAGTGACCATTTGAATGTGTTTATGATGTTTTTGTGTTTTCATGATGTCTAGTGGTAATACAAGCATGTATTACCACTAGACGTGCGTAGCGTGCGTAACGCTAATAACAGCTAGCGCCTTAGCTTACGGAGCTTTTCTCCCAGAGGGGAACTTTACTGATTGTTTTATGTTGCTGTCAAACATCGAGCATTTCATGTAAACACACTACGCTTAGCCTGGCTGAGGGGGCGAGTAATGCATGCCAGCCCTCCACGCTTATACTACGGTTGAGGAAACGCTGGACACAAAGTTCAGCCTGATCCATGTTTTGACATCCCTTAAACAGTTTAGAAGATCCTCAACCGACTGACTACTGGTAGCTTTTAGTGGAAGATAGATCTGGATGTCGTCTGCAAAACTATGAAATGACAACTTAAGAATGGACCCTAGAGGAAGCAAGTTAGTAAGAGAATAGGTCCTAAAATGGGACCTTGGGGTACCTCGAACTTCAGTGGAACATGAGCGGAAGAAAACTGGCAAAACAGGAGAGAGAAATTCAGCCAAACAGACTGAAACTATAGCAGAAATGTAGCCTTAACGTCAATGGGCTGCTCCAAGCGACATAATACAACCTTGAGGTCCAGTGTGTCAAGGGCTGGGGACCAGTCAAGAAGGTCTCTGTGCTGTGACATGATTTAAAACGGGACTGAAATTTCTCATCTATCCCAGGTAGCTGTAGATGCTCCTGTATTTGGAGATTAACCACCTTCTCTAATATTTTAGAAAGGAATGGCAATTTAGATATAAAGTTTGACAAAATATTTCAATCTATTTTTCTACTCTTAATAGGAGCTAGGACCACAGCGTGGTTAAAGGTGCTGCAACACAACCTGAGGACAGGAAGGAGTTCAAATACATCAGATATTACAGTTTCTACTCCAAGAATATACTGTTTGTTGGCAAACGCATCTGAGCTATGCCATTGCACGTCACACAATGTCTTACTACTAATTTGTATTGTAAACCTCCTAATTTTTGGGGATTTTTTTTTTTTTTAGTTTGAGATTTTGTTTTAAAGCAGTGCTTATTTCTTTCTATCCTGTGTGTACAGAATATTGAAATGTTAACAAAAGAGAATTACAGAAGAAATCAACAGTAAGTGGGTCCACAGCACTTGAAACCTTCCTTCAGAGTCCTAGGCTCATAGAAAGTGCAAAAGCTTTTGTTAAAACAGGGTTCCTCCCCAGACTGGGGTTGTCTGGAATTTGATTTGATTTCGTCCATCCTTTATTTCCTTCGTTTTTTGTCCTTCCTTTCCTTTACGTCTGACATTTCTTCCCTACTTCCCCTGTTTTCTTCTTTCCTGTCTCTGGTTCTCCAAATCCTCCATTTAAAGCCTCCCCACTGTAGAACCATCTGCTATAAATTAACGATTAGACTTTAGGACAGGACCAAGAACCCTGGGGAAGTTGAGTCTGGAAAAGCCTGACATTCTTACATGTAAGATGTGTAGGAACCCCGTTAAAGCCGTTTATTGTGCTATGACACATGAATAACACTCACCTGGTCCCACTCCTTCATGGATCCCACCTTCTTCTCCAGAAATTCAGCCATCCCAACTCCCATCCGGCGGCAGATATCCGAGATGACGTCTCTGTATTCCTGAGCAAGGTTTCTAAATTCCAGTGATATCTGAAATCAAACAACACAAGACAAACAAAGTTATTCTGAAAGACCTGCGTTTTCAAGATAAATGTTCAACAAAGCTCTTATTGAGAAATCCCTCTGCAGAGGTCTCCGTGTGTGCATGCATGCGGTGCTGCTGACCGTAGGGAAATCCTCCAGAACTTGACGATCCTTCTCGTGACTCTCGGTGAAGCACCACTCCTCCTGGTAAAGGTACGTGTGGAAATTGTTAAGCATGGGCACCTTCTTCTCCAGAGGGATGGTCATGTCGTCCTCAACTGTGTCCAGCGCACGAAGCACCAGGTAGAAGATGCAAACTGCATGTCTGGATTTAAAAGAAAATGAAATGAAAAGATGTATGGGGTTGCATGCAAAGACTGACTGAAAAAGTAGCGTTCATACTCTGAAGACTTCACCTTGTCAGGTAACAACTATAAACCGAATCTCCTGTCCCAGTCTACTGTGCAAAATAGCTCCGGCTCAGTAAGATTACACTCAAATGCCAATTAGGTGTGGACTTTGACTGGGCCATTCTAACTCTTAAATATGTTTTGATAAAAACAAAATTATTGTAGCTCTGCTTTTATGTTTAAGGTCTTTCTCCTGCTGGAAGGTGAACCACCTCCTCAGTCTCAAGTCTTTTGCAGGATGTGACAGGCTTCCTTCCAGCATTAGTATCCCTACAACATCATGCTGAACCCCCCCCCCCCATCATATTTCACAGTGGGTCAGTTTTATAAAACAAACTGCTTTTATTCCCGCTGTGACAAACTGCAACACTGGCATTAAGGTCCAAATTTTCAAAATGCAAGCAGGCTTTTCCGATTTTTCTTTGTAAAACATCCTTCTCCTCCAGAACGATGTCCGGCATTGTGTTGGTCTAGAATCATAGAATTGCAAAACATTCTAGGAATGTGAATACTTTTGCTAGCTCATGTTGATGTAGCAATGTAATAAGAGTGGCTTATGTGTGGCAGATAACCCTAGTTGTGCAAATACAAGCATGCAGTGTTTAAAAATCACCTCTTACCTGAGTATAAAAATGTGCAAATTTAAACTAACCAATTTCAATTGATCAAGCTTTTGGAGTTGAGATTATGGACATTTTATTTTGTTTCTGTCATTAATAATAAGAGTTTTGTTAGTTTTGACAAGAAAAATAAAGATACCATTTTAAAAAATGCTATTTTGCCTCTAGTTTACATGGTTTTCAATTATTAAACTACTCCTGCTTGATAAAATGTAAATTATGCCATCTGAGCGGATGGTTTGCTTCAGCCACAAAAGGATTTTTACAAATCAATGTGCAAAGTACACTCTAAGGATTGTTATTTGGGACAGCAAACAACTGAAGCAGTTATTGATTTTAATGGGGGCTGTCGACAGTTTTATAAATGTTAAACTGGTGCAAAATGTCCCTCAGGCGGACCTGACATGGCACAACATGCCGTTTTATGTATGCAAGCATACAAAGGAGCTGCAGGTGTCTCCACATGTCTGGAGTTTCATATTAAAAGGCTCATTATGAATGCAATACAAGCAGATGTACTTCCAGATGTCTGTTTTAAGGAGGCCCCGAGCTGCGGCCACGCCAACACGCCTGCAGACACACCTCTCCTCGCCCAGCTCAGCTCAGACTCACCTCAGCTCTCCATCCAGCGCCTGGATCACGGCCGCAAAGCTCCGGCTGGTCTGGTTCAGATACACGTAGCAGGTCCGCAGGCTGTCGCTCATCGACTCCTGGCAGGAGAGACAAAGAAAGGCTGTTTGTCGGTAGGAGCCCGTGGCTCGGATGGCGCTACAGGGTCTGGCGGCCTCCTGCAGGCCCCTCTCCCCGCGCCTGCTCCAGCCCTGCAAGAGGGACCGCGGGGGAGCGGAGCCGCAGCCCCGCGGCGCCACCGAGAGAGAGCGCTTCAACACGGACAGAGAGGCCGGACACTTGCAGCAGGCTCCGGCCATGCGAACACCAGGACGGGAAGAGACCGAGCCTGCGGTTAGGAGAGGACACGGTCCATGCTGACGCCGCGCTGCTTGGGGGACTCGCACGCTCCGAGTCCATGCAAAGGACAAGCGAGCAGAGAGGGGTCGAGCGTGTTGTAAAAGCTTTTGGAGGGCGTGAGATCGCTCCGCAGATCTATAAGCAGGGCCTGTCTGTCCGTTGGCGGAGCGCGGCTGGCGCATAGCATTTGTAGATCTGTTGTTATGATCAGCCACACTCCCTCCCACCCCCTCTACCCAAAACACGAGCAGCTGCTGCAATGCTGTTTCCTAATCCAGTTCAAGTAAGGAAGTGTAACTGGGACAATTTGGACCCAAGTCTTGTAAAATAAAGAAAGAGAATTTACACGGTTGCAGGGTTGCATCAAACGTTGTTGTTGAATTTTAAAACAAATATTGCCTTTAAGTAACTCTTACGCAACCAACTGATATTAACGCTTTATTAGAAGCGAAAAAACTATGCCCAGTTTTAGGGCAGAGAAAAGGGAGTGTTTGGTTTTTTAGGCTACTGCGTTGGCATGCACCGCAAAACTACTGTCTATTTCCCCAAAAACAGTCACAACAGATCAAAAAGCAGAACTAGGAGAGGTGGCGTTTTGCTGACACCTGGTGGACGGCCATGGGAACTACATCGGTGTGTGTTTTCTTGGAAAGCAGTGCAGTAAATTAGGTATAACTGCGGCTCCGAAGCAATGCAGCATACACAGAAAAAAAAACAATGCTCTGACATTTCTTTTCTGAGAGGACAAAGTTCTGCTGTTATATTTGCAAATCAATAAATTCTCTACAGTTTTAAGGCAGCCAAGTTTCTTGGTCTTTTCAGCAGTCATTAAGCAGATATAGGTAGTTTTGGCAGCGTAGGCAGGGTGGCGCTGCTACAAAACTAAAAAGGCATCTCCAAAAAGCTTGTCAGCAGAGCGAAGCAACAAATGTTCTATAGGTTCCTGGTCAGCAGCAGCGATTTATTTCATTTTATAAAAAATAGACGACCTGGCTCCCCAAATCTGGAGGTGCTGATCACTCAAGCACATTAGATTCTGTGCCTCTCCACTTTTACTCCTGACTCTGAGACCTTTTTTTAAATGGGCTTTGCTTTGCAATCTGTCCCAGCCGTGTGCACCTTTTTCTACCAAACTTTTTCCTACCATTTAACTTTCCATTAACATGCTTTGAAGCAACATTTTGTGCTCAACTAGGCAGCAGGACGGTGTCAGTGACGACAGTGTCAGTAGTCTTGTAAGTGTAGCCTGACATTTCTGGGTAAAAAGCCCTTTCATTTGTTTAATGTGCAGCTGGATTTTCATTTTCTGAGAAACTCAATTCACATAAATGAACTCTTGAAATATATCTCTATATTGCTCTGCGTGCAACGGATCGGTGAGTTTCACTTCCTGAACTGAATTACCAGAAGACATAATCTTTTTTTTTTAGGGAGATTCTAATTGACTGACATACCCTTGTAGTATGCAAAGTATGATTGGCAAAGAAAAAGATGCTTTGTAAGACTGTTCACGCAGCTTCCAATGAAATGTGTGCTGAAAACAGTGCACACTTGCAAAAGCAGTGCTCAAAACAAGTAATTTTCAACGGTGCATAAACATACAGAAATAAACGTGTGTACATATTATAGGCTATGAACTGTTCTGATGACCGAGGTTCAGAGCAGTGTGTAAAGGATTAAAAAGTGTTCTCAGATGCAACATTTTCCGTATTAATGTAAAACTATCACACATTCAGATACACAAAACGATACACACACACACACCAAATTTCTATTTTATTTTGACACCTTAGCCAAGGCCACTCGTATTTTCAAGGCCTTGATAGTGGAATAAAGCTGTTTGTCTTTAGTGATTGCTGCTCCAATCTTATCTTTGATACTGTTAATAAAGCATGTCAGAGTAACATTTTTGCTCTGTCTTGTTTTAAAGTTCACACAATCCATGCAGTCCCATTACTGTGTTCACAGTGCACAAATTTAAACCATCATTAAATATTCCAGCATATACACATTTGAAGATGGAGCAACATTCTCTGCTATCCAGTGACATCTGTGGAGTGTGAGATGTCAGCAACAAAAACGTTTCACAGCTTCTTCAGGTCACATTGGTGCTTCAACTGTGGATTAGTATCTTCCCTTAGTGGTGAACCCTCCAAGCTCATTACCCAATTTATATCCTGCGTCAGTGGTCATCTCTGCCTGTGTGCAGACAGAAAGCAGGAGCCAGAGCACAGATCTAATTCGACAAAGTCCAATTAGCTGACAGTTTCCACACGGAGCAGTGCTGGTAATTGCGTTGTGAAGCGGTGGAGCTGTCTAACAGGCCCGTGGGTCTATTTTTAATCATGATCTGCATGTGTCTGTGTTGATGCTCTGAAAGGCAGAACGCGGTGTACTGTATAATCCGCGGGATGAATCCAGCATCTGTAATGCAGTTTCTGTCTGTACCCGAGATTTTTACTCACATAATCCATCTTTGGCATGACGGTTCTGCATCCGCCCATCTTAAATTTAAACAGGTTGAATATTTCTTCCGGGTGTCCCAGTGACTTCAGGATGTCCATCTTGTTGTCCCGGTGCTACTCTGACAGACTGATGGGTGATTCTCCGCAGATGCTCTCCATCGGCGCTTTTCGGGATGCGGATGTCCAAAGACCATCATCTAGAGAAGGACGTTCTCCGTCTCACCCGCGTCATATCGACTGACGCCTCCGATTGGCTGGCTCGTCATGGGTTTACAGTGCAGAATCCAATGAGCGACCAGAGCGTCTGGCGTGATGCCCCGCCCCAATAGTAGTGTCACCCGAGCGCAAATTTTGATTGGTCCGTTCGTCATCCGAAAGCAAAAGCCTACCTGTTCCGTAAAACTGAAGCAGGACATGTCAGGTATGGCAAGCAGTGGAAACATATAATTACGCAACACTGCAATATATTTTTCAACATTTCCAGTAGCATGACTCTGGAAATAATGAAATATACCTAATATTTATTTATTTATCTATTTATCTTGTGAAAACAGTAGGGTGGGTATGGTTGCCCTCCAGTTTCAGATTTGCAGCACAAAAGGGAAGGAAAGGGATTTTTTTTTTTTTGGCTCTTCCCTTTCTTGAATTAATGGCACAACAAATAGGTCTGACCAAAATGTAATAAATAAATATTAAGTAACAATTTGTGTTATTTTTTTTATTTATTTATCAAAGGTCTCCACAACAGAAAATGTTTTCAGAAAAGGTTTAATGCTGCTGTTGTTCCACTAATTTAATGTGTCTAATAAACACTTAAAATATTTTCAGAGGCAATTTTTTTTGTATCTCAAATAGCTATGTTGGATTTATATTACAGTTCCCCAAGCTTCAATCTTTCTTAGTTAAAAATAATTATTCCTCAGAAAACACGTCAAACGTCTCCAA
Organism: Fundulus diaphanus; assembly: GCA_037039145.1. Classification (NCBI taxonomy): domain Eukaryota; kingdom Metazoa; phylum Chordata; class Actinopteri; order Cyprinodontiformes; family Fundulidae; genus Fundulus; species Fundulus diaphanus. The sequence goes on along the minus strand of CM073142.1, from coordinate 28,164,994 downwards.
CTTCCTCTGGAAAAATTAAGTTACTTCTCCAAACCGGGTGTTTTTGTTCTTACAGGTCCTCACATCCAGAACAATCGTCCTCTCCAGGCTGAAATGTGTCTTGCTAAGAGAAAGTGCCATTTATACAATATATTTTAAAATTATAATTTGTGTTACACATCCTATGAAGTTTTTGATAGCTGTCTGAATATGTTTAGGCCATTTGTACAACTTACTGCTGATGATTATCATTCTTGATGTCTGAATTGTTTTTCATTGTGAACATTGGATATGCTTACTGATATTTTACTGTCATTGAAATCCTATTTGGATAACTGAAACACACGACAAGTAATACAACATATTTGACACCAAAACTGAGGGTTTTATCCTCGTAAGAATTAGGCTTTACAGTATTGAGCTTATATTTGTGGAGATCTGGAAATGAAAAAAAAAAATTAAATATTTCCTATGTTTTGTTTGTGGATGGGAAGGATATCGTTGTGGAGGTCAGAAATGTTCTTTCGTATTAGAACAAAAGGGTTAAACACTACTTACTTTATTAGTCGTATTGCTTTTTAACACAAATAGCAATAAGCGGGTGCTAATAAAGGGGCCGATGAATGTAATCAACTCTTGTAAAGGCCCCTGTATTGCTACTATGTAGGAAACAAGCTTGCCCTTATCATTTATATGAATTGTCATTTCCAGAGTGTCCACACAATAATTAACTGTTTAATATTGAGTAATGTGCAAATTAATTTATACCATAACAAACACAAAGCTTGTTTTTTCAAGTTTGGGCAATAAAAGGATGGGGGGAGGGGGAAATCTGAGGAACAATGTTCTACTTTCTAAATAAATATACTCCTACTACTCTTAAATGAACCTTCAGCTAGTGTCTTGCCTTTAAGTTGGAGCTAAAGCTGCTTCACACTGAGATAAGCTGAGCTCCCTGATTATCACGTAGCACATAAACAAGTCAGTAGATTACAGACAGCTCCACAGTCCAAACATCTAGGGCGCAGCCTTTTAACCCCGGTCCTTTTACATGAGCTTTTGGCTTCCCATTTCTTTGACTTGCACTCTTGCAGGCCACGTCCCACACAACATATAAATTAACCAGCACAAATGCAAACAATCTATGTGGCAACAGAAGCAGAGTTGTGCAAGAAAATAATAAACATACAAACGTAATATACAAGAGGCACAACATCTCTTGCCTGAGTTATCGTTATTCTTAAACACAGTTATAACTACATTTCTAAGACGAATAACAAACCCCATACATGCCAGTAAAAACTTTCAATATTCATATTTCACACATAAGCAATATTTTTCTGTTAAAATTAGGTCAGAACCTAGGGCTGGACAATATAGAAAAAAAGCATACCAATAAAATAGCAATCATATTCATCAATATCAATAATTATCAAAAAATTCAAAAGATATTTTGAGTGCAGTCCTGGTCATTTTATGCTGTTGCTTAATGACATACTTCTAGATAAACAACACACAAACACTGAATTCAAACTCAACCCTTTATTCAACCAACTTTTTACCAAACTGCTAGTTTTTTAAAAAAGAGAAAAAGAATGTGTGCTCTCTGAACTCGTTTAAGGGGGCGGAGCTTGGTGATGGAGTGTTCCTGGTCTGCGTTTGTGATTGGTTGGGAGGATGTAATGACATAGTATTAACTTACATGATAGGCTAGAATGGAAAAGGAAGGAAAACTGTTCTATTGAACTTTCTATTGACCTTTTTTTCCCATAGTCAACACATGTCTATCAATCGAGATATATCGTTAATGAATTATCGTCCAGCTCTATCAGAACCTGCATTCTTTAAGTTATTCAGCAGAAAACTAAAAGGTAAAATTGCTGCCTGCATCACATCCATATGTCAAAACTCCACAGTTCTGCACACAGCAGTATGCTGGGAGCTGGGACAGTATTTAAAGCTATAGCTGGTAATCCTGTTCACAAACACTTTTTCTTATACTGGGTGAAATCGTCCTTCCATCCTGAAACTAGTCAATACATCAGGGGTCACCAACACGGTGCCCTCTGGCACCAGGTAGCTCCCAAGGACCATATGTGGTGCCCTCGAGCCTGTTCAGAAAAAATACCACAACCCTCCTGTTACAGCCAGTGGCCTTCGTTTGTTTTCTCTTTTCTCATGTTATTTAAATTCAGATGCAGTTGCTGCTTCCTGCCAGCTAGCTCCGCTATGGGATCTTGATGCAGACCTTCTCATGGTTCATTTCTTGTATTTCCTCATGTATCAATTCCTGTAAAAGTTCTCCTTGGATACTAACTTGATTGCTCCACCAATCCTGAAAGAGACCCCCTTATTTAAACTGGCACTTCTTTACAGATGGGGCAGCTGTTTTGTTGCTCTTCCTTTGTAATCATACTCGTATTTGCATAGATTTAAAATGGCAAATTCATTAATAACATGTTTATATTACATAAAGTTAAGGTGAGCTCTGACTCTTCTAGTTCAAAGGTCAGTACAGGTTGCCTTTCGTATGACAAAAGTACCAATGAAGTAGCTCTCAACTTCTCAAAGGTTGGTGATCCTGCAACACATTACGTATTCAGAAAAAGGAATGGAAAAAATTAGATCTCTGTGAAAGCAGCAAGCCTGTAAAAACTCTGACCAATCCAGTCATTAGGACCGAATGGCAGGGATTGGTCAGTGGATTGGTTCTGCCCACATAACCCTCTGTCCCTCAAGTTCAGGGGGGATCAGCTTATCTATTGGTTGTCCCACATGCCAATCCTTGTGCCACGCTCATGCAACGTCAATGTACGTGCACATTCCTTGTTTCCGCTTGCTGGCTGTGCATGCACAGTGAGAGTGTTTAGAGCAGGGGTGTCAAACATACGGCCCGCGGGCCGGATCCGGCCCGTCGAACAATTTAGTCCGGCACGGTGACTAAATCATTATTCAACAATGATTGTTTTTTTTTTTTGTTTTTTTGTTTTTTTCCCAGTGTCCTTGCTGGCAATGTGGCAATAAGAATTGTTGTCTTAATGCCAAAAAGAGCTCATCTGATTTGACTTTCACAAGTGGAGCAGTACAGCTTTTGCCATAGTGCTCCGCTTGATTTATGAATGTGAATAGTTTTATTATGATTCATGCGGGGAATATCTCAAATGATATGGACACTACAATGGGAAAGTAGGAGAGGAAAGAAAGAACAAGAAGAAAACAAGAAAAGGTGAAAGAAAGAGGAGATAAAAGGAAGAGAATGATAAAACAATTATTGAGAAAAACATGTACTTCGTTTAATTGAAAATCTACAGTTCCTATATTGTCCACGAGGGGCGCTGTGTTTTAATCAGCAGATGGTAGCACTGAGCTTCAGATGTGGAAAATTGATTTTAAATCATTTCTTAATTTTTTTCTGTTTGATGTATTTTGTCATGCAGGACAGTGTTTTTAAGTTCCAAAAATGTGAATAAATGTTTTTCAACATTGTACAATCACTGTGATCAGTAAAAGTATTGTTTAAGTTGCACATACTTTTCTTAAAAACGCTGAGGTTATTCATAATATATTGTGTGAAATTCATTTAATATAAAAATCAACAACAAGTCCACTTTTATTAGTTCTATTTAATCTTGCAATGAGTTTACTCGTGTGGCCCTCTTGAGATCAGATTAAGCTGAATGCGGCCCCTCAACCAAAATGAGTTTGACACCCCTGGTTTAGAGCGTTTATGTGTCCAGTTAACTTCTGTTTCAGCCATTTGTTGTAGCTCCGCTGCTCTCACCATATACTTTTAAAATATCTAAGAGTCACAAGAAGCAAACTGTCTTCCAAGTTTATGAGAAGAAGAGGAAGGCCTCAGAAGAAAAAAATAAGAGCAGATTGTATTTGGGAGCGGAAGAGCAGGTAAAATGGTCATGCGCATTCACAATTATTAAAAAAGAAACTTGGTCATTTCTTACTTACATTATCGGAAAGACTGCCTGCTCTATCTTTAAGAAGTACCTTTAATGTCCCACAATTGGGGAAATTCAAGGCAAGGCAAGTTTATTTATAAAGCACCTTTCAGTAACAAGATGATTCAACATGCTGTACATGAAAAAAATAAAACGTTACAGAGGAAAGAAAAATTATTACAGAGACAGAGGGAAAACATTACAGAGGAAGGCACAATGCAGTGGAATAGTAGCAGTAGGTTAAGACATAAGACACGTTGGACTACAAACATCAACATTTAAAGAGTTCATACACTGATAACAAGTCTGTGATGTATTTAGGTGCTAAGCCATTCAGGGATTTATAGACTAACAGAAGTATTTTAAAGTCTATTCTCTGAGGTACAGGGAGCCAGTGTAAGGACTTTAGAACTGGGGTGATGTGCTCTACTTTCTTAGTCTTAGTGAGGACACGGGCAGCAGCATTCTGGATCAGCTGGAGCTGTTGACTTTTTAAGCAGACCAGTGAAGACACCGTTGCAGTAATCAATTTGACTAAAGATAAACGCATAGATTAGTGTTTCGAGATCCTGCTGAGACATTAGTCCTTTAATCCGGGAAATGTTTTTCAAGTGATAGAAAGCCGACTTTGTAACTGTCTTTATGTGTCCTTGAAGGTTGAGGTCTGAGTCCATCACTACACCTAAATTTCGGGCCTGATCGCTGGTTACTAACTGTAGCAACTAAAGTTGTGTTCTAACTTAGGTGGTTTTTAATGATCTGAGCATTAAAAACCAGCATGTAGATAATAGCCCCTTTTCTATTACATGCTCCAGGATTTAAAGCCCCAGTCCTTGGTTTCAAAATCTGGGGCTTTTCGGTTAGTCCTATTTCCTTCTGCTAGGGGCCATTTAGGTAAAACAGCCCCATTGGTGTATGGGAGGTTGTGAGGAAAAACTGCAGTACCACTCCGGTCCAGCGTGGGAAGGCAAGAAGACAACAGTCAAACAGAAAAAGGCAGAGAAGTTGTATCCATATCCTGCCACTCAGGCTGCCACTCATCCGGACTCCGGAGAAACAGGACAGACAACACACAACTGATGCCGTTACATCTCCCTTGCCCATTTCAAACCGCCCGTTACCCTAGTTCTCACCTCCACTCTATTCTACTTCTGTTGTTGTTGGTATATGTAAATAAATAAAACTAAAGCACAGCTTATTTCTGCCTGTGCAACGAGGGGATCGCAGTGGTGTGACAGAAGAGGAGGGGAGACCAGACTGATCTGTGCTACAACGTTTGGCGAATGAAGGCAAACTTTACAGCTTTATGAGTATAATTTCTCCTCAGCCAGGGCGAGAATGATGAGGGCGATTTTTAAGAGTATCGCAGACTTTTGATCTCAGCAAAATTATTGTAATAGGTTATAAGCTACACATGCTGAGCAGGTCTCCACTTTCTCTGCCACAGAAAGCAAGCCTGCTCTGCGCGCGCGCGCACACACACACACACAGGGTGGTTTGATCAGCCAGTGTCCTCAGACAAAACTTTGTGAGTAAAACGAGAAAGCCTCGCAGCAGCTAGGATGAAGGACCTGCAGAAGCGCTCCTTTAAGCATCTAGGGTGCAGCAGTCTGTCACTGAAAGAGCTCCGCAGCTCAGCAACAGCTCCATGCATGGGGTGGGAGACGTTGTCCATCATTGATGTTATTTTTCTTACAGTCCTTCTGTCTCCCACCACCTGCACTGGTTCCAGTGGGCATCCCAGGACAGAGCTGGCCCTCCTAATGAGCTTATCCAGCCGTTTCTTCTCAGCTACAGATAAGCTGCTGCTCCAGCAAACCACACCATAGAAGATGGCTGATGCCACCACAGAGTCAAAGACGGTCTTCAGGAGCGTCCCTTGCACTCCAAAAGACCTCAGCCTCCTCAGCAGGTAAATCTGCTCTGACCCTTCCTGTAAAGAGCATCAGTGTTGTGACTCCAGTCCAGTTTATTGTTCAGGTGAACATCCAGGTACTTATAGGAGTCCACTATCTCAACATCAGTTCCCTGGATGTTGACCGGTATTAGTGGGGTGGGTCTCCGCCTGTGAAAGTCCACCACCAGCTCCTATGTTTTCCCAGCATTTAACCAGAGGTGGCTCTGCTGGCACCAGAACTCTGCTGGCACAAAGCTCTGTATCCATTCGTCCTCGTGTGTGATATAAAACTGACTATGGCAGAGTCATCAGAGAACTTCTAAAGGGGGCACCCTGGGGAGCTGCTGTGTAGAGGGTGAAGAGAAACGGTGCCAGCACAGTTCCCTGCGGTGGTCCCGTGCTTCAGAGACACAGCCCCGTGTTCTCACATACTGCGGTCGACCAGTGAGGTAATCCAATATCCAGTATTTACACCAACACTGGTGTCTCATAGTTTATTTTTTAAATGTGATTAAAACGCTCTTTTGATCTTCAAGAGTGATAAAAGTTCAGCCTCAGCTTCAACAAGCCCAAACCTGCCCAACCAAAGAAGATAGTGATGAAATCCTGCCAAAGGAAGATGGTATTAGATAAGCCATGTTCAAGTTCCAAAAGGACCTCCAGGCTGGCACCAGATGGGGAGCAGCAGGGCGTGACAACGGATATACATAAAAACAATACAATTCGGTCAGGATTAATATCTACCACAGTGTCACTGGTTCCCCAGCTAAAGCTAAAAGAAAATATAACCTTTGTTGAACAGCTCAGCAGCAATCAGCTCAGCAGTGGTGGAACGCCTTTCAAAAATCAATCACTGAGGACTCATCAACACAACATTAACAATCAATTGGCCCAAAAGTTATTGATATCAAATTATGACATATTATGGATTACAATACTATTTTATTCAAATAATATGGTCCTTTCCCTTCCGCCTCGCATTGTGAACTGGTTGTTTGAACACGGTTGTTGCTCTTAATCAGTTTAAAGCTAATCTGACCAAATTCTTGAACATATATAATCACACTGAACTGTAATACTTCTACCAGGATCTGTGGCGCCTACTCCAGTTTTAAAAAACTCTTTCAAACATTGGCTGAAAACTAACCAGAGGGGCACTCATATGTAGATTACTTTCTCTACTTGTTTGAGCATCCTATCTTTATCGTGACTTCCTGTATTTTTTGTGTTATTTGTTACACAGGTGATGTTTTTATTATTCTCTGCTCTTAGTTTTGTGGGGTGCTTTTTGTTCTTACCCGCCTTAGGACAATGGATGAAAAGGAATTGTGGTGTCCAGCATATTTACATTGATGCTTATTGCTGACATGTCGATTAATATGCCTTGTCCTAATTTAAATTATTAAATGAAATGAAAGGATATCACTGCATCCTTTTATTGGTTAGTATTTTCAGTTTTACTATTATTTCCTTTCTTCACCAGTTCATTAGTTTTCCATATATATATATATATTTTTTTTTTTCATTTGACTTTGTAGTTTGGTTGAAGTTTGCTCGCTTGGTTAAAGAGTTTGTTTTCTAAAGTAGTTGAACTGGTATTCATTGTTTTTTTTGTTAATAAATTCTGGAATTTTGGAGACAAGTTGTTTGTGATTATTCTGTATGTGTATGAGTGCAGGGCTGGCTGTTCGAGAAAGATGCTAACTTTACCTCAACACTGCATCACTGAGCCAGGAGTACTTTCTATGTGAGTGAAAAACAATGACAGCACACCTTGGTGATGGCTGCAAAAGATCTGTCAGTGTCTTTGTCCAGAAAACAGGTACAGTTAAACATAAAATCCCTCAGCGAGTCACATTTTCAACAGAGACAACAGAGAGGGAACACAACTAGTGTTGATGACGGCAATAATTACGAATCATGCAAAAAGGAAAACTAAAGTAAGGACTGCAGAGTGAGGAGAAAAAAATGTAAGTCAACCAAAGCTTAGCTCAGAATTGAAGTGTCAACAGCAAGGAGGCAGCTTAGGCCATTAAACTGTCTTTTAAGCCTTTTGTAGGGGCGGGTTCATCATGTCTTTTTATTTTATAACCCCGTGTGTAATGAAAGCAAAATGCCAATGATTATATGAATTTCAACTTTCTAGATGGCTGTAAAGCTCAGAATCTTTGATAAAGTTGGACATCAATTTATACCCAGATCTTGTTGAACACGTTTCTTAGCAAATTTTTGTTTACACAGCAAATGTTCTCTGTTCAGCTCAGTCTGTACATGTTCTCCTCATTTCACTGCAACCACATCAACCTTCAAAGGAAGCAAAAAAGCAGCTTTTCTAATAAATGGAAGGCTGACTGTGTTTAAATGGCCTTTTGTCTTTGGCATCTTCTGTTTCGGTTATACCCGTGAGGTGTTTTTTTAAAATTACAATTCTTTGTTTTTTTTGTTTTAACCACACTTCAATAACTTGGAGGTTGGCCAAATCAATTGTTTGTATTTTATCTTCTATCAGCTGTCATCACTTCCATCCAGGAGATGGGACGGTAGATTATTATCAGTTACCTAAGTAATAACGGCAAGGAAAGCTCAGACACGCAATTATACATCTATTATGAGCAGGAGAACAGGCCTATAGGTACAATCTTCATGGGCTGGATTCACCTCAAGGGCTTTAAGTTGGATTGCAGCCAGAACATCCATTCATCACTGTGACATGTCACGGTAACGAAAAGCAGCTCTTTACATTTCTTTTATCTTTCCATTTTTATCGTCTATTTTATGAGGCAAAACTGTCACCTTGAAAGACGGTTTTAATTTACTCTCTCTCTCTCTCTCTCTCTGCATACCTTTGTGAGCTCTTCATCCCGCCTTTAAAGACAGGGCCACCGTGCATGGGTAATGAGAACGGGACATGACACAAACGCTGAAACCTGGCTCACAGACTGAATATGAAAACAGTTTTGCCGTGTTATCCTATTGCGGCTGTGAACACACGTATGAGGAGGAGCTCTGGGCTGGCCAAGGATAACTTTCCTAGGAGTTTTTAGGGCAGGAGCACTACCGTCGCGTCATTTGGCGTGCTGGAAATCACTCAGCTGTGACTGTAAGCAAGCAAGAGAAAGTGGGACTAATATTTCAGCGGCTCCGGTTGACAAGGCAGCATGGATTATCCCATGTGAGTAAAAGCAATTTTTGTCTTAATGGGCAAAAAAGATGGGTCTGTATCTGTGGTTTTGACACTGAAACAGCCTTTTGACAGCCATCTCCTTCGTTTTCACATCTCTCGTGTCAGCCTGCAGCGCCGTTGCTGTAATTTAAGAAGATCTGAACAACGTCCGGCTCTGTTCATGTGTGTTTTCCTCCAGGTTCAGCCGTAAGCGGCCTCTGTTGCTTGAACATGATGGTCTGCTTCCATTACGCAGGAGAAAATGCTTGATGGACTGGCCGGACCCGGACGCACATCAGGACCGGCTGATGTGAGCACACGCTAATCTGAATGTCATGGTGTAAAATAAAAATAAAAACTTTTATGGTGGGGAACTGTTGCATGGAGGAGAAAATGCTCTTTTAAACTCCTAGTAACCATCACAGAAATAGTTTTGCTTCTCAAGTAAGTTCAATGAAAGTTTAAAGTTTAGAGTTAGATGTCATGGAAACATTCCCATCTAAAACCTCTGTTCAGAAATCACTTTAATGGGAGCTTTTGTCACTAATTATACATATATTAGGATAATAACCTTTTCATTCCTAAATGATTCTTTACTGGATCTCATTCCTCAACCTACGGAGCACATGGATATAATCATAATTTCTCCTTTCTAGAAATTATTTACAATGGTTATGTTTAAACCAACATTTAGTTACTGTTTTTTAAGGATATTTTTTTTATTATTTTGTCTTAAATAAGCAAAAAGCAGTTACAGTAATTTAGCTCGAGGCCAATTGACAGGCTCAGCCAGCATGCACTCCTCCTCCTCATCATCATCAGAAATATCCCCAAAACCATTTAACTGACATCGGTTAGCTAAAGATTTTCCTTTACACCAGCTTCTCTGAGAGCAGGGGTGAGTTCAGGAAGTTTCAAAGAGGTGGCCAGAGAAGGGCTGACTGAGCCCAGCGAAAAGCTACGACTGAGTTTCAGGAGATTTATTATCATGTTGCCCTGCATAAATACCTGAACCCGCTTGTATTGTCATGTCATTGTCTTGTTACAATCATAAAATGTATTTAACTGGAATTTTACATGAGTGACCAAGCTTAGTCTGACTGGATGAAGAACACTTGTAACCATCAATTTTCAAGTTTTGCCAGATGTCCTTAATTGGGTTTAGCTCTGGGCTTTTACTTGGCAATTCTAACAAGTGAATAGGCTTCGATGCAAGTATGAGGAGGGCCTAATGGCACTTTGCAACCCGTGGACTTAGTCTTGAGCAGCCCAAAGTCCTAAAACCCAAAAACTAAAGAAGATATCCCAGAATCCACCCTGTGTGGGGACTGCGTGATTGACAGCCACCACACCCTGATCTCCATATTTTCAGCAGCAAGCACAGGAGTGCCAACTCCCCATTAAAAGCTAATGCATGAAAGGAACTGAGTATTTATCTTGCAAACTGAAAGATAAAAAGTCAACTGAGACATAAATGAGGTATATTTTTCTAATGGTGGCAGCTCCGTTTCTAATCCCATGTGGTCCCATGTGGTCTCCATGATGCTGTTTGGTTACTAATTTTTCTCCAATATACGTCTGCAGCTTTTACAGAAAAGCTAATTTGCAACCAGTTGGACTTTGCTCGCTAAGTAAGAGACTTCTGAAAACAGTTGCATGCACTAGATTTTATTTTGATCTGTTGGAATAAAGGGGGGCAGATACATAGATTGTGGCACACCTTTTAGATTTAGAAACCAAATCAAACCCTTGGTGGTGCCACTGCCTTAAAGATCGCATTGAACCTGAAATTGTGTTTTATTGTCAGGTTGAGAATGTCAAAATTGACAGCTTGGGGCGCATAAGAAATTCACTCAATATTTTGGTGTCAATAAAAAACAGATTGCAACCAAAGTAGGTTGCAATCTGTATGTGCAAACTTTAAAGGGGACACATAGTGCTTCTTAATGCCTTCCTTTTCACATGTAAATAATTCAGTTGTGGTCTATATAAAGTGGCGCTGCAATAGCCTCGTGAGACCATCCTGATCTCCTGATCCTTTCAAGGTTTCACACGCAGATCAGTCTGGCTACTCTCCGTTAAAGAAAATTTGGAGCCGTTCACCAAACGAACGTCCAATCAGCGTTGGCTTTGAGGCGGGTTGAGGTGTGACGCAACGAGAAGCGCGACAGTTCAGTCTAAAGAACATGGCGGCTTCAGCCGATGAAACTAGCGTTAGCGTGGCTATCGAGCAAGTTTTATCGGAATTACAGAGTATTTCTTTGCTGAGCTAACGAGCCTTTACCTGCAGCAGCAAGAGTAGCTTGGCTTGTGGTTGTGTTTTCGTCGTCGCTCGTAACAGAGCGACGACGAAGCAGGTTGACGAGTACGTCATATGCTTCGTTGATTCCTAAAAAGAATATAAAGATATGTATGCAGCACCTAAATTCAACTTTACTGCAATCTTAGAGACTCTAAGTACACAACAAAATGAATTTAAGAGCTAAAAAGGTGTATTTTGCAGATGTCCCCTTTAAGACACATGTTGATACTCAGAAAATGGGAACAGTCAGTAATTAAGCAACAACAACAAAACAACCAGAGTTGCAGGTTAACTGACAAAATAACAGCATGAATAACTGTGTCTTGTTTTTCAGGACAAGCAGTTGTTACACCTGGCTGCGTGAAGCTTGGGTAAACCGGTGGAATCACCTGAATGCCGGCAAAAGGCTTTTGGAGCTGACGCTGCTCTGGGCCGACACCAAAAGCTCCGTTCAGAAAGTTTTAGAGCGGGTGAAAAGCAAACAAGTCGACATCTTCCTAGACGACTCGGTGAACAGCAAGTTTTTAGCCTTTCACAAAGACATCACGGAGGAGTACGGCGTGGAGGACAAGCAGCACTCGTGGGCGGTCCTGGAGAAACAGGAGGAGATCCTCATGTACGGGCCTTATTACCCCAACTACAGCAGCGGAGAACACAGCGAGGACATCATCATCAAGCAAACCCAGGAGCTTCTGGAGGCAGAGGACTTTCCCGAAAACTGGACGCTGTATGTTTTCACCATGAACAGCCCCTGTTTGGCGAGGAACTCAGAGCCATGCATGCTAAACCTCGTTCATAAGGCCCGGGAGTGGTGGCGCACGTATGCAGTGAAAACCCACATTGGCTTTGTAAGAAGTTGGGGCTTCAAAGGAAACAAAGAGAACCTGTTCAAGGATGTTGATTACAGACAAGTGACAACTATAACTCAAAGTGTGGACTACGAGAGCTACATTCACTCAGTCGGTAAGATCGATGATCTCAGTCCTTTGTGTGAAAGTGTATTCTCTGTTGCCAAGGACCTGCTGAGCGCCGAGCGGCTCCGCTTTCCATTGACCGCCACGGAGGAGAAGCAGGAGCAGAAGAGTTACTTCAAAAGCATGAACAGTATTCTTGAGTCCAAAACGGAAGAAGAGAAAGAACTCCTTCCGAAGGAGCTGAGTGCCCTGGTGGAAGCAGCAGACCTCCTGCTTTTAGGTGAGAGCCAGAGCTTTGAGGAGCATGTGGAGAGAGGGAAGGCGTTTTCGCTCAGCTACGTATTCAGCTCAGAGGTATGCGAAGGCCTCCGGGAGGAAATGAGAGTCAGGTTTCAACAGTGCTGGAGGGAGACGGTACAGGACAGGTGTGCTGAGTTTGTAAGGGAGAAGCTGATTGATGAGTTTAATAAACGCACCGTTCAGCTTTTTATCGACGACGTCCGCGGGCTCACGCAGGCGTATTTGCAAATCGGAAAACTGAAACTAGAAAGAACAACTTCTCTGTAATACTATAGGTTTAGAAGATGATGGGAGCAGCGTCACACAGCAGAAACTGTTAAAAAAAAAAACGTATTCAACTCGTTTATATTACGTCAAAAATCTTTCTCTTTATTACTCTTTGCTTACAATATATCACAGATAACGAAGTACATGATTATAATGGAGTGAGGTTTTTACATAAGCTTATACATTTCTCATTCTGGTAATTACACATGGCAGGATCCCACATTCACGCTGGTTGCCTCCGTGCTTGTCAGCAGCAGATGAAAACGTACTGTGCAGTTTATCCAACAATAACCATGTTAATTCACACCAGCACTCCCACAAACATGTTTACTAGGTAGTACAGTCATATTCAATGAATTACAATATCACTGAGAAGCTCATTTATTACTTACGTTACTAAATCCACTAAGGGAAGCACATTATATAGATTAACACAGACTGATGATGTGTTAAAGCCTTATTTTCTATTAATTATTATTTATCTTGCTGCCCCCAGCTAATAAACACATAGCATATTATTAGAAACTGGCAAAAATGGGAGCTGATTGAAAACTTTGTCTTAAAGTTTGTTTGTTTGTTTCAAAAAGTATTTTTAATCTGTCAAACAAGCCTCTTATTGTAATTTATTGACTATGACTGTAGCTGCACACCTGAGCTGACACCAGTAGAGGGAGCTGTGCGTCTGCCATCAAACACATTCATAATACTCGGCATTTACGCTTGTTAGGTAGATTTTCTTTGTACATTTTCCAGAAGTGACACGTAACTAATGGGCAATGAAGAAGATGCTCTTATTGCACTGAGCCGTAGATCACTTTAGCAGAAATAATACTTAGGATAAGGAGTGACAGATGGGACAGTCTGGTCATGAATTGAAAGGGATAGTTTGCTTTTAGTTCAGTTATTTTGCCTTTGGTTGGTTTTACGTAGAGATTTGATTAGAGCTTCACAATTTCTAACCGAAAGCAAAACCCTCTTTGAAAGCGTTTTCAGTCTGATTTTTGGATGCTGTGCATCTTGAAGGATGTTTGCTGTTGCTTCCTTTCTTTAGCACACTTGTTATGATGCGTAACCAAAGCAAAGACGTGGGTTAGCAGCCCCCGACAGATGAGCCAGGGTTTTCCTTGAAAAGGATGTAATTTGCTTTTATCATTTCCAAAGTCTGGGCATGAAAAAAAATGTACCAAGGAAAGTATTTTTTCCTTTTTCTATGTTTTTTTTTCTATATTTTTCCTTGCACTATTTTAAGGAACCAAAATTCTATTGATGCTTAACAAATGAAATGGACTTTTTTTCTATGAATATTTATTCATATTTGAATTACATGCTTTTTCTTTGATGAGCCGACCATTAACTTGATTGTAACATTTTCACCGTAAGTGAACACACACTCATCTAATGAATTTTGGATATCAAAACCACTTTAGTTTCTGGTTCAGCCGGAATCCCGAAGTATTTCTGCTCAAAACGCCTCACAGCGTTAAAGCTGCAATTTCGTTTTCTTTTTTTGGAAGTTTGGACAATATTCAAAAAACTGCTCTTTAAATAGTCTATATCCAGTGTAGGATACTTTTTGTATCCTTTTTTTGAGTCTCCTTAAAAGTCTAAGAATTGCAGGTTTTGAAATACAGCAGATTAATCTGAAAGGAGCTGTGAAGCATCCCTTTTCCACATTCTAGGAAGACAAAGCCAATTTTAGCATAATTTTTTTTTATGATTTCTGGATCTTAAAAACACTTGACCTGGTTACTAGTAAGACAGGTTAATGTTTTGTACTGTTATGTCCTGAATGTTCTAAGAAACACATAAAAAATGCTGAAATCTGACTCTGAAAAAGCTTTGAAGTTAAAAATGTGTAGGCACCCTGACAGATGTGTAGAAAATTACATCCCAGACTTGAAGAACCTACATGACGTTTGTTTGTTTGCTTGTTTGTTTGTTTTACCTGAAAGGTGACCCTTGTTACAAAGCAAACAAAATAAAGACCTGCTGCACAGTTTCAACAAAAAATGTGACTTTTTAAGGTTTTTGTTGTTCAGATCATAATATTTTAGACAGTAATTACTGGTTGAAGTACCCAAACACTGCCAATAAGTCATTTTTACACAAGCATCAACAAACTTACCAATGTTCTTATCTAGTCATAGTTTTCTGATTGTGTCTCTTGAAACAGCGATGGTGAATATATACTAATAGCAATTACAATCTTTTATTTAATGTCTGGTAATCATCCCTGTACTGCATGACTTGGTGCTTAGTGGCAGATGTTGTGATCTGGGGTCCAGCTTGGTGAGCCATTAGTTGAAATGGCCCAAATACAAATATTTCTCTTGGGAGTCCGGTTCTTCAACCTGGGTTCCTGTCCAGCGTTTTTATGTCCGAGTTCCCGTTGTTTTAAACTCTTTGATTGTTGCTCTGACTGTAGATTTAGGCAAAGCTGGGACAAAAGTTAGTTTCTTGTAGCCATTCTCTGACTCACAACGTAGAAAACGTCTGACTCTACTGACATGTTCTCTTGCTTTTCCCATTTAGAAGTACAGTATATGTAAAAGAAATAGGACTTTCTAACATACGCACATATCTGTAACCCAGGCAAACGTGAAGTTGTGGATTACTAATTAAAAATTCCCTGTTACTGTGATCAACTAAAAAAAATAAAGAATAAATAAAAATTTGAATAAATGGTTCTGTCATGCTGCAGAGTGATACTGTTGATAGTAGTAGCACTTGCAGCAAGAAGGTCCTGGGTTCAAACCCCGGGTTTGACCAGGGATCTCTCTTCATGGAGTTTGCATGTTCTCCCTGTGCATGCGTGGGTTCTCTCTGGGTACTCCGACTTCCTCCCACAGTCCAGCAACATGACTTTTAGGTTAATTGGTTACTTTAAATTCTAAACTTTCAAGGGAAAGATTTTGCTACAGCATTGATAGATTGACTTATTCTACGGTTGTTACACATCTTTAACAGGGCTGCAAAGAACATGGAGGTTGCTGTTCATATCATCAGTTTAAATTATTTCGGGCTATGATTGTTGAGATGAACGATCTGTCCAAACAGTTATTGTTTTGTTTTTGTTTGGGGTTTTTTGTTTGTTTGTTTGTTTTTTTGGTTTTTGTTAAACGCCTTCCCCATCTTCTGCTGCTAACAAAACATAATGCTCATTTCTGTGGATTTATCACAAACAATCAGTTTTCAGTTAGGATCTATTTTCCAGGAAGTGAATATTTGCTTTATTCCATTCTTTTTTCCCCTAAAACTGACCTTGAAAACACTTGGTGTAGCACCTCTGTTGTGGAATCTTGAAGTAAGATGTCCACTTGTCTCTGTGATGTTGTTGTTTGTTTGTTTTTGTGTGTGTGTGTGTGTGTATGTGTGTGTTTTGGATGTCCATCACTTCTAGGGAGAAATGTCTGTAGTCAAATTGCTGAAAGCAATACTTACACCCAAGCCAGTCATATTTCTCATAATTGAAGTGTTTCAGTATCTGTTAGGCCGCTGGTGCATCCATACTGGCTTTGTAGGAAAAGGTGTGAGTTACAAAAAAGTTCCTTTATAGTCCCGATTTGACTGTAAGTTTTCCCATGCGGCTCTCTTCTCGTCATTACACCGATGCCACCGATTGCAGGAAATGGTGACGCCATCTCGAGCTAAAGCAGCAGTTTCTGGAGAGTTTTGCTACAATTCTGTACATAGGTAGTTTTTCTTTTCTTCTTTCTGAGATGCAGAGCTGTAGGTCTCCTAAGCCATGATTAGGTTGTTCCAAGGCTCTGTTTTGGAGCTGGAGGAGCCACTGTGTCCACCTGGGGACATCTTTAGAGGAACGGAGCCTCCCTGGGCTGCTATGTAGGCTGGTAGGGCTGAGATCTGCTGAGAAATGTACAGATGGTGAGTAGTAGAACCACGAGTGAGGCTTATATCAGTGTCTGCTTGACAGCGCTGCCTCTCTTTGGCCAAGCAGGGCTATATTACCTGTGAGTGCGAGCCGTGGTGTGTGTACAAGCTGTGATTTTCTGGCTCTGTCTTAATCTGACGAGGCTCCACTGCAGTGGTGGGGGTGGAGGTTGAGGAGGAGGAGGAGGAGGAGCGGGGAGCGCTGCCTGGAGTCACTGAAGGCCCCTCACTGCCTGGAGCTCCTGCAGGGTACAGCGGAGCAGTGAATGTGATGCATAGACACACTGTTGAACTACAGCTGTCTGCTATCCAGTTTCTCACTTTCTGAAGTTAAACATGACTAAAATATTCATATTTTAGATCAGTGAGGATTAGCAAATTATTTCTGTTTGCCATGTCTTATTAGACTGATATTTTTTTTTTTTATAGAATTTTCTTTCTTTCTTCAAGGTAAGACGTTTTAATACATTGCTGTCCAAGCTTCTCGCACCGCGGGCCGCAATCTGCAAGTACTTAGGGACCCCCCCTCAATAAAAAAAAAATAGATGAAAGATGCAATATTATAATAAAGAAAGAAGAAGTTATTATATGATGGGACTCAGATATTTGCATCAATGAAAGAGAAATGTGCAGTTTCATAACCCTTTCGGTCAAACGTTTTATATATTGTTTGGCTAAAAAATGTTTTTAGACCATTCTCAGCAACAAATAACAAAAACCACTGCTGTATTTAGCCATATTTAATGAATGGGTGTGCCCAAGTCTCTTTCTGAGGAAAAAGTCACAGGATGTTTTTGGCCCTACTTACTAAAATATTAAAAGAAAAGCCAAAATTGTATGTTGTCTATAAAAAATTCCGTCTAAAAAGACAGGAATTTGTCAAAGTACTTCTGATTCTGAATAATAATAATAATGCATTTTGTTTGAAAAGAGCCTTTCGTAATGCTCAAGGACACTATACAAAATTAAAACAAATAATATAGCAATACAACAACCACAACGCATAAATAATCTAAAATAAATAGGAAATAAAACATTTATAGAGATTAGGCAGCTTTAAAAAGATACGTTTTTAGGCAACTTTTAAAATGGGGAAGGGACTCAACATTGCGGATGTCAGGAGACAGTTGATTCCAGAGTTGTGGGGCAGAATAGGGAAAAAAAAGCCCTGCCACCCATGGTCTTGAAGCGGATGGAGGAGACAGAGAGACAAATGGAAGAGGAAGACCTGAGAGAGCGAGGGGGGGGGGGGGGGGTGTTAATATGAAGAAGTTTGGACAAATAAGGAGGGGCAAGGTTATGGATGGCCTTCAAAGTAAGGAGGCGTAACTTAAATTGGATCCTGAATTGGATGGGAATCCAGTGCAGCTCAGGAGGCTAGGATGAGGATACGAGCAGCAAAATTCTGAACCAAACGAAGTTTATTGAGGTATTTTTCTGTGGGAGACCGTAGAGGAGAGAGTTACAATAGTCAAGATGGGAGGTGACTAAGCTATGAAAAAGGAAAGAGGTGCGGTGGGGATGAGGGAAGGATGCAGGCGGAGGTGGAAATAAGCAGAGTGAATAATGTTATCAACATGGGACTGAATGGAACGGGTGCTATCGACACTGAAACTTTTTTTATCTGGACCAAAGGGGATATTGAGGAACTATCAATATTTAAAGACATTTTTTTAATAGAACAATTTCTATTTTATCAGAATTTAGTTTAAGAAAGTTTGCAGTGAACCAGAAGTTAATAGTAGAGAGGCAAGAGGAGAGGTGAGAGGGGTGTGAGGTGGCAGATTGTTGGCAGGATAGGTATAGCTGGGTGTCATCAGCATAGCAGACAAAGTTAATATTAAAGTGGCGAAGTATGGAGCCAAGTGGGAGGAGATAAATAATAAAAAGGAGCGGGCCAATGACAGAGTCCTAGGGGACACATAAATGGCCCCCGGGCCACACTTCGGACACCCCTGTTTTCATACATCTAGGTTAATAAGCCTTTCAATCATTTTGAGAAAGCCTTGATAATGATGTCATACTTTTTAAGCTTCTGGTTTGCAGCGTTTTATTTCATTTTAATTTTACTGACCTAAAACACAAAAACTTATCCTGATTTAAAGTTAGAAACAATGGTTATGTGTCTTTTTAAAGTGTTTGTAAAAATCAACTGAATGACCTCATAGGAGGGAATATTGTCATCTTAAACAGAATGTGGAGTCGTCGTTAGTTTCTCTTTGGGAGATCCAGATAATACCGCTCCTCATTTATGTCTGATGCTGACCTGTTTGGGACTTGTTTAGGTTCTTGGGTTTACGTTTGCGGGTCTGGATCCCCTCTTTCTTCATAGCAAGAGGTCGGGGGACCTGAAGAGAGAAGAAAAGACTCAAATCAAAGGGAATTTAAATAATGCAAAGCATCTATTAACGTTATGGATACCAGATTCTCAACGTTGATGTTTGACCAGAGAATATGGCAGAAGAAAACTTACTTAAAAATTTCTCCCAGCCTTCAAAAAAGTTTTTTACTATATGTGCAACAAACACATTCTTGGACTTTCAGAGGGAGGTCAAAAAGGTCATAGATATGTATAAATAAAGCAAATGGTGTAGATGTGGTCCAACTACTTGATTGTGTGGATGTTTGATTTGAGTAAATGCTTTCTATTTGTGCATCTTATAAACACTGTTGAAAGAGGCAGTGTGTCTCCTCTTGTTTAATTTATTTTACACAGACAGTAAAAGACAGATAAAAAAACAAGTATTTTAAACTAAATCAAAGGTGTCACAATGATTTCTTCCCCTAACTACTGTGATGAAATAATTGAAGGGTATAAATATAATGTGACTCAGAGGCACTCTAAAAATGGAAAGACAAGAGCCCATGACTGTAATTTAACAGAAATTAGATTATTATATATCGTAAATAAATTGTAATCTTTAGATGGAGCCTGAAAAATTCCACTAATCCTACGGTTATTGTGTTGCATCATTCAAAATAGACTCCCCTCCTCTGACTAAAATGTTGTTGAATGGATGTAGAAAAGATTGCATTATGTTCAATCGAAACAACACTACGCTGTAAAAACCAAAAGGTGAAAAAAAAGCAGACATAAAGAACAACTAAGCCTGGCTCTTAGTGTCTCTGTTTAGCCTAGATTTGGACCACACACAGTTTTCTCAGTGTAATTACGACAAGAACTGGTCAACCGTTATAAAAAGGTTCATGCAAGTAAATGTTTAGAGGCTTTGCTAAGAAAATATTACATTAGACGTTCTTAAGCAACAAGTAATAATCATCGATAAGGGTAATATTTCAACAGTATATTACTTTTTTCTTAAATGCAGACAACTGCAAAAAATTATTAAATGCTTTGGCCTGTGTGAGCAAACAGACTAGAAAAGTTGTGGTTTTTGATGTGGGCCATATTGCCAACTGCCCGAGGCGAGGCATTAGGACGGGGGAACCAGAAAACAAAGGAAATGATCTTATTTGTCGGTATGGGATGTTAGCACTCCAGGGTGCTTCGTAGACGTTCCCTTGTTTCCTGCTGACAACAGGGAGACTAGGCTTCATGCTCTGGGCATAATTGCAACCTTTTTTGTTATTGTTGAAATAAGTGGATTTTATCAGCTTTCCCTGCATTATTAATACATGACTTTACGCATAGATTGAAAATAAACTATAAAACTTTAATATATTTGATGGCACATGGGCGGAAAATAGGCAGGCAAAGGAAAAGGGTATCATTCTTTGACCATATTTCTGAAAATTTGCCATTTAATAATGTATCTAAAATAGCATAATGTGTCATTTTTTAACTACACAAAATACGCACATTTATAACCTGGGGTAAATGATCACTCCTTATATTACTGCAAAGCATGTGCATTTTTATTTAATATGTGTAAACATCTTCTAGCAAATCCTTAAAATGCAAACTCTTAATAAACATTTGCAGGTTTTATTTATAAAATTTTGCAAAGGTATTCCTTCCCATTGAATTAACCTTTTATCACGTTGCTTCACAAAATTCAATTATTTTAGCAGGATTTTGTGTGACTGACCTACATATAGATTGTACATTATTTTTTATTCAACTTCCCTGAGCTATAGAGCCATCCTGGCTGCACATACAGTTGCATGTGAAGCTTTACAGCTTTACACATTTGTAGTTTGACTTTTCTTTGCTCATCCTTCATCAAAATGAAGCTCAAGCTCAGTTTGGATCTGAGGACAATAATTTCCAAGTCTTACAATAGATTCTCGACTAACTTTCTGACGTGTTTAAACCATTCAGTTGAAGCTCTGGCTGAACGTTTAGGGCCGTTGTCTTTTGGTTTGCAATCAGAAATGTCCTGTTTTAGCTCCATCCATCATCAACTCTGATCAGCTTCCATGTCCTTACTGAAAAAAGGACCCCCACAGCATGACCCTGCCTCCACCATGTTTTACCAAGGGAGTGGCTGTGATCAGGGTGATGGCCAGTGTTCTGTTTCCATTGCTCAGCGTTTGGCCTCTGGGGCCAGAAAACTGATAAAACTCTTCTTCTATATGTATGCTTTTCTGTTTAATTATTAGCTGACTTGTAAAGACAGTTCATTGCAAAGGGATTTATTTAGAGGTATCAGAGTAAACAGGGCTTAATACAAAAGCAAACCACACTTTTCGGGTTTGTCTGTGTGAAACAGTTTGAAACATTTTCCATCCGCTTCACAATGCTGTGCTACTTTGTGTCGGTCTATCCAGTAAAATAAAACACCTTTAAGTTTTGCTTGTAAAGTGACGTGGGCGTGAAGAATTTCCAGGCAAGTGAACTTTAGTTTCTCTCTTACATGAATGCAACCCTCTTACCCCGTGGAGTTTCATGTAGAGGCCACAGGCGTTGCAGACGGGCTCTCCCTCTGCGTTTCGTCGCCACAGGGTGGTGGTGGTGGTGTGACAGTTGGTGCAGGACAGGCCCACCCTCCTGGAGGCAGACTGCAACGAGCAGGAAGAAAACGTCACCCGTCAAACAACAGAGACGGGAGGGCCAGATGAGCGAGAAGGAGGAGGACATTCATTCTGCGATCTTCTGTCACCCACCAGCCGCCTTTGGGGTTTGATGAGAGGTCTGTTAATGCCGTTCATCTTGTGGTACAGGCCGCACGCGTTGCACAGGTAGTGGCCCGTGCCATCACGCCTCCAGAGGGGGGTTGACATCGCACCGCAGTTCACGCATTCTCGGCCCTCGGCAAAGTCGTCAAACAAATCTGAAGGGATGTTAAAAAGATGATGTGAGTTGGAAAATCTATTGTTTTTGGGGAGGGGGAGAGGGGGGGGGGGGCATTGCAGTGGCTCTTATGCACCAGCAGGAGACGCAGGAAGCAGCTTCAAGGGCCCCACAGCAGCCGTCTGAATGGAGTCCCTCCTTATCTCACAGCTCCCCTTAAGATAAAACCTGGCTTGAAATAGAGATGGTATATGGAGCTCCGTCAAATTGAAATGTCCATCACATCTCCTTCTCCCCGGGCCTCTCAGATAGCTAAACATCTGATAACTGTAATCTCCAGTCTCTCATTTGCCAAATAACAGAGTGTCTCCCAGGAACTACTTAGCAGTGAGGAATAAGGGACATCAATCTGCCGAGGGGAGCAGACAACCTGGATTTTCTCCCCTCACCTTCATACCCACCAGAAGGAACACCTTGATGTGTTGCAGAAATTAGTAAATCGGTGCATTTGAAACCTCAGCTAAAGCTCGACATGAAGCTTTTTTAACTAAACACTTCACGGTGCATAATTGCCCTCCTTCGGATAGCATAAATCTGGGCTGTATCTATCCCTCCCTCCTCTGGCTCTGCAGCAGCGCTTGTACGGGGGGGGGGGGGGCCCTCCTCAAGGCTGAGAGCCAAAACAGAGCCGGCAGGGCGAGTTAACCTTGAGCTATAGGCAGCAAATGTAGCCAACACAAAACAGAAAAACAAGACAATGCACAGCAGGAATCCCGCAGCGTCCACATCGATCTGAATGGATGTGTTCTTGTGGTGGACGAGGAATGTGTCAGAGTGCGTCTTTATCAGGTCTCAGCAACAAAATAAAGATTAAAAAAAAAAGAAAAAACGAAAAACATCCATACAAACACTTCAGGGGGCCAAAGGTGAAAGTGGAAATAAACAGCTACACAGAGTGTTACAGAGGAGGAGCTACTGCCATGGAGACAAATTACTCCGAGTCACATAAATGATTCACTTTTTCTGAATATCTTGTTTTTTTGCATTTAGCACTGGAATGTTAATGGCTTTAGTCATATTTTTTGGTGAATATGTTAGATTAAGAGAAATTAAAATGTCTTTACTGAGTGTATGCAGCCAGTGATTCCTTATTATAATTAAATTACAAAATGTGACACTAAAATGCATGTGTTGAACACTACATTGAGGAGATTTAAATTTAGGAAAGGAAAATCCTTCTTCGATGTTTAAACATCGTTTTACAATGTTTGGAGTAAAATGCTACCCTCATTCATAGCAGAATAAAAAGGCTCCAACCAGCAGGGGCAAGTTTAATCATGTCCCATATGAACCATCAACCAACAGGTCAACTATTTTTAATATATAAAACAACAAATGTCTTTTAGCAATACTCAGAACAGATATTTTTCTCTGTTTACTCATTATTATTATTTTTATAATTAATATTATTAATATAATAATAATGCCCTGGGGCAGGCCTCTGTCAGTCTGCCCCAGGGCAGCTGTGGCTGCTAACTGTCAGGGTGTGAATAGGTGAATCACTGATTGTAATGTAAAGCGCTTTGGGGTCGTCGGACTACTTAAGGCACTATACAAGTACAACCATTTACCATTTTACCATTATTATTATTGTTATTATTACTATTAGTAGTAGTAGTAGTAGCAGTATTATTAGTATTATTATTATTATACTAGTAGTAGTGGTGGTGGTAATAGTGTTATCATTTTTGTTGTTATTTTTATACTAGAATAAGTTCCTTTTTCTACTTTCGAGTCTTATATTTATTTAAATAAATGCACACATTCATTGTATGTCTTTACGATCGCTTATTGTTATTCTTTTTTTTACTTTGTTTACATCATTCAGTTTTTGTTTTTTAATGAAATAAGTAATAAAAATACCAAATGTTCTTCTTTCTCTTTTTTTGTCTTTTATACACACTTTAGTAATTACTAAGAACATATTCTAGTTACATGGGTAATAAAGACGCTTCCTCAAAATATTTTGGTCGACATTTTTTTCTGTATGACTTTTTTTCTTCTTCTGCAAATTCAACTAAACTTTATTAGAAGATGACATACACTTAAAAAAGGGAACCAGGGCATTTGTCCACTTTATGTCAACATTACATTTCCAGATAACACATAAAAATGTGTTTGTTGCCTTAAAAATAAACAATCATGTAATGTTGACCAAAAAACAAATCTATTTCACCACAAAAAAATGGAGAACTGCCCTGGTTCACTTGTTTTTAGTGAGATTTAGTTATAAATTTAGATTTTATTTATTCACCAACGGCTAAAATAATGTTGTGTTCTGAAAGAGAAATGCACCAAAGAGATTTTTATGACAAAATCCTCACAGATTCTTCTTTTTCCAAAAAAAAAAAACCCAAAAAAAACTGTTGATCTTAAGATCAAGAAAAAGAAAACTAAACTGGATTGTGTAAAGGTCACTGAATCCATTCATTTCCATGTTTACCCAGTAGATTGAATTTGTTCTCCTCCTTGTCAGCTGAACAACAAGCTTCCACCACTTCTTAATCAGACTAAGATTTGACGTCGTTTGCTTTGATTGAAGCCATCAGTGTGTGAGTGTAAAACCAATGCCGGGAGAACGAATAAGAAAAGAAAAGATCAGTTTTCTGAACGAGTATAGGTCTTAGAAGATGAACAGGTCAGAGTGGATCAATGCAGTTATCTCCGACATTGTTACACAGCGGATCTTTTTCCCTTTCAGCTCTGAGGGGTGGAACCTGAAATAATCCCAGGTCGCCTGCTTAATCACTAACAGACAAGAGAGTAAATACAATCCAGAAAGCGATGATGTGATCAGCAGCCACAATGGATTGGAATATTAGCAGAGAATGGATCAGAGAGCGGTCAACAAGGTTTTGAGTTATGTAACTCTGAGCTGGAACTGAAGCAAAACATCTGCAAAACAGATACATGGGAATAAATAGGCTTTTATAATCCAACAGCAGAGGGAAAAACAATGCAAATGAGGATTAAAGAAATTTCCAGCCCATTGAAAAAAAATGGCAACAGCTATAAAATAAATCTAGATCTTTAAACCTTAACATCACACCAAAGAATCCCACCCAGGGCTAAATAAACATAAAATATGTTAATTTAAAGGTTGTAAAATCATAATGTTAATGTGTTTTCATTCTCCTCACATCCTAATCAAACCCGATGTGACCCGAAATGCCACATCAGATTTAAGGCACAACACCTGAAACCCCACAGAGTCAGTCTCAGTTAGCATGAGATTTATAAAAGGTGAATAATGTCTGTTATAAACAATTATGGCGTGTAATAATGTATTAAATACTTTTGATAAACCGTTTAGGTCCTTCACTTGCAAATGAACGTTTAATATTCAGAGCTGATTTTCATTGTAATTTGCAAATGAGCTCTAATATTTTCCAATGCGTAAAAATAGTCTTCTCATGTCTAAATTATGTCTTAGATATTGAATTGTGGGCTTATTATGAAATTGATGTTTTATGTCATCATTATAATCATAGGTTTCTTTATTGATGTTTTCAAAATTAATTTTTTTCCCTCCCACCTCCGCATTTTAATCATCTGTGTTACATTTTATATAATTCTGTCAAGTCAGACGCTTTTTTATGCAATAATTGAATATTTAATATTAATCTTATCTCAATGCTTTTAAAATAAATAAATCAACATTATTCCTGTGTAAAAGACAACTGCCAGAATAGGTTATAATTTCTGAGGGTTTTTTGTTTGTTTTAAACAAATAACGAATATTAAAACTTTGCATTTACATGGGGGGGGGGGGGTGTATAAGTCACGCTTTTACGCAGCAGGCTGATTTTTCCTATTTTATTGTTATTCTAGTTTATGTATATTACAGTTGCTTTTATCTTGATAGCTACACATTCCTGTGACCCTGAAGCGTTTGACAACATTTGAATCAATTCTTTCCCCCTGTTTTTCACGTAAAAACAATTCAATAAAAATAATTATAATTGTTTTTAAAGCTTTAAAACGCTTTAAATATCATCTACATGTGTTCACACAATATTTTTTTGGGGATTTTTGGTCGGAATGTATGTAAATAATCTGTGATTTTCCTGCTGCTCACCTATGCTTGGGTGCCGTGCCGTGCCAGGAGAAGCGCCGGTCTGCAGACCGTGCAGCACCGGACTGTCGAAGGGGGACGCCGGCCACGTTCCTCCGACGTTCGGGCTCACGTAGGCCGAATAGGGGCTGGCGTAGGAGCCGCCGAGGCCCCGCGGACCGTAGTGCTCCCTCCCGTTGGCGGAGATGCTCAGCGGGCTGCTGTAGGAGACCGCCGCGTCTCGGGCCGTGGCCACCCCCGACGACAGCGGCGGGCTGGTGGAGAAGGAGAAGCGCGGAGACACCGGGGAGTGGTTGTAGGAGGACACCGGGTCTGCTCCTGGCTGCGCCCAGGCAGAGTGGCTCGACGCCGGGCTGCCCTGCTGTGAGGCGCCGGGCGTCTGGAGGTAGGGCAGCGCGGGGATCATCGGGGTGACGACCCGGGTGGTGGGCACGTAAACCGGCGAGGTCGCTGCCGAGGCGTTGTGGAGAAAGCCGGCCTCATAGGAAGAGGGTCCGTGGTTGGTGGTCATTATGCCCTGATACATGTCCTCACCCTGGAGCTGGTCATCCGCTCAGAGATAAACCTGGAGAAGCACCGCAACCCTATCTGGCTTGTTAACCCCCCAGCTCAGGTTCAGATCTGATCTGCTGCGAAGTCAAGCAAAGCCGGCGCATTATTGAGAAAATAAAAAACGGGCTGACGGCAGAGAGGAGGAGGAGGAGGAGGTGGGGAGAGAAACTATCCAACTAAATCAAGATCCATCTCTCTCTCTCTTTCTCTCTCAGTCGAACTCACACTTTGAACCAAATCAAGTTAATCCATCCCCATATTTTCCTTTTTTTTTAGCTCAAAGTATTTGCCTTCATTTATCTATTCATGTTCCATTTGTTCAGATACAAAATTCCTTAAAATTTTTAAATATCCCAGTTTTACATTCCATTTTCCATGATCAAACTTTATTTTGTATTTATTTTTTGGTTAACAATAATAAAAAAGGAGAGGTTAAGAACAAGAATTAACTAAATATTATTAAATGTCGTTGTGAGAAAAAGTGTCAGGAAGTGGTATATATACATATATTTAGCTACTGCATCTCTCTCCCCTGAGCTGGGGGGAGTATTTTATTTTATTATTCTATTAGCCTGTTTGGTATTTTGTATAATGTAACAAAAAATAGCACAAAATGAAAGAAAAAAAGAAAGAAAGAAAAGAAAAAGGGGAAAAACGCAAAATTTGTATTATTAAACGAGACGAAAAAGGAAAAATATTGAGGTTTCCAACCCATCAGTGGCTGACATTTTTAATCCTATATTTGTGACCGAAGCGTTATGCCTCTTCGTCAGAGTTTTGCTGTGGAAGCTATTCTGTGCGGATCTGTTTTCCACCGATGTCATCTTCGACCAGCACTGAGTCCAGCGCGTCTCTGCGTGCGTCCGTGTTTCTGCTGTGAGCTGATCAGGAAGCGTGACAGGGTCAGCGGGGTTTCTTCATTATCAACACATTTTTCCATTTTTTCCCTCCCCCAAAATCCCAAAATTGGTCCAAATCATCTGTTCGTTCGTTGTTTAAGATCGTCTCTTTAAATTAAACAGGTTAATTAGCATATTTTTTGACAACGTTTTTAAATATCAATAACTTTGTGCGTCAAAATGCACTTTAGATGAATTACATGTGGCCTCCTGCAGAACTAGACATTTAATATCATTTAGTCGAAGATTAAATTCCCAAAAGGGAGTGACTGCTATTTATTATTTTTTATATTATTATATAATCAAACCACATTCATTATCTAACGAAAATAACAGATCCGGGCGGCGTAAACCTTTAACTTTGCTTATAAATGACTGGTTTTGAGCCAGAGGGCCGCGCATCATTCCTCTTCTCCTCATGTCACCGTGAAGAATGGCGCTGCTGCAGTCGGAAGCGTCCGGCGGCGGCTGCTGTCCTCATGAGGACAGATTTATACCTGTCATCGACACCAGCGAACGTAAACACATGGGGGCCATTTCATTGTGCGGCCACTTCCCGCTGACAGCCGCGCACTGACGTATGGAGCCGCTGCCGGGGCCTATAAAGCCCCTTGCGCAGTGTTTCCTATTACAGTGTGCGTGTGTCTGGATGGAATAAGGTCAGAAATCAGGGGCGGAGGGACACCAATTAACGCTCCGCAGCCATGAAAACACTTCAGCTCGTTTACAGCCATGGTGAAAAACACTGCAGGAAAGAAAAAAGTAAAAGTCCTGCTGCTTTCATCAAAGTGTAATTGGTAGAATAACAGGAAGTGCCCTACGTGGAGTTGAAGTAAGAACTTAGCAGAAAATCTAACAACTGCAGTATAATATTTGCTGCTCCGCCTGTAAAACAAATAAAAAAAAGACGCATTGCCTCGTTAAACGGAGTTTATAATATGAGCACATTTTTGAAGAAAAAAAATCCATTCAAAAGGAATGTATCAACAAGTTGGACTATATCAATTGATTTATTTATCAATATCTATAACCTTTATGACCTCACTATTAAACTCCATGGAAAAGTTTGTTTTATGGATGGCAAAACACATTATTGAAGGCTGGGAGAAATTCTAAAGTAAGTTTTCTTCTGCCATATTCTCTGATCAAACATCAACACAATCAAGTAGTTGGACCACATCTACACCATTTGCTTTATTTACCCATATGTGACCTTTTTGACCTCCCTCTGAAAGTCCATGAAAATGTTTATTGCACATATAGTAAAAAAAAATTTTGAAGGCTAAATTTTTGAAGGCTAAGTTTTCTTCTGCCATATTCTCTGGTCAAACATCAACGTTGAGGATCTGGTATCCCCAGCGTTAACAGATGCTCTGCATATTTAAATTCCCTCTTATTTGAGACTTTTCCTGTCTCTTCAGGTTCCCTGACCTCTTGATATGAAGAAAGAGGGGATCCATACCTGTAAACGCAAACCCAAGATCCTAAACAAGTCCTAAACAGGTCAGCATCAGACATAAATGAGGATTATCTGGATCTCCCCAAAGAGAACCTAACGATGATGGCATAGTCTGCCTAAAATGACAATATTCCCTCCTGTGAGGTCGTTCAGTTGAACCAGATTTTAACAAACACTAAAAAGACACATAACCATTGTTTCTAACTTTAAATCAGGCAAAGGTTTCATGTTTTACATCAGTAAAAATTATAATGATTTCTATTTGAGAAATGTAGAATAATTAGAGGGATATTTTTTAGAGAATGTTTTATTACTTTCCCAAAGTCTGAGCTTTATGTTTTCTTAGTATTTGGTTGAACGGCCTTTGAAGCTGGATGTTGTCATGGATCAGAAATGTTGGGTTTCCTTCATCAAGTATACTAATTTGGTGACGTGCTTTGGGTCATTGTCGGTTTGGAAAACACATTGATGCCGACGTTTTGATTTCCTAGTGACAGTGAGGTGTTGCTTCACTAAAACATCCTACTCTTTGTCCTTGATGCAACTGATTTTGAGAAGTTCACCAGACTCTTCTACAGTAAAATATCCACACCACATGATGCTGCCACCCCCGTACTTCACAGGTAGGATAGTGTCATCAGGTTTGCAAGCTTCTCTCTTATTTTCTTCAAGTGCAACGATGGTCATTATGGCCAGACGCTTCAATTTCACTTTAGACTACAGGAAATGTCTCCACAAATCCAGATCATTGTCCCTGAACGTATTTATAAACTATAATCTGTGTTTTTATGTTGCTCTTGGAATAATGGTGTCCTTAATTGCTGAGTGGTTTTCAGCCCAGATCAGTTCAGTGGATGATGTCGATCCATTAGCTTCAGCCATGACTTTCACAGGCTCTTCTTCCCTTGGTTCAAGGGTTGATACGCACACTTCAGCAAATGAGCCACGACTCTCATCCTGAAATCTTGTCTGATTTTCTTTGAATTTTCCATGATTTCACACGGCGGAGATGTGCGGTTGAGGTGTTTCCTTACAATACACCCACAGGTTTTCCTCCACTGAACTCAAACGTTAAGAAATTAACCTGCCATCATTAACTAGGCTTTCCCAAAATTATTTAAAGGTATATCTATCTATCTATCTATCTATCTATCTATCTATCTATCTATCTATCTATCTATCTATCTATCTATCTATCTATCTATCTATCTATCTATCTATCTATCTATCTATCTATCTATCTATCTATCTATCTATCTATCTATCTATCTATCTATCTATCTATCTATCTATCTATCTATCTATCTATCTATCAATCTATCTATCCCTCTGTCCATCCGTCTAAGCTTTGAATTAGAGTCCATATTTATTTCAGCATTGATCCATTTCCCCCTCCCTCCCCTGTAGGAGCAAAAGGCAGATAGGGCAATATTGCCTCAGTGGAAATGGGGAACTGCCATCAATGTGTAACTGCAGGCTGATAACACAAGCACCAATTGCTGACTAATAATATCAAGGTGTGGCTCTGTGTGGTCTCAGACGGCGTAAAGTGGCATCAAAGTCACATGTTTTATGCCCCCCCCCCTTCCAATTAACACACAGAGATTTACTCACGTTCTCAAGGGAGAATATTGCAGAGCTGAAGGTCCGTGCGGGTTTATTATATCTTTGGGCGCATTATTATACTGCCTGATCTGGTAAAGTGCAGGGTGAAAGGTTCACGCAACACAGCCTGAGATCAAGCATCCTCTTCCCTGTTTTACTGTAAAGTGTGTGTTTTGGCTTGTGTGCCGCTGCGCATGCCAAGCTGCGGCGCTGACAGTGACAGAGACCAGAGCTTATTCGAAATGTGTGCGTGTGTGTGCGTTCATGTGTGTGTTTACAACAATGATTCAGTGCTCAGTGTGTGTCTGCTGTCAATGTGTATGAATGAGGAGGTGCAGGGTGAGGGACTAGATAGAGATGCTGGTATGTGCAGCAGACTGTTGTTGTGAGGAAGGTGTATGTGTATGTGTGTGTGTGTGTGTTTGTGTGTGTGTCTGAAACAGGCACCAGGAAAACTGTCCCCGTCCTGGCTGGGGCAGAGACTCAATCATTCGGGGTCGGTGACTTACTTTGGCCCGTCTTCCTTACACACAGGCGCGCACAAGCACACACACACACACGAGCCGAAAGAGGCCTGTAGACTCCTGGCTCCAGGAAGAACACTTCAAATGGAGAAGCAGGAAAACCCGGGAAGAGGAATGATATGAGGCCAGTGAAACGCACACCCATTCACACAGATGTCACTCAGTTGGATTCGAGGTGTTCCTCGCCGGCGTTTTCCTTTAGCAAAGTAAGCAGAAAATCTGGGTTCTTTCAGCTGACGGCCTTTCATCTCCTCTTACGTCTGTTCCTGCTGATGTCACCTGTTTGTCTTGTTGTTTTATCTGATCAGGCCGATGTTCCCTCATGTGACAAAAAGAGTGAAAATCAATTCAAACGCAGCTCATATGTCTGCATCCACCTGATGAATTGTGCTCAGCTTCGCAGTTTCACAGTTGCTCAGGACAGACTTTCCAGTTTTGCAAGCGCGGGGATTGAATCTGCATGTCTGCACAACATGGAAGTGGATTTTTTTTTTTTATAGAATGAACTAAACATTTAAAAACAAATCATTTTGAGTCTGTACCCAAGACAAATTTCCTTTGGGACAATAAAGTTCATTAAAAAAAAATCAACAGGAAGAAACCTCAAGCAGAACTTGGCTCAGTGTGAGCGGCCATCTTCCCTTACCGACTGGGGGTTGGAAAAGACACACAGAAGCCCTGGTCCAGAAGTACCAGTGCTTCTGGCAGCTGTAGCTCCTTGGTGGTTTCCTCTAATAGAGAAACACAGCTAAACATATTCAATTCAATTTTATTTATATAGCGCCAATTCATGAAACATGTCATCTCAAGGCACTTTACAAAGTCAAGTTCAATCATATTATACAGATTGGGTCAGATTATACAGATTGGTCAAAAATGTCCTATATAAGAAAACCAGTTCAATGCATCAAAGTCCCGACAAGCAGCATTCACTCCTGGGGAACCGTAGAGCCACAGGGAGAGTCGTCTGCATTGTACATGGCTTTGCTGCAATCCCTCATACTGAGCAAGCATGAAGCGACAGTGGGAAGAAAAACTCCCCATTAACGGGAAGGAAAACCTCCGGCAGAACCGGGCTCAGTATGAACGGTCATCTGCCTCGACCGACTGGGGTTACAGAAGACAGAGCAGAGACACAACAAGAGAGACAAAAAGCACAGAAGCACACATTGATCCAGTAATCTGTTCTACATTAGATGGTAATAGCAGGTGAGCCGTCTTCACTGGATGATGTCACAGTTAACAGAACGCTAGACCAGGTGTACCTACTATGAAGATAAAAGAGAGAGAACAGAAAGTTAAAGCAGAAATGACAACACGTAATGCATAATTGAAGAACAGTAGAACTCTATAGAGTGAGAAAATTAGATCCTGATGTCCTCCAGTAGCCTAAGCCTATATAGGTAGCTCAGAGTAACATGAGCCACTCTAGTTGTAAGCTTTGTCAAAAAGGAAGGTTTTAAGATTAGTCTTAAAAGTAGACAGGGTGTCTGCCTCACAGACCAAAACTGGGAGTTGGTTCCACAGGAGAGGAGCCTGATAGCTAAAGGATCTGCCTCCCATTCTACTTTTAGAGACTCTAGGAACCACCAGCAGACCTGCAGTCTGAGAGCGAAGTGCTCTGTTAGGAACATACGGGGTAATCAGAGCTCTGATATATGATGGATATGAGCTCTGTGCTAACAGTAAAATCTATGGGATAGAAACACAGCACATATTGTTCTTCACAGCAATAGTTCCTCTAATTATTTTGTCTTGGAAAGAGACACGGGGTAAACATGGTTAACTGCCTCATCTATAGAAAGAGAACATGAAGGCGTTGGCAGGAATACCTCAATGTCCACCTCAGGGAAGATGTCACAGCTAAACAGAAATGGCATAGAGTTAAGGCCACCAAGGACTGAAGATGACTTATAATTAGAGAGTAGTAGGAAAAAGTAGCAGAGTGAGTCAGTATCTCCTTCAAAGGCCCAAGCCTACAGCAGCATGGTTACAGAAACAGCTCAATGTAACTTAAGCCTCTCTAACTATAACCTTGAGTGGAAACCAACAACACAAGGTATTGTTTCTCTGAGATAACTAACTGGTTAGAGTGAATATAACAATTACATGAAATAAAAATACATTTTTGATTTACAAAAAAATGCAAATTGTATAATCCTAACACCAGTTTTTTTATATGTTGAGGCAGAAAGATGTGTTGAAAAAGATCATATAGAGGGTGTTCAGCATCTTCTGAAACAATTCAACTTAGCTCAGTTTAAAACTACTCTTTAAATCCCAAAGGGAATCGAAATGCTATTGGAACTCATAATATCCAGGTTCTTCAAACAATAAGAAACTGATGCTGAACAGAGGTTAAGGGACTCTCCAGTAGCATTTACGTAATTTGTCACACTAACTCTCCTGTGAAGGTTGTCCTGTCTGCTATATTACAACTGGAGGAGCTCGCAGAGGTGCAATTCACAACTGGAAACAGTCAAAATCTGTCAATATGTTGATTCCAGTTGACGAAGGTTTGATTTACTTTTGCAGGGTAAACTTTATTGCCACAGGGGCAGCAGAGAGGTCCGTTCTAACTCTGGAGGAGCTGCACAAATCTGACCTTTATAGGAGAGTGGCAAGAATACAGCTTTTGTTGAAAGGAAATTATAAAAAGTCCAATTCAAAGTTTGCCACACATTCTGCCGAGAAGTCAGCAAACATGTGGAAATAGGTGTTGTGGTGGAAGGATCATGCTTTGGGGATGCTCTTCAGCAGACAAAGGGCAACTGATCAAAATGAATGGGCAGATGGATCGGGATAAATACAGGGTGGACGTGGAAAAAACAAAACTGACATGAGACTGTGACAGATGTTCACCTTTCAGCAGGACAATGACCATAAACCTACAGCCAGAGCAACCGTAGTATCAATCAAAGCATCTTTATTAGTTGGAAAGGTCAAGTCAAAGTCTAGACCTACAGTAGGTCCATCTGGCAATCTTTTTGACAGAAACTTCCCACTTAATCCAATGCAAAATAAACTGTTTTGGTTTATACTTGTCATCAGGAAAATGCATACATCATTGTCTTTCCACTTAACAATTACCGTATGTGCTACTTTGTGCTACAAATTAAATACTTTGAGGTTTGCCAAAAAGAACACTGAAGTTTTGTCTTCCTTAAACAAAGCCAAGTTATACTCTGCCTTGAATGTCATAAAAAATCCAGGCTTTTTGATTTCCCGTTATATTTTGAATTTATTTATATTGTTTTACTTTTGATAAGATGGGCGTATTTGTGTCTGGATGTGAGTGTTATTTGAAAATATCTGGTGGGTTAGGATGTTTTTGTGCAGGTAAGGTCACACAGAGAGTCACACAGACAGTGGTTTTCTCAGAGAGACACACACACGCACACAAATAGTTTCTAATTTATTCATGATTTAGAAAAGCAATGTAAAACAGTACTCCATTTAGATTACTATTATAATTTAAACAAAAACAGGCTCCTTTTTCAGTGGAGTCAGCTTTTTTTTCCAGTTCCTGTGTGGATAATATCAACAGGGTTGAACATGACATTGTAAATAGGGTACATGCATCCCTGACAAGTAAACTGCTTATAAGCCCAGATCAGAAAATGTTTGAGGGTTTGTAAAGATTTTCATTTAAAAAATACATTAATTTTGAACTGCAGTGCCTGTAACTGGAGCGTCTTCAATAAAAAAATGAATCATTTCTAAAGCTGCTGTCACACGGTTTCTGATCATGCCACGCATGTTGATGTGTCTAAAATGGCATTTTACTTGGATCCAAACAGGAAAAAAAGGAGCAGATTCTGTGAACCATCAAGCTCCGCCACGCGTATAAAGCATTTGTGTTGATTGTGATGCACCTGTTTTTTATTAGGATGACGGGTGTAGGATTGACAGTCAGCTCTGGTTCAGGAAACGGTACTTACAGTACGTTATGCAGTGACATCAGAGTCTCTCTTTTTCTTTCACCTTATGATCGGCATCTTGTGCTGAAAGGTCTTTGTAAAATATGAAAAAAACTTAAGGCAACATCATCTGCCTTGTGAGCCACTCACATGGCAGCTGATGTTGCCTTATTTTTAACTAAATATTTGGCAGACCGTGATGACTGAAACTTCATGGTGTAGCATAAAATTAAGTAACATTAGTAAGTCATTTCTGTGATAGTTTAGTAGAACATAGACAAATATTTGTAGCAGTGAGTTGGGGTTTTATATATATATATATGAAAAACTGGACAATACATAATATCCATCCATCCATCCATCCATCCATCCATCCATCCATCCATCCATCCATCCATCCATTTTCCAAACCGCTTAATCCCTCATGGGGTCATGGGGGGTGCTGGTGCCTATCTCCAGCGTTCACCGGGCGAGAGGCAGGGTACACCCTGGACAGGTCGCCAGTCTGTCGCAGGGCAATACATAATAATGAAGATAAATATGAGAGATTATAGTTAAGGATATAATTTATAGCTCTGACTGTCCTCTGAAGGGAGAACATGCAGAAAACCTGAGGCCAAAATTTGAACCCAGAATCTTCTGGCTGCAAGGCAACAGTGCTACCAACTGCACCACCATGCAGCCCAGTTCAATCGCATCGAAATAAAAATCAATTTAACTGCCATGTTTTGGGTCATTGTCATGTTGCAGGGTCCATCCATCCATCCATTTTCTAACACGCCTATCCCTTGTGGGGTCACGAGGGGTGCTGGTGCCTATCTCCACCTGTCATTGGGCGAGAGGCGGGGTACACCCTGGACAGGTCGCCAGTCTATCAGGGCAACACAGAGACAACCAGGACAAACAACAATTTTCGCACACACTCACACCTAAGGAGAATTTAGAGAGGCCAATTAACCTAACAGTCATGTTTTTGGACTGTGGGAGGAAGCCGGAGTACCCGGAGAGAACCCACACAGCGCTTATTTAAATCAGATTGGGTAACAATCTCAAGCACCCTCTGATGTACTGCAGAATTCCTGATGGATTCTATCATGGTGAGTTGGCCAGGTTCTGCTACAAGAAACATCCGCCATACCATAGCGCATCCACCTCCATGCTTCACTGTTTATATAAGATTATTTTCTTGGAATGCTCCATTTGTTTAAGTCAAACATGTCTCCTGTTCTGGTGTTCAAATAATTAAATTTTAGACTCATGTGTTCAAAGAAGATTATCACATAAATCCATACATTTGTCTACGTTCTGTGTGGCAAGCTTTTTCTTAGAGAGCAAAGGTTTCCTCCTGGCACACCTCCCACAAAAGTTAAGCTTGTCCGGTTTTATCTTGATTTTACAGCCATGCACTTTCATACCAACAATAGAAAGTGGCTCATGTAGGTCCCATGGTGGCATTTTAGGGCTTTTGGAGACTTCCCTGAGCATCTTGCGGCCTGCTTTCAGGGTGAACTTGCTTGGCTCAGGGATGTTTGGCAGTTGTTTTGAATATCACGCATTTGAAGACTATTTTCCATGCAGTGCTATGTCTGGTTTCAAAATCCAAACAGACCTCTTTAAATCCTTACCAGACTTCTACACTGCCGCAATCTTCTTTCTGATGGGCTCAGACAGCTATTTTGATCTAACTATTGTGTTCACTCTCACTTCAACAGTAAGGGGTAGACAAAACTATACGTCTAACCAGGGCAAACCTTTAAAATGCCGAGTGGCAGTCATGTGCACCAGATATGATCTGCCTGTGTGTGATTTCAGCCATTTCAATAAGACGTAAATAGGTGGCATTCCCAATTTATCCCAGCATCCCCCCATTTTTCAGTATTGTTACAATTGATATAAAATGTTAAAATGTCCAGATGTGAAAGAATACCACAGGATTTTTTTTTCACAGGACTGTAATTTTTCATATCCCAGGTATAAAAGCGTCGCCTAAACTTTGTGAATGATTCCTGATAATTAATGGTTTAACATGTGCTTCAATAGTGTCATCAGTGCCAGTTTTAAATCTCATGCCCCATGACACTAAGAGCATGAGCGCAAGCAATAGCAAGAGTATTTTTAGCAGTGCGGACCAAGGGATCCCGGGACCTCTCCCTGTGATAAGCTGCGGCCAAAGTCCGCCGGCTAGAGAAGGCCGAAAGAGCAAATAGGGAACGCACACATACAGAGTGTTTAATAAACGCATACATGGGGCTTAGCTGCAGTGTGATGTGGCAGGCAAAGGTAAGGCTGCTTGTTTGTACACGAGGGGCAAATTAGGGGCAAGACCCAGGTTAGGTAAAGGTGAAGTGATGTCATCAAAACAATGGGTTCTGGAGGTGATGAAGGGTTCGGGCAGAGTTCATGCAAAGGTGGTTGGAGAAGCTTCAGGGTGACTTCAGCAAGTTGATCCAAAAGGAGGAGAGGGTCAAAAACCTGTCTCCTTCTGTCGGTCAAAGCAAAAGAGAAAACCGAAACACAATGAGGAAGAAGGTGCCTCCACTGCACCCAAGCCTGATAACCGCAGGAATCTTTCTGTTTGGACAGGGGTGAGGAAGGACGATGTGGGAGAGGAGTTTAATAAATTGAGTAAGAAAAAAAGAAGAAGTTGAAAGTAGACCAAGAAGCAGAGCAACGCTGAGAAGAAAGATGCCACCAGACAGGAGGAGCAGTGGAAAACAAAAGAGGCTCCACACTCTTCTCTGTCTTATCTGTCTGAGGGTCTTATCCACTGCTGGCTCTGTTAGTGTAACCCCTCTCCCTCCCTCCCAGCACGGACGCTCTCCTTCCACCTCATCCCTCCATCTCCACCCCCCGCCCCATCCAACCAGGCCTCAACTGCTCGCTGTGGACCCCCGTTATCAGGCCAGGGCTGACGTCAGGGGGGGCCGGAGACAGAGGCTGATAGCGCGGCAGAGGCTGCCTCCGCTAAGGCTGTGGGAACCACAGGCCCAGCCCAGCTCGACCCAGTGGCCCCGCACGTCCACCACCAGAACAGACGGAGGCAAGCAGTCGTAGTTGATCCATGACAGGACACACTTCATGTGAATTTATGGGTTTGTTGTTGTTTTTGTTACTGTAACACTAAAATAGAAAACTGAAATTGTAAGAAGCTAGTATCTCTAAAAGCTCAGTTCATTAAGTACATTTCAGAAAACATAGCAAAATAACAATGTCTGTTATCAAAATTCAGGGCTTAGTATTAAATAGATAAAAAAACATTTTTTCAGGTGAAAAGATCAGAATTGAGCCATTCACGTTGCCATGAAAAAGTCGAATATGAGCCACATTTGGGTTAGCAGATGGGATTTGGGTTGCATTTGCCTGCTGTGTGGAAGTAGCTACAGTCTCATTTGACCAAAGCACACACCTCTAATTAAAGTCTCAGTAGAGTTTAGCAAACTCCACACGTTACGTTTGTGATGGTAGGGCGGAAAAGGCTTTCTTAACAGGTTAGGGTGTACATAGCATCTACTGGGTGACTATGGCACCTCCGTCAACTTAACCAGTTTTCCCACATGACCTTGAGAACATGAGATTGTTTTTCACCTTCCTAACTGTGGCGTATTGACAGGATAAATTTGGCTCTATTGTGGCAAATGAATGTCAAAAATTGCAAACACGTTAACTTTTTGACATTAACTTGCCACCATATGCGTCCTTGTCTAGACTGGTTTAGCCCAGCCTCAGTCGTTTTAAACATTTCAGTTATTGCTTTGTAGAGATGGACAAATAGGGGTCCCTACCTATTTTTTTTTTTGTGTAGCTATTTCCTTAGTTAAGATCAACAATTGTGCCGCTGGTTATTTGAATTTGTGTTGAAATCATTTAACTTTTAACTGTCAATTGTGTTTTTGTGTGATGCTGCATATCTGATGGGACATTAAACAAAGCTTGAATAAAAAGATCAAAAATACTAATGAGTTACTTATTTTATTTACTGGTACTTATTCCGAGGCTTTTTGCTCATATTTACAAGGGGGAAGCCGACAAAAGTGTTTGTGTCAACCCAGAAAAAAACCAAAACGATGTAATTATACCACAGGGAACAAGAAATGAATTTCCTCAGATTGTTTGAAGGTGACTTTTAATGCCAAATGGTAAATTTGGTATTGTCAGGGCAGAATGTCTGTGAGAGAACATGTGTATTTGTTGACACAGGTCAACAGGTGCAAGTTGTGAAGTGTGGGGAGTGAATGCAGCTTGGAAGGCTGCAGCAGATGAAGTTTCACATCATTAAGTGCAGGTGCAGTACTCCCAAAACACACACACACACACACACGCACACACACACACACACACAGATATCTCATGTCATCTAAACCTTGTTAATTTTCATGCGTCAACATCAATAATCCCACCGAAACTGCTTAATGGGTCTTTGTTCGTCAGTTTAATTCCGGCTCGGCTCATTTACATTCACGGGGAGCGAGGTGAACCATCAATCTGTCCTTTCCTCAAGCATATATTTCCACTTCTCCTACGTGTGTCACAGATGTTTTTGGAGATGGATTTGTCGGATGGGGAGTGGAGACATGCTTATCAGTGTGTTGTCCTCGATAAGCGAGGGAGATTTGTAACCGTTGTAGTTGGTCAGTCTTGGGTTGGTGTGTGTGCTTGTTTGTGTCTTACGTTGACCTCTTCCCTGTCGAGCTAGTAGGAGGAAGAAACAGGCGGCCTTGACAGAGAGCTAGGAGGGGTGAGATCTTAAATAAAAACCTGTGAAAGGAAGCCGTTGTTTCCGAGCTCGTTATTACTTCCAGTCTTGCTTTCATTTCTCTCACAGACACACTCCTTACATTAGACCAGAAGTCCTGGTAAACTTGAGGTGTCTTGTGAAAGCATTCGAAGCCCATGAACTGTTTTACTTTTACATACGTCGTCGTATTTTCTTAGGGGTTGATACGACACATTGACAGAGTGGTGGATGTGCAGTGGTAAGTTTTCACATTAGTTTGCAAATAGAGATTTGGAAAAGTTTGACACAAATAAACTGTATTCTTACAAATTATGTCTGTGCCAGTGTTGCACATCTAGAGACTGCTATCTTTGCCCATTCTTTTATTTTTTTAAATAGCCCAGGCTGCATCTGATTGGTTGGAAAGCATCTGAACAGGCTTCGCTATATACTTTCAATTGTATTCAGATCCAAGCTAACAGCACTGGTTCATGAGATTATTTGATGATGATGATGTGCTAAAAAGATTTAGTATTTCCTTATTTGTGACTTTACAAGATGCTCCGCATTCCTAATTTTTTCGTGGGGGGGAACACTGCCCTTTTTTTGTAAAACTTCTTGTAAAAATACATCTTCATTCTTGTAATTTAAGACTTTTTTCTTGTAATATTATGACATTATTCTTATAATTTTCCCCCCAAAATATCCCACCTGCCAAGTGGGGGTTGCCAGTCTCTGGCACTGTTATTCTGGGGGTCACAGGCTGCAAACTTTGGGAACCACTGGCCTAGATGATACTGTGTATTCATTAATGTTCTCAAGCAAACCTCTGAGATCAATTGACAATTTTCCACTACTTTGTGTTCTTCAATCACATAATGTTTAGTTGCACTATTCAAGGAGTATAAATGTTATGAGCGATTGATGCAAAGTCAACGACACATTGCAAGCGACTGTCCATTGTGGCTATGCACTCCTTCAGAAGTAGTGAACTCAATGACTCACTGCAGAATGCTGAGTTTCTTTAGATAGAAAACTATTTAACCAATATGTCTGGA
Organism: Fundulus diaphanus; assembly: GCA_037039145.1. Taxonomy (NCBI): domain Eukaryota; kingdom Metazoa; phylum Chordata; class Actinopteri; order Cyprinodontiformes; family Fundulidae; genus Fundulus; species Fundulus diaphanus. The sequence goes on along the minus strand of CM073142.1, from coordinate 28,124,268 downwards.
TGATTTGATTGAATTAACTTTGTAAAGTGCCTTGAGATGACGTGTGCTGTGAATTGGTGCTATATAAATTTTATTAAATTGAATTGACTGCTTTTGCAAAGCACTGTAATGTGTTGGAAGGTGAAAGACTGAGCACAAAAAAAGTTAACTCACACTGCACCCTGGCTGTCAAACACTGTTTATTCACCATTTAGAAATATAGGAACAGGTGTTGTAAATTATTTGTATTTGTGGGTTTTATGTCAATGCAAACAAAAGACTCGACCTGATGCATTTTTGGATCAAGATTTACTTGTTCTTCTCTTCATACTCAGGCAGGTTCAGGGGAGAGCGATGCAGCCTGCAGACACCATGACTGGCATCACTTCCAGCTCCATTTTGGGCTGGGCCATGCAGATATGAGACACAAATGTGAGAAGATAAAAAGTGTTCACTGTGAACCAGCAAAAGAGATTGTTTGTGTTTTACTGACTTAGTCTCAATTAGGACAATCATTACTTTGAAAGATATTTAACCTCAGATCCATGGCTCTCATCTTAAGGACAGATGTGAAGAATTCAAAAGAGACTTTCCCTGAATGTTAGCTTGTTGTGTATTTAGTCCTCAATCCATTTGCTTTATTTCAGCAATTCAAAGGGGAGTTCACAAGTTTGCAGTGGCCAATATTGCTCAAGGAAAAAAAGCAATTTTTTTCAGATTCTTGAAGGTTTCTGTGTTTTTGATAAATGCTAGAATCAAGCTTTAATGGTGTATGAATAATCGTAGATGCCTTGATATGGGGGAGGAGCCACAGCCAAAAGCTGAAGAGTTAGAAAGATGACAGGTAACAATGCACATAAAGTCTGTTTTTTAATGCATTTTTGGCATGGTGTTCAACAGGGTGAAAAAAAAGTCATCGAATGTGTAGAATCTGGCTGTTATTGATAATGGAGATATACTAAATGCATCTGCTTATTATCTTTGTGTGTCGGATTAGTTTATATAACAGGTAATGATATTTGTATCCAGCTGTGGTTTTCTCTCTTAGTTTCATCTTTCAGCTTTGAGTTCTGGGTGGATCATCTTATCTGTTGGTCGTCCCACATGCCGATCTTCATGACGTGATCACTTAACGCCAATGTGCGTGCTCGTTCCTTCCTTGCTTCCTCTTCCTGCGCATGAGCACTTCTTGTGTTTATATACCCAGTGAGCTTTTGTTTCATTGATGAGTCACTCAAGTCTCATCATCTATGACCTCTGGCTGACGTTATAAGAGATAGGCTCATTAGGGCTTTTAATTGGTCCGCGGCAACTGCTGTATTAGAACTGGTTTGTGGTCTGGCTACCCCCCACCCCTTTTTCCAAGTGCTGTCCCACTACTGTGAATTTATTTTTTCCTGGACCTCTCTATTTAAGATCACAGGTTTCTAAATACATGGACACTCTCCACATGACATCTTGTTGGCCTTCTCAATGCAAAACTATCCTCTTGGGACTAAATTATTTATTGAAAAGTCTTTTTATCGTTAAACAAGCAGAGCTGTAGTTCAACTATTGGAGTTCTGAATATATGAATGTCATCTTTTAAGATTAATCACTTTAAAGTTGATTATCTCGCTAGAATTTAAAACGTAGACCAATGACTTAAGAGCATCTTGTCAAATCCACCTTTAACTCATTTTGTCTTGTGTGCGTGTATGTGTGAACCACGCTGTGTGTGTGCTGGTGTGTCTATAGCTTGTGGAGAATCCATCAAAGCTTATCATTATAAGTAAACATGACATAGTGGACAAAATGTCTTGTGCGCCGCCAGACCTGCTATCTGACCACGAGCCATATCTGCGATGATGGACTGATGTGGCGCTGGCCTGGACTAACCAGAGTCTGAGAGTTTAGAGTGGGAGGTAGCATATACACTTTTGCACACACGCACGCGTACACACACACACACACACACTGAGACACTTGAAAACACACTTCAAAAGGCGCAGACATGCAGAAAGTCAGGCGCACCTATATTAACTTAAATTTTCAACGTCTTAAAAGAATATTGCTGTTTCAGTGGATGAAAAGATGACTTATTGCTCAGTTGTAAATGGGGAGACACTAAAATAACCCATTTAGAGTTTATAGCTGTTATTTATTGGCAAATGTTTATTAAGGTTCATAGTTTACGTATTTCTCAAGCACAGAGAGGATTTTCCCCCTTAAAAAGTAATCATTACTGTACATGACAAGCCTCTTTTTATGGCAGGTGAGATCAGAGGAGAGTTAAGTAGTCCTGATGGAGATTTATTAGTAATGTTACGCTTCTCTCATCTTCTGGGCTTTTGGTTTCTTTAGAGAGTATGAACAGTCCGGAGGAAGATCCTTAAAGGGGATTTCGAAAAGTTTATGGATTCATTATGTTTTTTAATGTATTTTCCAGCCATCCAAGATGAGGTATCTTGCATGTGTGTGAAGTGTTGAGGTCAGCCTGCATGTTCCTTTACTTGTTACAACACCACTGATAAGCAAGGTAAACAACCCTGCACTGTTTGCTCCCCTGCAGCAGGCACATGATCAAGAAAGTCGGATGACAGCCTCTATGTGTGCTTGAAAAGGTAAATTTCTGCTTTCCGCCCAGTTTTTGTTCAGACCTCAGACACAGTCTGATCCGTATTCTAGTTGGGGGTCCTGCATGACCATTTGAGCTAAAACTTTAACATTGATAACCTCTTTCCTGCTTTTCAATTTCTGGGTCAAAAGTCATGGCTGCAGTGCATCAACTGACATGGCAGGTTGACAGTAGGTGGAGTGGCACTGGATGGTATACAGTATAGGGATGTTTCATGCTAAGTCTTAGATCACTTTCATTGTTCTGACTCTGCAATCAAGGTATATGAGTGTTTAGGGAGTCATTAACCTCACCGTAACCAAGAAGGTGGTCCTTAAGGCAGTTTGAACTGTTGTAGACCACCAAGACAGAGTGGATTATCTCTTTCACCTGCAATTATCACTCATTAGGGATTTGAGATGTTAGATCATGAAGGAACTGAAGATGTTGACGATAGTATCAACTCCAAAGCGCATTCTGATTTCACTTCTTTTTTTGTTTTGTTTCATGGCTAGCTTTAGTTTCCTTTTCCTCCTTTTTCCTCAAACTTCATAGCTAGATTGTTTTCTCTTATACTTTGAAATTTAAATATTTTGTGGGGTAGGCAAAACAGTAAGAGAATGAATATATCTGAAGTCTTAACTCAAAAGTCTTTTGTATCTGACTGAGGTGTTGAATGTTCTGTGTCCTATACATTGCTATAGGTTTTACTTTTAAGGTCTGTGTCGTAACAGAATCAAGACTAGGATTTTCACTGTATAAATGGTGAGACAATATTTTTGCCATAATGTATGCCATAATAATGCCAAAATAGAGCTAACATTTTGTTCATCGCATAATTTTCCATGCTAAGTTTATAAATTGTTTGCAGACCGGTTAGCACCTATTGGGTTTCAATAATTGTAAGTATGATAACATTGACAAGATATTTATCTGCCACTTGTGTCACTGTCTTGGCTCTCAATACACATCCAGACAGATTTCTCCACAACAGTAAGAGCCATGGCTCCACAAAAACATTATCGATAGCTGTGCTGTTTTCTTCTTACCTTTCTTCTTGTTGTTATGATGCATTCGGCTCCCATTACATAAAAACAGAGATGCTGGTATCTATATTTTTTTCTGTAAACAGTTCACCGCTGTGTGACTCTAATCCCTTCAATTAGTAGTGTTGTAGTAGTGAGGTGGAAGGAGACTGGAGCTGCAACTTCCTGGTGATGTAGGCTGTAAGTGGGTCTATTCTTTGATGTAATAATTCAAAAAATGTAATCGAAAACAGAGAAAACTGAACGATTTGTAGAATATGATCCAAACAGAATATTACGATTTTTACGCAGCACCTGGACAGACTACATTCAAATTTTCTGCATTCCTGAAGACTCCAAGTACACAAGAAAATGCATTGAATGGCTAGAAAAGTGGATTTTGCAAGATTTTTCTTCTTGTGTGCTCTGATCAATTAAAAAAAAGTAAAGTGTTCAATAAAAAAAACTAATTTCATAGATTGTATACCAACTGTTAGGGGTGCTAGTAAATGTCCCCATTGATACTGTATTAAAAAATACAAAGAAAAAAAACATTTATTATATTGAGATATTTTTTCCATTCAATAAATGAATTTAAGAAATTATTTGATTTCTCTGTGTGAAATCATGCAATGGCAGTAAAGCAAACTTTTTCTACACTATGGCTTTTTAGACATCCGTACCAGAGGAGTTAATAAATGTGGAAATCTGCTGCATCATGGGTTTTTTTTCAAGCTCTTATTTAAAATATTTCTTGTTTGGGTTCACATTATCTATTAACCTTAGAGCCTCATGGTACATCTAAAGCCTCTAAAACAATTTTCTGTTGTTCATTTTTAATCATACAGACAAATAAATAATAAAAAAGCTGACTATTATAGACTAATCTGTAATTTAAAATAAACCATGACAACTTAAACATAAATAACTTGGCATGAAGAATATCATGATCATAAAATATCTCGAAAACACAAATATGGACGGCTCATTTTGAGCTTCTGTTATCTCAGATTCTCCAGTGCAGAGTTTATTTATGTCAAAGCTGTGCTGTAAGTGGGACGCTCAGTTCTCTGTTGTTTATCTTCACGAATAACTCTGTTTTAAAGATTTCTTGTCCTAATTGGTATATTACCCAACCCCTCCATTAACATCAATCATCTGACTGTATACTTTGAGACAAAACACAAGATTCTTCTCTATAATACAGCCGCACTCATTTAACATGTTTTGTCTTATTATAAATGAATTATGACCCGATAGTCTCTATCAATTATCATTTGTGTGACATCTCCTTTTTCAGTGTTTAGGTCTCGCTCCTTTTTGTTGCCACTGTGTACTTGGAAGTTATCTGTGGTTGTAGTCTAAGCTGAAGCCTTTTGACGTCTGCGCAAAATGATTTCAAATCAATCCAAGGACCGAGCTGGGTCAGACCGCTGTGTCAGTTTAAACAGATAAAGACAAGATATCATCTTTAGTTGCGACGCTTTACCAAAGCAAAGATTTTAGTCTACACTGTTGGGAGAATGTTCAAACATGGAACCAGACGCAAGCAAAATGTTGGAAACTTTGTTGAAAAATTGCTGAATCCACAATTACAACGATCAAACAAACTGTTCAATTTCAATAGACAACATGGAATTCATTTGGATAGATTTTAATTCATATTTCTGAGTAACAATCATGGCTAAAAGACAGTGAATATCTTCTTTTCCACCCGTACTTAGTAACTTAGTTAAATTCCAACAAATTATCATAATCATTTTGCTCAGCTTTGTCCTTCATGTTAAAAAGAAAGAAGAAATAAAAATCGGTTTGTGATTAAGGCACATATAATGATAGATATTTTAAATTTGTTCTAACAAGTAGGCACGTGAAACTTTTCCCCTGACAACCTTAGCTAAGATGTTTTATTAACGATATCCTCAGGGTTAAGTAGGTCAGAATGCTAATATGACTCTAGCATTAGCACAGATGGAAACTAGCTAAAGCTAGTTAAAGGGAACATATCATGCTGTATGGTTATTCCTTGTCACGTTGAAATCATTCAGTTGTGGTCTATGTAAAGAGGAACTGCAGCGCTTGGGTCTAAATTCCTTGTTAATTTACCCCCCCACACACACACAAACCCACATTCCCCCGCTTTTACCCCTGTTCTGAGGCGTGTCTTAGAGCAGCTCGGTTTTGTGCTGTCTCTTTAAATGCAAAAGGCATTAAAATGCACTTACCAACTTGCAGCTTCGGCATCCTTCAGCTTCGACCACAAAATCACTCATGACCAAATACTGTGACACAATTGTGCAAAACATGTAATAGAGAACAGAGAAAACTAAACGACTTGAAAAACATGACCCAAACAGAACAGAAAGATAGCTATGCAGCACCTGGACATACTAAATTCACAAGTACACAACAAAATGTATTTATGAGCTAAAAATGTGGATTTTGCATTATATATCCTCTTTAAATTGTTGCTCCACCATAGGAACTTTTTCAAACATAAGTCTTGTGAAAGTTCTTAACCTTTACTAAAGGTAAACAAAATGGCGTGAAAACTTTTGTTCTCTCGAAGTTTTATTTTGTTTTTACTTTTTTTTTCACACCAACACATTTTTATATCAAAGATAAGTTGAGAAAATACAAAAGGCAGTTTTCAAATTGTTTTCTTACTGATTAAAGGGGAAATTTATATCTAAATCAACCGCCTAAACCTATTAAGTGGCCACAGCAACTGCCATCAAGCTCTTGGGACAGCTGTGGAGAGGGTTTCCACATGGAGATATTTTGGCCCACTTTTATTTGCTGAATAGTTTTAATTCAGCCCCATTGGATGGTTTTTGAGCATATTCGTTGTGCCACAGCATTTTAATAAGGTTTATGTCCAGAATTTGACTAGGTGCCTTCAAAACCTTTATTTTGTTTTTCTTAAGTTTTAACCCATTCCAGAGGTGGCCTTACTGCGATGCTTTGGATCTGACAACGGGTTTAAGTAACTTCTTGCTTCCATAGGTCTGGCAGTCTTCCAGACCTGTGTATATTGCAAACTAATATACTTGAATACTATTATTTTAATGGATATTATTTAATACCCTGTAAACTTTTTCTTTTAAACTGTAGTTTGTGAAGACATGCAGAATTGAATTTGTAGCTTCTCTCTAAATTGTCTCCGGACACGGGGAGTCTTACTGTGCATCTATGGAAACAGTAAAGCTGATTGTGGGCCCCGACCTTGATTTATGTGGAGCGTGTGATCCCTTTATGTCAAGAGGACTAAATACAAGCATACTGAACAGATAATAATGGTCTGTTTGATGTGCACATCCTGAAAACGTGACTCACACCGGAGTTTAAAGTTTACTCCAAGTCTTCCTTTTGGCTTTTTGAGAGCTTACATTATGTGACTATCCATATCTGCGACAGCATGGTGTCCTAATTTCTTCCTTCTTATTAAAAGCAGGTGAACCTTAAAATTAAAGGACAAGGTTTTTAGAAAAAAAGAGGTTAGAAGGCCATGTTTTTAGCTATCCAATTTTCAAGTCACACAGTGGTCCTTGTGATGGGACAATGATACCCAGAGCTACAGGGTATCTGCCAACACAAACCCTGCTCCCCAAGCAAAGCCACCACCCTCCCCACAATCCTTTGCTCTGACTAGGAGAGGAGGTGGGGGGCAGAGGGGAGGTCGACGAAAGTCTGAACAGGCCAGAGGAGCGACACACCGGCGCCATGGCGATCCCTAAGACAACTTATCTCCTCTCTTTCAGTGATAGCGCCTGTCAAAATAACAGCCAAGATACACAGCCAGCAAGGAACTGGTTAACTTTGTAGGCCATCCTGCTAGAATGCCAGGGTCTTTGTCTTTCCCCAACCCACACGGCTCTCCTAAGCTTCATTATCTCGTTGCTCTCTAGGCCTTTTCTTATACAAACGGTAAAACAACACCTAATTATATTTCATTTAAAGCTAATGGATGTGTTTAAGATTGAAAAAAAAGATGTCTGTGCAAATTCAAGATGTCACAGATTATCCGCAGCGTCACAGTGTTTCCTTATTGAGGAGAATTATTTATTTATGTATTTGTTACAAAGGGTTTTTCCAAAGAGCGTCAGTCAAAATCTATCCAGGCAGGTAGTTGTTCATTGGAATCTTCTTCCTGTGGTTGTAGCACTCAGATTTGCTCTAGAAGCTGTCAGCAGCAACATGGATGGGATGGATCGGCATCCCTGATAACGGACAGATATGTTAAAGGTCAACTTATACAACAAGTAGCCAATGGCCAAAAAATAATAATAATAAAAAAAAAAACACAGCCGTAACAAAACCAACAACTTTCAGTGGTGAAAATGCGATTTTTGTAGTAAGTTGAATTTCTGAATAACTGCAGTGTGGATTTAACTAGGTTTTGAACAAACAGATCATTGGCGCCATCTTGTGGTCCTTCTGTTCCTCTTTTTAATGTAATCACCTCTGTTATCGTGGATCAAAAGTGCCACAATTTGATGAATGAATGTGTTATTAGAAATATTTTTGTAGCAATGATTTCAGCAGGATTATGACTGCATTCCTCAGATAGATCAATGTAATTATTGTCCTTTTTTAAAATGTTTTTCACTCATTAACTACGAGCAGACGAATACAAAGTCCACTAAATTGCAAAATTTAAATAATTTATTAGAATTTGTATTGAAATTGTGTATTATGCATAGAATGATTTAAGCATTGATTTCTTTATTTTACAGTCAGATTAACACAGACAAGATGAAAGAGTACATATGATTTTAAAAGAATATCATCAAGAATCTAATTAAATAATTTTACTATTTGAAATGCAACATTTAGTCAATGTATTTATGAACGTTTTAAGTCATTATAACTACACTATTTATTAATTTACTTATTATCCAATTTATATAGCCTATGTTTCTATTTATATAAACCAGGGCTACAATCCAAAGTAATTTTTACTTCAGTCCACCCTAATAAAGCTCATTTAGAGCTGCAGATGTCAGATGACCTTTGGGGAAATAAAGTTAATTTCTGATTAATGTGTACTACAGGAAATTTGTTGCCATTTAAAAGAACCATCATTTTATTTCTATTTATTTTTTTTTTTAAAGGAAAAATATAAAACTTTTACAAAAAAAGTGGTGGAAATTCGATGCTATTATTTCATGAAAAAAAGCTGCTAAAACCTGCATTTGGTATCATATTTATATGAAAAAAACATCAGTTGGTTCTTCAGCATTTTTAGCTAAAGCTTTTATGGGCCATTGTGGAAGGTCCAAAGAGCCATTTGCAGCTCTGGAGCCACAGGTTGCAGACTCCTGAAATAGATAAATGCTTTATTTAATTTGGCCTTCAATACAACATGCGGATATCCAATAATCAACTAAAATAAACAGTCAGTAAATAGTCTTTTAACTAGCAATCAATACAATGTCAGATTATTTAGACATTGAATAGTTTGAATGCAACTGTTTTATAAAATTTAGATAAATATTGGTAAATGGATTTAGGCCTATTTATTTTTGTATCAAAATGACTACATTCTAGTCATTTTACATCAATCTCTATGGATTTGGCTGGTCAGTGTGAAATTTTGTTCATCATTTTTGTGCCAGGTTTAGAATACTCTACGCATTTTCTTATGCTTATCTTAGCCATGATATTTTCTGTCTTTGTCCATATTGTAGTTGATTGGGCTATTTACATCACTTTAGAGACATGAGTTGTACAGAAAAAAATACAGTTTTCTATGGCTATTTACTCATTTATGTATTTTCGTTTTACTGATATATTAAACAATGAATTTTTAGTCAGAGATAAATAATTTTGGCATGAATTTCGAAAATACAAAAGGTGTTCCCTGACCGGGAATCGAACCCGGGCCGCGGCGGTGAGAGCGCCGAATCCTAACCACTAGACCACCAGGGATGCTGTCAACGCCAGCATTCAATATCATATATGACCTTGACCTTGTGTCCTGTTTTGTTTGATATTTTTATTGAATAATTCATAACAATGCCCTACTGCCTCATACATGAAAAAAAATGGGAGCGATAATGTTGAACCGAGAAGACTAGCTTTTCCCTCCCTGTTACGCTGGGGACGCCAGAGGGCGTTGCTAAGAAGGAGAGGCTTAATGTAGCACTTCGAGGATGCTGGCTCTGTATGTGAGCTGCTTCGGTTGCTTGTTTTTAAAGTCCATTTTGCGTTTCGTGAAGTCATTGCACAAAGAGGCTGGAGCCCGCCGCTGAGTCAGGTTGCGGAAGCGGGAATGTCTCGGGGTAAGTGAGCGGCTTTAACCCGCAGTTTAGCTCCTATCAGCAGCAGCAGGTTGAATGTAAACAAAGTGGCTAGCTTGTCGTAGCAGCGCTAGCAGCAGCAGCTGTGTGTGGTCAGCTGGACCTTGTTCGATGCGCCTTTTGTTTGCTCAAATCTGCCGGGTTGCACGGGCGTTTTTGACGCTGGCAAATCTAGCTGTCTTTGGTGGTTTGCTGTCGCTGCTTCGCCTGGTCGTGGTGGGGGATATGTAAGCTGTTACTGGTAATTTGGCCGGATTTAATCACGTAGCGTCAACTGTGGCGTTTCCGCGGTTAACCGTCTACGCGTTTAAATAGGAAACGTACAAAAAGCTGCACCCGGGTCAACCTCTGTCTAATTTCTTTAGGTGTGTCTTCACCCTGGTCTTGTACTTCGGCTTCCTGTGTTAACTCTGTATATCCCAGTCCTGCTGTTTGCATCAATTGGATTCCCCGCGCTCAGTGCTAATAATAGACAAAACAATTAAGCCGCATTACATAATGAAACATGTTTACGGCTCAAACCAGGAGCAGATGTGCTTGTGAATGTAGCATTTCTCCCTTTCAGCTAACTAACCTGGCACGATGATCATTGTGGGATGCTTTCATCGCCCTCCACTTAAGCTGGCAGGTTTATGGGATGCGTATTAGGTGTTTTTCTTTTTGCAGCCCTGGAGTGGTGCTGCAGATCGAGGAGGCCGGCGGAGAGCTGCTTTCTGATTTCCTTCCGTCTTTTATTTACAGGACGTGGATGAAGTGCGAGGGCCCATTGTGAGATCCTCGTCTAGCTACATCTGCTGGGCTTGGCTGCGCTGACTGGGTCCTGTGGATGTTTGCATGGACGTGTTCGCTGTAACTGCTTGCAGATCTGAAGCCCTGGCCTGATGGAGAAAAGGGACAGAAAGCAGGGATATTTCGACAGGTGAGGCCCTCTTGTGTTTGCATGCACCTGACTGACTTTTAACTGTGCCGTTTATCCGCCGTTGCAATATTTGGGACCAACGACTCAATGGCCAGGCAGAGGCAGTCAAGCTGGTGTTTATTGGTGAGGTACAGAGCCGGCCTAAGGTACAAGAGAACTAAGCAATAGCTCTGGGATCTCAGGCCAGCAAAGAGCCCCTAAAAACTGTTAAACTATCACACAGTAACCCAGAACCTGTGTAGTTGTTGCTTGTTGTCGGGTTCATTAATGGTGCGTTCACACTGATCGCGTTTTGAGCGTCAGTGGCATTTGGTTTACGTACAAAGTCTATGAGGGACGCACCTCTAGGAGCATCGAGAGGTCCTGCGGTACGTTTTGAGCTTTCAAGCATCCGAAGCGGCTAACACTAGAGTTGGAAAATCGGGACTTTTGCAGCTGGACGCGGGGCGTCAACCAATCACAACGACCCAGCTATGTGACATAATGGTGGATTTTCCATCGGGACGGAAGGACCATGGACAATGGAGGACAAACTCATCGTTGCTGTTTGAACTCATACTGAATATGCATCACTTCATATCTTCTGGTCTATATTGAGAAACAGACCGTTTTAAAATAATTTTCTGTCATTTACTCAGTCTTCTGTATGGAAATGTAGTTTTAGGACTTGAAGCAGGTGTTTACAGGGGCAAAATCAACGTCGAAAGGAACAAAATGGCAGCACGTAAGTACAAAATGAGGTTATAAATATGTGGTGCAAGGAATTGACCTTGAACATTTAAAGAGTTTTCTGCATAGTGACATGTTTTTATATATAAAAAAAACATTCATTTGACAATCAAGGGGGTTGGTAAGTCTACTTTTGGTAATCAAACCATGTAATTTTTTTATTTGATAGTTGTTTTGCACAATTTATTTGTCTTGCTTGTGTAGGAGCTGGGTTCACTTTTAATGCAGACTGCAGCTGTTTGCAAATATGATTTAATGGGTCATTTACAGTTTTCCTTATGCGTTTATTAACACAATGGATAAAATGTATTCAACCCAACTCTCAAGACTCTACTGGATTTATGTTAAAACCGTTCCCCTTCTAAAAGCTCCTACTTTTTAAATAAATACAGCAAACCGACAGTCATGCCTAACGTACAATCAACATTAGGAAAACATCGTTGCCCAGCTAGTTACTTCTAAAACATGTCTTAACGGCCCCGTCTGGAACAGATGTTGCTGTGATGTCTCATAGGGGTGGGAATTATTCGGCACTTCATGATTCGAACGTGATTCAGAAGGCTACGATGAAATTCGGAATAGTTTGTTGACAGACCATGAGGTCCCCTCCCTGATATTATGGAAAAAAGAGAACCTTTTAGTTCAACGAAAAAAATGGAGATTAAATACCTTAGCACGGAAAATTACAGAACAGATTTCATAAAAATTGTGAGCCAGCAGCTCTGAAAGAAATCGCTCGATGACATCCGCACAATCTGAACTAACAAACAGCTGACCTCATTCACGAATAACCGAGGAGCCAAACGATCTCTCGCTTCGTCTGTAACTAAAACCCGTCTGGGCCATCTGCAGCTTCTCCGCTGCATTCCTATACAGGTCGTCCAAGCTTAGACCAGGGCTGGACGATAATTCAATAACGATATATATCGATCGATAGACGTATATCGATGATAGAAAAAAAGGGTAAATAAAAAGTTCAATAGAACAGTTTTCCTTCCTTTTGGATTCTAGCCTATCATGTAGTTTAATATAACATCCTCCCAACCAATCACAGCGCGGACCCAGGAACACTCTGCCTCCCAAGCTCCGCCCCCTTGAGACAGTTCAGAGAGCACACGTTCTTTTTTTATTTTTTAAAAACTTGCAGTTTTGGTAAAAAGTTGGTTGAATAAAGGGTTGAGTTTGATTTCAGTGTTTGTGTGTGTTGTTTCCAAACATAGGTCGCTAAGCAACAGCACAAAATGGCCAGGGCCGCACTTAAAATATATGTTTTGAATTTGTTGATAATTATCGACATCGATCAATATGATTTATATTTTATCGATAGGCTTTTTTTCCTATATATCGTCCAGCCCTAGCTGAGACCCGTTGGGAAAAACCGACACGCTAGCTCTCTGGAGGTCCTGGAGATTTACAGTTCCAGGATAGACGGGAGGTTGCAGCCAGTCACCGCCTCATGCTGAGTGGATGACCTGCTGTGGCTTGGCCTTGGCCGTGGCTGCAGCAAGCCACACTGTGACAGATGACGTGAGAATGGACTCATCTGGTCTGTGGCGATAGCTGTCTATGCATCGCTTGCTAAGGCGGCCTCATCCGCTTGTGATCCCGTCACCTTCTTTTGGTGTTTCAGTGAAACACCTTCTAGGTAAGGGTGTTTTGTCCAAAGGAGGCCCAAGACTCAGTATTTTCTTTTGCTATTGGCTCGTTATCTCGCCCATTGACAGCTGGAGATTGACCCCTCGTGACCCCAACAGGGATAAGCGTGTTGGAATGCTCGACGGCCATGTTTTGCATTCCTCAATTTTGAAGTCATAAATTAAGAAAGATAATCTGCTTTTCACATTTGTCAATCAATTCAGAATTGTCCATATCTAACTGCAACCCCCCCCCCCCCTCCACACACACACCACCACCTCCAGCTAGGCCCTGATGAGGCGCCAAATCAGATTTTACATATTGAGTTGTTTAAAACACCAAATACATGCATAAAGCTCCCACCATCACCACCATCAGCATGTGTAATGGTAAAATAAATTACACTAAATTCAAACGTCTCTTTCAGTCTTTGGCATTTCTATTAATTTAGTTCGTCATCTATTCTAAACAACCACCAGCTAAGGTGCGTTCACTAATGGTGCATCTTAGTCTTGTCTCTGTCGCAGATCCACACCCACCTTGCACGACCCCCATTTAATCAGAGCAGTGCGTCAGAGTTTTGCGCAGGCAGGCGCTGGTTGTTGACTTTCAAATTGGATTTTGGCAGGGTTTGGAAACGTGATATTGGGAAATGAGTGGAGAGAGGCTTATCGCGCTCGCGGACTATAGAGGGATAAGAACCTGTGAAGCTATCAGCAGATTGCAGCTCTTAGTCTGTGACGTCGGCGCAGGTGAAGCGTTTCGGCGAGCTGCGTCTTTGACCCGTCAAAGAAAATCAGTGCAATTTGGCCATGCGATTGCTGTGAAATCTGTCGTCCGCGTGGCTTTAAAGATCTCTCTTTGGAGAGCCGTTCAGCGTGATTCCTTGCTTCCCATGTCTGTAAAAACAGCAGACTGGAATCTGAGGACAACATATCCTCTTCACAGTCAGCTTTTGTTCATGTGGGACGAGTGAATCTTAAAGAACGTGTTCCAATGTTTCCTAAAGTTAAAAAAAGTACGATTTATGTATTCTCCCAATGCCTGCATGGTGAGTGTACTGTTAGGGCTTTGCAGACAGGTTATATGATATGGTGTGAGGTTGCTCGGTGGTGCCTGATGGGCTTGTTTCCCTTGTATTGGGTCTCCGGTTTCGTGTTCTGACTCGGCTGACAGTCTGGCTAAAGCAAGACATCTTTCATGTTCTTCTCTACTGGAAATGTTAAGCTGGAATTATTAGATCAGCATTGCGTTGGTTTTTAACGACCTTCTTACTTAAACGCAGTTAGAGCGGTCCTAGATGCAGTGGCACCATGCAGCAGTTCACCTCTTATAAAGTTATTCTGACTCTGGGCGTCTCTCACATGCAATACAAGACATCTGAGCCAGAGGTGTTTAAAATGCCCATTTCTATTATTTTAATCGCCCACGGTATCTGAATCGCAGACTAACAGTCCGCCTAAAGTGATGTTGCTTCAGCCGAGTGCTGCTGATGGTGACTGTTGCAAATGTGCATGTAACCACATGGAGTGGGTGGAAAATCGAAGTGTACATCTCAGCAAACGCACAGGGCACCTTGTCCATGCATGCTTTCATTGGCTTTTTCTTCTCCACCTTAGACTGAAAGGCTACGTTGTGAGCGCCCGGTAATCGGTGGATAATTCAGAATAATTTGATCAGTATTCCACATAGGCGTTAGAAACTATTGTCTTTATTGTTTTGCCTGTTTTTCCAAGACAGGATGGCAACCTATGGGTACAAAATGGGGGGTATAAAACTTGGTAAGGAGTACATAAAAATGGAGTCTCTATGTTTACTGTACTGCAAATACAGCAGGTAGGACTTTTCGGCAATACCTATTCTCTAAAAAGCTACGGAAATGTCCTAGTGATCTGGAAATCACTAGAACATCTAAAGAACTACATGTACAGATAATAATAATAATAATAATAATAATAATATTTTTGAGTTTTCAATTTTGCTCACATCTTCATTACTGTTGAGTGTTTAATGCACCTTTTGTTAATTCATATGGATGCAAATTCATATTGTGCACCATACAACTAAACTGATGCAACAACTGCATCACACTCTATTAATACTAATATATAAAACGACCAGACATCAACAACAAACTGGACAATATTTGCATTCCTTTTATGTAAATCATTGTTGTTCTTCTATTGAAGAAATCAACAGAGATGCTTGTGTATCAACAAAAATAAACTAAGATGGTGGAGGTGAGACAAAACAAAGATAGAAATGTGGCATTCCACCCTTAGGAAAATTAAAAATATTAGAAATTTTGTATTTTTTTCTACATTCTGAGCTTATTTTGATTTCGGGTTGTTTCTCATGTGTTGATTCAGAAGGGAGTGCCGTGAAGCCGAATGGCCCGCGGTGCGTTTGGGTAGAGAATCGATATGTTCAGGACAAGAATAGTCCTTATCAGGCATCACGGCTGCTGCTGTAACAACCTCGTCCCCTCCTGTTTTGAAGCGTACGCCGCTTCGTTTCCTGAATAAAAACGAGCAAAGGTCAGCGCGAGGCTGGCCAGCGTTTTGCTGTGCCAGCGAAAGTTACAACGTGCTGGCCTTTTTCATTTTTTTTTTTTTTTATTATGGCCACTAATGTTGTGTCAGTGTAGCTGATCACTATCTGGGAAATTATCTTTATCATTTGGGGTCTGATGTGGTAAAACCTTTATGCAGCATAGTTAGAACAAAGACAACTTGATTGTTGTATATTCATTTGTAAAGTCGACATAAAGTTGAACTAATAAGTAGCAAAATTCACATTAGTCAAGAGATCAGTTTAAGTTCTAAAAGTCAGTGTTTCAAAGAGATCCATTATGTTCTGAGCTGAGAATGAATCGGCCCTAAACGTGGGTGTGTTAAACTCCTGTGAACTAATGTCAAAGTCCTACTGTAGATAGCAGGCCAGTTATGGGCCGGGGATTTTGTGTTTTGATGTAGGAAAATGAAAGGGATAGTCACACTATCATCGGTTTATGAACTGCCTCTTACAAGGCTAGAACTGGGCTTTAGGTTGTCTGCATGTTGCTATGTAATCTTCATCGTATTTAAACTTTACTGGGAATATTTCCATTTCTTTCAGTCATTTTGTTTCTTTAGTTGTAGGAATATTAGGTAAAACATTACACGCTTACTGAAGCGGGGAGATGCTAGCATACTAAGGAGTGCGGGTAGAAATGGGATTTTTAGCCTAGTGGCTGTTGGAGGTATTGCGCCATTTTTCAGTTCTGGGCTTTGTTCAGATTTGTTTTTTAAAGCAGGACAGGAATTAGATAGAAATTTTAAATTGATTGAACTTATTGTGGTTACCAACCTATAGACTAAATAGCATTTTTTGTTGTTGTTTTTGTTAAATAAAAAGCAAGACTTTCTTTAATCTCAGGGCTTCCACATGTCAGTTTCTACCTAGAATCTGGTTTGCAGAGTAATGCCCAGAATGACAACAGATGTACTGTTTACAAACCGAATGTTAATACGAAGAAGAAGTGAGTCGTATGAAAGGGATTCTTTGATCTGAGGGTATGAAAAACGCCCCCGAGTGAAGCAGATGGTGCTGCTGCTGCTGAGAGTCTCTGCAGGTTCCCGCTGTGTCTAAGACTACGGGGGAGACGCCGTAGCTCCATCTGTCTGCAGCTTTATCGACCCAATCTCATCCTTTCCATTTAAGCACTTCGGTACTTAAGATGCTGTTATTGTGATTTTCTTTTATTTGCTCTTTTCCCAGGGATGTGCAGCAAATTACCTCAGTTCCTCAAAGCATTCAATAAGATTGCTTTTCTGTTCTTGAGCTACTTTCGTATAGAGCGCGCAGTGCCTTCGCAAAAGTATTCATCCTAATTTTTTTTTCAGATTTTGTTACGGTACAACAACAATTCTCGATATATTTTGTTGTGTTTTATGTGACCAATTCAAAGTGACTGCAGGGTTCTCAAAATGGTTTATAAAATAAAAAACATTTATTGCATGTTTATTTAGCTCCTCTGAACCGAGGGTCCGGGTCTTTTCAGGGTGTCTCTCTACCAGCTTCACGCATCCAGACACTGAGGTCTGTGCCCAGTCTTCTTTGCAGACTAGCTCAAGCTCAGTCAGACAGAACGGTGAACACCAATCTCAAATCCTGCTACAGATTCTTAAATGCATTCAGCTCTGGACTTTGACTAGACCATTATAACACATAATACACTTTAATCTAAACCCTTCATTTCCTGGGGTCATGGTCTTTCTTTAAGGTGAACCTAAATCTCAATCTCAAGTCTTTCACATGCTGAAGAAAGCATCCCACAGCATGAACATGTGGGGATGTTGAAAGTGATGTGATCTTGAAACCCTTACGTAGAAAGATTTGTGTGCAAGTTCTTGTGATGCTCCTCAAAGGGTGGGAACCATTTGCTAGGAACTATACATTACCTGAGGTTCACCGCTAACCCTGGCTACCGTCATACTTCTTTAATGTACCCGCATCATTTCCTCTCCCATCAATGATTAAATAGGGAATAAGGGGAGTCTGAGTGGACGATACGGCTGGCGCAGCAAAAAGAAAAGAAAGCATTTGACAGTAGGCCTTAAAGTCCCTTCAATCTTCTGCTTACGGTGAATACGCCTTAACTGTTAACAAAAAATCACGCATCCCCAGATGTGATAGAGCTAGATAATGGTTGCCACTATAGAATGCTTCTTCTTCTAAGTCTCTTTTTTTCCTTTTTTTCCCTTTGGCATTTCATCAGGCTGAAAAGGCGAAAGCAGCTCAAGCCGAGCCAACCAGAAAAAAGCCAGAATGAGCAGAGCCCGGCAATCATCTCTTCCTGTGAAACCGATCCCCACAAGAAGGCTGATCTGCAGAGATTCACGGCTAAACCACCTGCAGGCCCGGGTAAGGCACGCCAAGAAAGATCTGCTGCTTCTTCAGAACTCTACGACTTAAGACTTTAACTCTTACACGTTACTGTCAGATTTCAGATATTAAGTATGAGGAGAAGTTAAACAAATGATCCTAAATGATCCTAAATGATTGGCTAAATGTACAGTTTGACTTGCTTTAATGTATTTGCTGTTTTGAAATGAAGTTAATTTAAAAGAACTTGCATTTGATAGTTGGACGCAGTATAAATTATCAAACTATTGCAGACTTCTAATCGTCAGGGCTTCTTTTTAGAAACAGCTCATACTGCTGACTTAGCTGTTTTCCAGTTACTACAAGCCCGACAAGCGTTCCTCTTTTGTTTAAAACGATTCCTCTGCTCTCTGAGTGATGCAGAAGCCCCGTGAAGAAGGGAATCGCATGCATTGGAGCAAGCTCAGCAGTTTTAATCAAAAAGTTGCGTAATTATTATTTTTTTTTCCTGCTTAGTTTCAGTGTAACTGATGAAACTCTGTGAACCAGGTTCACAAAGCCTACGTGCAATAAAATGTGCTTGTATTTTTTTTTTTTTTTGCAAAACTCCACATAAATTATCTCTAATTTGTTTTTTATATGACGCACAAACGTGGAAAAAACGGTAGAAATCGGTTTTAACGGGTCAGTTGACGAACATACTATGCCTTTATCCCACTGTGTATATTTGGAATAAATAAGATGCGCAGTTTTGGACTCTTAGAAATCCTGTAAAATCATGTGTTATAAGTCTTTGGCTTTACATATGCAACAGTAAAACCAATACAACTTACAATAGGCATCACAATGGCAGGCAGTTTTAAAGTAAACCTAAATTTGCCTGAGATGACCTCCTTCGTTTTCTTAAAATGACATAAACTCCAGAACATCAGTCAGTTACAAATGTAATCATAGACTGTAAAGTGTATTGAAATAAGGGAAATGTCATATTGCCTTTTATTGAATAAAGTTATATTGCGATATATATTATTATTGAATTATTGTCCACCCTTAGGTCTGAGGAGCGGCTTTATTCAAGTATTTGATGCTTCTGGGCCCATACTTGGAGTTCTGGCAGTTCTGTGCTTAGTCATGCACTGTGTGTCAGTGAGTAGTGCACTAACAGCCTCTTGTGTCCTGGCGAGAAGAAAACGCTGACTGTGGAAGTCGCCTGCAACAGGAGTCTGATTATGCGTGCGCTTACAAGAACGGCTGCATCCAGCGCTGCAGAAATAATAAGGCGCCAACAACTGGTACTGAAACACAAGTAAAGCCGGTAGACGTGAATTGGTTCTAGTCGCGACGTTGGCCCGGCTGGCGCTTGGAAATGCTATCAAGGGGTTCTTATATATTCTGTCCAATCAGTAGAGGCGTTCTGCTTAAATTAAAGGGATTATTTAAGCCAGTGCCTGAATCAGACAGGGGTATGAATAATTTCCGTTGCTCCAAAGGTTCGGTTTCATCCCCGTCTGACATCGCACCTTCACCCACGTGCTCGCCGTCTCTTTTTCCTTCCACCTTGCGGTTATGCTCTGCTTCATGCTTGCGTCACAAAATACGTTGAGGTTTGTGTTTTTTATAATGAAACAAAATGTAATAAAGTTGGAGAGACGGGAGAATAGTCGTTCCCTCTGAAGGGATCGCTAATGTTTATCCTTTCCGTCGTTCCTCTACCATTCAGGTGATGGCCGTAAAAGTAACAATCAGGCAAAAATGGGCAGGAAGAAGCCGCCGGGGACGGTGGAGTTCATTGTGAGTAACCCAACACGCCACCCTTTTTAAATAGCAAGCTGCTAAGCTATCCTTTTGCATCTTTCTGAGCTGCGTGTATTTATGACGCCTCGACGAGCCTGGTTTCACAGAGAAGCGGCTCTGTGGTTACAGGTGGGACCTGACGATTCCATCAACAGCATCGCGCTTAAATTCAACATCACCCCCAACAAGCTGGTCCAGCTGAACAAGCTCTTCGCCCGCAGCGTCTACCCCGGCCAGGTGAGAGGGCTGAAGCCGCCCGATCGCGCCGGCTTCGCATCATCATTGGAGATCATTAGCCGGCTATTTATTGGCTGTCCTCCGCCCATTGCAGAAGCTGTATGTCCCCGACGTCAGCCAATCAGAAACTGACCCGAAGGCTCCGACTCCCGACGCCTCCTTTACCAACGGTGTTCCTGACAGGCCGTTACTTGTGAGTCAAAATCAATCTGGGATGGCGCCGAAGAGGCAGAAATCTTAGAGATAAGAGGTTTGATGTTAATGTCCCCGTGCCGCGTTTGTTAAATTGTCGCTCCTGGGTTTATGAGGATCGCATCCTAACACAAGTTTGAGTGAACACTTTTCAGGGTCTTTTGTTTGTGGATAGAAGCCTAAGTGGCGTCGATCGCTGCGGTTTGTTTTATTAACGGCCACCTTTGCGCACGTGTGACCGGATTTGTCTTGAAACTTGTTTCAGGATTGCACTCAAAGCTGCCGGCCAGCGAAATCCATCCGCCGGGAGTTCTCCCCCAACTCTGAGGATGAGAGCCCGGCAACGGTTAAGTTCATTAAGATGAGCTGCAAGTACTTCACTGATGGCATGGTGAGAAGCTCAGGTTTGCTGACACCCGGTTATCTAGGCGAATGCTGACAGATACTTTTATGTTGGGAGCTCAAAGGTAACATGTAGCAAATGATCCCGTTATTGTTTTTATACATTTAATGTATAATTGATGCTAACATCTTCCTGTCTGTTGCAGAATCACAGCTGACTTTTAAATATCCTCCGGTCTGGTTTTTAAAAAGCTTTTTTTTTTTTTTTTTAAACATTCTTTCATATTTAATGTGTCCTTTCGCAGGTTTTTCTTAGTTAATCTTTGGTTGTGATTTTCCTCCCAATAATTGCAGTAAAAATTACTCAAAGAAGCTTTTCTCTTATTGAGATTTTTAATGTCTACGTGACTAATGGCAAAGAAATATAAACGAGTGCCTGAGGTTTTGTATTCAAATGTGTATCTCATTGATTCCTTAACAACCTTTCATTTCATCCCTTTAACAACCAGCTATACATTTTCTATGTTTTTTTAAACATTTGTTTCAGCTACTGTATTATTATGAATAATATGTATTCTGATAATTATACGTGCAACACTTCATTCTCCTTTTTTTTATGTGATAAAAGAAAAGTCCTGAGGCAGATTTGCTAAGAAGGATGTTTTAGTCGGCGGTTGTAAATAACAAACAGCACTTGTGAGATTATTTAATTAATCTCTTCTAAAATTATCATTCTGTAATAATCTATCTGTCCAAATTACTAGAACGGACCAGCAACAATGTTAAAGGCACACATAGCATGCAGAGACGCACACAAAGGCAAAAAGGATGCAAACAAAAGCACAATAGACTAGAATAATAGCAAGGTTACAAAAATGGAATGAGTATTTTGACCCCTAAAAAAAAAAAAAAAAAGAAAAAGATAATTAGATATCCTGCACTTGAAATAAGATGATGGAGATGAATTGTTCTTATTTCAAGTGCAAAAATCTTATTCCATTGGCAAATAGTCTTATTGACCAGCTCAATTCAAGGAAAAATAGACACATTTCAAGAAATTTTTACTTACTTTTAGTTCCCTTTTTGCAATGCTCATCTAAGCAACTTCCTCTCACCTGTACCCGGGCTGCTGCTCCAACAAGCTACACCGTACAAGATGGCTGATGCCACCATAGAATCAAAAAGGGTCTTCAGGAGAAAATGCACAATTTATACATAAAAAACATGTTTATATTATATTATGTTTATAAATTAAGGTGAGCTCTGACTCTTCTAGTTCAAAGGTCGATACAGGTAGCCCTTCATATGACACAGTACCGATGAAGTAGCTCTCAACTTCTCAAAGGTTGGTGATCCCTGCTCTAGTTTCTTCAGAATCCATATTTAAAGTAAGACTGTAGTAGAATGATGTCATAAATTCAACATAAACTTTTGTATTTATGCTGAAAAATGGTCTTTAAAAGACTGAGTGAGTCTTTTTAGACTGTAAGCAATAACTTCAATATGAATGTAGGAGGAGCTCGCTGATTTGACAGCAGAGGTGCCGCCCTCGCAGCAGCTCCTGGTCCTGTCATGCTGGAGCGTTGAGAAATCAAAGTGCACTAGTCTATGGTGTATTTTCTGCAAAGTGTCTCTGAGATAAAGTCCCGAGTGACGTTGCACGAATTGCTGGTTTCCCTGTCTTAGGGCGTGGTCGGGGGCGTGCTAATTGTGACGCCCAACAACATCATGTTCGACCCCCACAAGTCGGACCCCTTGGTGATCGAGAACGGCTGCGAGGAGTACGGCCTCATCTGCCCCATGGAGGAGGTGGTCTCCGTGGCGCTGTACGACGACGTGTCCCGCATGAAGCTCAAAGACGCTTTGCCATCGTAAGAGTTAACCTTTTTTTTTTTTTGTTGTCTTGCCGTCCTTCCAGGCCGTCACTTTTACTCCTCCTTCCTTCCCCGTCCTGAGTCCAGCTCAGCTGTCACTTGTCCCCGACTGTCCGTTCTGACTGTCTCTTGGTAATGCTGCGGTTCAAACCTTTTGCCTCGGTGGAATTCATGCCGTCTTCATTCAGAGACTTTTCGTTTGTTAAAAACATGTCTTGTGTTGGGAGTTTTTGTTGCCTCACATCACATTTGTTGTTTTAAGTTGGGTGCAGTTTTTAATTTAAGTTGGTCATGTTCTTTTTTTTTTTTCTCTGTCCATTTTTTCCCTGTACTTTTTTTTTTTTTCCCCTCCTTCCATCCTGTTTCCTGTCTTTGTGATGTCCCGTGTCCTCGCAGAGACCTACCCCAGGATCTCTGTCCTGTCTACAGGCCTGGCGAGTGGGAGCAGCTGCCATCGGAGCGGGAGCTGAACCCTTTCAGTCGCTACGAGGCTCTGGTTCCAAAACAACCGATAGTTTTGGATGACATTGAATCTACGCTTTCTGAAACTGGTAAGATGTCATCCGAGGCGGATATTTGCCACCATTTTACCCTTATTGTGTTGTTTTACTCATGCTTTCTAATCTTTGAACAGCCCACTAAAAAGACTCTTTTCTCACTGGTAGTGATAGATTAAAGGTGCTTACATCTACTTTTAAAATATCTGACCTTATTACAAATATTTGATGGTACCACCTTCCTGTCTGTTACAGATTCACAGCTGACTTTTACATATCCTATCTGGTTTTTAATTTTTTTTTTTTTGCCATTCTTTCGTATTTCATGTGTCCTTTCGCAGGTTTTCTCTTAGTTGACCTATGGTTTTGATTTTCCTCCCAATGATTGCAGTTAACCAAAATAGCTTAAAGAAGCTTTTCTCTTATTGAAGTTTTTCATGTCTACTTGACTAATAGCAAAGAAATATAAACGGGTGCCTAAGGGTTTGTATTCCCATGTATATCTCTCCTATTGTTCCTTAACAATCTTTAATATCTAGTTGTTAAAGGGATGAAATCAGAGATTATTAATTGAAGCTTGAGTTTAGAATTACTATAATTTTTATTACATGTTTTTTAGATAATAATCTCCCAGTGAAAACTTTAGGCAAATCCAACACCAAAATTGAGCGTATTGTTTAATGTGGTTAAACACCTAAATTGTTTTGTGACTTTGTAAACCCTTTTTGCTAAGAGGACAGAGGTCAGTTGTGTTGTGAAACATTTCAGGCTCGCTGCAAACCTACTCCTATTTGCACGATCTCTTCAGATCTGTTGTGTCCAAACTTTTTTCCACCCGGGGCCAAAAATCGACAGGTTGACTCGTGGGATACAAAACGTTTTTCAATTAAAAGTGAAAAAAAAAAACATTTATTTTGGCTTTTAATTACTTTACTATCTGCTCAACAATTAGGTAAACATGCAATATTTTGATACAAAGTTAAAAAGTAGTCCGATGATTGTCTTTAAATAAAAACTTTCCAGGATGGTAAATGACTGCAGAGCTTAAGCATAATGGCGGTTTCACCCGTGTGCCTTTTTATAAAGGCATACGATTTCCTACATTTGTTCTTGGCAACCCGAATGAAACATACATTTTTTTTTTCTCTGAAAACATTTAGCCGGGCTGCAGGAATGGATGCGACCCTGTTTTGATTTCCAGTCAAATTTGCCTGGATGTTTGCGTTGGTGACATTAAGATGAAAACGAACAAGTTTTCAGTAAAAGACAAATACTGTGTCATATTGAACCTCCTCTGTTTTATGAAGATTTTTAATTTAGCTGTGAAAATCTCACCATGATCCTCTGCACGAACCACCTAGGGTGCTGGGCCAGTTTAGTGTCGTTCAGACTGTGTTTGGGGGGAAATGATCCCAACATATTCAAAGGGCCTGTGGGCAGGGTCCGAAATTAACAGTCGCCAAATGCGAGTCAATTTCCCGTTTGGCGAGTGAATTTCAGAGGGCTAGCTGCCACATGGCGAGTAAATGTTTGTACCAAATAAATTAAAAATAACATAAAAATAACAAAACCCATCTGGGCTGCGGATGATCCGTTCACAGCTCTGTCCATCCAGAGCTTAGTCTAAACTCCGCCTTCTGCGGAGCAGGAGTTATGGGGGGAGAGCAGCTCCCAGATAAAGCCTTCATTCAGAGCCAGTCATGGCTGCACGCTGGATTAGAAAACAGATCTGCTAACCAGATACAGTCTAAAACACCAATTGGTCTGTTTATACGTTTCGCTCTTATTTATTCTGCATTTTTTTTAACTACGTGCGCTGTGTTTCTGTGCTTCACCGCTCTTACTGCACCCCCCCCCCCCCCCCCCCCCCCACCTCGGAGCCAGGTGCTTTTATCAGCGGCCAGCCTTCAAAACCTGAATCACTACGTTTAATGTCCTTCCACTCGTACCAAAATGTCCCAATTGAAATCAATAGGAGAGTGAGTAGCTGTGTTTCATGCTCTTTTATTTTTAACGACACAGAACCAGTGGTGCTTCGGTGGGCTGCTGCCTTGCACTTGAATTCAGGTGCGCAAAATTACGTTACATGTAATTTAGGTGCGGACTTTTAAGGGTCATTTTAAGGAACTTGTAACATCAGGGGCTTCAGCTCAGACACATTTTTCCTTCTCTCCCCTCTAAAGGAGCCCTTTACAGTCTTCATTTATGCATTTTCCCCACTGTTTATCCAGCAGCTGGATCAGCGTAAAGACGCAGCGTGAACCCCTGCGTGCTTTAAGTGTGGCAGCTGAGGGAAAAATGTTGGACCGTATAGGCTTGATGAAACTCTGTCTCATTCACAATTGAGACCAACATGGATAGAATAATGATAATCTGTAGTGTTTTTTATTGCCTGGATGTGAATCTGATAATTCATATTGTGCCTTTTATAATAAACTTAATATTTTCCTATCAAAGGTAGGAAACAAAGATTTCTCTTCCAGGGTCCAGTCAGCCACGCCCCCAACCACGCCCCCCAAAAATTTACATAATCTCACTCTTAATTTTTGGTAAAAATTGAGAGGTCTGGTGAGGATTAATATTTTGGCCGGTAAAAAATATGCCTGGCCGGTTGATTTTTACATCTACCGGCCAACTTGGCCGGTGAATCAGGAAGTTAATTTCGGACACTGCCTGCGGGCCACACTTTGGAGCCTCGTGCTCTGGACCGTCCTGACTCCTGGGTCCTCTCTTGCAGTCTTTTCCTCAGCTCCCACCACAGGTTTTCAGGTTTCCATGCTGAGTCTACCAGGAGTTGATTAAATATGTCCCAGCATTTCAAAGAGTTCATGATACCCTAACAAGGCTCCCTGAGCTTTTGGAAAGCAACCAGGCACACAAAATCACAGATCCTGTGGACATAATGTGCAAATTCACACATTCATCCTTTGTTTCACTCCAGACCGAAAAGTTTTAGTAGCATCTGACCAAAACACGCGGCTCCAGTTGAGTTTATTAAATTCCTCACATTGAAATGTATGATAAAAAGCTTTGCCCTTCTACCCAAATAAGATGTTTCACGTTGAAAGGATCTAATCTTGTTATGGAGATTTGATGAATAAATAGGCTCAAATTAAAGGTTGGCTTTTTCTGCGCTTCATTTTTAATATTTTCACCAGTTGAACAGGAGTTTACTGTAGATGTCGAGGGCTTTAAATTAACATATTAATATATTAATGTTTTTACTGATTGTTCCCAGTGAGTACAGAGGGTGAGCAGACCGAGAAGTCTCCCTCAGATGAAGGATTTACCGAGCTGGAGCCCACTGTCAACGGCAGCACTGAGGAGACAGAGGGGACCTCCTCCACAGCACTCTGCAGAGACAATTCCGCACTCGTAGGACCAAGCTGTCCGAGCCAGCAAGATTCCCAGTACTGCTCACTGCTCAGTCGAGCTAAAGGGAGGCCGGATGACGAAGAGGACGAAGGCGTCGCTCAGAACAGCTCCATTGAGGATGGGGAGTCCACCCAGTCCGCCTTAGAGAGCGAGAAACAGGGCAGCTTGGGAAATAAACACACGAGCCGGCAGGGAACTGAAACCAAAGATGCAAACTCCGAAGGACCCGAGGAGCTGCTGAATAGTGGGGGTGATAAAACATTCAGGAGGCTGAGTCTTCAGGAGGCTTCAGACGCTCAGGGAGGGTCAGGTCTGGGGAGGCAAACCCCAGACCGACCAGCAGAGGGCGACGCAGTCAGCGTGGAGGACAGACAAAAGAAAACCCAGGAATCGGAGATGAGGTCCTGGCTGCTGAAGAGGATGCAGATTCCAATCGAGGGTATGAATGACTCTGAGTGTTTTTATATGTTGAATGTATGTTGCATCTGAAAACTAAAGCTGGGAGGTTTTAATCAGTGAATTGTGTAAAGTTAAAGTTGTGCCATTAAGAAGTTGCAACTTTTTTTTTTTTTCCTGGACAGACATGCTTATACCATCGGAGGAGAAGAGCAAAAATCCTCCCATGTTCCTCTGCTTCAAGGTCGGGAAGCCAATGAGGAAGTCCTTTGCCATCGGCATGACCTCCAGTCCCGCGCCCTCAGTCAGGGGCCGCGAGACGCAGCCAGAATACTGGTTTGCTGTTCCCCAGGAGAGGTGAGATTAACACAAAAACACACCAGAAATGACCTTGTTAAAGTAAAAAAAACACACAAAAAAAACAGCTGTTTTTTTCAACGATAATTGATTGAAAGGAGTAATGTGTGTGTTTCAGGGTGCACAATCTGTACTCCTTCTTCGTCCAGTGGTCTCCTGACGTGTACGGGAAGGAAGCCCGTGAGCAGGGCTTTGTCGTGGTGGAGAAAGACGAGCTGGATATGATCGACAACTTCTTCAGCGAACCAGCGTCATGCAGCTGGGAGGTGAGGAAACCGTGCCACCATCAGTTTGTGGGTTTTCCGACTTGTCAAACAGAAATATTCTTCTACACATCGATCTCATTCCGTTATTTAAAAAATCTTTTCTACTTCTAATTGCCGCATCTTGTAGATCATCACCATTGACGAGGCCAAGCGTAGGCAGAGCTTTGGCAGCTGTGACAGAGACTCTTCGCTCGATGCCCTGCCCATGCTTATCGAAGCCAGCGATCTGCTGCAAGACACGCACATTGAAAAGGTAGTACACATGCCGCAGGTGTCCACCACACAAGTCAGAAAGACTTGGATTTGAATTGCAGGTTTTCAGAACTACAGCTATGCTTTAAATGCTGTGGCTGTAACGCTCAAGGCAAGGCAAATTTATTTGTATAGCACATTTTCAGTACAAAGACGATGCAAAGTGCTTTACATGATTAAAATATAGGAAAATAAAACAATAAAAGCGAGTTGGAATAAAAGGTATAAACAAAACATGGCAAGATAGAAACTTAAAGCAAATATTAAAAACAGTTGGACTACAAAGTTGAACTAATGATGTTTCAGTAAGTTTAACTAGAACAGTCGAAGGCAATTTTAAACAAATGTGTTTTTAATCTTGATTTAAAAGAACTCAGGCTTTCCGCACTTTTACCATTTTCTGGAAGTTTGTTCCAGAAAAGTGGAGCATAGGAACTAAATGCTTAAGGGTTACGAGTGATTCTGCGAGGTACTGCATTTCCCATAATTCATGGTCCAATGGTGGGTTCTCTTCCCTTTCAGCTTGCCTGTCGCCTGCCGGCCCGCGTTCAGGGCTATCTGTGGAGACTGGCCTACAGCACTGAGAAGCACGGTACCAGTCTGAAGACTCTGTACAGGAACCTGGCAGATGTGGACAGTCCTGTGCTGCTGGTCCTCAAAGACATGGATCAGCAAGTAAACAGCCCTACAAGAAAAAAAAAACATATGAAATTCAAAAAAAGAAGTGGTGTGATTTCTAGGTGTTTTTGGTAGTTTAGTAGTAAGATGATTCTGTTTTGTCTTATCACAGATATTTGGAGCTTTTTCAACTCATCCCTTCAGAGTTAGTGAACATTTCTATGGCACTGGAGAGACGTTCCTTTATAGCTTCTGCCCTGAAATTAAGGTTTTTGCTCAACTATTCTAACAAACAAAGCCCTAAAATCTATACTTATCCTTTAAATATGAATTTCTGACGTACTGCGGTGGGATTTCAGGTGTACCGCTGGACAGGGGAGAATTCCTACTTCGTGAAAGGCAACACTGACTCTCTGCAAATGGGAGGAGGAGGGTGCGTGCAGCTACCGCGTGTTCCCTTTGATGGCTTTACTGTTGAACAGAAAAGCACATTTTAATTACATCCTGACCTTTTGTTTCCTCTCCACTGCAGCGGCCATGTGGGTCTTTGGCTGGACGGCGAGCTGTACCGAGGCACCACCACCAAATGCGCTACCTTCAACAATCAGCCACTTTCCGCCCAGCAGGACTTCAACATCCACAGCCTGGAGGTGTGGACCTTTGAATAGCCTCATCTGCTCGAGCTCCAAATATATCCACACATCTTGAGTCATTTAATAAAAAAAACCAAACAAAAACACTCCCAAGTCTGTTATGCGTCACTTGGAGACGGGCCTAGCCACCGAATGAATGATACGCAGCGTACTGCGATGCAGAAGCAGACGGAGAAGCTGAGACGTTTGTTTTCTGCAGCGAGCCTCGCGGAAAGTTTACATCTGGTTCAATATACATCCAACCGCGGGTGGAAGGGTGGAAAAGTGGCTTCGGCTCATCTGCTGCCTTACAAATAGAACAGCGGCTCCAGCTTCCTCAGCATGAAGGCCGCCTCGCCGCCATGACCTTAGAGAGAGAGGCGAGAGGAAAGCTGCTTGTTGACTGCGGGCCTAAAATTCAGACGGGCCGAAATGCTAACATCAGCGTTCACGTTATCTCCAGTAACACCAGAC
Organism: Fundulus diaphanus; assembly: GCA_037039145.1. Taxonomy (NCBI): domain Eukaryota; kingdom Metazoa; phylum Chordata; class Actinopteri; order Cyprinodontiformes; family Fundulidae; genus Fundulus; species Fundulus diaphanus. The sequence goes on along the minus strand of CM073142.1, from coordinate 28,094,911 downwards.
GAAGGTCAATGTGAAGGAACAGAAAGTCTCAGAATGTTCCGGGGTTACCCTCGCAGAAATAACACCAGTGTTGACAATATTTGTGTGTTTGACAATGTACACATTTATCTGCTGAAGAAACTCGTTTTTTATTATTATTATTATTGCAGCAGTACGCTTAAAACCTGAGGGGAAAGTGAAAATGACCCAGGTTAATTTTAAACTACGCCCTCGAATAGCTCAAATGTTTACGTTGGACGCTCTCGCTTCCCCTTTAGTGACGACTTGTTTTCCTCTGGTGAGGAGTCCTAAATGGAAGGAATGAGCTGCGTTTTGCTCCCAATTGAACAAATCTGATCTAAAACTACCGCTAGATACAGAAACAAGTTTGCAAAGACCAAATATTTGTTTAGTATTTTATAAGAATATTTTTGGATTTTATTTTTATATATTTTGTTTTTTTTTATGAGATTTTTTTTTTTTTTTTTTTTTTGGGGCTTTTTGTTGTTGTTTTTTTAACAATAGTTCCTATATGTCCTTAATTTTATGTTCCAAATTATTATTATTTTGTTTGTTTTTTTGGTCGTTGTTGAGCCATTTCGCACTACAGGAGGCACCCGACGCTGCCATTGTGGCCCTTGGTGATGAGCATTACTTTCATATTGCTATTAAATTGTTACTGATTGTAGTCAAATCTTTAACCAGAGGAGGGAAGCTGCCTGTCCAACTGCGACTTGCTCTCTGCGTTAGTCAAACATAGGTGGAGAAGGGATCATCTGTTATTGCACTGTGACATGGCACTAACTAAACAATCAAATCTACTAACACAGAAGTGAAACTTCTCTTTGTATCTGATGCAGGCTCGTATTGCATGAACATGCGGTACGGCTACAATCCAGCACCACTACCTGTCATACTCTGTCACACTAATGCCAGTAAAATGCTTCGTGTGAAGCTGAGCGTTATTATTTCAAGCTGGTTGGTGTTGTAACTGTGAATGCTCCCCAAGTATTATTTCCTGTGAATCCAAAACTGCTGTGTTCTGTGATGTCACCAAGAAGCTATTTATTGTGTTGTTATTGCCACCACTTCAAGCTGAATAAATGTTAAACATATAACATAAATATAACAATGGGCTGGTCATGTTTTCAAATTTGTCAAAAAGTATAAATAGTTTTTACTGTTTTAAGTCCTTGAATGAAATTCTGCTATTTACTGACATTTTTTGCTTTTTTTATCGGACAAATATATCCAATATATCAATAACAATGAAAAAGGTAATGCACATATTTGGACAGATAACGCAATAATAGAGTATTGATAGAGCTAGGTAAAGATATATAATTAAAAGGGTAACTCACTCCCAAATAAAAGTATATAAATTAAAATAAATAATGGTTTTGGGAAGTTTTTGCAGTGAGAAATACATTTTGTCAATCTTTATTTTTTTAATTCTGGATTTTTGCATATATTATTATTAAATGTATGATGTGTTCAAGCCGGCAATTTTCTGAGTTACTGTAATGGCAAATGATCTTTCAGTTTTAGTGAGTATATACACATATAATCTTATAGAAAAAGTGACACTCAAGATCATTCCAAAAAGTTCTGGTTATATCACAACTAGGTATAAAGATGTTTTGTGTTTGTTTACTTCCTTTGTTTTTTTTGTGTGTTTGTTTTGTTTTGCTTTTTGTTTTTTTTTTACAAAAATTGTAGGAGTCATTTTTTGTGCTACGTAATAATCCTCTGATAACCGGTATCGTCATCTTTACAAAGATTGTTTCGGAGAAGATGCATCACTCTGTAGATTAAAATCAGATGTTAACTCGGAATTAGCTTTAAGAAGGCGTTCAAACCAGTTCGGGAAATTCAGGGCAAATGGTATAAGTTAACTAAAAATCGTTGTTTAATTTTGCTCTAAAAGTCTTTCTAAGATAGTTTTTAACCTAACTTGAGCTCCGCGCACATTTTAGAAAAATCTCCGGAGTATCAACGCTTCGCATGAATAGCCGATCTTTGGCAGACATTTAGTATGGAACGCGGAACAAAAACACCAGCGTTCAAAGTGAAGTCAACCCAGCCCCGTCTGTCAACCCTCAACTATGGCGACACATGAATTAAAACCTAATGACTTTGATGAATCATGTATTTTCTGCCTTGTTGCGCACAACAGAGACGAAGAAACCACAGTTATCAAGCAGGTAAGTCATTGTAGTAGTAGATCATAAGCCTCGATCCATTAAATAATTTAAAGTGAAGTTCCTGGTATAAGTAGTCTAGATTATTGCATCCACGATTGATACGTAGTAACTTGCGGTATTTAATTAATTTCAGGAGAATAAATAACTTGTTCTGAATTTGTCTTTTGGTTATTTTTGCTTAGGTGGCTATTATAAATTTGTATTAAAAGTAAAAGTAAAAAATAAGTTGTTTGCAATGGTAAGGCCATTTAATTTTTTTATGTGTGTCTTGTTACTGTGCCAAACCTGTAGAATCAAGAATTAAATAGAACTTGTCTGACAGTATGAAGAAGCATAAAATACCTCAAAGAACTATTTTCTTTGCTTTTTGGGACTCCAGTGGACAACAGCGACGTCAAGGTTGTGGTTGGACCAGAACACAGACGGGAGCTCGAGAGGCGCATGATGAATGGAGAATGATTTATTAAATAAAGAAGGCTGACAAAATAATACAGGGACCAGGCATATAACACAAATGAAGCCAGGACAGGGTAGGATCACGGATGAAGACGGAGGACCTGACAATGTGTCTGACAGAGTGGGCTGAACTTAAAGGGAAAGCGATAGAGGGCAACTATAGGAAGATAATAAGGCACAGATGAACTGAGTTATATGATTAGGCTGACTGAAAAGAGGGGCAATGAACTGTCAGGTGCAGGGAACATGAGAATGGGCCAGGCGTAGGAAGAATCTAGCTATACTGAGAAGGATCAAATAGAATTACAGAAATAGAGGACCATAAGCTTGCTAAATGAATACTAAGAAGGAACAGGTCTAACAGACTACATAACTAATAAAGGACATAGCTAAACAGGCCAGAACTAATCTAACCAATACCTGAATATACGATTAACATAAATGCTATACAGAAAACTAAACAGATGATTACATGAGGATCTAGGGATGAACATAGCAAAATAACTGAATGCAGGATCCCCAGGGAGCTAAAATAAGTAATGACATCCCTGCGGATCCTGACAAGTGAAGCCTTCCATCCTCAAATGGAGAAAAGAGGGAAGAGTTGTCGGCCTATAAGATTACTTAATAGCATATCACATCTCTGCCTCATTCAGGTTACAAAAAGACCCCGAAAAACTCCTGTAACATTGCAGGCCTTTCTTGTCTAAAGGTCTCTGTTGTTGGGTCAACCTGTACAGAGGCTGAATAAAAATAGCATTCATGGAAGACTTCCAAGGCCAAAGCCCCTGCTGACCATAAAGAGCACTAACGCATGTCCCACGTAGAAATAAATAAATACAAAAAAGCATTTTTATGAACAGCTTTTGGGAAAATATTCTGAGGACTGATGTGACAAAAGTTCAAAAGTTGGGAAGGTCTGCGTCATCTGGCCTAGAAGCTGCAGCATTTCAGAAAAAGAGTTGAAAACGGTGGTGGTGGTGTGATGGTGTGGGGCGGCTTTTATCACCTGAACGACTTGCAGTGTTTTATGGATGGATGAATTCTGCTGTAGAGTAGAGTAGAAATTCTCTGAAGGAGAATTTCTGGTCATCAGCTGAAACTTTTTGGGTTATGTAGCAGAACGACGGTCCGATGCACAGCTGCAAGTCCACCAGGAAGCAGCCGCAAGCTTGATTTGCCGTGTTGAATCACGGTGAGTGAGCAGAGTAGTTATGCCACGGTTCGGCCTTTTGAGGTGAAGGATTTTTCAACCCCCTCGTCCTCGGAGGTTGGGGGAGACTTGTAGAGCCCAGCTGGCCAGAGCCTGATCAGTTTGAGCTGCTGGCTCAAGGTGCTGATTCAGTGAAGCCCGAAGCCGGTGCTGCCGAGGCAGAGGAGGACAGGATTGCTCCAGTGACGTATTATATTTATCTCCCGCTTTGTAATCCAGGCGGGATCACCGGCAGCTTTGCGCATCATGATTCATTTTTAATGTGGACACGAAGCGTGGTTGATCTTCTCTTTGCTCTGACTGTAGCAGGCAGCTTTTAATATGAGGGAAGGCAGAGAGGGAAGTTCACAGCAACCGTAGTGAGGTTAGTTCTAACATGGACAGCGGACATTGGCGGAGAGCGAATATCCAATGCCCAACCTAATACTAACTTCTCCGCGGTCCCACAGCAGCCCCGTCCCGGCCGCCTCAAGACACTAACGGCAGAACAATTGGTTGCTTTCACATCAAGTCACCAGTAACACATAACAAGTTGGTAGATTTCTTTGTATTTGCTTTTTTGAAAAGTGCAACAGTGCTAGGAGGCAGTGCTGTGGAGGCACAACATAGAGGGAGCTGTGTTGTTGTTTTTTTTTTTAAGGAGCTGCTTTTATAACCGAGAGCAGCAGAGCTACCAACTTCACAGTCTCAGAATTACGTCACAGCCACCGAAAGCAATGTTGATTCGAAATTCAATGTAAGACCACGGGGCACCACACTGACGATTTTAGACACAACAGCAGGATTTCAACAAATATGCACAAATGTTTCAAAAATAATGACCAGGATATGTAGGCAGTGGTATAAGACAACCATGTTAACAGTTTATTGGCAAAAACAAAAGTTAATTTGGGGGTGAGTTACCCTTTAAGTCAGTGTGAAGTTACACAAGTGAAGTGAAACCTGTTCTTAGATGTGTAATACGACTGGCAGCAAACATTTTGTGTTACATTTTCATTACTTACTACGGTGGAGCCTGCCATTTTGTTTTAGAAGCGCTTTGAATTCAGGTCTACGTCCAGATGAGATTATTGAAATAAAAGCAAGTTTTATAATTTCAGCAATTTGTTTTTATGAAACAAAAGGTAAGAGAATCGATTAATCGGATTGGATAAAAAAAAAAAAAAAGAAAGAAACAAATCGGAGATTTTTTATTTTTAAGCCATGTCGCCCAGCGCGGGTGACAAGAGAGCCAAAACATTTCACTGCACCGTAAAGTGTTTCCTTTCATAACATCTGTTCATTTCACCCCTCGGCAGGACAAGGAGCTGGTTTGTTTCAAAGACATTTTTCCCGCCGCGCCTCATCACTACCTGGTTGTTCCTAGAAAGCACATTGTCAGCTGCAAATCTCTGAACAGAAGAAGCATTAGCCTCGGTCAGTAACACGTTCTCCTTACCCTCGTTCTATGGTGTCTTCATAGATCCTGCTCAAAGCCACAAAACAATGCAAATGCTCTCTAAATCTCTTGCATGTATCTCATCCTTTCTGATGTTGGTTGACTACTGGTAATCTTTTTTTTTTTTTTTTTACCAGTGGATGCTAACACTAAAGCAGCTACACACGTTCAGCGAGTATTAATTATTACGGTTTCAAAATAAAAGTTGAAAGCACAATGTTTATTCGCACAACTACTTTCAGCCAATGAGGTGACATTTCTTTATCTTATGAAATGCCTGCCAGAAAATAACAAGTCATGTGTTCAACAGTGGAGAGGATGGCCAATCTTGGGAAAGAGGTGCTCCGTGACCAGGGGATCACAGATATGAAGGACGTGAGGTAGGCGAAGAAACCGAAAGTGTGTTTATTTCCTAAAGCAAAGATTTGATGCGGCCGGCAAACGTCCCCTCCTTTTTCTTCAGCTTCTGTTGTTTTTTTTCCTCCTGCTTTTTTTTTTCACCCTGCAGAGTATATACATGGGGGGGGGGAATAAAATGTAAGTAAAAGATATTCTGAACGTAAAAACAGGCTAGCTTTGGAAACTAAAACAACAGAAATGAGACAAATATGTCAAAAACACGGCAAATGCGATAAAGGAGATGGTCATAGTGAGGCAATGAATTTAACAAAAATAAATAAATTACTTTAAGCATCCTCCTAACATTGAGACTGTCTGGGAATAATGGAATTTGTTTTAGTATTTTTCATGTCTGAATCTGTGTAAGAAAATGTCTTTAAAGACTCTTTTTCCTGTCCAGTTTCTAAAGGTTGTGGACCTTTCTTTCACCCTTCCTATTTATGCTCCTTCTTTCCTTCCTTGATTTCTATTCATTCATCCATCCATCCGTCATGTTCCCGTTCCTTCATTTGACTTTTTCTCCATTTTGTCCTTATTTCCTGTTATTATTCCTTAAACCCTACCATTTATCCCTTTGGTATTTCTCGTGTCCTTTCCTCTTAGTTGGTCCTCATGTTCTTCAAATTTCACTTTGTTGTGTCATTTCTCTGCGATGGACTGGCGACCTGTCCAGGGTGTATCCCGCCTCTTGCCCATTGACAGCTGGAGGTACGCACCAGCACCCCTCGTGACCCCAATAGGGATAAGCGTGTAGGAAAATGGATGGATGAATGTGTCAATTCTTCCTTTATTCATTCTGTGTCCTTCCTAATTTCCTTCTTTGTGTCCTTCCTTCTTTTCCGTTTGTCAGTTTCTGGTTTTTGCCGGTTACATAAAAAAAAGTTGTATTTTTTTGGTGTTTACCGGTTATTGGGAGTGAGTTACATATGAATCTAATATTTAGTGTGTAAATTAATGGGGAAGAATTGTTGTATCTTAGCTCGGCACCGGTGTGTGTTTGTCCTCCAGGTTGGGGTTCCACCAGCCTCCGTTCATCTCAGTGGACCACCTCCACCTCCATGTTCTCGCCCCGGCCAGCCAGATTTCAAGTTGCATGGAGTACAAGTTCACTCCAGGGACCGACCGTTTTATTATTGTGAGCTTGGCAGACACATTTTCTTCTTCACTGTTTTTATATCGTCATAATGTTTGATCACGTAAACATCAGTTATAACACAACGTAGATACAGTGATGTCTGCACTTTCTCTACCCTCTATCCAGGAAGAGTCCCTAAGGAAGCGCTTAGAGAAGGTGTCCCCACCAGTCTTCGTGAATTTTGAACAGTTTTTCGGATACCAGTGAGGTTACACATTCAACACTTAAAGGGACTCCAGTGGAGCAACACTCATCAACAGGAGTTTCACATCAACCTCTAAGGATCCTGCACCCGAAACTTAAGGCTGGTTCACACGGCAAGATTATAAAATAGTCGGCCGATTTTCAAAGCCTGAGAGACACCACGCGTAACGATAAAAATCCTAAATAAAACAGATTTGGTCTTACAGGGTGTGGTGTCCGGTCAGACGGCGAGCTCAACACACCACACGCGAACAGATTTCGCTTAAGATCGTTCAGATGTCAGCCGGGAAATCTTTCTCTAATTTTAAGGTGTGCACACTTAAAAAAAAGTGATCTTCATCGATTGAACTACACCCCTCCAACGACAATAAGACAGTTTCTATCACTACCGACAGCTCAGACTAAAAGAAAAAGGTCAATCTGTCACCATGAAAGTTATTCTAGGCCTTATGTCAAATTCATAACTGTTCTGAAAACTTGGATGAAAGAACTATTTTTAGATAAAGATTATCAAATTTTTCACTCATTGGACTAAATTTGTTCGCGCCATTTGGAGTCAACTATTGTAGAAGATGAACATTCTGTATGAGCCATATTATCCTGTAATTTATCAATAATAATAACAAGCGTTGAAATCCAGTTAAACAGCTTGATGCATTTTAACTTGCACATATGCAAACAACCTGATGTACAGTGGACATAAAAAAGTTTACACACCTCGTAAAATGCCAAGTTGTTGTCATGTAAAACAATAAAACTAAGATGCATCGTTTTGGCATTTTTCCCACTTTTATTGTGAAATTTCCTGTATTATTCAACTAGAAAATAAATTAATATGAGTGAGGAAAAAAATATGAATGCTGCAATAATTGGGGCTCCTCTTCCCTCCATTAAAGACATTTCATCGCAGCGCTGTGTGTCTCGAGCCCGTAACATCATCAGGGACCCCTCACACCCCCACCATAGACTATTCTCCCTGCTGCCCTCTGGAAAGAGGTTCCGCAGCATCCGCTGCAGGTCCACTAGGTTCTGCAAAAGCTTTTTCCCTGCTGCCATCAGACTGTTGAACTGCTGAAGTATAAAAACGGACTGTGTACCCCACTAGATTCGCTGATTTGCACATTTGTACATTTGCACATTGTATCGTATCCTGCAAAATTGCTGCTGCACCTTAACCGGAAACGTACTGCAAAACTGTGTACAATGCAACTGTCTACTTTTAAATCACTGATGCACCTTACTGCATATTTGTTTACATTTGGTTTTTATCCTGTAAGTGACTGCGATTAATCACTGCACTTTATCCTGTACTGTAATTCACTGCAAGGTATCCTGTAGAGTTACTGCAATCTTTCTGAGCTGTGTGAAAACGAAATTTCGTTCTGTATGCACTCTGTGTATACAAAATGACAATAAAGAAAGTCTAAGTCTAAGTCTAATAACTCGGATATGTGTAGTGTGTCAAGACAGCTATCAATAACTGGAGAGAAAAAGGAACAACAGTGACATTACAAAAACGGGATGTTCTTTGATAAGAAGACAAAAGGCCGGACAGGAAGGAGGCAGCAGTAATTTCCCTATGTGTAAAAAAGGACTTCAGTGATTCTCCATACAGGGCTGACTAGTAGGCCTGAAAGACAAAAGCATTTTCTTCCAAAGAAAACATCCAGGCCTGGCTAATATCAGCCAAAATCCTTTGGGAGACTGAGTTAATAGGGAGCAGGAACATCTAACACTGTAGATCACCGAAAGAACCCATATTGACCTTCCTGGAGGGCAAGGACCTTAAAAAGAGAGCAACAGAATTGACTTCAATTGAAGCATATTCGTCATGTTTGTGGCTGGCTCGGTAAAGAAACACAACAAATTATAAAAAAAACGACCAAAATCCTATTAAGAAGCACTGACAAGGTTTGAGAGCTGATATAGACTAACACTCTCCTTCCAGATTAACTTGGCATGGGTTATTTTGCAAAGAAAATGTGCCAGAAATGTCACCCTGTAGATGTGGAGAACTGGTGATTTCTGGGATTATTAGTAATAGTAGGGTTAAAAAATTAGGAATATACCTCTTTGTGTGTCTTTTTTATGGCAGGTGGGAGACCAACTACAAATGTGCGTTACCCCCACCAACTATCCTGGAGTGTGGACAGGAAATTAACAGAAAAAAAAGGGACACGATTTGAGCTTTTATTTTAATTTTAGCAGTTCCAAGAAAATTTTCAGTTGTGTAGTTTATATTCAGTTTATTCTTTATTCTTCTTTGAACTGTCTTGTATTCCATGAAAAAGTGTTTCTGGCAAATTGCAACAATCACACCACCCTATAATAGTTTTCCAATAGCCTTCAAGTGTTTTGTTTAGACCCGCGTGTGACCTAATCTGAAACGTGTAACGATCAACACTAGTTTTCTGCTTTTTCCTGTTTTTCTCGCATGCTCGACACATTTTGGAATGCTTCACGTAGGGCTGGATGATAATTCAGTAATGATATAAATCGATCGATAAACGTATCGATGATGGGGAAAAAAATGGTACATAAAAAGTTCAATAAAACAGTTTTCCTTCCTTTTGCATTCCAGCCTATCATGTAGGTTAATATTACATCCTCCCAGCTAATCACAACGCACACCCCTTCAAAGAGTTCAGAGAGCACACGTTTGCGTTCTTTTTCATTTTTTAAAAAACTTGCAGTTTTGGTAAAAAAAGTTAGTTGAATAAAGAGTGGAGTTTGAATTCAGTGTTTGTGTGTTCTGTATCTAAAAAATAGGTCGCTAAGCAGCAGCATAAAATGGCCAGGGCTGCACTTAAAATATATGCTTTGTATTTGTTGATATATATCGACATCGATCAATATAATTTCTATTTTATTGATATGCTTGCTTTTCTATATCGTCCAGCCCTAGCTTCACGGATGTCTTCCTGTGTCATTTTATGTTCCAGCATTGCTGCCAAATTTTTGGCAACATCAAAGATTTTTTTTTTATTATTATTATTATTTCATATGGGGGGTACATCAACCGTTCTTTCCGTCATGGCCGGGGCTTACGTTACATTCTTGGCATTCTACGTGAACGTCAAAGCGTCGCCGCTGTGCCGCGCTGAAGCCCCTCCCCTCCCCTCGTCAACAACTGGATTCCAGCTATCTGTGTTTTCGACAGCTAGCATCGCTAGCCCGCTAAACGATGCGTGTGGTCGTAACTAAGTAGCGTAAACTCGATGGACTTGTACTCCTTTCTTTGCGTCTGAGTCGCCCATGTAAGCTACTGGACGGGCGGCCGCAGAGAGAGCCGCCGGCGGGCCGTCCTCCTTCTAGCCTTCTCCGAAACGAGATTAGCGGCTATCGCTAGCTGGCTCGCTGACAGCTGCCTCGCGTTAGCTGCGTGCCTTTAACAGCGACGTGGCGAAGGTTTATTCGATAAAACAATGAGTCTTCTCTGACACCGGTGAGTCAGTTTAGTTTCAGTTCAATGTGTTTTAATTCGTTTACGTCATTTATTAAGGTAACGGCGCTAACCATCGGCTTGTTTTGTAGCCGCATCCACAGAGCCACGCCTGGACCATTTAAATCACTGCGGCCGCAAGACACTGGGGGGGGGGGACTTGTTTTGGCTGCAATGTTTGGGTTCAGAGTATTTAAAGCGTTTGCACTGTTTGTGGTTCACAGAGAGTCCCGAGGCCCTGTTGGTTGTCACTTGGGAGTTATCCGGACCCATTTCTCGCAAGGTGGGTCTCGGCTGACTGCGTCGAAGAGACGCCTGGTCGCGCACGCTGGTTTGGTTCTGCCAGATCTGCCAGTATGATGCCGGTGAGTGCAATGACCGCTGGGATCGTTTTGTAGCCTCATTAATGTCATCAATGTATGCTTAATTATACAGTGATGTAATGTAACTTCAGTGGATGAGATCTGCATGATGTCTTGTAAGCACAATACATGGAATGGCCTTTCAAATGGCACCGTGTGTGTATGTATGTATATATATATATATATATATATATATATATATATATATATATATATATATATATATATATATATATATATATATAATGTGTGTGTGTGTATATATGTTTAAATTAAAGCTGTAGCATTATAAAAAAATGTTTAGTTTTTTATGGCCCATAATTCACATTAAAACGTGTGGTGACGCGTAATATGTTCATCACAAAATGTTGCATATTTTCAAATGTATTTAAATATTACCGTTGATTTTTTTTTTTTTAGCAGTTATACAAAAATGTGTATTGTTTGTGCTGTCTGTCGGATGTTAAATTAAAAATGATTAATTTGAACATTTCAACTACCATTAGTGTAAATCTGGGTATGTTTCCAATCGGCATCACTAGGCACGTGAGGAATGAAAAAAAAAGTTTTCAATTTCAGTATGCTGTTTATTTTATTATGCTTCGACAAGACTTTGAAATTGAGTTAAAGGTATATAGCCATGTAATATGCTTATAAAGAAAAAAGACCAAAAACTGCTTGATCATGATAAAATAAGGTTATTTACACCAAGCCTCTATCTTAATAGTGTTTTGATGGACCTTTTTGAGCCGAAAAATTTGTTGCTCTCTGGCGCGATAAACAAATATAAACAGACGTGGCGACTAGGGCTGCAACAGCGAATTGATAAAATCGACAATTAAAAGCGTTTGCAACAAATTTCGTCATCGATTCTTTGTGTCACGCTAGTAATGCGTCACTCACCGTGTCGTGGAGCCGACCTGCAGGCGGTCATCAACGCTGGCTGCAGAGCGATGTAAACAAAGCAGTGGCGGGATTTTCAAATGCTGCTTATTTGTAGGAAATTCTGTAAATGATGAAACAGAGAAAACGACTCGAACCAAGTCCTCAAAAGATGGGGAGCATGTTGCGCTTCACAAAACCAAAGAATAAGTAACGTGCCATGTGACATGGCACGAGAGCTCCACAGTGATGCAGGAGCTGAAACAACATGGAGTCTTTGATGAGGGCGATAGGAGCTCAACAGCAGGGTAAGTCGTTACTATATCTGACATTTCCGTTTTTTCAGTGAGGAAACGCCGACAGCGCTTGGCTTGGGGCTGTGTGCGGAGTTCTGCGTGGCTGAAGTCGTGCTTCATGGTGCCACGTTAACGTCAGTCTGATGCGGCGTTTATTTGGGCTCAAAATAAAATAGTCCGACCGTGACGTGTGTTTACTTGCACCGAGATTTGTTTAAAGTAATAGGAGTTGTTGGATTTCCATAAAACAACCGCGGAAGTTTTATACCTCTTCGTGTGGAAAATAAAAACAACAACCAACGCAGAGGTGTGTTGGTACCGATTGTTCTGAGCGCACAGAATGGACCCACACCAGGTTCTGAGATGGTTGAGAACTCATGCTGTTGCTGTTGAGAGAGCGGGAGGAAATTATGATCCTCCCAAGATGTTCTGCGCTGCGGCTCCATCCTCCACACGCATGCGCTGTGAATTCATGAGTTAATCAGAACAAGTGTTTAGATAGACGCTGATTGGATTATGGATCATAAACCAGCCCTCTCAATCAGAATACAGTTTCATTCTGACGGTAATAATTTGTTCGTTACTGTAGAATACTATTATGTTTTCGTCATTGGTGTCAGAAAACCTTCTACCATGAAATACGGACTGTGCTAGTTGGCACAAAGTACCTCGTAGAACTATGTTATCGTCTTAACAGAAGTGGATAAACTTGCAACGAAGAACCGCCACTTATGGTTGAGTAATGCTAGTAATGCTCATTTCCAATCCTTAATTGTGTTGCTAAAAAAGCTTCAAACCCAAAGTTGCCTTTTAGGATTTTGGTTTTATATTGTATATTCTGATATATCAGTTGTATCAGTTTATTGCACAGCCTGCTTGAAGGTTAAGACTATTTACTGAGTTTATCAGCCAGATGTCATGCATTCTGCCCATTGCACACTTCTGGTTCCATGGACCAGATCTAGTTCACGCTAGATGGTATCCAAGCATTGCCAATAGTATCTGTAGAACCAGAGGCATACGCATCAACCAACATTTGTGGTATTCATTCAACACATTGACTGTACTCTCAACAAAACCAGCATCCTCAAACTGGATCAGGTTGTGAGCCCTAGGACTTCCATTTCATTTGTTTATGGTTTTATTTTCCCGAATTCTATGTTTTACAATGCAAGTAGATTTATTTCAGGGAAGTAAAAAATTTGAGGTAGCAACAAGGACTCAAAAGGATAGCATGAACTTCATGTGGGAATAATACATTTTCTATGTTTTTTTTTATTTTTATTTTTTTATGTTTGGTTAAAAACTGGCTAATTGACTTGGAAATATGAAATTTAGCCAAACGGTGGAGGTCGTCACTGTAGAATACTATTATACTTTTATCATTGGTGTCAGAAAATTTTCTACCATGAAGTATGGACTGTGCTAGTTTCATTTTTTATAGTAAAATTTGTCATATTCTGAATTTACGATAATTCCCAGTTCAAATCTACTGAAAAAAATAGGTTTAAAAACATATTTAGCTTGGTTTTATTCAAACAGAACATAAGTTAAGAGAATATAATGGTTTTTGATGTAACAAAAACAAGTTCTAGTTGGTCAAGTAGAACATGTTTTCACCACTAAAAATAGAAGAAAACTGACGGCATTCTCCCTTTACTTAAAAGGCCCTTTATGCTTGTGTTCTTTGTGTAGAAACCTACTGGCTAATCAACAAGTGTATTAATATGGATATCTTAAAAGTGCTTTTTTCACAACTTTATGTGAAAAAAGCACTTATTTATGTAATTACTATATATAATACATCAAAAGCATCTTATAAGCTTAATGAGGATATTTATTGTTGAAAATGCATTTATTCATGTAGCAATCTACTCGGCTGAATTTCTTTTGCTACATTTCAAATCAATAATCACTGTTTTAATGCATTTTGCCAGATAAGAATGTTCCTATCTCAGCTCTTGCTATTGGTCATATACCCTCTTCTATTTATAGAAAACATATTTTAACCAATAAAAGGAAGGCACGTACCTAAGGGAGTTTTTGTTGCTTGTTGTTTCTTTTTACTGTGTTCACCTGGTTTTAGCATGCTTTGTGGCGCGTACAATATGTCTGAACTCTACGGCACTAAGGCTTTGTTGAGAGCTTTTCAGTTGTCTGCAGCACTGAGAATGTGGCGCTGCCAGGTGTGACAATGGGAGGAGCTGATTTGTTCTCGCTGTCTAAAAGTTTCAGAGTACAACCTCAGTGAGGCTCCTAGAGCTTCAGGTGTGCAACGTTACTCTACGCTCGCTCCAGCGTTGACCTCCTCAGGTTGCATCCTGCGGCACCAACCGGATATCTCGAGTCAAAGAGTTTAGCCGAGCGGCGAGGGTCTCGGTTCTCTCGTGCGACTCGGCCAGCCAATGGGACCTGGGCAGATCTAGGACTGTGTCGCTGCGTCAACTTACTCCCTGTTGTTAAGGGCGGGAGGCTTTCGAGCTGAGTGGATTGTCAAGAGGCATTAATCTCACGCAGGGAAACTGGGAAGAGCGTGACTTAGAGGAAAAAGTAAACATTGTGTTTTACCCCCGCTCTCCCACTTCTGTAGAGTCGCTGGTTTAAAAGTGACACCAGCCGAGCCGCCACAGGGACATTTTATTAAAAGTGCCCGTCATAAAAAAGTAAAATATGCAGAGTTGAATGGAGGGTTATTACTGTTTATCCTTTTTTACCAAACCCAGTATGAGTAGTTGGAAAGAGTTGGGTATTGATTTATTTATCAACTCTACTAGTTTGAGGTGGCTGTCTCTTTTTTTTTTTTTTATTGCTTGAATAACATACATTATTGATTATGCTTTTTTTAAATGCTGTCCTAATGGACATTAGTCAGCCTTCACTCAGAAACAGTCCCTTTTATAAAGCACAGAAAAGCTATTGGTGGACTTTGACACCTTTTCCTTTATTCTTTTCGAAGACCTTGGCAAATATGCCGAAGTCTAAATGTGAAATATTTAGTGTGGCTGCATATTAACAAGCAAACCAGCTGAAATGGTCCTAGAACATTTCCTAATCAGCCAAAGCACGTCATAAATCAGCTTATTGAGAGTGGCAAGACTTCGTTGCAACTTTGTTTGGGTCAATCCAGAAGAAACCACGCCTAAACGTGTTTTTGTGGCTTGCATTACAATTTTCAGTTCATACTGTGGGTCTATTTTGGTGTTTAAATACAGAGCATTGTGTCCTCCTCCGGTGTCAAATACCACTTAGGTCCAAGCTCACCTACTTATAGATGTGCTTTCTTATGAGACCAGCCTGTTTAAAACTGTCCCTTTGATTTAATGATATGCTGCAACAAGTCCTAAGAAATGACCACAAATCGTGCCAAGCTTAAAATGCAATCTATTTACTTTAAATGTGTGTATAATTGTATGTTTGGAAGAAGTGTAGCTTGGTCAGCACACCGCCATGCAGGCACTCCTATTGTGTACCACAGTGTCGGCTGGGCCCTGAATTTTCTATCATTCCCACGCGTTACTTATCCTCCATGGTGTCATAATAACCTGTTTACACCATAGCGCCTCATTCCTTTGACTCACTTTTTGTTACAATGCAATAAATGCTGAGTTTGCAAAGCAGAGAAGTCTCAATGAATTTAACCAAATGCTAAAAATAAATTGTGTTTTCACTTTGAACAAGCAAAAATACATGAAGCAGTTGGCATATAAATATAATTAGTAAATCGTTTTTGTCTAGATATTTGGGATCCGAGTGTGCAAGTAAAGTTGTCACAGTTTGAGCTTGTTTGAAAATCAGATTTTTACCTGTTTGGCATTTGTCTTCATAAAACGACATTCATTCTCCTGCTTGTGCTCGCTTTGTTGTGATGGATGAAGGAAAGGGTCTGAAGGGCAAAAATTATATATATATTTTTTTTAGAGGGAGCGGCCATTTTGTACAATTGCCATTTTTCAAATTTTTTCAATTAAATTTTATTTATATGCCGGCGATTCACAGCACATGTCACTTTACAAAGTCAAATTCAATCAAATCATACAGATTGGTCAAAAACTTTCCTATCTAAGGAAACCCAGTAGATTGCATCAAGTCTTGACTAGCAGCATAAGCGTAGAGCCACAGTGGACAGTCGTCTGCATTGTTGATGGCTTTGCAGCAATCCCTCATACTGAGCATGCATGAAGCGACAGTGGAGAGGAAAACCTCCAGCAGAACCAGGCTCAATGTGAACGGTCATCTGCCTCGACCGACTGGAGGTTAGAGAAGACAGAGCAGAGACACAAAAAAGCACAGAAGCACACATTGATCCAGGAATCTTTTCTACGTTATACGGTAATAGCGGGTGATCTGTCTTCCCTGGATGGTGTCACAGCTAACAGAACGCCAGACCAGGTGTAGCTACTATGAAGAGAAAAAAGACAGAACATAAAGTTAAAAGCTGAAATAATAAACAATGCAAATTGGAGAACAGTAGGAGAACTCAGCAGAGTGAGAGAAATAGTCCCTGATGTCCTCCAGCAGCCTAAGCCTATAGCAGCATAACTACAGAGATAGCTCAGGGTAACATGAGCCACTCTAGTTATAAGCTTTGTCAAAAAGGAAAGTTTTAAGCCTAGTCTTAAAAGTTGACATTTTTCTTGAAATCTTGGTGGTTTTGTACCAGACTTATGGGTATATAATAGAGCTGTCTGACTTGGGACGTGCATCAGTTTGAACCCACCTTGACAATCAGGTGATGAAACAAGGACAGCCATTATTTTCAATCTTTAAATTATGTTTTAAATAAACTATTACATAAAATCCATTACTAAAAGTAACTTTCGATTGTTAGAAAAGGGACTGTAAGGTTCTGTTGTTGGTTTACTTGCCGGTTTTAGAATCACAGTCAGTGGAAACCGGGCGTAATACAAAATCTTCAGGCAGAGTTTTACTCTAAGATAAAGTAATACTTAATGTTTTATGATCTTTATGAATATTTCCGTACATCAGCTAAGTTCTACTGGGTCCATAATGGGTGTATGTTCATACCAAAGGGCAACAGGGTGGTATAAACTTCAAAAGGGTGAATTGACCCAAGGTATTTTACATTTGCTTGTTTATCCTGTCCATATTTGATGTGTTTGGGTTGCCTTTGAACCCGGTAAACATCAGCCTGAGTCATTACAGGTTTGGCTGCTTGTCATTGTTAGAATTTCAACTTGTGGATAAATAACTCTCCAGGTTTTTAGTTATTCCTCGGCTTTGAGGATGTTTCTTTCTTACCTTTAGGTTGCACAATGCTGCCTTCCACGTTCAGCCATGAAAAAAACAATCCCATCCCATTTTTTTTCTCACGACGGCACAGCTGCACTGAAAGTAGCAGCCAGAACCACATCCCAGCCGCACTTTTCAGTCAGAAACTCTTGTCGTTATCCTCCTCTGGCCTCTCTCCCTCTCTTGTTCCTTTTCTCTTTCTCTTACTGTTAGTTACACACTAGCTCACTCTGCCGCTGTCCATCCATCCATCCATCCCACTCCCCCCCCCCCCTCCCCGAACTGCACATCCAGCTCGTGTTTTTTTTTTTTTTTTTCCCTTTTCCTCCCAAGTCTCCTCTGCAGCACCTCTCTAATGCACGCACCGCTGTCGGCTTTAGAGGTCTGCTCGCGATGGCATAACGATTAAGTCTCAGCACTGCAAAAGCAGTAGCGCCATGATGAAGAGGTTTGTGAATATTATGCTGCGTGGCCTTGTTAGCCTCTCCAAGGAGAGCCCAATTTGGGCAAAGGAGCATCCGCCGCTGCCAAAAAAGAAGACGAAGAGGAAACGGAGGGCGGCGAAGAGAAACAAGAGTATGGGCAGACGCAACTTAGTGAGGGCGGTTGGTATTTCTCCTGTGGTCCTTCACCAGGATCTCTGGACTTCCTGTTTTCTGAGCTGCCGTTTGTCCTGCTGCAGATTTTTGATTATTATTATTATTCCTGTCATTTGTAATTTAGTTCATTCTTAGGTGATTAGGAATTAAGTTTGAATCAACACCTTGTTTTCGTGATTAGTTTGTGAGAAATTATAGGTTTGTTTTGAGTCGGTAGATTGGAATGACGTAGATTACAATATTATTACTGCAGTAAAACTAATTATTCTCAAAGATGTAAACGAGGAGGAAGGTGCACCATTGACCCTCACTGTCGGCTGAATCGGTGATTCTCTAAGTATTTTCCATGAGTAGATTCAGACTCCCTTCCTATCCTGCCCCCCATTTGGTGTTTTTTTTTTTTCTTTCTTTTTTTCCCCCCATTGTTGTCGTCATCCTATAATGGTCGCTCTTAAATTATCTGCAAAAGTTCACCTTATCCCAGTTGGAAGTGGCATCAAATTAAATGGGTCTTCTGTCAGATTTGTGAAAGGTGCCTGTGAACCTTTGGGCTCCTGGTCAGATTAGTCAGGCTTCAAAGAACAAGTGATCCCACTGGTTTATCTGAGCCGCTTCTGAAAATGTCAATGAATCCGATGGCTGCATCATTGAAATTCTGACTCACTTTGTCTCAGAAAATCTCCCGGAGTCACAGTTTAAAGGTAGCTCGGCGACTGGAATATAAATTATATATGACCGCCATGCTGAGCTGTAAATGGACACCGAAGCCATTTTCACAAAATGTGAATCATTTCAAGTGCAAACGTTGGGTTTGTGTCGTGCATAGTTTCACATTTATTTAATGAAGTGTGCGTTTAAAGTGAGACTCGTCACATCTAATAGAAAGCGACTCTTTAATCCTTTTTGCTGTGTGACATGAAGCCAAAAAACAGACAAGCTACCGACTACACCATATGTGCCCATAGAGGAGGTGAGTTTATATCAGTCACGTTTAAAGGCCTGTCGAGCAAATAAACCCTTTATTCAGTCCACTAAATATCATGATTATGGACTTTTTCTAATAAATTTAAATAAACAACAGTTTTTAAACCATTATTTTGCTTACATTACACCTCCAAAGGTTTGAAAATGTTCTTTAATCTAAAAGTTAAAAAGCTTGTTAGAGCGTAGGAGACCTCTGGAGGCTGTCATCGTCTCCCTGCATGTCCCAAAGGAGGACTTGGCGTTGCAGTGATGGTGGAGTGGGAGGAGTTTTCCTTCGCCTACGGAAGTCACAGATGACCTGAGCTTCTGGCGTCACGGACGGCAGATCACATAAATAAGCAATGATGAAACATGAACTACCAGACGTCACTTTCTGGTCAATACCCAGCCTGGGACTCACCGTATTCTGTAGATCCGTTGACTTCCTTCATTCGTTAAATACATAAATAAGTCAGTCACATTTTTAAAGCGGATGTTAGCCGCTCTTGCTGGTGGTTATAGAAGGCTATCTGGTGCTCGCCCTGCTGATGCGTGAGCAGGTTGCTCTACCCTGAGGCGATATCTGTGCAGCCCCCTATTTTTTTTTTTTTGTGTGTGTGTCAAAATGCTCATTTTGCCTCAGTTTAGTTCATTTGTCCCCGACTACCAGCGCTTGTCTGAAATATGAACGTTATGGTCAAAATAATCTGTTGAAGGGTCTGGATTTAATGTTGTCCCTTCTTATTTTATTTTTCACATCGAATGTAAATATATTTTACCCTTTATTTTTAATTTCTAGGTGCGGATTGGTTTTCTCCATGCCGGCAAAAACACACAACAACGAATAAAGCCAAGATTTCATGTCATCTCGGGGTCCCAGATGGGACCATTGAAATGAAGCAAACTATATTAATGGTCACAAACCAATAGATTTAAGATGCTGATGAATGTTTTGGTATTAATATATATATTTTTTCTCTCCAGTAAGTTACATATAGCATCATTATCTGTATGGGTTCCAGTGATCCTACTTGCTAATGATGTTGCAGTTAATTCCTTTGCTTATTCTTTCTTTTTGGCTATTTTTAGAAGATATTCTTGGAGTGTTAGAGTTGTAGTTAAAATGTAAAAAATGCAACGTAGTTCTGCTCCAAATCTTCCTCCCTTTTTACGAACTTTACTTATAAATTGATTTCAAAAGAGCGGGCAGAAATGCTGTGTTTTGCCTCCCTGCACTGCATCAGGCTCTAATCTGTGTAAACAGACAAGTGGCAGGCGCAGACACGTGCCACAGGTCAGGGATGGTCTGCAGCATAATGTAGCGTCAGCACAGTGGGCTTTGTACGTCACCGGAGTTGGTAAAGCTCCTTCAGCCGCACCGTCAGACAATAGCGGGTTCTGCCGTCTGTCGCCTTCGTCCTGGATCCATGCCTCACTCGGACCGCTGCGGCGTGTCTTTCAGATGATACTGACGGTGTACCTCAGTGACGGGGAGCAGGCCGTGGCCGAGGTCCCCATCACGCCCGAGACGACGTGTCGCGACGTGGTGGAGTTCTGCAAAGAGCCCGGCGAGAGCGGCTGCCACCTGGCCGAGGTCTGGAGAGGCAACGGTGAGATCCGCTGGAAAGCGGCGCTGCTCGTCCGAGAGGCCGTCCACGCCCCCGCCGTGACCTACAGGCTCTTTCCAGCTGCGCTTAAAAATGATAGATGCACAGTAACTTCATTTTTGTTGCCTTATTCTAGAAACGTACTGAATATTAATTAGGTGTTAAGCCAAGTCATGCATGAGTTACTTTACTGAAGAAAGCCCAGCTTGGCCATTTGTTGCCTGGTAACACAAATTGCTTTGATTTTTGTACTCTTTACTTTTTCCACACACCGGGCTGCACTTGGTAACATCCAAAGTGCTTTAGGCTCGTGGAGAGAATCCACTGATCTCCTCCTGCAACCTTGCCGTTAACAGGCCGGCAGACGAAATCCCAGCTAATCAGTGTGTTCCCGCTTTCAATCACCCTCCTGCTTCACAGAACGAGCGATCCCGTTCGAGCACATGATGTACGAGCATCTGCAGAAGTGGGGGCCTCGAAAACAAGAAGTCAAGTTCTTCCTCCGCCATGAAGACTCGCCCACTGAGAGCAGTGATCAAGGTGCGTCCTGCTTTGCTCTCTGTTGTCTCTTGTCAGACCAGAAGGGGAATAATTCATAAGCAGGGGAAATACTTGGCTCCTTATGAGGGAGGCTGTCTAGCCGTGTCAATTTCTGAACCAGAAGGTCTTTGGCCATGTCTCCCTTTAAGCCACTTTCTAACCATTTAAGCTATAAGAGTTTATTTATGCCTGTTTTCTTTGGAGCAAATGTTTTATTTGATATATAATTAAATAGTAAATGCCGACTCATTTTTTAGGTTTTGGTTCATTGTGTGTTGAAAGCATTCATAATTAAGTACGTTTTTGTTGAGGTATTTAATTGTTCCCTGTTTTGTCATCAGTCAGCCTCACCAGCAGACTGTGGGCGGGGCTAACATTGCTACAGGAAAATGTAGTGGGAATTTTCTTTTTAATTTACCACATTTATATATAATGCATCCAGATTTTTCTATTTAATTGTGCATTTCATAAATGGACACATCTAGTACAAATTCATTTGTTTGTTTTAGATTATTAGTTATAAAAAAAAATATATATATAAAAGATTTGGCTCTAAATAGTCACAAAGACACTTAATGATGTTCTGGTGAACATTTGACAAAAACAGGGAAATGCCACAAGTTTTTATAAAGTAAATAATTTTTTTCCCACTCATTTTTTAATTTTATATCTTCTGGTGTGTGTTTTGTATATACATATGTAATATTTATATATTTTATACACACTTTAAAGCAACTCTAATCTATCTGCTGAGTGTTTTAATATTTACCCGTGTGCAGTGTTTTTCCACCGAACGTTTTTGTACGCTCCCCGTCTCTGTTTGTGACGGCGGCCGCCGCCTGTTTGTTTTGCAGGGAGTCAGCAGTCTCAGGATCAAAGCGGTCGCCGAAGTGGCAACGCTGGAGAGAAGCACAACGAGAACGGGGTGAGAAGTCTTTCAAAGCTTTAGATCTGAAATGTTTTTAGCGGGCTTTATTATCATGTACTGTTTTTCAGTGTCTTTGGCTCATAAACATTCCACTTGTTGTCAGTTTGAAGGGTTTTTCAGACGCGTATTCCTCCCTTTTTATCTCAGAAGTAAAAGCCAGAATAATGCTTGGATTTATGGTCGTGCTGTAAAGTCCTGTGACGGCGCGTGGTTGGCTCTTCTGCTTTAGGATGTATCCACTTGGAGATGCGAATGGATAAGAGCTCCCTCTGGCATGACATCCCTTTTCTGTCTGACCATCTGTCCCAGTTTCTGCTTCTAAGTGTTGCGGCCAAAGAAATGTAGCTAATTGAACCTTTAGGGTTAAGACAAGAAGGCAGCGAGTGAGACCGGAGGACTGCAGTTTTGTTGTTTTTCAAAAACGACAAGAGCAGCCAGGAGCTATAGCCTATTTTACTATTCTATGTTCGGGAGGTGAAAATATCATCGATAGGAATGCAAAGTATTTGGATACCAAATAATCTTTCTTGTGTGTTTTGTCATCATTTTAGAGATGTTTTCGAGAGCCGCTTAGTCATCAGGTTTTTTTTTTTTTTTTCAATAGAGTTGCAAAATGAATGGAAATATAGCATCAATGTGTGCACAATCAGTGGCAGTTGCAGAGGACTGCTTGGTTGTGTTATATTGCAGAGCAAGTGGGATGCTTTCACAGTATGCATGCAAATAAATATACGGTTAAAACCAGACTTTTACATACACTATAAATAGACATAAACTGGCTGATGTTAAAGCATGTAAAACATTTCCTGTTTTATGTAGTTAGGACTACTGAAATTATTTCTATTTGCTAAATGTGAGAATAATTTGATATATATTTTTAGAGAATCAAATAAAATCACTTCGTTAAATTAAGAAGTTTAGACATTTTCTTAGTATTTGGTGTCGTTGCTTCTTACACAGTAAAACATTTTCAGGATCCTTCCAAAAGCTTCTTAGATTAGTTGACAGAAATGAACAATGTTCACCAATAATGTCCCGATTGTTAACACTGTAGAGCTCTAATTTTCACACTGTGGTATTGCACAAGCCCGGCTTTTGGCGTTTTAATCGCGGCTGTGAATGTTCATCTCTGAGTCTGTGTGGGGAAAACTTGACCATGCATGCAAAGATAATCTAACAGAAATAATACCCCTATATATCTGAAAATAGAGCTTGTTGCTTATAATGAAAATAAGAAAAGAGTTGATGACCTCTACTTCAGGGAATGTTCAAGATGCAAATGTCTGCTGAGCCTCAACAAATGAAAGAACAGGTTAAAACGACATATGGCGTAAAGGTTTAAAGCGATGGAACAAAGAAAAACTGTAATATCTCATATTCCACAGCTTAACCACTTATGGGCTGGTGCTAAATTGGCCAACATGTAGTGTTAAAAGCGCTGAGGCACAGACGGTGGAAGCAAACGTTTTATCCAGATACTTCCCCTCACAAGTGTCTGGATAAATCTCAAAAGTGTTAACTCTGTCAAAGAGCAGGAGCTGCACGGAGGGCTTTCTGGAAGCTCCCGGCTGTCGGAGCTCGTTTGTGTCAGGGCTCCCTCCCTGAGTCGGAGCCACAGCGCTTCTCCACGCAGTCTTCTGGTTGATAGAATTGTCCCAAATAGGACGATTTCGTCAGCGTCTCCACAGGCTGCTGCTCTGCAGAGCGTGTCTGTCCGCCGAGCAGGACCCACCATCCTCCGAGGGACGCTGCTGCTTAGACCAGACTAAATTTTAGTTTTTCATATCTAATACGTCCTGCCCTCAGAGAAACCCAACAGACATACTGACAGATTGTCAGAAAAGTAAAAAGACGTCGAGACATTAAGGGCTTTGAATGAATTTATTCTACGGGGTGTTTCGTAAATGTTTGATTTTATTCAGCTATTGAACAAAAAGAGTGGACTTTATCATTTTATTGAACAGGTACTGATCAGTTTCTGGGGTTTTATATTCTCAAGCGTAATCCGTCATGTTTCTGGCAACCTACAGCTTTAATTTGTTGAATATTACCAAGTTTGACGTTGAGTT
Source organism: Fundulus diaphanus (assembly GCA_037039145.1). Classification (NCBI taxonomy): domain Eukaryota; kingdom Metazoa; phylum Chordata; class Actinopteri; order Cyprinodontiformes; family Fundulidae; genus Fundulus; species Fundulus diaphanus. The sequence continues at coordinate 28,070,945 of CM073142.1, read as the reverse complement.
AGCCTTCCTAGCGTAATCTAAGGGTTCGCATGTGTACATTTCCAGTTCTCCCTCGGATGAATCGTCATTGACGCAGCTCTGCCTGAGTGCATTTGACCGTAGCTTCCTTTGCATCCTCCCCCCCCCCCCACTTTCTCTTCTCGACATCCTTTCATGTGAATGCTTTGATAAATGCCACGTCGGGACAGACTGCCCGAGTTGGGCTGGCGACACGGCGGAGAGATCGGGCCATGTCTGAGCTTAATGTCGCTGCTGCTTGCCTGCACAATATTTCAGAGCAATGGAAACGTAGAAAGGAAAGTCGCACTGGAAACGAAGCAGTTTTTGATTCTGACGGGACGAATTGCGTTTCTGTCCATTAATCAAGCTGGAATTTAATATTCTAGATCTGTCCATACCCGTTTAGCTGTTTCAGCTGAAACGATAAATACGTTTAAACCAAACAGGCTCTTTCTTGGCTTGTATTCCACGTTAAAAGGATGCCACCTTCACACGTCTGGCACCGTCGGATTTCTCTGCCCATCAGAGCTGAAGACAAAGTCTGGGAGAGTTTTAAACACGTCAGTAAGGCAGATGGAGAAGCATGGAGTTCACTCAGAACGCTCTTCGGCTCAAAGCTCGTCTGCATGGAGGACGTTTAGGTGCTCGGTTCGGAGGATTAAAAGCAAAACAAAAGCCTCCTTTGCTCTGAAAGCTCTCAGGTAGTATGTCGGTGGCATTTTTGTGCAGGCGGATAAAAAGTGGATCTGCGTGAGATGACGCCTGTGGAGGTGACGGCTCCTTTCATCAATGTTTCAGGAGCTTCTCCAGATGGTTGTACGTTGAAGCTGTTACCTGAAGGTTTTATGGGGGTGGGTTGGACTTACACTGCAAAACCCTGCACATTATTTAAGCCCTCTGAAATGTTTCTTTCCAAACTTTGTGTTTTTATTCAGCTGATTCTATTTCTTTTGAATTTGTTTCAGAAGTTGAAAAAAAAAATTATAAAAAAATGTGTAGAAAACTATTTCAGAAGAATAAAATGGATTTACGTAATATTCCATTAATGGATGAAATATTCAGTTATAATTAGGGCTATCAGTTTTAACGCGTTAACTTTGTTAGACCATAACGCCGACATATTTTACACGCGTTAATCGTGTTAATGTTTTTTTTTCCCCTCTGTGATCTCCAGACTGTTTTTTTTTTTTTTTTTTTTACCCTCGGCGCTTTCCCTAGTTCCCAGAATGCTAGAGACTAGCAAAACAGACCCGCGCTCACTGTTGCCAAGCCTGCTTATTTCATGCGACTTTAAGCTTCTTTTTTCTAAAGTTGCTTGTAAATTTAATGAGTTGCAGGTTGCAGTTTTTTTGGCCTTGTTTCTGAGATTGAAGTCGCTTATTTGGGATCTAAAATAAGTAACGCTGCCGCACTACAGACACGGTGAGTAAATATCCCTCCGCCTCATAACGCGCGGCAGCGCATCCTCCTCTAGACTGACATAGGAGCTGAGGGAGTAAAGGCAGGAAGAGCAACTCTGCCCATATTTTCTGCAGTTTACGGCTGCAATAACTGCTGATAACTGCTGAAAGTAGATTACGTGGTGCAGATCATAATTTTGAGCAGAGATTGGTTCTGAAGATGAGTTTTTACACGCTGATAACATTGCAGAAACCCAAGCTATGAGCCATACTTTAATGCTTATTAATTAGTTGTCTTTTTTTGTCTCTAAAATGTAAAATTAGTATTACTTTATATGTAAATGCTTTTTACCATGTCTATCTTTGTTTAAGAGGCAAAAAAATATTTCAGCATGAAATATTTATTTATTTACACATTTGTTTACACATTGTGTAAACATCAGGGCGTTATGATTAAAGATTTAGCCCATTATTGGCCAGAGGTTAACATTTTATGGCACCAGGAGGTTTTCATTTCAATTCTAAAAAGTGCTTGAAAATAAAAAAATGTAAATATTTTTTGTACAAGCATGTTTTTTACTAGTGTCATTGATTGCTAAATTGCATATTAAAATGCCCAAATTGGCTTTTACACTTTCAGAAATAAAAAGATAAAATATGCGATTAATTTGTGATTAATCTCGAGTTAACTGTTGAAATTATGCGATTAATCGCCATTAATATTTTTAATCGTTTGACAGCACTAGTTCTAATATTTAATTGCCACTGACTTGTACTCTGTTCGTCCTTTATTGGCTTCATTTATTTGGATGTTTTTTTTCTGTTTATACATTCATGAAGTGTGGCTGCAGTTAGCTTTTTTTTTTGTTGACAGGCTGACGTTTTACCTCCTGTAAACCCAGCATCGTGTGAACCGTCATCATCCCTTTACTCCTCCGAGCCGTTTGTGTCTGGAATGCTGCCTGCTCTGAGATAAGAGGCGCTAAATTTGGAGGAGGTCTGTGAACCGCGCTGAGGTGCAGAAACAAAGGAGAGGGGAATTTCTCCAGCAGTTATAATGACTATAAAAAAATCCTACCAATTGGCAGCCTATAAAATACGTCAGAGGTTACTGATTTATTAGATTATAAACAGTGTTTACAACATTGACCTTGAAGTCAAAAGACTGTGGAGTCCAGCCTGCTGGCTGAAAGAAACGTTTCCCTCCAGCTTTTTTTTTAATGAGTGCTTAGGTTTCTCTCTATATCATAACACCTCCAGGTTAGATGTGATTTTACAAAGGCGTTGTTGCTCCAGGGTACTTCACCTCTGAGCCACAAACTGTGGAATAATTCACCTTCCTATGCGCCGTACACACAAAATAGATCGTTTCACACAAATTCTGCTCTTCTTACAAACCTGACAACATATCTGCTGTATTAACCAACACCAGAGCAACCATTTAAGCAACTAAATGTTTAGAGATTATGGTTTTATTGCTGGTTTATAAACTGCAGTTTTTATAAAGCAGCCAAAAAACTTCCTCATGAAGCAGGATTACAAACATTCAGAATGATTGTTGTTTTTCACAGCCGCCTTGTTGCGAGCAGTCTTGTGTTCTAAGTGGTTTTTGACATGGGGGTCGACGTAGCAGTCTTACTATTTTAAAACAAATGCAAAGCAATGTGGACTTGACATTTCAAGCTGTCTTCAGCATCTATTAGCATTGTTGTCTTCAGTGACCGTAAACAGCGGTCTCCGCGTATGCCTCAAAGAATGCAAACCGTTATCTCACTCTGAGATTTCCAAAAGGCTGCTAACATTTCCTTATTCAGCATTTTCCATAACGAAGGTTTAAAACCCTTAAAGACTGAACATATCTAACTGGGAGACCCAATCAGTTAAATCAGTAAAGCTTCTTCCACACAGTCTTGTATTTAGCGTGACCTGGTAGCACTTAAGTGTGGTGCATTCACTGATCAGAAAGAAATATATGTATTTTTGAGTTTCCAACAGACTGGTCAGGCCTTGATTAATATATATATATATATATATATATATATATGTATTTATTTATTTTTTTACATGTAACCAATGGCAGTATTAAACTCCCAGCTGTGGACAGGATTGACAGAGAGATGTGAAGGTGAACATCTGTTGGAGTTGAGTTGTGGACAGGCGTTAGGTGTCTCTCTTGCAGGTTCTTTTTATTCTAATAGGGTCCTGTCTGGCAATGTGGCAATACGAATTGTTGTCTTAATGCCAAAAAGAGCCCAACAGATTTTACATTCACAAGCGGAGCCGTACCGCTCTCACCATAGTGCTCCGCTTGATTAGTGCATGCAAGTAGCTTTATTATAATTTATGCAGGGAATATTTTATGTTATATGGACAGTAAAACAAGAATGTAGAAGAGAAAAAAAGGAGAAAAGGTGAAAGAAAGAGGAGATCAAAGGGAAAGAATGATACAACATCCTGAGTCTGCTTCTCCACCTGCAAAGAGAGATTTAAAGAGAAACGGACCCAACCAGCCGATAAAGTATTACAGATACAATCAATTCACGCCTTGGTAACATCACTCAAGTATATACAGTATTAATTAATCCGACATGTATAAAGTGACAGTTAAAGATAATAATAGGGGTTTTCTGTATGGAAGTGAGTCTGCAGGGTTAGGGCCTGATGTCCTCTCCTTCATGTGATCTGATGCGACGCTCATGGCACTAAACGGCACCTTGTCCTCATCTTCTCACCTGCTCTTCATCATTTAGTGTTCTCTCACTTCTGATTTATATGAAGTAGACTCTTTGGAGTGCAAAGCTCAGCGCAGGACTGCAGAAAATAATTTTTACAAATGGAATATTTTGCGTAACTTGTCCTTTCTGTTTTGACGCCGGCACTTTTATTCTTTTATGTAATGTTTTTTAGCTTATGTAACATCGGATGCCAAGTGTATTACTCTGCACTTAACGACTTTCACATTTGCCGATGTCGTGCGGACTTATTTACCTGAGTGGTGGCTTTAGGATATACACAGAGACGCGAATCTGGGTCTCAGTGGCGGCGTTCAGCTCATACAGTTATCTGCTCACAGCGGTTAAACCTCCATGTTGTGGCTGGACAGAAAGCCGGTATCTGCTAAAGTAAATCATCCTGCTCATCAAAGCTCCTGGGGAGAAACAAAATCGCAGGTCATGACCTTTCCTGAATCAGGCAGCTTTTAGGAATAGGAGGATAAGCTCTAATATTTAAGCCCATTTTTACATTATTATTATTATTATTATTATCGTTTTGACTCAACACAGTCGTGTTTATAAGAATACAGGAGAGTTCTGCACCATTGGGCCCACCCGGCGCTTTACCCGACTGTCCCTCCCGTGTTGTGTGCATTAGCTGTTCTTGTAACATCTCGGTGCGTGTCAACATTAGGATCTCTGTGTTCAGATGTTGGTGTCTTGACCGGTGGGTGTGGGTGTGTTTTTGTAGGTGGGGAATCAGCGTGTGGAGCTGACGCTGTCAGAGCTGCAGGAGATGGCAACAAGACAGCAGCAACAAATCGAGGCTCAGCAGCAAATGCTTGTTGCAAAGGTAAAACCTTCGGTCTTTATTTTGTTTTCCAGAACCTTTCTAGTTTAAGTTTCTTTATCCTTTCTTTATCCGATAAAGCCACATTCTTTATATTTCATGCCTTCCTTACATTGAATTGATTTAAGACCATGTTGTTAATGTCCACTTAATGCCAAAAAGGGGTAGAATCAAGCGCTGTAAACCAGGCCTGTACGCTGTTTGAGCAGAAATATTAGATACTTTTCTTCCCTTTCTGTTTTTCCCCCGTAGAGCTCAATACTACCTCATACATGTCTGAAGGCCGATATCATGAAAAAACGTCCTATCAGTTTAACTTTTGTTAAGTAATTTTCTTAACAATGCTTTGTTTATCACCCAGATCGTCTTTCTGGTGCTCAGTCTATCATTCGTGCTCAATCTTTGCAGTATTAAAAAAAAAAAAAGACGAATGCATGCTTAAGACGTGAGAGGTTTTCTTATTTTTTAAAGAATTTAATCTAAGAATTAAATTCACCCAGATTGATAAAGCCAATAGTTGGGTTGTTTGGGGAAAAACGAGCTGGTGATCAAGCATTGGATTCTCAGTCTAATATGAGTAAAAATACCACCCTATTAACATAAAAATGTGACCAGAAAATTAAAACGCAATCTCAGTGCTTTTGTTTCAAACTAAAAAGGAACAATTATTTCTTCTGCTGCTCAAACAATATAGAGTTAAGCTCAAAATTTATACACCTGTCAGATCTAGGTTTAAAAAGTCATCTTTTAATTTCTGCTTAATTTTTTTTTAACGTTTCTTCTGTCTGGCAGAAATATGAATGTTTTGTAGTGGCGCACCCAGAGGCCTGACTTGAATCTTAAAGGATCTAGATAGGGAGCTAAAGATTAGGGTGATGGCGAGGAGGCCTTCCATGCTCAAAAGACCTGGAGCTCTTCACCAAAGAGAAATCTTTAAGGCACCAGTGGAAACATGTAAAAAGCTGGTCAGCTCTGCTAGGAAGGGTTTAATTTCTGTAATACCAATAGAAATGTTTCCATTAATTATTAAGAAGGGTATAAATAATATTCAGCGGGCCATTTTATCTATTTATATTCTCCTTTTACATTGTTTCATTATCCTTTGGGTGATGCCTGTTTAATCTCCAAACAGAGACAAACCTCTTGGTTAAATGGACATTTTAAACCTAAATCTGTTTTAAGTATGAATTTTGAACTTAACTGTAACATATTGGTTATTACAGCTATAGACTTGAACAGAAATATGAAATAAATTGCAGTAAAATGTAGTAGTTCTAAACGGCCTGTTATGCAGAATCTTGTACTTTTCTTTTTGGTTGTGGTTTCTTACGAGTTATTATCTTTAGTAAGCGGCCGGCTGCTGGGTAAATCAAAACAGTCGTAGCTTTCCGACCAAAGTTTTAAAAACGTTATCCTAATGGGACATTTTTCAAATGACGTCATATTTGCCCGGAGATGGCCGGCTTTCCCGGATGGTCGGACAAGAAGAGTGCAAACTATAATGGCAGCAACCGCCATGCCAATCATTTTAGAGGATGACAACGTTCCAGGAGCTTCATTTCAATCTGCTTTCATCAAGAAACGGCAAAAAAAACAGCTGAAACCTTGGTTGAAATATTGACGCCTCAAAATGAGCGGGAAGAAAGCAGTATTAGTGGAAAGATAGGAGAGGCTGTCCTCTCCTCTCTTAACAACGGATCAAACGCGAAGAAGAAACCTGCTGAAACTGCATAGAATTACAGCTAATACTAAGAAAAATAAATGTATTATAGCTCTTGTTGCGCGTTGCGATAATCAGTAAAAGGCTTTTTGTCAGAAAAACAACAAGCCCAAAAAGGCTACTTCACATTCATAAACAAGCCAAAGAAACCACAACCGCCGACTCACAAAAGTTGCACGTGACTTTAGAGAAAAACAAGCCCGAAAATGGCTGATAATAAGCGGACTAAATGCAGCACTGAAGCTCACATGAAGCCCTCATGGACTGAATGATGTTTTCGTTCTCCTGAGAAAAAGCCAAATAAACGTAGCCTACCCGCACAGACATTGCAGCCCCTGGTATCAGGTCTGGACCTTCCAGTGTTGGCTCCTTACCACCGATCATGACTGCAGTTAGAAGTGACGTATATTTAGGGTAAATTTTATTGAAAAGTGCATCAAATTCCCACTATATTTTAAAAATCTCCAATTTTTTGGATTTGATCATTTACTAAATTTATTAGGGAAGATTTGCCTTCTTATATTAGTTGTAAAGCAGTAATTAAAATATGTTCCTTTAGCTTTTCAAAGGTTTTAATATAAGTATTATCCAAATATTTAAATATGACACAGATTATTTAATTCTTTGAGTTGCTCAATTAGAGAACCTAAAAAGCTTTGGCGATGGCGCTCCAACCCCCTCACTGACGGATAGTTAATAGCTACTCTCAGACCGTGCAGGCTCGCTTTTAGCTCGGTTAACTTCAGGACACGGTGGTCCATCAGACCACTTATGCATTTGTGTCATAAAAGATTCTCTCATGACCTTAAATACGGGCCAAGCAGTTATATAACCTGTGAAACGGGATGTAGTGTGACCCGTGGCAAAGAGATGATAAACACACGCAAATGTATGCTTCATAAAATTCACTGAATGCGTCTTTATTAGATCTGTTGTCTTAATGGGGATTATGACATAAGTTTTGCGCACTTGGTCCATCTTTTGTGTTTTGATCGACTCGGTGACATTAAGATCTGTCTCCAATGGGAGAAACGGACCTTGTGCTGTTTCGGCACGCCGTCTCACTCTTGACATCCGGGTTTGTGGTTCGGCTGATGAGCCGTGCTCGGTGAAGCCCGGCGCGGACGCCCTGATAACGTAACCATTTATCGCCTTTGTTGTGATGTGTGAAAAGTAGGCCCCACTCGGAGCCCTGCAGTCATTTGGAAACTCAGGGCTGTCGTTTCCTATTTTAGGACCCTAACTGGAGCAATTCTCCCTTGGGAGGAGATGAAGTCATCTGACCCCTTCTTCAGCCCTCAGACGGTCCTGACACAATGAAGCGTCTCGTTTAATTCACCCGTTTAGCCACGTAGAGCGTGTCTTCCTCAGAATAAATATTTAAAGCTGTGTAGGGTGGCGGTTTTATTTGCATGCAAAATGTAATTTGTTTGCTTGCAGCAGAGGTCGATATTTTGCCCTTTTGATAACAATTTATGAGAAGGGCTCCAAGGTCAGACAGCAATTTGTCCTCCTTGGTAAAATAGCAATATTTGTGCTTTAAAGATATTGCAAAAAGTTTTTTTTTTTTTTTTTTTTTTTAAAGGAGCAACGTTTGCGTTACCTAAAGCAGCAGGAGAGGCGTCAGCAGCAAACCGTGTCTGAGAGCGAAAAGCTGCAGCGGCTCAAGGAGCGCGTGGAGAGCCAGGAGGCGAAGCTGAAGAAGATCCGGGCCATGAGGGGCCAGGTGGACTACAGCAAGGTCATCAATGGCAACCTGTGTATGTGACATTCCCATACGCTCCCGACTCTTCCTATACCTGATGATAAAGCTTTAAATGGATACGTAGCAGTCCGGCTTTTGCTGGCTGAGATTCTTTTACCTTGTGAGCATAAATATTCAGATGGTAGCACAGCACGCATGGGTTGTTCCAGTGAATTTAAATGAGTACGAGCTGTAGAAATGAATATATGTATAAATATGCATCCCCAAAGAAGTATTCTTTCCATTTTATTGTCTAGTATTTATGTTGGGTCTTGAACGAGCTAATTATTTTTATTTTTTTTTACTTCCAGCGGCAGAGATCGAACAAGTCACCAGTTTGTTTCAAGAGAAGCAGGCGGAGTTGCAGGCGGCTGTGCTGAGGGTGGAGCAGCTCAGCGTGCAGCTGGAGGACCTGCGAAGAGGAAAGCTCAACGGCATCCAGACCGGCCTGGGCGGCCAGGTCACCGGCGCAGCAGCCTTAGAGCTGAGAAAGCTTTACCAGGAGCTCCAGGTAATGCGCCGAGCGTTCTTGGCTTTTTCCAGAGACGCGCTTTGCTCCAGACTGTGCGGTGATGAGGGTGTTTCTGCGTGCTTCAGATTCGCAACAAGCTGAACCAGGAGCAGAACAGCAAGCTGCAGCAGCAGAAGGAGCTTCTGAACAAGCGCAACATGGAAGTGACGCTGATGGACAAGCGCATCAGCGAGCTGCGGGATCGCCTCTACAAGAAAAAAGCTGAGGCACGTCAAAAAGAGAATCTTCCTGTAAGATTAGGAACACTCAACCCACCTCTGATTTCTGGTCTTTTTAACCCTCGGGCATCGTCATGGACAGTTTTGTCCATTTGATCGCTTTTTTCCCTGACAAACCATAATTTCTGTTCTCATTGCACATGGAGAAGGTTTTCTAAGCCTTCTAAGTTTCTGAACTTTCAATTTTAGTAATTGATCTAAACAAGACTGGGGGGGGAAATAAGCTAATAATGCACCAAACTCAGTATTTTGACTAATCTTCAACACATGAAACTGATAAAAAGAAAAGAGCACCCGATAAGTACATAATTTTTGTAATTTTCATGACTAACTGTCGTGTCATCAGGTAATCAAACTGACCCCTCAAACATCAGTCCTGCTCAAAGAGATTTATGTAGCAAAACATTTTTCTTTCTTTCTTATTTTTCATTTATTTTTTCCTCTTAACTTCAAAGAGCGGTAAATTAACCTGATGCCTTAGGGTTAAAAAATAACCCTTCTCAGTCGACTATAAAGTTAAACCTCAACTCTAAAGGTCCTTTGGGTGCTCTGAAAATGTCTATTTATAAACCTCCATTTTAACATTTAAAACGTCTCTGACACTCCTCTTGCAGCTTAATCGAGCCAATGGGCCCCCGTCGCCCCAGCCGGCCCCTGGTACTCTGGGTCGTGTTGCTGCCGTCGGGCCCTACATCCAGGTTCCCGTACCAAGCCGACAGGATGGGGGCTACACCTTGCCGCCCGATCCGCTGAAGCCTCAAACGCTGGGCGTGAATAACCAATCAAACCAGGGTCGTCCCAAATCAGGTGGGCTGAAGCTTTTTGAACGATGGGTAACGGCGTTTACAGGGTTTAATTACACCCGACTAAAACCAATTCAACTGTCAAACATGTTGAGAGTGAAAATTCATCAGTCGAGTCAAACAAACGAATTCAATGATGGCCGTCTTTCACAGACATGGTCAGAATTGACATAGGCTTGATTTCGCTGTGTTAAAAACGTGTTCACTGTTAGGATAGCAGGACGCCATCATTCACGCACTTGGGACAAACCAGCCTTTTCACTTTGAACACTTCCTGCATGAACCAAGGCTATTTCTCCCCGATGTGAACTGTTAGATCTCAGCTTTGACCTGACCCGTGATTTCTGTTTCCCTCTCTAACCTTCCCTCTCTTCCTGTGTTGTGTGAACTGTGTCTCCCTCTCTCTGTGCGTCCTGCTCTCCCCTCGCGTCCACTCTGTCGTCTCCATGTCATGTCTCTCTTTCAATGGGGGTTGGGCTTCTGGGGCAGACGGTGTGCGAAAGCCTCCTGGTCCTTGGAAAGTGTCTGATTTAGACATCGTTGTGGACCCGGTACCCCCGTCCTTTCCAGAGTCACACCCGGGCCCCGGAGCCTCCAGTGGCTCTGACGGCACGTCCCGTGAGTGCATAGAGCTGCATATGCAAAGGAGGGGCAACGACTGAACCTTGTCTCTTGATTGTAGCACAGGATCCTCAGTATGCATTAGATATTTTACTGTTGATAACAAAAAAAAAGAGGATGAGATTTATTTAGGATACTTCTGATCCTCAATGATCCCCGTATAGCTGTCACTAATTAGCGTTTTCTTATTGAACTGATGGCAGCATTCGCAGACCAGCAATACATCCTTTGTTGCCTGAGCGCAGTATTTATGCCCCTTGACGTTTTTCCCACTTCAGCTCATTACAAACACAAGTTTGAGTTAACTTTATTGTGTGATAGACCAGCACAAAGCAGTGCATTAGTGTTAGGGTGAAGGATCTGATTTAGCCCCGTTTACCATATAACCCTAAAACATGTGAAACCAGCTGCTTTCCAAAATTCAACTAAGATAGGCAACCTCTGTGACGGCCTGAGAGGGTAGAGATCATTAGTAAACGAACGGCATCATGAATGCCAGCAAGCACAGCAGAGTTGTGAAAGGTAAGGTTGAGTGACGCAATCTGCAAACCTGTCGGCCGCGGTTAAAGGAAAGTGATAAGTTCTTGCCATATGTCATGTAGGGGACATAGGAAATATGTGGAACGTGCTCTAGTCAGATGAGACCAGTTTTTCAAACTAACTGGATAGGGCTGTGTTAAGAACATCGCTTTTTTCCAATTCTGAATCGATTCTCATATCAATTCCCAAAGATTGGTTTAAAGAAAAAAACAAATTTAATTTAACTTTCCAGTAGCTGAACAGATGACTTCAAGGGTGTTTGCTATGAACCCAAAAAAGAAAGAAGTAAATTGCTTATTTATCACAAGTCATCTCACCAAAGCAGCATTAACCAACATCAGTGCATATCGCATGTTTTCCAAATATCCTGCATAGATATGTGTGCAGCCAGAAGACTTGCAGCTGTAATTGCAACTTAGGGTTGTTGGACAAAGTATTAATTCACAAGCACTGACAAACAAAAAGCACACCTTTTGTTTCTTCAGATTTTTACTAGTAAAAATATTCTAAACCATGCGTCCTTTTCTTGAATTTCACGACTATGCACTGCTTTGCTTTGGGCTGTCACTTAAATACACTCTAGTTTGTAATGTGGCGAAAATGTGGACAACCTCAAGGGGTGTGAATACTTTTGTGCAACTATACCTGTAACCACAAGAGTAGATGCTTTGTTATTGGGATTAACTAATTGTTCTTTAATAGTTGCACGGCATGTTAAGATCTTTCCCCGCCTTCAGAAATTGCATAGAAACAGAAAATTAGCAAATCGCTGCTGATCCCGTGCCTCATATTTACACTTTTGAGAAGGTTCGAAGAGTTGAGTGCCTCGTTTGTTTTCATATACAAACCCGCCAATGATCTTTTTTTCTTTTTCTTTTCTCAGTTTCATAACATCCCCTGACTGCCTGTTGTAGCACTAACATTCACGCAAATATTGTAACAACATCTAAAGCGCTGGGAAGCATTCACTGTGTTAAAACCCATTGCATGCACAAATGTTTCCTCACATTCACCAAGAACCCTGATTTAAGTATCAGAAATGCCTTCATCATCATTATTATTATTATTATTATTATTATTATTATTACTGTATTGAAGAGAAAACTGAAGCAAGTCTCATTTGACTAAATTAAAGGTTTAATTGATAAAGTAAAAGATTGCTTCCTATTCCGTTTAATGAAGGTTGCAACGTGACATAACCCGTGCTTGCCTTAGATTTTTTAATTTGTTGGCATGAGTTATTGTGGATAAAGTTAGCCTCCACTTGATCTAAGACCTAAAAGAAATCGATCTTGAACACGTCATCGGTCTCCAGCATTACGGTTTTCTCACTTTGTCGTCTTCACATCTACTTCAGCTGTTCTGTTGTCTTTCTTTTTCTATTTTTTTTTCCATTTCCTTGCTTTCTGTAAGGCACTACTCTGTAAAAGAGATTCTTCCTCAAATGTAAAACAAATATTTGATGTTTCACCCTAAATGTCTTAGTGAAAGTGTGGTTGCTAAATACTAATGAATGCCAATCCATTGTCATCATTGCTGTGAAGTTAGGACTCAGGATTTTTGTCCTATTGATCAGTATTCCTGTCTAAAATACTTATTTCTAGCATCAAGGTCTGTTCAGTTGGATTTTAAGTAATCTAGACATCTGACATCCAAAGTTGAAGTGCTTTCCCAGAAAAGGTTTCTGTTCCCTGCAGAAGCAGTGCATTAGATTTTCCTGGATTAGTGTGTAGTAGTGATCACTGGGTTCCTGCACAGTCTGGAGAATTTTGGACTGGTATAGAAAAAGAGAAATTGGCAATGGAGAAAAAACGTTTATCATCTAAGAAGATGAAATATTCTCCTAAAAATATAACTTTATACATTTGCAGAGTCATTTTTGATTTGTCGCGTCCCATTTTAATTTTTTATTTCTTTTGTTAAGTCATTAATTGATTTAATCTCACCATTCAAATATAAAGAGCAGTTTTACAATTTTTTGGGACCTAAAGTTTTTAGACCAGTATTTGAAATTGGACTTTAGGTTACAAAAAAAGAAAGAAAAGGATCACCAAAACTCCTTTACAAACATCATAAAGTTATCTCATAAATAAAAAAGAAAAAGCAGACGTGATATCTGTTTACCAAACTGCCAGATCAAACTTCCCCATTGTGTTGTTTCCCTGATTTCTGGAACATACAGGTAATAAAACTCAACTAAGAATTGGTTTAATTTAAAAACACCCCACCCACCCAAAAAAAAAAGTCTGGCTAATTATGCAAACTTTCTAGAAATCCTATAAGCAGACGATAAAACTGTCTGTCTAACTTCTAGATTTCTAGTTTGTCACTTCTTCATGATTTCTGGTTAATAGGATGAAAATGTAAAAATCCTGAATCTTTCATCTGGTTTGGTAACATACGCTGCTGCTGACGTTCCCTCGCTAATATCCCTCACAGTCCCGAACAAACATTTCACGTTTTAAAAAAAGAAAAGAAAAAAAAATCAAATTTGTTGTAGCTCTGCAAAGTGATATTTGCAACTACTTTGAAAAAAGTTTTGCAACGTGCTTATTGTGTCCTGATTATGTCCCAGCTAATGACCCTGGTTGGCCTACTATAGGCAAGACCAGCACAACGCTGAAGCCTCCTGAGAGACGAGACTCAGGGACCGACAGTCAGGGCAAGAGCCCCCCCTCAGGCTCCCCTGTCACCCCAAATGCAGAAAAGGTAAGCTGGTTGGTTTTTAAACCGGAGAGAAGTACAAGATTTTAAGTCGTTTTTGAACAAATTTACCATCAGCGTGTTGGGATGAAACTGTCCCACCAGACTGTAAACCGTCGCATAGTTTAGGAAGACAAAGTTGTCTCATTAGGGAGAAAGAGGGAGTTTTAGTTTATACAGTAGCTGGAAAATTCACATGATCCAATTTAAACATTAGAAACCTATCAAGATATCTAGCTTGATGTAGAATGTATAGTTGCATAAATACACAAGATTTGGATAAATTAGAGGAATTGTTTTGTGTGTTTGTATATTTCAGAAACTTAATTTTTCTGATTTACAAACAACCAAAGCAGCTACAAAAGATGGATTCAGGCCTATGATTCAGTTTTCTCACCAAACAATATTTTTATTGCCGCCTATTATACAACTTCAAGTGTTAATATTCCCATGGATTGCTAGGATGCAATTTTTATTCAAGAATCATTTATTTCAAATATAATGGATTCAAACTCTGCTTGCAAATAATATATCACGCCTGACTCGGTGGGAACGTGGTAATGATGGAAGAATTGTATATTGTATATAGCTGTATAACTGTATCTAACTGATTCTACTTACCTACTTTGACACCTTCTTCTGACTTATTGAGCCGATGGGACAAGTGAATTTCTCCACTGTGAGATCAATAAAGCTTATCTTATCTTATCTTAAGAAAATAGTTTGTGTCAATATTTAGAAATGGCGTCACAATTAAATGTCTCCCTGATACCGATGCAACCCTAGTTGTTGAAACTGATTTATGTTCAAATGACGTGATGGATTTATTAAGTAAACTACATAAAACCACTGTTACTCTAAAAAGGTCATGACTGTAGGTGTCAATCTTTTGCCCCCCAATTAGTGTTCTTTATATTATTTTCAGTGGAAATTGATCTAGCTTCCTTTCATATAATGTTTTTCATTGTTTTTTTTGGCTTTGTCACAGGTGCTAGATCCAAAACTTGCTGTGTCCTCCCCTGCCATAACCAAGCCCCAGCCGCCACCATACGGGTCCCACCTCACCGCCGCCAACGCAGCCAGCTCCTTGGAGCGCCGCAAAGATGCACCTCCCCCGCGGCCCCTTCCCAACCCGCCGCCGCCCGTGTGGCCCCGGGCGTCTCCCTCCACCGGCTCCTCCTCTCAGCAGATCCAGCAGCGGATCTCTGTGCCGCCGAGCCCCACCTTCCAGCCCAACGTCCCGCTCTTCCCTCCCGTGCTGAGCGAGCGTCTGGATCCCCCGCCCGCCGTGGCGGTGCGCCCCTTCATGCCAGACAGAGGGACGCGGCCCCAGTCGCCCCGCAAAGGGCCGCCCACTGTCAACTCCAGCTCCATTTATCACATGTATCTCCAGCAGGCGGCGCCAAAGAGCCAACCGCTGAAACCTGCTGTTAAAGCAGGTAAGATTTCAGAACATTTCTGATTAATTCCTAAAATATCAGATTTGAATCGCTTCAATCCCACCGTCTGTTTTCCTTCTAGTATACGGGAAGCCTGTTCTCCCCTCCAGCTCGACGCCAGCGTCCCCCCTGCCTTACGTGGCGGCAGGCGGGGCCTTCCCGGCGCTCCACGGCCTACCCGGCAGCGACGACTCTGTAGACGGAGAGCTGGAGGACCAGGAGAGCTTCCAGCGCCTGGAGCCATCGGCGCCTCCTCCCAGCGTGGAGAATATTCCACGGCCGCTCAGCCCCACGAAGCTCACGCCCATGGTTCACTCCCCGCTCCGCTACCAGAGCGACGCAGACCTGGAGGTGCTCCGTAAAAAGCTAGCCAATGCTCCAAGGCCCCTGAAGAAGCGCAGCTCCATCACAGAACCCGAGGGCCCCAGTGGGCCCAACATCCAGAAACTGCTCTACCAGAGATTCAACACTTTGGCTGTAGGCATGGAGGGGAGCGGCGGCGCCGGGTCCGGTGGGAGTAACGGCGCCGGTAGTGGAACCCCATTTTACCAGCCAGCGGTTCCTCCTGGGTACCTGGGGGGAGACCCGCTGGCTGACACCAACAACGGCAACCTCCTCTCTGAGACGCAGCCGCCGCCGTCATACGGCGTGGAGCCGGGCTCTGAAGCTGCCTCTACCACCGATGCTAATGACAACGAACGCGTACCCCCGCCACCAGAAGGAGCCGCAGGTCCAGACGAAGAGGAGGAGCCAGAGGGCGACGATAACAACAACGTCGGAGGCTCTGAGGCGTCTCTGCCCAGCCCGGTGCCAGAGGTCAGCACTCCGGAGGAGACGGGGACGGCGGTCTCACAACAGCTGGTGAGACGCACCACGCCAAGGTCTCTCTTTAATACCGTTTACACTTTTTGAATACGGTAAAACATTCTGCCCTGTTTTTGTTTGTTGAAGGAGAAGCGCACAAACCTGAAAAAGCCCGACTCGGAGCGCACCGGCCACGGCTTCAGAGTCAAGTTCAATCCGTTAGCTCTGCTGCTCGATGCGTCCTTGGAGGGAGAGTTTGATCTGGTTCAGAGGATCATCTACGAGGTATGCGCTGAGGATAGACATTTACCTTTCATTTATAGAGGTTTCAAAAGTATTCGTACCCCTTGAACATTTTGATTTCAGGTCAGAAACATTATTATTATTCAAAAGTTAAAGGAAGAGTTTAACTTTTCAGTTTTTTTGAAGACAAGTTTTGCGCGGACGACTCGCGGACCGGGGGGGGGGGGGGGGTATCTTGCATGCCAATCACTGTATGCACGCGCGAAAGCAACAACAAAGAACCGCGTCAAATAAACATGGACAGAAAAGCACAGCTACAATCAGCAGTGACGGTGCAGTGAAAGTAGCCGGTGGAGTAGCGCCTCTAGCATCCACATCCACTCCTCCAGTCCGGTCTTCTAATCCACAGCAGGCAACCAGCAAGACCACAAACACCATAACATCATTTGTCAGCTCTAATCCAACACTTCAAGCAGAAATATGCTGGGCAACAAAAGTTGTAACCAGCCATTATTCCTACAAATCATGTGAGAATGCAGCAGACATTTTCAGAACCATGTTTGCTGATAGTGAAATTGCAAAGAAGTTTACTTGTGGGGAGAGAAAAGCAGCATACCTCACCACATTTGGGATTGCACCTCATTTCTCTTCCCTAATGAAGGCCAAAGCCAAGAAAGAGTCTGAATATGTACTTCTGTTTGATGAAAGTTAAAATAGGGAAATTAAGAAAAGCCAGCTTGACATGCACATACGATTTTGGAATGATAACCAAGTAAACTCAAGGTGCCTAACATCATTTTTCATGGGTCATCACACTGCAGAACAAATGCATGAGAAGGTTGAAAAGGTGTGTTCAGATATAGGCTTCCAGAACCTGATTCAGCTGTCGATGGATGGCCCAAATGTAAATTTGAAGCTCTTCTCACTGGCCCAGCAGAACATTGACAAACAAAACTTGTGTTTTGCTTAAATATCTGATCCTTCTGCTAACACAATTTTGGTTGTTTATAGCGTCTCTTTTAATGCGATAAAAACACTAAATAATAATTTTGACTATGTATTGGTGTGTAATTTACGGTGATGTAAGGTGCTGGAAAAAGTTTTAAAATGGATCTTGAAAGTGCTTGAAAAGTGCTTGATTTTGACTTTGGAAAAGGTGTATGAACCCTGTTAGTGGTAATCTCATAAAATCCTGGTAATTCAGTGAAGTTTGTGGTCGTAACGTGAAAGAGCTGCAGGTGGAAAAGCCCCTCCGTCATCTTTTGCTTTTTCTCCCTCCAGGTTGAGAACCCCAGCACTCCCAACGACGAGGGCATCACCCCTCTGCACAACGCAGTGTGCGCCGGACACCACCACATCGTCAAGTTCCTGCTAGACTTCGGCGTGAACGTCAACGCGGCGGACAGCGACGGATGGTGAGTCTGACGCCGGCGCGCCGCGCGGCGGCTCCCCTCGGATCCGCCCCGCTTTAACCGTTTGTGTCCGCCCGAGCAGGACCCCTCTCCACTGCGCCGCCTCCTGCAACAGCGTCCATCTCTGCAAACTCTTGGTCGAGTCGGGAGCCGCCATCTTCGCGAGCACCATCAGCGATGTGGAGACGGCGGCAGACAAATGTGAGGAGATGGAGGAGGGCTACATCCAGTGTTCCCAGTTTTTATACGGTGAGGAGAAGCCGCTGTGAGGCATCCTGAGGAGCGCCCTGGTTTTACAAGCGCCTGGCTGTTTCACCTCATCCAAATTTTCCACTGGTCTGTTCTGGACTCTAGGTGTTCAGGAGAAGCTGGGTGTGATGAACAAGGGCACGGTGTACGCGCTGTGGGACTACGAAGCCCAGAGTCCAGACGAGCTGTCGTTTAAGGAGGGAGACGCCATCACAATCCTGCGACGACAGGACGAAAATGAAACGGAGTGGTGGTGGTCCCGGCTGGAGGACAAGGAGGGCTACGTGCCCCGCAACCTGCTGGGAGTACGAGCAAACTGTTAATGATGTTGATATAAACGGTTTTAGTTTTACGTTTTGCCCCGTATGCTTCGTTGGGCTAAACCTGCCATTTCAGCTGCTGGGTTAAAATTTCAGCTCCACTTCTTGGAAAATCAATCTGGAGATTCTTAGACGGTTGTTTTTTTTTTTTTCTGGGATCTGTGCTAAATTAGAGGAGAAAAAATCAGTGGATGGTGGAAATCAGGGTTGCTGCACAGTGTGAAAAGGTATAGAATAAGAAAAAGCAGTATGGGGAAAAAAATACATTTTCATGCATTGCCTCAAGTTCTTCCTTCCTTCCTTCTTTATTTACTTTCCTCCTTGTCTTCCCTTCCTTGGGTTAGTTCATTTATTCTACCCGGTGGTCTTTTCTTTGCTTCCTTGTTTCCTACATCGTTCTTTCTCTACCGCTCTCCCTCATCCGTCCGCTTTCTGTTTTTTTGCTGGTTCCAACGTTAAAGCCTGTTCACCACATGAATGTGAGGCATAAAAACACAACAAAGTTACATTCTGAGTCTGGAGAAGTTTATTATTTTTTTACATAAAAAAATGTGCAGAAACCCTGGGGAAACCTCTAGAGATTAAAAACAAATAAAAACACACAAAACGAGTATAATCAGGTAACTAATCTTAAAAGCAGCCTGGTGCCAGCAGCAGTTCACAAGCTTCTCGTAGGGGTTGTGAGGAGTCGATGTTCTGCTCCCTGTTCCTGCGGGGGATCTGGACCAGATTCTGGGACCCCCTGCAGCTCCTCTTATGATACGCTCCGCAGAGCCTTCATAGAAATATCCATTCATTGCAAGCAGTTGTTGCTGCCATGAACATCCATTACTGGAACGGTAATCATAAAATATACTCAAAGTATTGCAAATCACAACAGTCTTGATTTAGTTATTACATTGGCAACACTATGTACATTAAATGATTATCATTAGTTTTACTTTTTTCATTGCTGATTTCATCAAAGTTATCTGCACAAAGCGGGCTAAATATAAACAGTGTGCTGAAGTGGAAATACTGTTATAAAAGAATAAGAAAAAACATCTTGACAAATAAGGTGGATTTCTGGCTTGATATTAGGCGGACATGGGGAAGAAATCTGAGCTGGTTTGGAGTGATGTGAATCTTTTTCTTCAGAAGCAGGAACAACATGTTTGTGTACCAGAGCAGGTTGGTTGCCATAGAGGTGGGATCGATCATTGCTTTTAAAGCTACAGGCGTGGAAGCTAATTAAATAAAATATTCAATAAGAATAAAGCCAAAGCATTGTTCTTAGCTTTAAACAGAACATGGGAAATTAAATGTACTTGGCAATCCCACCAGATAGGTGGAGGAATATTCCACATTTCCCTCCAGAGAAATCTGGAGGCTGCTCTGGTTGAATATTACTGAAGTGTGCCAGTTGTCATGTCTAATTCTGGCTAGGTTTGCCATTATTAGCATCTACTCGATATATTTTACCCTGTACCGCTGCACAGTTTCTATATTTCATTGCTGTTTCCTTGTTCTGCTTTGCTTTTCTTACTTTATTTTGAACACGTTGAAACAATATTGACAAAATAAACGAGAAAACTAAGTAAACGATAATTTAAATAAGTCTACCCAGAAACCTAGACAAGAATGAAGTGGTCATTATGAGGCCAAACTAAAAAAAAAACAAAACTGAGATTTCTGCGTTTGTGTCCACAGCTCTGTCCTAGGATCAAGCCTCGCCAGCGCTCCCTGGCGTGACGTCCCACACCTGGACCAGAGAGACAGCAGAGGAGCCTGGAGCTCCTCACTCCTCCCTGTGGCCATAACCTTCCCCGGCCTTGTGCTTTCACTAAACCTTTCCCTCCTAAGCAGAGGGCACTGAACTTTGACACACCACTACACGTCTGCACACACGAAGACAAGCACTCCAAAGCCTCCTGACTGTCTCCATCCTCGTTGCCCCCGCCCTCTTTTCTCCCTCATTGTTCTTACAGATAACGGTTTAAAGATTCAAGCACTATCCCCTGTCCGTACTTCTTTGCGGTGTTCACACTTCAGCCGTCTCCTTCAACGAAGTCTTACTGGTGGCACTGGTTTACACGATCCTGTATGATATCTGGAGGTTTATCTTTAGGTCTGGTTTGAGTCGAAAGGACGTTCTTTTCCTTGTTTTGGTCCACACGAATAAACTCCATTTCAGAAAAAACTGTAACCACCAAAGATGAAATGAAGTCATGAGTGTTAGTTTGTTTTCTCCGTAGGAGCTTGGAAGAAATTCTGAAGAGAGAGATGCTGAGTCTCGTTGCTGCAGTCAGTGATTATTTATGACTCCCAGCAGTTAAAGCTGCTCTGAACATTGTCGTGGAGCTGAAATTGAAATTTCATGGGAAAAGTTCATCCTCGGTGTTAAACAAACTGGTTAAAAGGTTAATATGGACTGACATCTCATGCATTATGCACTTGATTTCATACACATCAGTAACAGTTTTTTTCTTTTCCTGTTAATTGAATTAACGTGCAGAATCTGGATGCAGAATTACTGTGGGTCTGTGGCAAGAACACTAAAGTTATAAGCGAGCCGTTAAACAATATTATTTTGTGTATTATATTATTTCAGCTTAAACATATGTTAAATTTGTTCAATATGTATGCAAATATTCTCTGAAATTAGCACATCCCAAAGAAGATGTTACGAAAAGTGGCCAACAATCAGTATTTTGCAAAGAAATGGTTGCGTAGGCAACCGTAGAGAGGGCTCGTGGAAATGCGTACGACACAATTGACAGGGTTTGCTGTTATTAAATGGTGCTGAAGTCCTAAGTTGCATCAGCTGTGTGCAGTCCCCTCCACAATCCCTGGTGCAGATGTGTACAAAAGCCTTAAATAGATTATTGTAGAGACTCTGTGACCCACCTCCCAGGGTTCAACTCTGTGCTGCAGTTATTGTGCTGTAGTTAGTGGTGCTCCTTTAGCCATTTTCTCCATTATAGAGACGAACACTGATCTGTCCTTGCTTCAGTGGCATGTTCTCCTGTCTTTCCCATTTTGAGGAGTGGCTGAGAGAACTTGGCCCGTGTCTAAAGTCAGAAGAACAGGACGTCATGCGGCGCTAAATACCGATTCCTTGACACTCAGATAAATGCAGAAATTTAACAAAACTTCTCTAGTTAAATTTATTTCAGAGGAGTGTTTGTAAATGTCGATTTTATTTCTGTAACCCGTTTAAAAACAGTGCTGTGTGTTTTTTTTTTTAACATACAGGGGCGCTACAGCAATCAGTACAATAAGTAAAAAAAAAAAAAGGTGATGAAATTGAATAAAAATAGATTAAAAAAAAAAAGGAAAAACACCACATCACACAAAACCTAGTTAAATTAAAAGCAACGGGAAAAATGGAAGTTTGAGGGCAGATTTGACACATTTAACACTCAGCAGGATGAGTATCAGGAGGCAGGTTGGGGGTCCAGTAGGTGAGGGACTGAGAATTTCCATTTAACATTTATCTCTTGATGTAGAATTTCTCCCCCACTGAACAAATGCAATCAATTTAAAGATGGATTTTTAAAAAATGATGAGATTATGCTTGTTGAATTAAAGATGAATTCAACGTTGAGGCTTTTTACGGATCTTGACCAGGGGTGTCGGTGACCAAGGGGACATCTTGCCATTATTTAAGATAGTAAAGGGTTTAAAAGTTTTTTTTGTTTTGTTTTTTTTGTTAAAGGTAAAACCTGAAAGGTAACAGACAAAAGTTAAATATTATATTGTAAAAGGACTGATCTCTGTTTCATCACTGTTTGCTAGATATGTGATTGCATTCTGAGGCGTTTTCTTCGAGGTTAAAGCACTTGTTGCTTTCAGGCTCATCCCTTCGAGACTAGCTTTAAAGAAAAAGTACATTTAAGGTATCATACGTAGTATTTGGTCTGAAATGAATGCAAAATAATGGACATAGTTTTTAAAACGTTATTATTTAGTACATTTTTATTATTTAAGCAAACGAACCGAGTAGCAGTTTCTCTCACGATTACCTTCCAAAAACCTGACTTGCATATTAAAAAACATTTAAACGTTTTTTTTCTTTCCTTATTAGACAGTTTACGCTCAGTTTCTAAATGTAATATATATACACTCTGTTTTCAAATCCCCCCCCCCCCCCCCCCCCCCCCCCCCCCCCATCCTAGCTGGAATATACAGTGCATCATCTCTGGTTTATTTCTTATGATTTGAGCAACTCTACTGAAATATCTCAGGACTGACAAAGTGCTGCAGACACATTTCATCTCAGCTCTGGCATAGCATTTAACAAATTGCAGTCTGTTGCAAACAAGTCTGGACCATCACCGTATGACTCCTGTATCCTTTGGTTTGTGCCATAAATACCTTTAAATTAGGGTGTGAATATTAGAATTGATCCTACTTGAGCTTTACGTTGCTGAAATGCTAATAAAATCTATTTGCTCTGTTTAACTATTCGTGGTAGTTTTTTTTTTATTGATTTAAAAATGGAAAATTCCTTCTTTAATTGGTTTATTAAGGTAATATTTATTTTGCTGTTGGAATGAATATGGATATTTCACAATTTTTCATGTATTGCAAGAGATTTTACAGTGGTCATATGCAGTATAATTTCAGGCAGTTTTTTTGTGTGTGGAAATTATCTTGAGTAATCAGGTTGAGATCTGACTCAAAGTTAGCTTTTGTGACATGTATTCCCCTCCAGGAGATAACCGAACATTAGGTAGCCTTGCTTCAGACATTTTCTGATCAAACAAAAGTGCTGCGGTTTCTTTTCATCACTAAATAAAGCTTTGGTGGTGGACAAACAATACAGAAAGGAGAACTTTTTATACAATTAAGAGGGAAAAGGCTGTTCAGAATAAAACCATGTAACTTGTTTTAGTGCCACCAGGGGGCAGTAAATCCCTTCTGTCCATAACTATTCATCAGTTTCCAAAGTTCCTGCTAAAGGAAAGCATGTCGGTTCTGGATTTTGTCTTGCTTGAGACCCATCTCAGCCCCTGAAGGAAAAGAAAATTATTTGGTCTTAGTTCTACACATAATAGTGAAACTTTATTTGATGAACCTTTCCAACTCCTGGCAAAATGCACAGAAAATGCAATACTGCTCTGGTAAAAGGTTTTACTTTTTAGTAAACTGAATATTTTTCTTACTACACCTAACCTTAGAAAAGTTTTAAAGATAGTAAAAATTTAGTTATTTCATGTCCTTTCTGTTTTGCAACAAAGTGAAAACATGTATGTTTTCCATGAGTAATAATACTTTTTTTTATGAGGAGTTGTACGTTTCACATGCAGATGCAAGTCTAGTTCATCTGGCAATAACTTATATAGCAATAACTTTATAAACATAAACAGTGGCACATAGCATCATATGGACTACTGCTTAACAGTGAAGCCCCTACATGTATCTGTGTATATTTTGTTCATTCTTCATATACACTACAGTTTCTAACGCCATATTTACCTGTTTTTGCAACAGATTTTACGGTGACAGATTTTGGCACATTTATTGACACCCTTGGTCAAAATGTGTATAAAGTTGAGTTAATTTTCCCCCACAAAATCCACTTGGTTGCTTAAAAGCTCAACTTTAGTCTCACCTGAGGAAAGCAAGCCGTTTTCGTTAAGTTCAGTAGTTTTCAGCAAACTACAAGTTTGTTTGTCATGGTAGGTTAGAGTAGACTTTTCCTAGAATGTCTCTAAAGTGACCCTTTTAACCACATTATCATGCTCTGTATGGTGGCAAATATGGGCACCTCACTCGGCCTTAGTAGCCAGCGACTAAAAGAAATGCCATTCAGTCTAGACATGTTTATGCCCCAGGGTAATGTGAAGTCATGGATTACTAATTAAAAGTTCCCAGAAGCTACTGTCTTGCAAATGTTTTGCATAAAAAAACTGCTTGAGATACACAGCATTTAAAAAACTGCCACAGCTAGACTTTTTTTTACGTGGGATTTCTTTTCCCCCTATTGAATAAATACAGTAAAATTAAAGGCTAGATCTTTCTATAATTTCCATTATTACATTTTCCAGCCGTTTATCCATGCAGGGCCATCTCTGTGTCACTGGGCGAGAGGCCGTGCATCCTGGACAGTCCGTCGGTCTCACAGGGCAAAGCACAGACTTTCCACTTTTTTTTATTAGTGTGAATTTTTACTATTTAAGTGAAATAATTTATCCTAATGTATAAAAAAAAATGTGGCTGGCGCTGTATTTGAATGAAGCACCAGGTAGGCAACATTGCTTTGAGGAGTTTGTTTCCTGCCGTTTTTATAAAAAGTAACTGGAGCACAAACAGTAGTTTGTGTTTGAAATAAACCTCTACAAGATTGAACATGACCTGCAAAAGGCAGGTGCTGTCATAGCCACGTTGAAACTTCCCAGCTTGCTGTTAAAATCTGCCCGGAGCAAATATTCCTACCGCACTTTTACACCTTTGGAGTCCAGCACTACATGCCCCATGAGGCACCGGGGTAAACATTGAACGACGCGTGCGCACTACCTGGTCGAGTAAACCCGACGAGGTGACGCGCAGCTCGGACCCAACCGGGGGAGTCATTTCCAGCCTTGGGCGTTCAGCGCCTCTCTGCTCTGCTGTGTTGTTGAGTTTTTTCCCTTCTTTACCTGATGAACCCGTGGACGCAGAACATCAGGCAGATGTCCAACGCAACGAGGTGAGTCCGGCGCGCTGTCCCCGCAAAAGAAGCCGGAACCGGGCCGCGTTGTGTCCGCTGGTGACCTCGGCACCGCCGGTGCGGCCACGGCCAGTCGGTGAGCGGCAGGGGCTGCAGCAATGCTGGGGCGAGTTCATTCATGCTCCGCTGGCTTTGCCTCAACTCAGCCACGGAGCTGCAGGCTGCTCCCAGCGCTTTGTTGTCACTAGGAGCCAGAACATTAACCAGACCGGGGATACGCAGCCGGGACAGGCAGCAGTCCGGGCCAACATTTGCATACATTTGTTTGCGTCTGGCCCACTTTTATTGTCTTCTCTGGAAGGAAGCTGACCTGTCCGAACGGGCGAGGTCAGAAACGGGAGCAGAGATCTTCCCAGAAGGATGTAGGAGTCTCTAAAGTTGCGTCCGCAAACCGCAGCTCTAGACTTTAGTGTCTCCAAAAGCGACTCGTAATACTGTTAGCAGTTAAATATTACCTACATGGGGCTTGGACTTTAGTATTGATACTTGAAATGCGTCCGACAAGCTACTGTAGCCAGTGGAAATCAATTTTAAACACCAAATCCAGTATTAGTTACGCTATATATATATATATATATATATATATATATATATATATATATAAACTTATTATTGTATTGTTTTGTTTCCATGTTTCTGTGCCTCCAGTTGTTTATAGAGATGCCTGAATGAATAGTTGGGCTCCAAATAGTTATTTAAGGCATTAATTTAAAATGCAAGCCTTTGCTACCAACTTAACTGATCTATTTTTCAGATGTTTTTATGTTCATTCTCATTTTTCTTACAGAGTACTTTCTTCCAAATTATGATTTTAAAACACTAAAATAAAAAAATAAAAAAATGTTATGATTGAGATTCTGCCTTTTGGTGACTCTATTCCTTTTAGCCGTATAAATGACCTTCTTTAGCAGTCTGTTTGTTCCCCTTTTTAATCCACCGTCCACACACCATCGTAATATTAGTTGACTGTCTCCTTGCTAAACTCTTTAGGTTTGCACATTTCACGAACTAACCGGCCTGTCAAGTTATCAGGCATTTAATACTTCGCTGTCGTGACAAAGTAACCAACTCTCTATCCCGCCAGATAAATCGCTCCATGGAGGGAAACAGTCACAGGTTGCTCAGAGTCCACAGCTGAGATTATCTGTAGTCTTATACCCAGTTGGACATTATTCAGAAAAAAAAAAGATTTACATTCCAGAGCATTAAAAAGCCCTACATGGTTTAAGAAGGGCCTGTGTGTGCTTGTAAGAAGGCTTACCGCCGTGGTGTCATCCGCAGACGTGTTTTGAGTGTAAACACGGGGGAAGTCTGATGTTGTTTCGTCCACAGCTTTAATGCTCGGAGAGGGAGGTGAGCAGGTGAAGAGCAGCCCCGACAGGCCTGGACATTAAAACTGAGCACCTGTTTTTTTTTTTTTTTTTCCTCCTCCAAATACTTCGCAGATGATTAGTTTGTGTTGAAACTGCGCTTTACCTCAGCGTTAAGCTGTTTTGTTGGCACCCAAGGAATTGCATAACCAGTGGTAGGTTTGCACATTTTAAAGCGGTTGCAGTTTTGATCAGGCTCGTTACCCTACGAGTGTCTAAACGTGGCTGTTTTCCTGCGGCCAGAGGGGCTTCAAATGGCTGCAGTTTCCTTCCCATCAATTGCCTAAATGCGTCTTTGGGCTCTTCTCACGAACGCCAAAGCGCTGTGACAAAAGTTGTTTCTTCCCGTATGTTGACTTTGCCGCTTGCTGTCAGCTGATATCAGCCGGCTTCCAGCAATCTCCGGCACATCAGGTGACGCATGGCGGCATCACTTCCTCTAAGGGAGCGAAGCGTTCAGCCAAAGCGGCCGCTGGGACGTTTCTATTGTTCTTCAAACTCGGTTGGCCGTGTGCTTCGTAGTTTCAGCCGCTGCCGTTTCTGACGACTGATCCCAGTTGAAGCCCTGCGTGAGTTGATGATGGTTGTCTGAGTGTCTGTTGCAAGGTGATGGATGAAGTCGTCCCATTCAGAGAGTCGGCTTGGCGCTGCAGAGACCAAGGCGTCAGCGCCAAAGGTGGTACTCCATCAACAGCGGCAGTCCGTTGTATGTCCGTCAGCACGTGTGCCACCAACACACGGCGGAGAGCTCGGTTAACGATCTGTGTTGAATTTCACCGAGGGTGGCGTCTCCCTGGATAGCTGGCCGTAGCCCAGCTTAAATGCCTGCCTCAGCAACAGAGGGGAGGGATAGGCTTTTAGGCGGTCGCTATGCTGATTTAGGAGTGGCTCGAACACAGACCTCCATCTTTCCAGGTTTTGTGCTGCCACTAATGCGCACATTGGCCACAGCAATGACTGACAACTCAAACGGAGTCAACAGCCAGACCGTTGAGCTGACCACAGGTGTCGTTTCTGAACAATTAAGTTTCTTGGGCGCGAGCATGCTTTCTCTTACTTTGAATTTGTCACCTGTGCGTGCAAAACGCCTGCTGACGTCCGTGGTTCGGCTTATTAAGGCCATTCAGCAGCAGTTCTCTTGAAATGCTCCTGCTGCGTGTTTGCATTGCGGGCTTATTTTGCTCGGCGTGTCAGCCAAATCAATAAGAGATTGTGTTTCAGTACTTTGACTTCGCTTTCAATGAAGCTGGATGATATATTTATTCAGAGTTGTCAAAGCGTTATCGCTGTGTGCAAAACAGACTGCTCGTGTGCAATATTTTGGTAGGATATGTTTCATCTATGGCACACTGGTAAGGAATTTGTCCAGTTGGACGGTCCTTAATGCCCACAGCTGAAGCATCATTCTTCTGGTTAAGATGCAAAAAAAACTAATGGACAGTGGTGGGGAAAATGTTTAATGGTTAAGAAAGAAAAGAAATGTGTCGGGGAAATGCGGTTTTATCTTTGCAGTTTTCATCGTAAGCATTGCAATTTAATAATTTCCTGATTATCGTGCAGCCTTACCTTCCAACCACGGCATGCATAGCATTAGCTTGTTGTCACATTTCCATCCGAGCAGCAGCTTGCTCAAACTACATAAGTCTGCCTATCGCTGGTTTTCCTAATGCAGTGGCCCCCGAAATATCATATTAATCTATAATGTAACACAGTTAAACCCTAAGGAGTAAAACACGGAGTGATTAGGTGTGGATAAGGGAGATTCTTAGCTGCTATATTGATCTCCAAGCTACTGCTCTTCAGCAACATTTCACCTGACTTGTTCGCCTCACCGGACAAAGTCCCACGTAAATCTTCACGCTGTGAGCTCGCAGTCCTGCTGGAGACCTTCAATCCGTGCTTTTATTTTGGGGCACCGGTGTGTGATGCTTTGACGTCCGAGACTGGTCTTCTGCGTGGAACCTGCCTTGAGCCCAGTTTCTTCTATATATTTTTTTTGTCTTCGCTTTTTGCCTTCGTGGTGATGAACAGATCTGCTTAAACAAACAATTATAAAAGGGAAAGCTCTTAAAAATGACGCTGCGTCAGAAAGAAGAATGGGCAGGGCCGTGTTACTGTAGCATTATGCGCCGCGGAGTCCTGCTCGACCTGTTCCTGTCCAGTGCGCGTTTGCTGCTGTCTCTGGTCTTTTTTTGTTTAAGCATTTAGAAAATATCTCCTGAATGAAAACATGCTGGTTCCAGTAGCTAGGGCAGCAAATCCGGTTGGTAAATATACACCAGTTGCTATCCTGGGGTTGAATATTTACTAGCAGTGGATGTTGGAACAGCGTCAATATGCACTCTCCAGCTGTGGTGTCCAGTTCTTATGAAGTATTATGTTTTGTTTTGTTTTGCTGCCTTTAACTGCTCAATAATAGTATATAAAAAATAATCTGTTGCTATATCCAAGGATAACTCAGTGGTGTTTTACAGAAAGCAGTTCATCGCTGTTTTCTTTTGTCCTTCACCACCTTCAGCAGCTGTTTTGTCACAACCAGAGCATCCTCCTCCAGGGTGGATCCAGTTTTTTTTTATTTTATTTCATGGATTGTGTTACCTAAACGCACCTGAACACGTCTGGCCGCAGTGGAGGCGTTCCAGGTGGTGTCACCGTTTCATGCTCCACCGCTCCAGCACGCTCTCCACGGTTTGCGGTGGGTCTTGTGGGGTCGGTGCGGACCTGCCTTACTCCGCCGGCCCGTCACAACAATAGGCCTGTATGACTGCTTGAATGTGCCATTCTCTGCGCGGTGTGCTTCACTTGGGCCAGACAATAGCGTCATTTAGCATCCCATCTCCGTTTAGGCCTGCTCTGTCGTACCCCCCTGCCATACCACACCATACCCCCCCACACCCACCCCAGTCTGCCCTGCCTTTGCACTTGTTCTTCATATCGGGGGGCAGCTGTTCTCCAGACAGCCATTGTTGGCCACACCCAAGGCCCAGCCTCATGCATTGAGGATGGTCGAGGCTCTGTCGGCGTAACTTAAGGAAACTAAGCAAATTCTTGCTTTGTTGTGATTTGGACTCGCTTAATATCAGTTTATTGGAGACAAAATACAGAAAATGTGACCATTTGTTGTAAATAAAACAAAACATTGTGGTTAACAAGATTTAAAAAAAAAAATGCATACGTGTTTAATTATTAATTTAGGTAAAAAAAAAGATATCAGTGCAGTTAAGGGAAAAAGTAAATATTCTTCATGTAAAATGTTTAGTTCATATTCTACAAGGTACACAGATGTTAAGAAGAGGCATGCCAGGATCTGGGTGGCTTACTGCTAGAAAAAAAAAAAAAAACATTTCTCCAGGAATTCCTTTTTTTTTTCCCTCATGTCTCCTGTGACTTGAAGAGTTTCCTTGAAATGTCTTTCTAGGAACTTTAGGTACGAATGGGAAAAGTGTCATTGTTTTAGCTCAGTAACAGCCTTGCATAAACCCGGCCCCCGCTTGCTTAAAACCGTTCGTATTTTCTATTGGGTAAAAATTGAACTCAACCCTTCCCCGATAAGCTTTAATTAACTTATCCATCTGCGGGTTAGTTCAGAGGCCCACAGTGCGGCGGCTCGCTGCTTGTCCCTCTTTGAGACCGTTGACTCTTGACCCCCGCGATTGTCGAGAGGTTAAAAGGCAAGCCACACAGCGGCCAGCAAAGCCACTCTGTGGTGGCAGATGTTTCATTCATGTGCCTTCAGGGGTCTGGGTTCTTCATGGGAAGTCCTCTACCCTGTCCTAACCCAGAACACACATCCTGACGCTTGTGAGCCACATCCGTAACGACAGAGGAAGCGTGTTGGCGGCTGACGTCAGGCAGTCTTGGACTCGATCCGCCGTCGTTTAGAGTCGGACGAAAACAAACCCGATGTCGTTGTGCGTGTCGATGCCAACACCTACGTCACCCTCCGTCCACCCGAACACCTGCAGTTGTTAAGTGTGTTCGGCCTTTTAGACTCCATCCCAGTTCCTGCCTGTGCAGCTCAGGCTCGCCTCCACAGTTCAGCTCCACCACGAAGATCCCCGATATACAGCCTTCTGGTTTTCTATCTAGAACTGGGTGACCTATCTGATTTTTATTTTGGGCGATCTGATCTTGTTGCAGCCATACCCATGAGAGTACCGGCAGTACAAGCCGTGCTACTTGCAATGAGCGCAGAGAGAGGGAGCCTTTCAGAATTACTGGTACCATCTTCGTTGGGATTTTATGTGATGGACCAACACACGTTGGGGGCTTAGTTGTGAAATAGAAGAATGATGTCTGAAACATGTGACCTGCATTTGCATTGAGCAACCCTTACTCTGAAAACCCCTGAATTAAGTGAAACCAAAAAAAGGAAAAAAAGAAAGCCATCTTGTTTCCAGTTTCCCACAGTCAACGTAGCATGTGGGAGAAGGGGCTCTGGTCAGATTAGATAAAATTTGAATTTCGTGGCTTGCATGTAAAACACTGTGTGCGGTGCAAAACTAGCACACGCCTCCCAAAAGGTGAAACGGGGTGATGGCGGTTTGATAGAGTCAAAGTCCTGACCCAGGCCCAATTTCTGTCCTTAGCTGTCCGAAGGTGGCGGGAATTACTCAAACCGCTTGCAGCTGTATTTGCTGTGAAAGGCGGTCCTGCAAATCATTGCCTCCGAAGCCGAATATAAATACATGGCATATATTTCTGGTTTTTATTTGTAGGAAAAAAAGAAAAGTTTCAAAAGATTGTTTTCCGTTTGCTTGTCAATCACGCACAGTTTTGTGGTCGTCTTTCACAAAAAACTGCAGCAAAATACAAACAGGGAAATGTTACAGTGGTAAAAAAAAATAAATAAATTCATGGCATTGGAGTTTCCTTTTCAGTAATTACAAAAGCAGAACCCGTGTAATAGAACATGTAGCGACGAGGTAGACACCCCAGTGACACTTCCTTGTGTTTCACTTCGCTGTGAAGTCGCAGAGATTTTATGACCAGTCTCATCCTGCCATTAAATCTCATCAGCGCTGCGTGGTTTACCACAGTACGGAGTGACGTTTCTATTCTGGGTGCTGGTCTTTCCTTTTTCTGAGGCCTGTTATTTGGATTAATTGTCTCAAGCTGTTAGTCTGT
The DNA here is from genome assembly GCA_037039145.1 of Fundulus diaphanus. Taxonomy (NCBI): domain Eukaryota; kingdom Metazoa; phylum Chordata; class Actinopteri; order Cyprinodontiformes; family Fundulidae; genus Fundulus; species Fundulus diaphanus. The sequence goes on along the minus strand of CM073142.1, from coordinate 28,039,442 downwards.
CATGTAACAGAGTTCACACTCGACGCTTTTGTTGTGGTTCTGCCCTAAGTATTTGGATCACTTAATTCCTCTCAGCATGTAGTCTTATTTATTTATTTTTTCATCAGCTGGTTTCCTTTTTGGCGAAAGAGGGTTTCAGCCGAAAAACCGCTCCTTTCTCGGCAGTCAGGACAAAATGAGGTAAGCTTTAGCTTATCATGACAATGGGGATCAAAATGAATCACGTTGGAGCCTGGGCCGCACGAAGTGGAAAGAGTGTAGCCATTCAGGGCGTTCAGACAAAGGGCGCATGAGGGTCCGGTGTGTGCGCACGTGTGAGGGGGAGTCCCTTAACCAAGAGTTTGCTTTGAGAGGAAGGGAGGAGGTTTAATAGGCCTGGAGGGATTCATGTTTCACTTCATGCTCGCCTCCTGTGCCCCTTTGTCTAGGTCGTATCATGGCTGGTAAATCCTGAAGCAGAAATATTGGAAAGTTGTCGGGTTTTTTTTCCCCCCCTGTGGCTCTGTGAGCTAGTCTGTCTTTTTTTTTTTTAAACATTTATTGTTTTTGAAGGAAAGCTTCCAGCTGGTTGGCGGCCAGCGTTGTGCTTGACAGCATATTCAATCAGTTCAGGCTGCTACTTGAAGTTCTCATAATGGCAGCTCAATTACTGAAAGCTGACGCGTGTTCAGTGTTTCCAGGGGTGAATTATACCACACGCAACAATCCACCTTCATTATGTGCATGAAACTCCCGTTTTAACCGGCAGATCTTTTGACCAAACACCACATTAACTTGTTACATTCACGACGTGCCAGGAGGTGCGATGTAGGTGAGCTGGACTCCGGGAACTTCTCTGGCTGCACGTTTTATCTGATCTGGAGACGAGATATGGATCTGGTTTGAATCCGGGCCTCAAATGAAGCTCCTCTGATTGCCTAACAGATCTGCATTGGCTAATGGTGCGCCTCAAGGGTGCATTTCTAATCAAAACATCACGTGGGCGTTCAAATTAAGCCACGGATCCTTTTTTTTTAAACATTTTTTCTTAGTTTCCTTTGACTGGATTAGGTCTGACGCTGACACGTGCCTTCTGTGTACACACAGCTAACTGCGGGTAACCGGCTCTGATAAGCAGACGGATATCGTATTCAACAAAACAGCCTGTGCCAGACCATGGCATGCTTAAAATTGTTGCCGCACCCTGCAGAAAATTAGCCTCATGTTCTAACTTGTAGTGCACTTATAGGAGCAAGGCATGGAAAAAATATGTTTAGACTATGTCCTACCCCCTGCCTTCAGTCTGGACTTGATCTGCTCAGGACCTCGAGATCCTTTTGGGCTGAACGTTGAATGGAAATCAGTGCCGTCTTGGATACATGTATCATAAAAAATGGAAATATTTGGTTAATATTCTGCTTTGGCTGTTTGCTTACTGCTTACACTGACTTGTTGTTAGCATGTTTGCTAGTTAACTTAATTTCCTTTAACAACCACTGATGGCAGTCATGCTCATTTTAAATGAATTGGTAATTGTTTATTCAAAAGAAATGCCTTTGTTTGGGCAGAATGTTGCCTGTTGCAAAAAAAAAAAAGTCTCAACTCGTTGCTTACTTTCAGGGCTAAACTGTCGTCTTCATTCAGCCAGAAGCTGTTCACTGACAGCTACAAAATATTGTCTCCTGGTTTTCGAGTTTGTCCTCCCTGAACTCCACATGCTTCGGGTTCCTTGAACTTGACTTGAAGCGGCTGGTGCAGAGAACAGGTTCCCGCAGTGCATCATACCTGTGTGATTAGCGTTTCTTTGCAGTAAGCATTTAAAGCACCGGTGGAGTCTGACGACAATGGCTACGTCAGCAGCACGACGTTCCTTATGAGTCATCGTGTTGCTAGTCTTTGCTTATTTTGTGTTTGTGATGGGGTGTCGTGGAAAAGTATTTACCGCCTTTACAAATTTCATCTCTTTTTGCTGTGATTTCACAATAAATAGTTTAGATTACCAGATGAATTTTAATACCAGATAAAGGCAACCTAAGTAAATTAAAATTGTTGGTCTTTTCCATTGATGCGGAGATATTAGGGCCCACTCGATGGAGGACTGTTTTGTCTTAGCCAAATCGGAGAGTTTCGTTCACTGCAAAAACATGACTAAAAATAAGTAAAGTTTTCTTGAAATGAGTGTATTTGTCCTTGATTTGAGCAGCAAGTTTAAATGATATGCGAATGGATTTACATTTTAGCGCTTAAAATAGGTCCAACTCATCTCCATCATCTTATTTCAAGTGTAGTTTATCTAATTATCTTATTTTAGGTGTAAAAATACTCATTCCATTGGCATATCATCTTATTTACCTGCTCAAATTAAGGAAAAATACACAAATTTCAAGAAATTTTTACTTATTTTAATTCTGTTTGCAGTCTGTCTTTTTCTTCATAGTAGGTACACCTGGTCTGGCGTTCTGTTAACTTTGACATCATCCAGAGAAGACGGCTCACCCGTTACTACCATCTAATGTAGAACAGATTACTAGATCAATGTGTGCTTCTGTGCTTTTTTGTCTCTCTTGTTGTGTCTCTGCTCTGTCTTCTGTAACCCCAGTCGGTCGAGGCAGATGACCGTTCATACTGAGCCCGGTTCTGCCGGAGGTTTTTTTTTCCCGTTAATGGGTGGTTTTTCTTCCCACTGTCGCTTCATGCTTGCTCAGTATGAGGGATTGCAGCAAAACCATGTACAATGCAGACGACTCTCCCTGTGGCTCTACGGTTCCCCAGGAGTGAATGCTGCTTGTCAAGACTTTGATGCAATCAACTGGTTTCCTTATATAGGACATTTTGACCAATCTGTATAATCTGACCCAATCTGTATAATATGATTGAACTTGATTTTGTAAAGTGCCTTGAGATGACATGTTTCATGATTTGGCGCTATATAAATAAAATTGAATTGAATTGAATTGAATCCTTATTTGATTTAGGTCCAGACTTTACTGGGCCCCCTTCAAAACCTTCACTTTACTTGTGTGAGCCATTCAGAGCAGGACTTTCTGGCTCGCTTTGGTTCATTGACCTGCTGTGAAATACAAGTGTGCCTTAGCTAAGGGCCAGGTACCGATGGCCAGGTTTTCTTCTTCAGGACTTTCAGCTGAAAAACAGAAAACATGGTCCCATTGATTAGGGAAAGTCGTCCAGGTCCTGAAGCAGCAGGCCGGCTCCAAACCTTCACACCATCACCTCCGTGTTCGACTGTCCGTGTGATGCTGCTTTTCTGAAGAACCTGGTAGTTTTGCCACAGATGTAAGGAGTCAGTCCACAGAATATTTCCCCAAAAGGTTGAAAGATCATCAGGTTTTTTTTTTTTTTTTCGGGGGGCAAATGTGAGATGAGCTTTTGTGTTTATTTTCCTTAGCAGTGGTTTGGGGCTTGTAACTCTACCATAATTCGAAACAGAGGCAAATGAGGGCTGCAGTCCTTTAGATGTTGTCCCCGGTCCTTTAGTGACCTCATGAATGAGTCTTTGGAGTAATTTTGGTCGGCCGGCCGCTCCCGGAAAGGTTGTTCCTTGTTTGCTCCGTTTGTTTATCATGCCTCACTGCAGTTTAATTGTATCATAAAGCCTTAGAAATGGCTTTGTAACGCTTTCCAGACTGATTGAACTCAGGGACTAGCAGATTTTATTTAGATTGGCTCATATTCAATTTTATTTTCAATTCCATTTTATTTATATAGCGCCAAATCATGAAACATGTCATCTCAAGGCACTTTACAAAATCAAGTTCAATCATATTATACAGATTGGGTCAGATTATACAGATTGGTCAAAATGTCCTATATAAGGAAACCAGTTGATTGCATCAAAGTCCCGACAAGCAGCATTCACTCCTGGGGAAGCGTAGAGCCACAGGGAGAGTCGTCTGCATTGTACATGGCTTTGCAGCAATCCCTCATACTGAGCAAGCATGAAGCGACAGTGGGAAGAAAAACCACCCATTAACGGGAAAAAAAAACCTCCGGCAGAACTGGGCTCAGTATGAACGGTCATCTGCCTCGACCGACTGGGGTTACAGAAGACAGAGCAGAATGTGTTACTTTTTTAGCCTACTTCATGTTGTCAGACAGGTTCTGTTGATTTCAAGTGCTTTGATTCTACAGGTCTGGCAGAAATGAGGCCAATGAAACTGAAGCAAAACCTCAGGTTAATAAGTTGATTTTTGAGCTGACAAATTGGACAATATATATTTTACACATAGGGGTAGTTTGGTTTGCGTAGCCTTTTCTTTAAATAGACGAAATCTTCATTTGAGAATCATATAAAAACATTTAAGTTTGACAAAAAAAAAAAATCAAAAACAAAAGAAAACTGTAAGGGGGTTAATACTTTTTCACAGCACTTTTAAACCTTTTCAGGGATCTGTTTTCACTTTCCAGCCACACAAATCGGCATTTTAAAAGTAAAATGTTTTAGCAAACAGTCCTTTGAACATTCAGCGGGTAATAAATGTACCTTATTTTTCGGACTATAAGTCGCATCAGTCCAAAAATGCATCATAAAGAGGAAAAAAATATATATAAGTCGCACCTGACTATAAATCGCAGGATTGTCCAAACTATGAAAAAAGTGCGACTTGCAGTCCAAAGAATACGTTTCAGCTGCCTGGAACAGCAGTTGTGAGCACTGAGTTGTTTGTTTCTAACGTTTGCATTTTGCAGCTGATTGCTGAGACGCCGCGGGGCAGAAGCTGCCAGGTCAATCCTGTTAAACACCAGGTGTCCTTGTTAAACTCCCCCAAACATCTTCTTTCTTTTTTTCTTCTTCTGCTGTTCATGTTTTGCTTTACGCTTCCTGTGCAGTGCTCAGTGTTAGCGCAGTGTCATCTTGTAGTCCCGTATTGTTTTCTTGTCCTGCTGCGATTATGACGGCAGATAAGCGGCTTGTATCACCAGACGTCTTGCAACGCACCGCATGACAGCTTTTTGTTTCACACAGGACTTTGCTTCTGTCATGAATCCAGCTGGCCGAGAGCCAGTTTCACATCTGCTCGCTGAGTAAGATAAGGCCAGAACCTCAGACACTATTTAGTTAGATCTAGTCTGGAGGATGAACTCACAGGGCACCTATGTGTGTCAGTAGCTAATAGGCCGACAGTACTTTGAAGCTGTCTTCGCCCTCAGAACAGACTGCGCTCTGATTGGATTATGTTGGATTATTACTACTCTGATTTGTTTTTACATCCTAGATCTTCTGTGATACTTATTGTTTGCTTCACTATTTGTGAACACATTGATCACTAGTTTCTCACTGTTGGCCTACATCTGGAGAGATCCGCATGTTAAGCTCCTGGTTTTTAACCCCCAAACACTGTCTATGTGCCACGAGCAGATTATCTGCACCTGTTTAATGTTGTCATTTTTCTCCGCCAAGGCCTTTCTCTTGCTTTAGTAAGCCCTTGAGTTTAAAATACACCAGATTCCCCTTAAGAAGTAGATATATGTGATGTTACTTTGTAAAATTCAAATATGTTTCATTTTTTTGGGATTCCTGTCAGATATTTGGGAATACAGATACTTTCTGATCTGGATTACTTTTACCTGACATTTAGCTTTGTCTTTAGTCTTAGTGTTGTTCAAGCTTATGTTAATAAAGTCAGCTACAGTGTCTCACAACCTCAAGGTCAAAAGATTTATTTATCAGGATTTTCTGTTGTTGACACAGATTCATCTTTGTACTCAGGGCTGGATCTGGCTCTATGTTTAAGATCCATCTCAGTCTCAAGTGTTTCCAACCATTCAAATTAACTCTAGTGTTTCCTTGTCGCTGCTGAAGAAGTAGCCATCCCCACAGCATGGTGCTGCCACCACCATGCTTAACAGTGCACATATTGTTTTGCATATAAGCCAAAAAGTTACTGCTTCCACCTGTTTGCTGTATCCCTAATATGGGTTTGTGGCAATCTCTACATGGGACGGCACCCCCAGAGCCTGAGGACGCCAAATGCATTTATTAATGTATAAACAGCTTTTTACACAAAATTGACCGTTTTATATTTATTGTAAATGTTTGCTGCAATATTTTCGCTGCATTTGGCTCAAACCTTCACAGTAGAATATGCCAACGCATTACCTACTAGGACCACGGCATCTAGTGGTCCAATGCCAATGTTGGACTAAATCGATTCTTATTTTCTATTTACTGAATAAGTGAGGTTAATTAATGGAACTATACCTGATTCTGCATAAATTCAAACCATGAGGAGGAGAACTGTTTAGTCAGAACTGTAAGCCCCGCCCCCAACTGTTTTCACCCAAAGAGAAACCCTTCTCTCTCCTCCCAGTCAATATGGACGAGAATAAACACGTGACTGAAGCTCGTGGTCAATCCTCCGGAGAAAACAAAGCTTCATCGAACACGTTTTCTTTTTTTTCTTGGACATAAATGACGACATGTCAGATAAATGATATTTTCCTAATTGTCAACACTTACAGGTATGCCATGCTGTTGTGTTTACGTACCCTGTCATGCACGCTGGAGGAGCTACAACTTAGCAACGGCTCCGCACCTCATTGTGCCATTGGCAAAGAAAAGTTATCCCTGGTTGTCCCCAGTTCGCTGCTTATACCTAAGAAAAAGCCTGGACTCACTCGATTGTGCAATCAATTAGGCAGTTGCTATTATTAAGTTACGCCTTCCAACTCATAATAGATTGCGTAAAAAGGCATTGTTCTTAACAAGATAAAAATAAATCAAGGTATAGTTCTTTTAAATCATCACTAGACCAACAACAGCATTGAAACTACTTTAATATAAATACTCTTTTGGACTAGAGGTCCACTTTTCTAGGCTTTTACAACGCTCATCTTCTTTGCATTAAGACATTTTATATACACACGAGCTCAGTGAGGTAAGTGACAGTATAATTGTAGATGCTTTAGTCATGATGTATTGAAACACTCCTCCCTACCATTAATATCATTCCCTAAACACAACTTGCCTTGCTGGCTGCATCCACTTTCAAACATATTTTCTTTCTTTGTTGTTCTCTTTCACAGCCGTGCTCTCTCTCTTCTTCTGAACATCTAGCCCGTAAAGTGTTGTTATCAGATCTTGGACTACCTTTTCTTGTTTACACTTGCTTGGCCACACTTTAGTGGATGGAGAGTGTTGTGCGGGCCTTCTGGGATGGACCTGATTCAGAGGGTAATTACAAGCCTTCTAAAGGGTGGGTAGAGACCACAGGGACCCTCCAATCCTGGCATTTAATTTGTCAATGATGGGGTCTCTTTCAAGGGAAGGGCTACACGATGGGAATTTATAGATACAGCCCCACCCTTACAGAAAGGTGTGGATACTGTCCAGTACTATTACCCTTCACAGTATGCACCCCGTTCTTCGAAGCTTGAAGAACTGTATTTCATTTAGATTTATTTAGGGGATGTTGGTCATCGTCTAGCTCAGAATAAACATATTTTTAGGTGCAAAGTTTTCCTTTTTATTTTTGTTCATTCATATTCGGTGCTTTAAATGTGTGCATAATTTTACTTTCAACAGCGTTTTATAGCATGTTTTCTGGAAAAGTGTGGATTGTGATTTCTTTTCCAGTTCTTCACAAGTATGAAAAATTAAAATAGTTTACTAAAAAATCCTTCCTTCCTTCCTTCCTTCCTTCCTTCCTTCCTTCCTTCCTTCCTTCCTTCCTTCCTTCCTTCCTTCCTTCCTTCCTTCCTTCCTTCCTTCCTTCCTTCCTTCCTTCCTTCCTTCCTTCCTTCCTTCCTTCCTTCCTTCCTTCCTTCCTTCCTTTCCTTTCCTTTTAGTTTTTGTGTCTGGAAAAGCCTGAAATTCCCTCTTGAAAATGTGTTTGGACAATGAAAAAAACCATTAACCACTGCGATAACACTGTTAAATATTTTATCATAACTGAACCTTTCAGAAATCGCACCAGCCACATTAAATTAGTCTCCTCTACAGTTTGTCACGATTGAGTGGCAAGTAAATTGGTTTTCATCTGTCAGCAACTTTTAGCTTTAACTTAATTTTATTTAAGGATTAGAGCACCCCAAAAGCAATAACACGATCTGTTTGTGTCTCCTCTCAGCTTCTTTACTTTTGAGAACTTTACAGATGACTGACATTGGTTCACCTTTAATCATTACCAGGAATTTTAAGTAAAGAACCTTTCAGACTTGGGTTTCTGTCAAATAATGCCTCAAGCTAGTGCTCAAACGTGGAGGTTGCCATGTATTATGTCAGTCAAGCTTGATGGCTACTCCACCCGCTTCTAAAAGTTCCTAAACAATCTGCAATTCCTTTTTAAAAACAGTGGGAGGGAAAATATTCAGAAGTGTTGATGGTCAATGTTTTATCCAGGGTAAAACCAAATATATCAGCTAGTTTGTTCAGATATGCTTCTGTTGTTTTAACCTCAAAATAACACAGCACACTAATGTAGGACAGTATTGGTAGCCGCTGAAAACTGTCATCGCCCTCGGTGTGCGTCCGTCTGCTGGTGTACCAGGTGAGCATAAGGTCAACAAAACATCAGTGTCGGCTCTTTACTGACAGAGGAGAAACGTCCCACCAGAACAGAAGTCCTCCATGGGAACAGGTCCTGTCTGTTATTCCAGCTGCATGCCATTCTTTTCAGAGGCAGCTGTCCAGGACTGTACAGCTTCCACTGTTATCCATTCATGACTGCACCAGTGTGGCTCGCCAATGATGTCTGTTATACCAGCACGGCGGAGATAAACTGTTTCACACGGGCCCAGTTCCATGGATCAAAGCCCCAAACTCAAACGGGAAAAGTCGCAGCGTTTTCCGGGAGATGAAGAATGGTCTCCAGGCCAGCTTCGGGTGCGTGACTTGGGAATGCTTCAGATGTCTTGAAGCTGAAGGCAACGTTAGAAGCTGGCATCTCCAAGTGTTGGGGAAATGCAGCTGTTGCAAGGCTTTGAACTTTTAACAACCTGGAAACATGGAAAGTAACATGACTAATTAACCCAGATCGTAACTTCTCACGTCATCACTTTTGCGCATTTTTCTCTTCAGTTGTGTCCGCACTTGTTGCTCACAATGCGTTCATTCAATTCCATGTCCAAATCTGGAAAAAAAAAAATGTGTGAAATTTAGAATCACAAAGCAGCTGAAAGTTGCAGTAGAGCGATGATATCATGTATTGAGCACTAAACTCTGGCATTGATTCATAACACACTGGGCAGCTAACAAGAACTTTGCTATAGCAAAGTCTGCAGCTTGGCTGTCGTTTCATATTTCAACAGGAACAAGAAAAGTCAGAGCAGTAGCTTGAAGACCTAATGGACCAGCACCCTAACCAGGAATTTTGAAGCAAATTGTGGCTGGCCCATTCTGGTGGTTATTCACCACAGTGGTGAATGTCTGCTTTTGACAAAAATTGCAATAGTTGCACTTACAGTTGCGATTTTAAATTCTGGTGGCATACAGATAGCTCTACTTATTTCTGCTCCACCTATACCTGCATTTCCATTACAAATGTGCGCAAAACTTTGTTGACATTCTGCTAATGTCGAAAAAAACACAATTTGCAATTGTGGTGATACCATTAAATAAGAAATGCAAATAAAATTACACGTGAATAATTTTGTTTGCATAACAACTCATTCAAACACATGGTGCAGATGGACATAAACATATGAGATATTCAGAATTCAGCCGCAGCACTAGCACATTTAATCAGGCATCCGAGGAGATGTCGCCGCCTTTCTGAGACCTTGGAGCAACAAGCCCCTCATACTTGGGAGAGGCTATGTATGCAATGTTGTTGGGAAAGTCTGCAGTCTGCGGTTTTACTATGAAGATGGCTGGACGATAAGTCGATGTAACCGATTAATTTGAATTTACAATTGTTTAAGATAAAAAAAAATTAAATCAGGGTTTTATTTTGCCAGTGGACTCATTGGTCTTCCATGAAGAGAACAGTGTGGGATGCTGAATATATGCTTTGGAAAATATATTGTCAAAATATTGTAGAGGAAACTTTTTTTTTTACCATAGTACAAGACACTTTAATTTTCTCATTTACTGTTTTTGTAAATTACACAAGTAAAGCCTGTTAGTTCATTGTGTAATACCACTAGCAGCAAACGTTTTGTTACATTTTCATTACTTACAATAACATTGCCCGCCATCTTGTTTTACAAGCCTGTTCCACAGCTTGTTTTAAGTTACTCTTTGAATTCAGATGAACTCTCAGACAAAATGCTTGAAATAAAAGCAAGTTTTTAAAACAATTTTTTTTTTGTGTAACAAAAAGGAGGAAAAAACATCGATAAATCGGATTTGGTATAATAAAGTCGGAGATTTTATTTTTAAGCCATGTCGCCCACCCTACGAACAGCTATGGATTCAACACTTCCTGATGTGTTCTCTGTCTTTTTCACCAGTAGTAACATCCAGTTGTTGATCATGTGACTTGTGTTATGCAAAAGAAATTGCAGTTTTGCGAAATACACCAATTTCAAAACAGCTGAAAAACCACCTCATCCTAGGGCAAAACCCTTTTCTCGACAGATGTCAGCCTTTTTTTTTTTCTAAATGGCTTTGTTGCTGTTACGCAGATTTATTTTCCGTTTTACCATTTGATGATCAATAGAAATACAGCTATTGTTACTCAGATTTGCATGGGCATTAGCGCTTCTTTTTCTCCCAATATCTATGTTATCACAATTCTTTCTGTTGGTGAGCTGTGGCTTGGTTGTTTAAAGCAAAGCAGCAGTGAATGGAAGCAGCTGAAAGTCTCAGTCCTCAACACGTAGTCAAACAGTCTTTTCTCCTCCAGGGATTAGCTGCACTGCAGTAACGTAGCTGTGAAAACACTATTCTATGGACACTATTAGGCCACTAAAACTCTGTTAATTTTATCACAGCAACATGTTTTTTTCCCTTAAAATGTCATTTCAATCTAGTGCCACTCATGTTGTGGCTGGGATTGTAACTAATTTGGCTCGGATACTGAGCTAAAAGTGTCACTGTTGCAGCTTAATGGCGTGGAAAATTTTATTTATTTATTTATTTTCTCTTTCTGTTTCAAACGATTACCTGTCTCACTCTGTGACTGGAGTATACGCAACATAGTTTCCATAAGCGTAGCTCCAAAGGCTCTTTGTGTGTCATAAATGTCTGTTGTTAAGATTACTTGTCTGTTTTAAAACAGGAGTTGGTCGATGGTGATTCTTTTGATGCTATCCAGTTTTGTGATGTGTTGTTGCATTTATGTCCTGCAGTAAAGCTTGACTCACCTTTTTATAAAAAAAAAATAGGTGAATGAATAATGGATGACATATCTTTTGCCAACACCTGGCAGGAAGCATTTAGAGCCTGAATCAGGTAGAAGACAGCTGTTCTTTAATGAGGACATGTCTGATTGTCTTCTCACCTTCTCCCTAAATAAAGATGAATAAGCAATAATTAGTTCTGATGATTTAGCCAAGAACATTACATAAGAAAAGCTGTGTCAAGAAATGAATTTACACGCTGCAGGGGAAATGGAGTTTCTTGCCGTTTATGGAGGCTGGTTTTTGTTCGTCAGCAATTAGCTGAGATGCATGTGCTATAAATCATGTGGGAGTTGTTTTGATAAAAAAAAAAATTCTCCGAATATTTCTCTTGTCTCACCATGTCCTGCACCTTTTAAAATGGACCCTAGGTGATCATGTTGGGTTTATGCCCTAAAAGGTGTTGGTGGAAACAGAAAGAAAATGTCAACTTAGAGAGTAATAGTAGCTTTTCTTCCTTATTTCTGCTTTTCAATTCTTCCCTCGGCGCTCATGTGTCTCCAGCTCCCATCCATATGTGTGCCGCAGTTTTTACACCGAAGTCCCGTTCTCATTTTGCAGCTTTCCAAACAAGGCCACACTAAACCAGCCCTAAACAAGCTTCCCAAAGCCCTGTCTAAAGGTGGGGGAGAGAGGGAGTGAGCTGGGCGGCGGCGACTGCTCGGCTGCATCCTATTAGAACTGGGAGTGTTGAAAAGGGGTGTGGCTTGAAGCCAGTAACATCTGTGCCTGTCCCCTTTGCCCCCAAAGCATTCTGCAGAGAAAGGGAGTGGAGAAGGAGGCTGGGGAGGGAGAAGATCTCCTAAGAAGTTCTTGCTGGCCAGCTGGCTGTTTTGCAAGATCTCAAACAGTTGATGTCCGTATGGCAGGCTTATCCTTTTTGTCCCCTGGTTATCAGAGAAAACCATCCCCCATCTAACTGGGATTTTCCCTTTTGGCTTCTTTTATTTTCCACAGCTTCTGAAAAGGTGCTTGTTACCCACTGCAGCCACAAACCGATGACTCTGAACCCGCATGGATTACATACCTTGCGACAGGAAATACTCTTCTGTGTGCTGTGTACAAGTTTTATTTATGTCGACCCTGCAGAGAGCTGGATGCTGCAGTGAGCACAGGATATAAAGGGAATGCCCAGAGCACAGCAGAGGCAAGCTCTCTCCAGGACAGGGTAAGACGAGCCCTATAAATCCGCCTCTTATACCCTGTAATCAAATGAATGTAAGGAAACGGAGAGCTGGAGCTGAAGCCGGCTATCTGCTGGCTGGAATGTGTGCACAGACTGCATGTGACCAGCAGATAGTTGGAGGCTATCACTCTGCAAGTGTGCCTAAGAGGAATTGTGGCTGCTGTTTGATTTATCCCCACCCTCACCAGAACATCAGCTGGATTCCTCTCACCAACACGTAGGTGATTGTGTCATTTCTGACTAATTGAGAGGTGCAGGAGCAGGGAGCGGTGTTGCCGGAGTAACCGGCGAGAGGGGGGAGGATGACACGGCGGTCCTGTTAGGGCCCTGGGCTTATTTCTCGGTGGGAGAGTTGTGCTGTGCATGCAGGGAATGCCCCGTAATGACAAGGCTGCTCTGGTGGTAGAAATATGTGCTCTCACGTACAGGCAGCTACCTCCCGACAGCTTTCTCTCCCATTATCAGCATCAAGTGAGTGTGTGAAAGAGAGAGAGGGTGGCATACTTTTTTCCATGATTGGGGCGGAGAGGGGGTTAGAGTGGAAATAATCAGGTCAATGAGGGAGAGAAAGTCACCTTGAGCGGAGACCGGTCTGCTCATTTCCTGCTGCTGCCCACTCTCCTCCGGTTCTGGTCCCAGGAGGCTGCGTTTACTCCACATCCCATGCATCACAAAGGGACTGACAGCTAGCCTTTGTAATTCGGTCGGATTGCGCCCTGCCTCGGCGTGATGAAGCTGGATTTCTACCCTGTAATCCTTAATGGTTCGGTTACTTGTTTTTGTCTGCTGAATTAGAGGAGCAATCCTATTTTCTTACTCTATAAGCACCCAGAACAGATTAAAAAGGAGGGTAATGTGCATTGGAAAGGGGCTTACATTAAATCACCCACCCAGCTTGCGCCGGTCCCCCACTGCTGCGGTTACCATAGCAACTGTGGGAGAGGCAGGGATTTTTTTTTTTTTAAGCTCATGCTGCCTCTCAGGGTGTCTTAGGAAATATTATGACGCTCCTCGTGCTCTTTTATTGACGATCTGTCGGGTTGCATATTTTATTAATGAGGAATAGATTTGTGAGTATTGTTTGACTGCGAGCAGCTGTGCACACAGTAATGTTGACTGTTCCCTCTGCAGAAAGAGATTGAGATGTTAGCTGTTGTTGGTTCGCTGATCTCAGTCTTTCAGAGTCTGTAGTCTGTATAAGCTCATCAAATGTTTGTTTTGTTGGCCAGAAAGATCTCTCATCAAGTTAGCTACTTCCCTTTTAATTCACTTCTCCTTCACTGCGAAACCTGTCATCTCCAATGGTGAAAGAAGCACACACTTACCAGATTATAATATAACACAACTCTCTCTTAATGCTGCACGACTAGGAGATATACAACACTGTACCACCCACATTTATTTGTACCATAAAGACGTGTAAAAAGCCTTAAAATGATTGAGTCTCTTAGTGCAGCTGCATAACATTTCTTGAAAATTTAGAAATATGCAACTCTTAATTTGATGCAAACGTGGAGCTCGCTGAACCCTACTGAGGCAGAGTAAGACTCTCCAGGTATGTTTGCAATATAACCAAGAGTAAACCTTTAGAAAAACACTGTCATGGTTACTGTTAAGCACAGTAGAAGATTTATGATGCTGTGGGCATGTTACTCTTCCAAAGCCATAGGAAGCTTGTTTTAAGACCATGCAATGTTGAAACACCATGATGTCTTTAAATAAAAATCTGGCACCATCCAACAAAAAACTGAAAATACATTACCATTGGGTCTTTTAGCCAAAAAATGATCCAAAACATATGACCAGATTCCCACAGACATGGTTTACTGGAGACAAACGGTTATTTTAGACCTAAAACCTATAGAAAATCCAGAGGAGAGAACAAAATGGACCCACTGCTATGGAGAATCTAGAAAAATTGTGCAAATCTTGTGAAGTCTCATAGGCAAGCAAGTTTATTTTTATAGTGCAGTAACAAGACAGTTCAAAGAGCTGACAACATAGATGACAAAGTTGTTCTTTTACTGGCATCAGTTGACTATAAAAAATATTAACTGCAGGGTTACAGATAATTGAGCTACTGATTACTTTAATTTTAATTCAAATCAGAATAGATGCTGGTGCATTAAAGGCTTCATTTGAACTGGAATTTGCTCACTTGTGTTGCTGGTACAGATTACCGCAATTAGAATGTAGTTATTAAAAAAACAAGATATGCAATTGTGTTCAACATTATTTTGTTTTAATAGCTCGTCGTCATTTTGTGTGCTTCCTTCTAAATAAGCTGTTTTTCTTGAAATGTAGCCTTAAAGTAAAACACAGATAACAAAGTTAAGGCCTCTTTTTTTTTAAGTATTTCCCTTCTTTGCCCCAAATCTAACCTCCACTTGAAGGTCTGACCCTTTAGAAGAATGCTAACATGGGAGGGTAGGGGGGTTGGAGAGTCTCTCCGCAGAACTAGTTTGACAACCTTGGCTGGGTAAAAAAGCAACAGCCTATTAACCTGGTTTTTCATCTCTGTCCTCCCTTCATATTACACTCCCATGCATATTTTTTTTAAATATAGACTTTTGTCCTTTTGGCTTCTTTTATCTTCAGGAACCAATTAAATACTGTCATAAACGTGCCATTTATGGTCAGAATGGGGAAGCTACAACTTTAGCACCTCTGCTTAAGGATAAAAGGTTTGAAAGACTCACTTATGATCCATATTTCCAAGGCAACAAATCAATGAATGCACAATCCTTTGTTGATGAAATAATGCTGCTGCCTGCGAGAGATAAAACAGGTCTGCTGTTCTGAAAAAAAAAATTTTTTTTTTTTTTTGCTTCAGCGTTTATTTATAACATGAACTTTGACCTCTTGGAGTTGGTTATTTTGCTTCTCAGTCTATCTACTTGTTTTTGTTTGAAGACAGCGTTTTACTTCTGGCTGCTGGAAACAGGTTTGTCCAGAGCAAATCTCAACCAACCTGTGATCATGTTTCTCTGTGGCGAGGAGATGTGTAATGATCACAAGGTTTCTTTAATAAGGAAAGATGGGGTAAAAATTGAATTACCCTTATTATGTAAGAGGGCTAATAGAATTTACTATTTTTGAAACGAGAGAGACTTCCTTGTCTTTTTAATGGAGATCGACTTCAAAATCATATTCATCTTAATTTCAGACTTTAATGTATTATATTGAGTCTTATGATCGTGCCTAACTAGTCTTAGCGACATTTGGTTTTCCCTCAGACAAAGCTGTACTCAGATGTACAAGGGGTTGTAGAATAAAGAGACTTTGCGTTAATAGTCAAGTTTGTAACACTTCAGAGTCTTGAATCAGCAGAACGCCTCAAACCCTCCACCATTTAGGCAAAACATATCTGTTATTAGAAGAAATGCTTCCTTTGTCTGCTCCTGTGCTGGCATCCCCCTTCTTCGCTCATACTGCTTCCCTGTATGCTAATCCTGTAATCTGAGAGCCCCTTCAGCTCCCTCAGCCATGTGACATTAATGCTCCAGAGGCTATACCACCACCACATTTCAACAAACGATCATGTAACGTAAATGCATGCTAGCACCTTACAGTCGGAGCCAAACTGCTCCGCTGCTGTAACACTGTTGATCGGAGAGTCCTGCCAACTCTCCGCTTATCAGAGAGATGTGATTGACTTTAATCTGCTAACCTTCCAGCCAGCGGTGCTGTCATGGCTCAGAGCGTCCAGGTCTGACTTTGTTCACACGTTATGTTCTCAGTCCACTATTATCTAATTGACCGAATAAAGCCTAAGTATGTGATCAGGCTGTGCACAACAAATGGAACCAGTGTAGCATTAAATAACATATTTATATGTTATATCAATGTTATATCATGACATCGGTTATATTTTAATAATCTGTAAAATACGCAGTGCCCTCTTTATGGTTAAAATTTACATTTGGGAGGGAAGTCTAACTGTATTCAATGTCCCCTGCTGTTTTTATGCTCTGTTGATGTGCTTACATGATATAATCACGAAATACATTTGTGATTTCTCCTAAATCAGAGAAGGTGAGTATTGCGGGTACCTCAATAACTTCCTGGTCTGCCCATAATCCGGCATCAACTGTGGTATTATATTTGTTTCATTCAGCTTCTTATGAAAAATTTGGGGTTATAAAAAGGATATCTCCGTAGGGTTATGGCATGATCCGATCTTTATCCCTTTTTAACAACAAAATGAAATTTTCATTCTGACTCTAAATTATAATCTGAGATTGGGGGTAGAAAGCTTAATACTACAGAGATTCAGCGAACAGAATTTTATGGCTAATATGTTATCTCCTATTTTTGAGAAGCTTTAGCCTGCCGATCCTGATTTTAGCAAATTCTGATTTCTTTAAGAACTTTAATAAGAGAAAATATTGGACTGGCACTGAAACATATTTTTCCCACCCATCCTACCATAAGCAGTCATCAAGTATTTATATTATAATCTCACACCGTGTGTGTGTGTTTATGTGTGTGTGTATAAAATAGGATTGATTTAAAACAAACAAAAAATTATTGTAGAGTTAATATTTTAAACAGTATTTGGCAATTGGCAATTAATGACATTAGCCCCTGTCAGTCTGCCCCAGGGCAGCTGTGGCTACTAACATAGCTCACCACTGTCAGGGTGTGAATGGGTGAATGACTGACTGTAAAGTGACGCGCTTAGGTGTCGTTGGACTAGTTAAAAGCACGATACAAGTACAAGCTATTTACCATTAAAAGCACAGCCTCCCTGTTTATTCCCTAAAGAAGCTATAGCTTTAACTCTGGTATTTCCTTTGGACTGATAACATTATAAAGTCCACTATGTTTCACACCAGAGTTTAAAAATCGGGCAAACTTTGCTGTACTTCGTTTAGCCTCCCTGTTATATGCTGAAAGTCTTGCTCTCTCTCACTCTATCGCAGCCTGAACGATTCTCTTTTAAATTGGTTCTCCTGTGTTTTCACTGACTTCCAGGGTTTCTACACAATCTCAATAAGTCTGGAATTTGATTACAGTGTTGTCTATGTCCAGATAAGTATTGAGAAAAATAATATTTATTTTCAAGATTTTATTCATTGTCCAAAGTTTTTGTTCTTCCTTCTTTCTTCCCTTGCGTCCTTTTTTCCATAATTGTGTCCTTCCTTTCTTCCTGTTCCTATTTCCTGTGTCCTTGCTTTGTACCTTCTCTTTCCTTTGCCTTATCCTTTGTCGTTTCCGTCCTTCCTTGTCATTCTCCTCTTTCTTTCTTGTTTCCTACCTTCCTGTCTTTAACTTATTTCCTTCTTTGTGTCCTGTCTCCTTCTGTCCTTTTCTTCCGTGTGTCCATCGGTCTTTCCTTCCTTCTGTTCTATTTGTTTTCCTGTTGAAGTATCTTTCCTTCCTTGTATCTTCCTCCCTTACCATCTGCCTTCCCTCACTCCAGTTTCTGTTCTATATTTAATCCTTGCTCGGTGTCGAAATATTTTCCGTAAATTCCGTCTGAGGTTTACTACTTTATATTTTTAAATGAACATAAAGAACGGGGAACTCTAGAAGATCTAATCTGGAAAGGTCTGGAATTTTTGCATGGAAAATATGTAGGAACACAGGACTTCATTTTCAAATGCCTGATTGATCATTGAGTCTTCTTCCTGCACAAACCAGCATCACCTACTCATGGTGCATTCACTGATCGCAATAAAATTCTTTTTTTTAAGTTACCACATCTCCGTTTAATACCTTTAAAGTATTTCTGTGTTCCACTCAGGAACATTTTACGGAGGCGGATTGTTACAGAACTTTGTGTCAGAAAATAAATGTGTTGGACTTACTAAACAAATCCATATAAAGCAGTTGTACTGTTTGATACATTTATTGATTGTCATTCAATCTTCCACTTCTTTTCTCAGTGTGAAGCTACAGGGAACAGTTTATCTGTAAATTTTACAGCCCTAAACGTATGACATATATGTCCGTATATGGTGGATTTTAGTTGCTGTGTTAACAAAAATTAAAAATAATCAGTCAGAAACCACTGAGAGATGCAAGCTGGTGCAGAAGAAGGTATTTCACACATCTGTTTCCAATACACAGCTGTCCACTGTGTTCTCTTTCCAAGGTTGAATTCCTGCTCCAAGTTGAGCACATGCGCACGAAGAATCGTCAGCCCCAAAATTACCTTTTACTATTTTAAAATGGTGTACAAATCAATCTAATTAGTTGTTTTTTTACATTGGAGTGAAACAACTATACAGTGTATTTTAATGTATAAAATTATATTATTTATTATAGTTATTCTACTTATTTGTAGTGCCTGTTATTTTGCCGTTTGTGTCACTGCCTTATGCAGCATTAAATAAATCCAGCTGTTGTTATTTTTATAACAGAAAGGCACACTCCCTTAAGATCAACATTCATTCGACTGCAGTTATTAAAAAGGGATTCAGTCTAGAAAAGATCTCTAGGACATGGGAAGAAGGCAAAATCTGGAAGGAGGCAGCTGTCTGAAAAGTGTCAGGCCATCTTTGATTTCTTGGTTTTCCTTCTTCTCGTCACATGTCTGGTAACGTGAACGTCTCCCTGTTTAGTTTAAGATGTTCTCCTCAACTTCTGCTTTTCCTCCAGCCGACCTGACAGCTTTGAGAGTTTTAATAGTGGGGTCTCGTGCAGGCACCACGCACGGGCTCTCACACACTTCACAAACACTGGGATTCTTTTTACGGTCTGGACTTCAGCCAGGTCATCCGCCAAACCACATGGTCGAGAAAACAATAAAACCATCCAAAGACAGAAATCTCCCGTCAAACAAACAGAGAACTGTCCGAATATAGGCAGGCGGAGTCCTGTTAAATGTGAATGAAGAAAGGAGTACAAGAGCCTACGAAACACTTGGTCCTTCCCTGTGGCCTGGTCTGAGAGCTGATTTACGCTGGTATAAACAGCATTTTTCTTTGTTGTATGAAAAATGCAGCTGTGTCATGGCATCACCATCAGTTTTCAGACTTTTCCCATTTCAAACATCCCTAATAAAACCTTTAGTCTGGCTAACTTGCAACGCTTGGACAGCTATGGGTCATTATGAAAAGCTTAGCTGCCGTTTCATGAGCTAAAGCTCTCGTATTCCTCCAGTTGGAGCAGGTGAAAGGGGAAGGAGTTGTGTGGGGGTCACAGGGCTCACCTGGCTAAGAGAAGAATGCCTTCTACTTTCAACAAGTCTGCTTTGTTTTTTTGTTTTTATTTAAACCTTGACCAACTGTCAGGCGACCTCTGGGGCTAATGTCTGAGCACACAGGTCTCCCAGGTTAAACAATGACAGCACACAAACAGAGCAGTGACACGGCCTGTGGGTGTTTAAACCCGGTACCTGAGGCTTAACGTGGCTCACAACTTTATACAAAGCTTACAGCAGGATTTAGCTAATGGAAAAGATGGGTGGTGTTTTGGACTAATATGGTCAACGAGGGCTTTGAATATCTTCTTCCCTTCACGGCAGAATAGATGGTGAGCGTGAAGCCAAGCAGCTGCTGTTGAGACCTCCGGTAGTCCATTCTGAAACATCGAGGATGTGTCAAAATAAATACACTGTTCAGGGTGTAAGAAAGAAGGAGCTGCTGTGTACTTTATCCCACATGTGGTCATCTGGTCCGAACAGTGTGTATATTAGTACATTAATAGTCTTTACAAACCTTGAGATTGTTTTTGCAGTGGAGTTTATTGGCCTCCGGGGTGCAGGGGTAAAGTTTCTAGTAAAACTTCTCGTTAATTTAATTGTTGGTCTTAACAGACTAAACACAAAGTAACAAGGTAACTTTGTTGTTTGACTCTAAGCAACAACTATTCCTAAAATTGTTAAAATGTTATAACACTGTTGGTTATCAGCAACAACTGTGTCTATTTGTTATTGTGATGGTAGTAGTTTTCAATGAATGCTATTTGGGACGTAACCGGAAATCAAGGCTTGATTTGTGTTTTCAATAGATTTCAGTCAAGAGAAAAAACAAATATGTACCAAATCTTATTTTTTGCAACCATGGATAGAAATCATTTAAAGAAACAATACATTTAATTTGATCAATATGCTGTAGCATTTCAAAAATATGTCAGTATAGAAGTCACTGGACATTTGGTTTGATTTAGTAATTAATGAAATCATTATACCCCAATAGAAAACTGTGCTCAGATTTGAGAATAGAAAATTAATTTGGCTTTATGTAGAAACAATTGATTGTAGGTGTTTCCAAACGGCTGAATTGTGATATTTGCGGCAGTCATCTGACCAGCTGACCAGCAGCTTGCAGCAACAGGAGGGGGAGGGGCAGCATGTTATGACTCAATGCGTCGTACAGGTAGAGTTACTTTGGTTGCTCTTGTCCTTTCTCTTGCATCTTGTTAAATGATATTTAAGCCGTTGAGTGATATGCTATTCCTGTTATGTGGTTTTCAAACCATAACTTGTTTAAAATCTTGTTATACCTCAGTACCGATAATCAGCCATTACCAGCTATTGTGGCATTTTGATCATGTTAACTACCTATAATGGAGTTTTGAAGCTTGAAACAAACCAATAATTGTCTGAGACTCTTATAATTTAATCACACAAGGTAATCTTCTCAGACAGTAGTACTAAAACTGTGTTTTGGTGCGTTTAGCTTAGCCTGCCCTTCAACTTGTTTAAATGAACAGATGCCCCAGACCTCCTCCTTTACTCCAGTATGATATGAGCAAAACCTGCTGAATGTTTTTTAGGCTTCACAAGCAAACAAGAGTCAAAAAAGGAGATTTCACATGGCGTCATAATTTGGGATGTTTTTTTATGTTATTGCTATTATAGCTAATATTTAGGGAGTGGGATAATTATTAAACAGCGTTTGAAATATGACCTAATAAGACCACATGTTATCAGGTTTTATCCTGTCTGCAGTTTTGCTGATTGATCGATATGGTAATCTGCAACATTATCTGAAGAAGTGGCTTCCCTCATAAATTATAGACAGCCACTGGGATATCATTTACACTTATTTGCGTAAATTAGCGATTAGAAAAAAAAAAGTTTAGAGCAACAGCTTTTTTCCCCTTGAAGCCTTACTTTGCTGTGCTGCCTGACGTGTAAAGTCATCTGAACTTTTAAGGGAATGTTGGGACATTTTTTCAGTTCTTAACAGAGCTGTTATCTTAAATTATATGCCCAGACACATGAGGCAAGGCAGAAAGCTGAAATACTGTTAGAAAAATGTGAGGTACCCGCAATGCATGAAAGCACAAGTTTCTATACTACTGGTTTTGATGAACTTTTTGAAGCATTTGGGAAGCTGCTTCCAGATGGCGAGACGTACAGTAAAGTGTTATGCATGTAACCAACATAACCTCAGTTTTTATGGCCCAGCTGACCCAGCAGAGCCTTTCTAGTGGGAATCCAGGAGCTAAAACAGAGCCTTCCAGGCAGGATGACAAGAGTGTCTGGGTAATGTACCGAACAAGGCAACGAGCAGATAGCAGGTCTATGTAGTCTTTCAAAGTTTGGAAAACGCTGGAATTTGCCTTTTATGATTCGGTTATGTTTGTAAAGTATGGATGTATGAACAAAAACATTTGATTTTTCTAACCTTTTTTTTCTCCCCATATTTTAAAACACAAAAATAGCAAAATAACGAAGTCTAATTATGTCCAATACCAAGTGTGGTGGTTTATATTAAACTGATTTGCAATGATTTATATAAAACTGGCATAGTTCATCATTAATTTGGCACATCTCACCTAAACAAACTAAAAAAGAAACACTGGAACCCATGCTTGGTCTCTTGACAACTTTTACATTTAAGATGAACTGGACAATCAAGTCTCAAATTCAGTCTAAAAAGCCAAACAAAGTATGTAATAGCAGTAATTTTTAGGGCACTAATGGTTAAAAACTGCTTTAAATAGTTTGAATTTAGTCTAGGATACTCTATTCCTCATTTACCAGGTCAAAAAGTTATGAAATAAAGCTGAAAGTGAAGGTTGGTCCAGATGCGACAAAAGACCTGAACCGTGACCACACTTTGAAAATCGGAAATCAGTTGAACATTTCTTTTGTTTCAATGCTTGTGGTAACTTCAGATGATTAGAAATGACCACACTTGAGGCAGATTTAGACCTAATACTTTCAACTCTAATGTTCTCATTATTGGAAAATTGCTGCTTGAGAAGAGCTCGGATATACAGAATAGATATAAACATGTATTTTCTATGAAGATGAGGTAGTCTTAGGAGATGTTCCTGTCTTTCACCTTAGAAGAACTAAATTTAGCTGTACGCTCCTACCTCAGCTCTCTGACTCTACCGACCTGCAGTTTTCTGATTATAGCAGAGGACATGGCCTGAGCAGATTAAATTTAGAAATGAATCCCACAGTTTATGGTCCATACTGTCTGGACGTAGACCCTGACGTGTAGTAAATCTTTGTAAAAGACGAATGTGGTTGTGCTCAGCAGAAATCTGGCCACCAGGAAAAGACAACCAGAAATTCCTGTAGGTCAGAGTCAGCACACCCTCTGCGGTTTATGACGGTGAGGAGGGAGGCTGCAGGGCTGCCGTGGTGAGATGTTGACATCCTAGCTGTATTTGCTAGATGACAGAGAAGTTTGAGGAATTTAAAAGCAACCAGCAGGTTAGAGATCCTGCAATTTTGTCTTTGTTTTGCATGTTTGTCCTCACCTTTCTTTAGTAAGATGCTCATCTCAGGGCTTAGAAGGATGACTGACGGACAGCATCGTTCAGAAAAAGAACTTGTAATGGTGCAGGAAGAGGAGCCGTCATTAATCAAATCGTTCTTTTGAAGATTAAATACATTAAATGGATCTAAGCACAATCAAAAAAAATTCTGTGATTGATTAAAGTCAACGTCATCTTCTATTTTAAATCTTGGTCTTTTATATACGATTTGTTTTTGCTGTTTCTTAACCACATATTTGGTCTATCTTCCGTGTCAAATCTCTGAACTTAAAAGCGTGTATCTGTGTTTTGTTCGTTGGGTGAAGTCTTTTCATGAATGGTGGGACCAAATAGTCATACAAAAACTCTTAATACCATGTATTATCAATTTTTTGGTAGATTATTTTTTCATTCATGTATATACCCCTATTTCCATCAATTTAGGTTCTGATCCCTAATTGGGCCTGTTGACTATCAAATATGTCAGGTTACTACCTAAAGAAACTCCTTTGGGTCAGTATTATTTATTAAAGTCACATAATTGCATTTTCTTACAGTAAACTGTGAGCAGATGATGAAAAATGGTTTCAAACCATCTGTTGAACAGACATGTCCCTTCGAGTTCAAACCGGTGCATTATCAGTACAAATTGTACAAAGCAGATGAGAAAACCTCTGTTACCGAATGACCGAAACTACAAAGGTTCGAAACGGCACAAAGTCCAAATGACCCAAAACACATCCCTGGCATTTTGTGGTCTACCTAAATATTCCAGTGCTTGTTTTTTATGATGCAATTTTTTGCAATTGGCTCAGCCCTTTTCTGTAGTTTATGACAGCTGATGCATGTATTTTTACCCCTAATAAACATGCAGGCAGATGGAGCCGCAGCAGAGCAAGTTATTGCAGATATGTCAGATATCACTGGCGAAACGGCAGCTGTTAAGAGGCCATGCTTTGAGCTGTGAAAACATTGACCTGTCTTCTGAAAAACAATATGCTCTACCTCTCAGCGTGGCACCGCTCTCATCAGCAATGGTCCAACCACAGGTTGGACCATTGCTGATGCCAACAATGAAAAAAGTGGAAACAATAGGGTTGTAACACACTAATCCAAGCAAAGTACGATCTCCTCTTCTAAAATGCCGCTCTCAGAGCTGGACTTTATTATATAAACAACATCTCTGTCTTTTATCATCGTTTATTGACTTAAATCGCATCACTAAGCATTACCAGGGGCAGAGATTCTAGCTTTACATCAGTAAAGTTTGTCTCCTTTTTAAAACTTTGTTTTGTCAGTCATAATGAGGAGTATTTGTGTAATTGGACCGAGTGCTGCTTAAATAGTGAGTTTTAAGCCAATCTCAACTGTTGGAGAGCTTCTGTAACCATGATCCTCCAGCATTCTTACATTTAATCAAACACATCTATGGCACATCTTTCCTTCAAACAACTGTTTTTATCCATTTTATGCCCTTCTAGGTACGCTTTCCTCTAATACCCACCTTTAGCAGTCACTGCATTAGTATCAATTTAAAGGAATTCATTTAGTGAAAAACTGTTTTTGCGAAGGCTGATATTTAAAAAAACAAAATCAAGGGTAGGCCTTCTGGGTCGAAAGCTCACTCTGTCCTCTCTCTGTGTCCATAGTGCGCTCTGACGGAGGCCGAACTGTGAGGTGGAGGGGGCCGTAAAGAGGCCCAGAAGGAGCCTCCCGTCCTCCCTACCTGATCAGCGCCTCACGCCCGCCAGCCATGGCTCCCCGGAAGCGCGGGGGCGGCGGCAGCCGGGGGGGCCTCTCCTTCGTCTTCTGCTGTTTTAACAGCAACGATCACCCTGAGATCACCTACAAGCTGAGGGACGACTTTGCCCTGCAGAGCATGGAGCCGGCTCTGCCCATGCCCGGATATGACGAGCTGGATAACATGTTCTCTGAGTTGGTGGTAAGAAATCCACAATCTTTATTGTCACCACAAACACAACAAGACATAATATTTCCACACATTTTTAAAAGCTTTTTTAAAATAAATTAAACAGTTGATTGCACTGACAAACACACTTCCTGGGAAGCTTGAAGCGGGCAAATAGTCTTTAGGGTCTGATAAGACTCGTCCAAAAAGCCCAATATATGAATTAATCACTAAATACTCCCTCAATGGTCCCTCAAGTAAATACTGTAGAGTAATCTTAAGTCTTCATTTACAGAGCTGTGCAATCAGACATTTCCTGAGAAACTAGAATGTGCAAATAGGCATTACCAGTGGTGTGTTTGTAACATATGACAGACCACAATCAGAAGATTGCAATAGCCTTCACAGCTTTTAGAAAGAAGCTGTTTTTGAGTCTGTTAGTGTCTGATTGAATGTTTTCTGAGTGGTTTACCTGATAGAAGCGGGTCAAACAGCACATTGCCCAGATGGATGGGAAATGTGGCGATGCATCTGGCCCTTTTCTGGATGGTGCAGCATAAACCGGCTTCTGTGCTTTGTTATGCTTGTTTTCTCTTTGTGCCGCATGCAACAAAAGTCTGCCTGAGATGATCCTTTTATCTAGTGTTGTCTGCAAAGATAAATGCATCCATCCATCTCCATCTAAAGACTATTAACGCACTTAAGAGGACATGTTTTTTTTGTGCTGAAGATTCTAATAATCTGGCTTGGTTCAAACAACACAGGCTTGCTGACATTCAGTGAGTCAAAACAAAAGTATTTGCAGCTAAATCTTATTAATAAATTATTAATAAACCTTTTAGATGTCAAAATTTTCTCACATTTTTTACGTAGTTTTATTTTTAGACATTATTAATTGTAGTGCAATTCTCTCCTCGTTTACAGTTACAATATCTTGTGAGTAACCAGGCGGGCATGCTTTTCTTTCTTTCTCGTCGTCACTTCTAATTTGTCAAGCACCCTTCTCTCTCTCCTGGCCCTGTTTCCCCTCTCACGGCTGCCACACTAGTCTTTTTGCACGTCAGTAGGCCTCATTCAGGGGCTCTTTATGTCTCACCCCGCTCCATCTGCTAATTGCTTGTTTTTGTCCGTCGTTCTATGTGAAGACATAATTGAGTAAGTTTAGCGTGAAGACAGGGAAGCTTTCTGTTGCTCTGTTTACCACAAGAAATACAGCGGCACGCTTTTATTTACTCCGCCAGTCTCTGGCCGTTTAGCGTACATCCTAAATGGGTTTGCTAGTAAGGGGAGAAAACATTACAATCACTTATTATTGAGCATTGAGGACAGTGAGTAAGGATCAAGCTTATTTCCCATCATACATGAAGTAAGAGGTCAGAACTTAAATAAATGAACAATAATCAATGGATGTGTAGCCACAGGCACATTACTCTTGGTAAAAATGTAGAAAAAGCCTTTAAATTTTATTGCGGCAGCATAAACTTACGCTGAACATTTTATAAAAAATCCAACTATTTAATTTGAGTGTTGTCATTCGGTGGAGGGAAGTAATCTTGCATCTTGGTGTCATTGTTAGATGCAATGCTATTCTGTTTTTTGGGAGCAATTCCAGAAAAATAATGTTTTCGAACCTACCATCACAAACGTAAACACGTGGAGCTTGTTAAACACTAATAAAACTTTAAGTCGAATCATGTGCCTTGGCCAGGTGAGACATAATCTGAGCTTTGTGACAACAATACCTGCAGGTGAAACCTCTCGTGCAAAACGTTAAATAAGGCAGAGGATCCATGATGCCCTGGGCCTGCTTCTCTTCCAAAACCCTTGGGGATCTGTTAGCGTGCATAGCGTTATGAACTCTTTAAAATACAAGGTAAACAGATAGGCATGCTTTTTTTTTCGGTCCCAAAAGTGACACAAAATTGTCCCCTTCAAAGGGCTTCATTGAAACATGCAGTACAACATGAATCCCAACAATACAATCAATTAATAATTGAAGAACCAAATAAAGTCAGTGAGTCGGTTTTTCCTGTCAAAGGGAACTTTTTAGCGCCTTTCAGAGAGAAAAAGCGGTTGTGGGGAAGCGAGTCGTCCGTTGTGATTTGGTGTGGCTTTTCTGACCGCGGAGGCATTGTACAGCGCAGACAGTGAGCTTTGAACTGAACCAGTAGTTCAACAGAGTGACTGTCCTATTAAAAGCCCCTATTGTGTCTTTAACGGGATAATGATCCAAAGCATATGCCTCAATCAACACAGACACAGGGCCAAGCTTCTTTCATAAACATCCTAGTCGCGAGACCTGAATTTAATAAAAATCTGGACGATCTAGATTGATTGTGCAAAGAGGAACGATCAAACATCCCCGTTTCTGTTTGCTCTCGCAGCTCAAGTGTTGTCCTACGAGGAAAACTATTAACAGGAGAGGTACCAACAATTGTGGCACCAATGATTATTTGGTAATATGAGATTTTTCTTCACCAACTAATAAATATACTCATATTAAAGGTGGAGTAAAAAAAATCAGTGTGAGGTTATGCTACTACATTAAAAAACACATTTATTTTTTAACTTCTAGCGCCGTCGGTAGCAACATCTGCATCTGTATGTACCTTCCTTGAAAATACCGCACTTCATTCAACCGATAGTCATTGCTGTGTAGCACTGACACGATTGGAAACACTTGAGTTACAGGGCTGATCAATGCTGATTGATTATATGTAAACTGATGATTGCATATGTTGATTTGCAGGTCTTAGACACGGTCGCAAATAAATGCTCCAGCTGTGTGCTGGTGAAAACAGATTAACTCATTTATCTCTGTGAGAAAACACGTCCATTAAATCCATCAAAGCACATCCAAACTCGTTTTGCCTTCAAGTCTTCTCTCTTAGCGCTAAATTGCTAAAGAGCTTTCTCATGCCTTTTATCACCTTCTTCACATGAAGTTAATTAAACGCAGTTATCTCCAGCTAACGGTTCCCATGTTATCCCTCAGACATTTCTGCAGATAGCTTGCTGATGCGTCCCAGTTTCCCCCCCAATGGCCCTGGTATTCAGTCCGAACAATTCCCGTCAGCACCCTCTTTTTTTTTTTTTCCTCTTACGTGCCTCTGTGGACGTCATACATTGTGACACATGTTGTTTCCAGATGTTTGTTACCACATGCCGCACGCGCAGGACCACGCCTTATCTTTTTACCCCATTATTCGCATGTCTGAAGCCTGGTAGAGACCCGGCTTACTTCACAATGGGAATTTACGGTGACACACACCAGCCGAGGCGAACTGATTCGCAGCCTAAATCAGATCCGTTTGGGCCGTTCTTGGCAAACGTTTTTGTTTTGCAGGAAAACTAAATTGATTTATGTGGATGTTGCTAAACTCCGGCACAGTGAGGCTCAGTAATCAATAGCAGATCATTAGTATCTCCGTGCTGCTGTTGATGAGGAAATTTGAAGTTATTTTTTTTTCTCTCTTTGCAGGATGAGCTTGACCTCACAGAGAAACACAGGGAAGCCATGTTCGCCCTGCCTGCGGAGAAGAAATGGCAAATCTACTGCAGCAAGAAGAAGGTAAAAAGATCAACACCTGACAGCTTTCACAGGGTTGCTACCTGGTCTGGACACAATCTGGATAAGTGTAGAGAAAATAAAAGAGAATAGAAATCTATTAGTATTTCCAGACTTTAGCCATTATACCAATTTCTAAATGTAGGGTCCTTCCCTCTCTCCGTCTTATCTGTCTTTCTACGTTCCCAGCACCCTTCCTTGTGTCCTATCTCCTATTCTGCTTTCCTTCCTTACAGTGTTTTTGAAGGTGCCTTAATTTAAAACTTGGTTAGTATAGAAATCTCTGCCTTAAGTTCATTGTGAAAATATTCTGTATTGTACAAACATAAAGAACTGAGCACTCTGGAAAGTTGATTCTGGAAAAGGTTTTACAGGAACCATGCATAGAAACCATGTTTACGGTGCAAATCTATCTGCTTTTACACTCTCATCTTGAGTGTTATCTTCAGAATTATACCTAAAGACGGCTTATTTCTGGCCTTTATCTTCTGGTTATTTTATTTATAGTTTGCGAAGGTTTGGACTTACTGCAAAACAGCCTTTAACTACATATTTCTGGCTCACAGAAGACTTGCCTGACAAAACCAAATGATTAATAACCGTTCTTCTTTGATGTGAAATGTGTCGCTGTGATTCGGCAAAAGATTTTCATTGATTTTTAGCTTTTATGTAACTGTCGAAAGGCCAGAAGGCAAATTTTGACTGTGTGTCAAACCTTTGTCTGGTCACTTTTTTCCTACACAGCGCTGTTTTAAATCCATTGCCACTGGTCTAAATGTAGGTTGTCCAAACTTTTGCTTCTGAAGATGTCTAGCTCCACATCACTGGTTTTGTGATGAAGCTCGTGCAAATATTGGGATCTTTATTAAAGCTGCAGTATAATTTATTAAGATGATGCCAAACCACTTTCTCCTTATGTCAGAACATGATTGTTCTCAGCAAAGACAGCAGAGTCCAAATTGTCCCATAGTGTGGAAAATAAATATGACCTTTTGTAAAGCTATGTAATTTGATAAGAGTCTTCAAACTGTTAAACGGTTGAAATCTTCTATTAGGGGAAACCGAGAAAAGTTTAGCTTTTTTAAACCACACTGGTTTGCATTCAAGGCTCAAAAAATGTGACGTGACAATGTGGTAAACCTATATCCTCCTAAATCAAACTATAAACTATCAAGTTCTCTTTGTGCCGATTTCACATAAATATGTGGTTTGATTAGGTTTAAATCATTACATTTTTATAGTAGTTAACTATAAAGCTTTTGCCACTAACAACTTAGCTTTGTGGAAAATTCCCCCGTCTGTTATCACAGAAACACAGATAAATCTATGGGAATATTATTTATGTACAGGTTAGATGTTGCTGTTAGTATCTGTTATGCAGATATGGCAGAGGGATGGGCAATAGGGACTCGAGCTATTATCTCCAGAAAAAAAAATATATATAATATAAAAATAAAACATCTAAAGGTGCATCCAGTAGCTTAACTGTACTGCTAAACAATACACAATAATTGCATTCAGTAATAATTTTAAACGTAAACACAGCGTCTCAATCACACAAACCGTTAAAGTAACCGACTCAATCAGGTTTGGGGCCTCCAAGCATCCTCCATTACAGTTCGTCATTATTATCACAGGATTATTCGTTCGTTTAGTGCACTGAAGGGATTAAAAAAGCGTTAATCTGTTTATTTACTATTGAAAACAAAACATCTAAGCATATCTAATAGATTACCTGTAGCAAAAGATTGTTACTGATAACTTTATTCCTCCGTGTTAGATCACTGTCTCTTTGCTCATCACTTAATTATAAATGAAAAGCCACATAATTGGCCTAATTTGGCTCATTCTATTGGTCGATAACATACTTGCACTGTATGGTTTTACTGCTATTTTGTCTACAACCAGACTGGAAAGTTGAAGACCTTGATGCTCTGATGTTATCCTGGCAGAAAAGACACCTGTCCCCTCAACGTTTTCATGTAGCCACAACATTCCCGACTGCTCTGTAACCGACTCATGTTTCATTAAGCTCTTTCTTCTTGATAAAAGGCGCTTTAGCCATCCCTGCTTCCTCCGTAGATGAATTTTACGCTCAGCATGCTGGAAAACGCTGACGCCCGTTCTCGTGTAGCTCAGTGGAAGTGACGCTCCCGCTGAATGTGCCCTCCCTCACATTTATGCAGCATGAGGTATGAGCGTGTAGGATATCCTGTCCCGACTAGTTGGCCGGCTGGGCATGCAAATGTAATTATCTTTTCCTAGACCGGGATAAGAGAGTGGGGAATTAGTCTGAATGATGGATCGGTGTGTGCATTAAAAGTCCTCCGTCACCATCCTTTAAAGATGGAGGTGCTGTGCTGTCCTTGTTTTTATCAAATTGGGTCAAAGCCAAGTGGGTTCAGTTAATCCTGAAACAGATTCGTCTCACAGCTACAAAACTTACAGGGATTCTTCTGAAGTGAGTTGCCAGGTCGTGTGTTTTCATGTTGATAGATAATCTCCATGGTAACTTTTGGATGCGGCAGCAAAGTGAAAATGATAACAACCTTAAGACGTTACGTCATAATTATCCTTTATATTTATGTCTGTCTATTTGGCTGAACGTTCACTTTTACTACAGATGGTCCTTAACAACATTAACTTCTCAGTCAGGTCGGGGCGAGTGATAAATAGATCATGGGCTGCTAATCCTTAACTAATAGAGTGTCTTGCATAAGTTGTGATACCCACTGAACCTTTTCACATTTTGCCAAATTCACATTAAGCTTTAATATATTTTATTAGCATGATGCCCTCCATCATGTCTGACAGTGTGTGTGAGATGTTCAGGGTGGCTGTACGCAGCATTTCTTTTTAGATAGCCCATAAACGAGAGGACCTTCTTCCACATTAGCTGCATCCACAACATGGCTTGTGGTGAACTTTAAGTGGGACTTCCTATGGCTTTCTTCCTGCCATAACTCTTCCATTAGATCTACATTTGTGGTGTGCTTGACTAATAGAAGCCCTGCCAACTGAATCTGAGCTGTGGATCTCTGCAGCTCCTCCAGAGAGACAATGGACCTCCTGATTGTTTCTGAGATTATTGCTCTTCTTACCCAACCTTTAAATTTAGGTGGACCAGTGATGGGTTGAACGGTCCTCTGTGAGATGTTCAAAGCTTGGAAGTTTGTTTTCTAACCTAACTCTGCTTCAGACTTCTCCTCAACTTCATCCCTGAGCCGTCTGCTGGGCTCCTTGGTCTTCATGATGCTTTTTGTTCTCTAATGTTCTCTAACAAACATGTGAGGCCTTCACGGAGCAGCTGGATTCGTACTGAGCTTAAGTTACACAAAAGGACTCTTATTTAGTAATTATATGACTTCTGAATCCATTTGGTTAAAACGAGTTGTATATTGGAGAACTCTGAGTATAGTTAATTTTTCAGGTCTTCAAAATCATGCACTACTTCTGTTGCGTGAAAATCCCAATAAAACACATTAAAGTTTGTGCTTTTTAGCATGACAGCAGGTAAAAAGTTTGAGGGATATAAAAGCTATTTTTAAAAACAGACTTCATTCTTCATGAAGGATTGATTTGCTGGTACAGTGGGGGAGGATTTGGATGGATCAAACCCTTAAGTGTGCGCATCGACCTGCACATGGGGGCAGGGAGCAAAGACAAATGCACAAGTATTGCTGACTCTGCACCAAGCTCTGGCTCTTGCCCAGACAGATACAAGCTGAACCATCAGAGCTCAGAGGGGAAGGGTTTGTTAGGAGGGGGGGGGGGGGGGGGTAGAAGCCAAAGGAAGTACTCAGCTGTCCAAGCCAAACAGGAAGGCTCACTTCCACAGGTGCAGCTCTTTAATGGGAGCTGTGGGTGAGGGGAGCATCAGCGATAAGGAGGAAAGCGGTGTCACCATCGGGGCCCGCTAAAAGCCCACCAGTGATGAAGGTGCCTTTTATTTTTGGCTTTAGAAGCCCATCTGGATGCAGGCGCGATAACTCTGTCAGAGCTTTGTTTGCTTTGGCCAGACAGCTGAACCGATGAAATCATTCTGTCAAGAATCAATCTTCTCTCTGCCTTTTTTTGTCAGCGCTCCTCAAGGCTACATCCTCTGCCAAGAGGAAGATTCGCTGATCCGGTTGCTAGAGGAGACTTTGCTCTCGGGTTTCAACTTTCATCTAAACTCCAGAGAAGATTAAACTGCAACTTCTCTTTCAAGCACGCCGTCCTACCAAAAACAGAAACTCATTCCTGCCCTCCAAAGCACCTTTGATCTTTATTTTCCTAAACGTGGAGAAAATAAATCCCCCTCTTGACGCACCCCCCCCCCCCCCCCCCCCCACCTCACCCTGAACAAACTGGAGTTATAAAGCAGGCTGCTGACATCCGAGTTAGAAGATCAACAGTGAAAGGAAAGTGGCCCCCACTTCTGTGCCTGCTCCTCTAATATACTGGACTTCTTCCAGCTCCCGCCTGGTGAAGCTGGCGCTGGATGTCGAGTGGACCCAGCAGGATCAGGTCTTACTGCCGCTGCACGGTGCACGCCGCCCGGCCAAGCCTCCACGATCCGCTTAATAACTGACGCTCAATTAGTTTCCGACGGTCACAGTTCGCTTGTGCCTAATGGAGCAAGAGTTAAGCTGGGAGTCACAAGCCCTTTTATGCACAAGCCAAGTTCAGGAGAGAGAAGTCGACTCCTCAGAGGGTTTGGCGAATCCTCCTCATGGAAAAATGATGTTTTTATGTACTTGTTAAAACAAACATCCCCACGAGGAGATTAATCTCACTACAAGTCGGGCCGTGTCCCTAATCCATGGTTTTAACAATCATTTGTTAATCTCTAGATTTTCTCAAGCAGCTGTGCTATGTTTTTTGGCACCTACTGAAGCACTGGAAGATAAAATAGGTTGAATATCTGTGCCGTCCTACTTAGGAGGTCTTCGTTTTTAGCTATTTCTGTCTGCTCCCTGAGCGCCGCATGGAGTTTTTTTTTCTGGTGTCTCTTTGCAGCTTATTGATTTGACAAGTGATGGAGAGTAGGAGAACAGAGGAAGAAGCTCCAGTTCTACTTTGAAGTCGGTCTTTGATGTTCATTTGATCAAACGTGTCACACCAACCAGACGAAAACGTGACGTTTTCTGTGACTTTCTGCTGCATTTTGAAGTCACAGCTCAAAAACCTGACCCCGTTCCAGTTATTATAACCTAGAATATGTCCTCCTTATTCCCCACGTTATATTATTGCGGGAGTTTTGTTTTGAAAGACGTTCTGTCAGTCACAGATTAATCTGATTTTTTTCAAAAAACTTGTTTCTCTGTTTGTTTGTTTTTCTAGGAACAAGAAGAAAACAAAGGTGCAACTAGTTGGCCCGAATATTATATTGATCAGCTCAATGCAATGGCAGCTGTAAGTAATAATGTATAAGCGACTGTCTGTTTCATCTGATTTAACTAGAGCGCCCTCCATGCTTCTTCACACCCCTGGTCGAAATATTTGAACAATAAAGTGAATAAAATAAAATAAAATAAACTTTCATTTCAGAACGTAACGCCACAAAATTAAGGGAAACCTAACCTGTTAATGAACAAACATTAATTGAGTCAAGGGGGGAAAAAAAGTGTTGTTTTTTTTTTTTTTACTAAATTACTGTTGCCCCGTTTATTTGCCCCCTTTACTTATTTTATTAATCCCAAAACATAAATGTAGCTGAAGCTGTTTTTATTTATTTATTTTTATTTAGGTTGATCAGAGTAGCTAGGAACCTTCTAATGACTTTATCATATAACTTCCTGTTTCCATTCAAGTAGTGAAAACGCCTGTAGGAAAGGACCTTCTCACCTAAACCTGCTCATCTCTGCTGTCAGAGCAGCAAAGATTTTCAACATGACAAGAATTTATTTTAAGCCCTTTGTACACATCTTTACCAGGGAGCCATTAATTAGAAAGGTTGCTATATTTTCACAGGCATTGTGTAGGTGATTAGGATAGTTCTTTATTTCTGTGGCAAATGTCAAAATATAAGCAGGACCCTGAAAATTGATGGGGTTTAATGTGTCGCTGAACAGAGAAAGACCCTTCTCGCTCTGGAAAAGGAAGACGAGGAAGAAAGAAACAAAACCATAGAGAGCCTGAAGACAGCTCTGAGGACGCAGCCTATGAGGTGGGAATACTTGCTTTATACTTTATACTGTCAGACAAACTCTTGTTTTGTGTCATAATATAGTTGTGTCACCTATAATTATATTCAATTCAATTTTATTTATATAGCGCCAATTCATGAAACATGTCATCTCGAGGCACTTTACAAAGTCAAAATCAATCATATTATACAGATTGGTGAAAAAATCCTATATAATATATAATGTCTTTCATTTCAACTCCTCTCCCCCTCTCTGTCCTTTTTAGTCCTTTTAAAAAGTGAAAAACCATGAAGGTCACTGCATGAAAGATTTTTCTCTCTCCAATTAAAGCGTTATATCAAGGCATCTGCTCACCTTTGTGTTCTTGGTGAAACTGGGATAGAGTTACCTCTCCTTCTTTCTTTTTTTCCAGGTTTGTGACCCGTTTCATCGACCTGGATGGCCTGACGTGCATCCTGAACTTCCTGAAGAGCATGGACTACGACACCACCGAATCGCAGATCCACACGTCGCTGATCGGCTGCATCAAGGCTCTGATGAACAACTCCCAGGGCCGCGCCCACGTCCTCGCGCACTCCGAGAGCATCAATATCATCGCTCAGAGCCTGGCCACAGAGAACATTAAGACTAAGGTGGCAGTGCTGGAAATAATGGGTGCTGTTTGCCTGGTGCCTGGTGGACACAAAAAGATCCTGGAGGCCATGCTGCACTACCAGCGCTTCGCCTGTGAGAGAACGCGCTTCCAGGTGGGTCACCGTACATTTTTACAGCTCAGTGAAGCGATATTTTCTGAAGATACTAAATGCTGGTTATGGCCTGTCGCTCCTCAGACGCTTATAAACGAGCTGGACCGCAGCACGGGGCGGTACAGAGACGAGGTCAACCTGAAAACGGCCATCATGTCCTTCATTAACGCTGTGCTGAGTCAAGGAGCCGGAGAGGTACGTTCTGAAATCACTTTTTATACTGGAGCATCACTCTTAAACATCTCGTAATATTTAAATTTTATTTTATTTTTCTAAACAGACTAGTCTGGAATTTCGTATTCACCTCCGATATGAATTTCTCATGCTGGGAATTCAACCCGTGATCGATAAGCTGCGGTCACATGAAAACTCCACATTAGACAGGTAAGATGGGGCCTCTCCCTTTAAAATAGACAGTTTTCATAAAAATATATTAGCAATATCGTTTGGAATTAAAGGGAATGAATTCAATATTTTCACTTTAGATAGCAAACTTTTCCAGGAAATTTGGAAATTTAAATCCTTATTCAAAATCCATCGCTCTTATCTCAGTTTAAGCTGCGACAGGGCTTCCTGGTAACCTTACTAGAAAACGCATACCATGCAGGACAAGTTCTTGAATGCAACACATCTGCAGCCTTTCAGTTTAATGAAACTGTTTTTCCATTACCCTCCCAGGCATTTAGACTACTTTGAGATGCTGCGGAACGAAGATGAGCTGGCTTTGTCGAAACGCTTCGAGTCGGTAAGGAAGGGCAGCGATGTGGTTCACCCCCCGCAAATCGGAGTCAAATGTTTTAAATTTGAATATCCTATTTATTTATTTTTTTTCTTTTAGGTGCATATAGACACGAAAAGTGCCACACAAGTTTTCGATCTCATCCGCAAGAAAATGAACCTCACCGATGCATACCCGCACTTTATGTCTGTGCTGCATCACTGTCTCCTAATGCCACGTAAGTCTCTCCTTTAAAAACTAGGATTGCATGTAGATGGTGCCTTTTTCTGGCCTATTTTTTCAAGGTGTCACGAGGCTGCAAATAGCAGTCCATAGGAAGCGTTATTACTCCCACGCAGCACACAGTGCTTGTGCGCTTCAGTTTGGTGCCAAAAAAGATAGGAGTGTTGACTTTGTCCAGATTAAATGGTCCACAAAATTGAATAAGCACATTCCCAGCCCGGCCGAACACTACACTCCTTTTGCCCGGATATTTACCTTGTCAAAGGGTTTTTGTAAAAAGGTGTTCCCAGTTCTCACGTCACGTGTTTGCAAGTCTAAACTAACAAGTTATTTTTATCTAACATGTTTTCTTTAATAATCAGTTAACTTTGTTTTCTAAGAGATAAGGAAAACCGCTACCAGGCCTCCTATGCAGGCTTGATTCTGGCATTTTCCAGAGTATTTATAGTACTTACATCTAAATATCTGTCCATTTATCCCATTTTCTTACTGTCTGTAGTTGCATCAAATACCCTATTTAAAACTAGAAATCTGCCACAAATTAATGGCAAGGTTTTGCTTTTTTATTTTAAAAATGTGAACGTTGGGAAAAAGATTTTATAAAAGTGAAAACCTAATGCTCATTTATAATATAATGCTCTGAAATGAATACAAGCCAAGAGTGAAGAAGTAATTCAGGACGCCGACCACAAACTTCTGTGTTTTCTGTCTTAATTTCCAGACAAGAGAAGTGGAAACACGGTACAGTACTGGCTGCTGTTGGACCGGATCGTCCAGCAGATGGTCCTGCAGAACGATAAAGGCCACGACCCAGATATTGCACCGCTGGAGAACTTTAACGTAAAGAATGTGGTCAAGATGTAAGTGCTCTGCTCGCCCTTCAGCTCACGGATAAATAAACGAGGACATGGAAGAAATTAAATGACTGTGGGAGTGAGGAATGTACAAGAGTGTTGTGTTCGCTGACAGGCTGAAAGTCACAAAGTTTACAACGTTGGCTCCAAATTGTTTCTCTTTTAAGTTCGTCCCCAGGCTGCGATTAATTATCGACTGTCATTTTCAGGCTGGTTAATGAAAACGAGGTCAAACAGTGGAAAGAGCAGGCAGAGAAGATGAGGAAAGGTGTGTAAAATAATCCATAAATCCATGATTGAATAAGCTCGGTATTAAAGTTATTGATCCACCTCAGAGCACCACGAGCTGCAGCAACGGTTTGAGAAGAAAGAGCGCGAATGTGACGCAAAGACGCAGGAGAAAGAGGAAATGATGCAGACGCTCAACAAGATGAAAGAGAAGCTGGAAAAGGAGAGCAACGAACACAAGAACGTCAAACAGCAAGTGGCTGAACTCACGGCGCGACTGCATGAGCTCAGCACCGTATGTTTCCTATAAAAAAACACGCTATAAAATAAGCTAACATTTTTATACATAAAATGAATCATTTTAACTTGAATAGGTAGGATAAGGTTGTACATTTTCTGTAGTTTTCACGGCAGACCGAATCTGATCTGTTGGTGTGCAACATGAGACACTTTAGCAGATTTTAACCCTCCTCTGCGTTCGCTCCCTCCCTGCAGAGACAGGCAGCAGCTGTCGTTCCTGGAGGTCCTCCTCTGCCCCCCGGTCCCCCCGGCTGCCCTCTGCCTCCTCCGCCGATGCCAGCGTTCGCAGGCATGTGCCCTCCTCCCCCTCCCCCCCCTCCTGGTGGTGCGATGCCTCCTCCGCCTCCCCCTCCCCCCGGTGGCCCTCCGCCTCCCCCTGGACGCGCACCCATTGGGGGCATCCCTCCACCACCAGGAGCCCCTCTGGGACCCTCTTTGAAGAAGAAGAACATTCCTCAGCCATCCAATGCTCTCAAGTCCTTCAACTGGTCCAAGTTGGCTGAGGTGGGAACAGTAAAGCGATTTAATGCCGAGGTGTTTTGCTAAAATGTCACGGAGTAAAGACGTCTGGTTGTCCCCTGCACAGAATAAGCTGGAGGGCACCGTTTGGATGGATGTGGACGACGCCAGAGTTTTTAAAATCCTGGATCTGAAAGACATAGAAAAGACCTTCTCAGCCTATCAGAGACAGCAGGTAAGCTTCAGGTTAATCTTTAATTAGACAGAATCAGGAAATTCTCTGGTATTCAGATTTTTCTTTTTTTTGTTTCCACGTTTTGCTATTTCTGACTCTTGCCATAGACTAGATTGTATAGCAGTTCCACACGATTGAATCTTTTACATTTGCAATGATGGTTTTGGTGCATGTGTTAAATTCATAATCTGCTTCCTGTTGATTTAGCTTGAACTTTTTCACTTTTTATAATGTGAGGACCATTCACTTAAATATATTTTATTGGGATTTTATGTGGCACCGTAACATAAATAGTGTAGTATTGTGCAGTGGAAAAGAAAAATTGTGATTCTTACTTTTTTTTTTAATTTAACACTAATAAAATCTGACAAAGTGTGCCACATATTTGTGTTCAGCCAACCTATGTTAACGCCTCTCTACCAGCTTTTCACAGCTAGGGACTAAATGTTTTGTCCACCCTTTGTTCAAAATAGCTCAAGGTGGAGAAAGTCTGGAAAGAGCAGTTTTCTTGCACCTCAAAAAAATTTCTGTTAGAAATTTTCTTTGAATTTGATATTTATGTAGACTTGGCAATTGGAGGAAAGTCTTTGTGCAGCCCTTTAAGAGCTTTTCTTACAGTATTCTCCTGTATTTGGTTTTGTCCACTCTCACATCAACTTTAACCAAGGTCTTAGATTTTCTATCAAAGAAAATTCCTGTAAAATACATCTAGGTCTCTGCTGAGATGTAACACAAGTTCAAAGGTTAAAACTACTTTTGCAATGTACTGTGGAAATATGATTTTCATTTATTGGTTACACAAGTAGCAAGTGTTCAGTAGTGTTTTACATTTGAATGGATTACTTCAGGTTTAGTGTTTTTTTCCCTTTTTTTTTTGCTGTTTGAAAACGCAAGAGTTAACTTTTGACAATCAGCTTCCCTCTGGGTTTAGTTCCCTTTTGTTTAATTCTATGCTCTTATTATGCTTATGAAAAACATTTCCTCTCATATTTCAAGATTTTGTAGCTGTGTTCCAGTTCAGTCAGAACAACCTTTCCTAAAATAAACTCAAGCATGTTTAATACGCACATTTTTCCAACGGCATGTAAAATGTAAGAGCATGGGCCGAGTTGCATTGAAGAGACTAAAATTCTCAACCTGATCCAACTTCATAGCGACCCAACATGGAGAAGGTCGACAGGCGCTAATGTGCACAGCATGTGACGATGAGCACACATTGATTAATTGAAGCACTCGTCTCGTCTCACTGCTGCTCACTTCACTATTGATTTGTAGTCTGAATGAGCTCTGATTCATTTGCTGTCTGTTCTAATGGGCTGCGATCACATAACAGCTTTACTCATTCTAACGAATGCTTCCATCTTCCCTGCTTCCTGCTGCATTTTAGGACTTCTTAATGATCAATAACAGCAAACAGGTGAGTTGATTTTACACTACTGTCAGTTTACAGTCTCATTTGGGTGTTAATGAGGCTTTGGTAAAATGTGGGCTTTCTGTCTCTTATGTAGTCTTTAAGATATTTCTTATCTGTGTGTCGTGTCGGTGTTTTTCTGTATGTTCTGAAGTCGCTGTGTGTCTACTAGTCTTTGTAATGTTTTAGTCCCTCTTTTAGGATGCCTTAGGCTCCCTTCTCACTGGCTTAAAACTGCCCAGTCGTCAAAAGTCACCGGTTAGCTGAAAATATAGAAAACCTAATTTTCGTGTGAAGGCAAGCATGATCCTGCAGCACTCTTAGTCCTAGTCAGTGTTTTATTTCCCTGCTGATGTCTTCAGACCCACAGCTATCGCCTCTGCACTCTGCAATCTGGAAATTCCCTGCAAATTGTGTCAGCCCCTCTTCTGTGATGTAGTTTGTCGGAGCAGCAGCCTATCTACAGCTGAGAGGAAGGTTAGATAAGCTCATCAGGAAGGCCAGCTCTGTCCTAGGATAGCCCCTCGACCCAGTGTAGGTGGTGAGAGGCAGAAGGACTCTGGCATGAAGCAGAGCTGGAGAGCTCCTTTCGTGACAGACTGCTGCATCCTTGGTGCACAAAGCCTCACGATCGCAGATCCTTCCTCCCAGCAGCTAAAACAGTATAACCATCACTGCTCCCAACAAATTCAACTCTTTGTTTTACCTATGTGTGAATTTGCATGCTTCCTCTTGTGTTCCCTTTGCCACTGCTACACCTGAATGTTTCCACTGTGGGACAAAAAAGGGTATTTCTGTTCTAAATATAAGAGGTTTCTGCACCTCCACCTTCAGTTTCAGCCTTTTTGTGGAGGAGGAAACACCAGCAATATTTTCACGAGCCTATCAGCAGCACGAGAGGACGTGTGAGTTTTTTTTTTTTTTTCTTTGTAAAGAAGCAACATACCGCTAAGGTGGCCATTTTTGACAATAATTATACTTTTGCACACAATTTTAGACTCATATTGGAAAGTGCAGTCAGAACAAATCATTTTAGTGATCAGTCTGAGCTTTTCACACCATTGTTCTGCAACCTGATGTTTTTTTATGCTTTGTGGAGTGCTGCAACTGTTGTAAAATTAAATAATAAATCCTATGAGCTGCTTCCCACTTGTTTACCTCTCCGTTCATCCTCATCTCTAAATATGATGCCGGGACGTCCCTTTGAGAGCACCTTGTCACTGCAGCCTGAAGAGCTTACATCTTTCTTGGGTCTCCCTCCAACCAAAATTGCATTTGGAAGTTTACATCTTATTCTTCCAGGCAAAGCAGGGACAGGACCCCCATGCGTAGTAGCTGCAGTTTCAGTTTCCAATTCTGCCTCACAGTTCCTGTTTTCCAAGTCGTATCAAACCCCAAGGACCACATATAATGAATAAGCAACCACTGCTGCTACCAGGCTCTTCACACAGACCAGGATATGCTGCCAGCATGAGAATGAACAACAACAGAGGTCTTGTGCACGCTAAAACAGTCTGGGAACTCTCAATTACTATCCAATGTAATGAGGAGTGCACTGCATTCTTGATGCACCACTGAAGACCTCCCCGAGAACCTGCAAATACCATCCACGTTCTGGCTGACTTGTCTTATTCTCTTTTAATCTTGTGGTGGGAGTCTTAGCCTGGTGTGAGGGGGCTTAGTCACTGTTTTGTTTCTGTGACTTACATTGTGTCACCTGTTGAAATAGCTTAATTTAGCTTTAATGATAACTCTTCACAGAAAGAAGCAGAAGATGACACCTTGGGGTCGAAGAAAGTCAAGGAGCTGTCGGTCGTTGATGGCCGTCGTGCTCAAAACTGCAACATTCTTCTCTCACGGTGAGTTCGCTTTAGAGTCGTGGGAAGCTGAAACACGAACAGTTTGTTTTGTACTGACTCATTTGTTGTGTCCTGCAGACTGAAGCTCTCAAATGAGGAGATCAAAAGAGCCATTCTTACCATGGACGAGCACGAGGACCTTCCCAAGGACATGCTGGAGCAGGTACGAGCATGGAAACACTAATGGAGGAAGCAAGAGTAGCCCGTGTTGCACAGTTCTGCTGCCTTAATGCTAGATTTGTAACGACCCTCTTTGCCCGATCAGCTGCTGAAGTTTGTTCCTGAGAAGAGCGACGTAGATCTCCTGGAGGAGCACAAGCACGAGCTGGATCGAATGGCCAAACCTGACCGCTTCCTCTATGAGATGAGCAGGTAATTACATTTTTTTCTGCAAACAGGATCCTCTAACTTCAGAGCTGAGAGCTTCAGGGTTGGAGTAGCTCAAACAATAGTCTTTGTTTCAGTGAGAGCAGATAAATGCAATGACACATGGCTTTCTACTTAGCAGCGAACAATAGCTGCCTGTGAATCACAACTTCTAAATTTGGTGGGTGGATAAATAGAAACAACAATGTAATAAGAGTATTTTTATTCCAAGTCTGTAAACAAAGTTTTGTTAGGTTAGTCAGTGAAGATTTTTTTTTTTTACAATGAGGTGCTGAGAAAGGTTAACTGGCATTGTGTAATCTTTGAAAAAAACTGTTTTGCAGTAATTACTGTAAACCTACATACATTTGTCACTGTGGTTGTCATAAACGTCAGATTTTGTAGTGTATTGCTCTTATGAATCCTGCCAAAAACACTTTCCATTGCCACAAACTTTCTATCAATAAGCGAGAGGACCAGTGATTGTTTTATAAAGGGTCTGTTTTGTGGCTTTTGAATAAATCTATTTCCATTTTCATATTTAA
Source organism: Fundulus diaphanus (assembly GCA_037039145.1). NCBI lineage: Eukaryota > Metazoa > Chordata > Actinopteri > Cyprinodontiformes > Fundulidae > Fundulus > Fundulus diaphanus. The sequence continues at coordinate 27,996,733 of CM073142.1, read as the reverse complement.
TTTTGCCTGCTCTTCATCTTCTTTTCAGAATAAACCACTACCAGCAGAGGCTTCAGTCGTTATACTTCAAGAAGAAGTTTGCAGAGAGGATAGCTGAGATCAAACCTAAAATTGAAGGTAGGCACTGTCTTGGAATACGATCTAACCCTACCCAGCCAAACTGGCATCCCTGATAATGGTGTGCCTCAAAATGAATTCATGAAAATGAAACATTAAAAATAACTTTAATTTGACTACATTTATTTATTTGAGAAACAATAGATTCTTTTTGCCTCTCATCAAAAGGGAAAAGACAAGAGAACATTCGCTGAGTCTCCATTACAACTGTTTGACACCAGCAGTGGTGGGCACAGCTAACCAAGAAGTTAGCTCCGCATACTCATATTCCATCTACCAAAAATATTAGCTTCACTACAGTACTTTCAATTGTCTTGTTACTGAAAAGTGCTATAGAAATAAACTTGCCTTGCCCTACTTGCCCTACCACTAAACCACTGAATAAAGAAGGAAACTAGCGGAAGCTAATGCTAACTGCTAACCGATGGCTATCATTTTGTGTCTCACGTCTTCAGACAAAAGATACTGCACGCATACACAGGACGCATGACAAACACACACAGCACTGCATGTTTGAGGGGATAGTTGTTTTAGTTCACGATAGATGACTGTAAAATTGAATTATTTGAGGAATATTGTATCCCTTTGTGCAGCAAATCCTGTGGCACAACGGGGTCTTCTTTTTCTTCTTCTTCCGTTTTTAGCGTGACGATTACGTCGACAGTGACGTTATGACACTTCTACACACGTAGTAAGCCAACAACGTGTCTTCATCTGGCTGCTGCTACATCTTGTGAATGTTATTAGCAGACTTACAGTTATTGAAACCCAATATAGTGGAAGCTAACTGGTCCGCTAACAGTTTCCAAATTTAACGAGAATGCTAACCTGCTGGCCGAAAAGTTAGCGCCGCAATTAGCTGTCTGCAGATTAGCAGGACTGTGCCCCATCACTGGATGCCAGCTATATGGGTTAGTAACAGGTTGGTTGGGAGTGAATTAAGAACAAAAATATTTTACTTTGTCTTACATAAACATGTAGAGTTTTCTAAACACCGTTAGGACTTTAATTAGAACTGTGTGCTTCAATAAAATGAGACTAATGGTGCATTCAACTAAAAAATCCAATGTTTGGCTACCTAACAATTAATGGATAAGACACGTCCTTTAGGTGTAGTTAATATGTTTAAAGTGGGTTTGCCTCCACATGGAAGGGAAGAGAGTTGCAGCAGTGAGATAATCTAATTTTATTTTTTGTTTTAGAGTTTATATAACCATATTTTTTTTACTACAAACTTTTTGAAATCTCACCACAGCATTAAATACCAATCAAACTGTTTATTACATAGACTTTTGTTTGTTGGTTGCACTTTATGTTCAACAAGGATTGATGTCCAACTCAACAAGCTATTCTCTTTGGAATAATAATATTATGATTAATAAAAACGGTTACATTTCATGTTTTAAATAGTCCTCGTTTACAAACATCTTTATCTACAGGCCATTTTTGCTGCTTGTGGTTAATGCAGAGAGTCAAGAAAGTCAAAATTAACACAGAGACGTTTACTTGTTTAGAAGGTGCAATACTGAGTGTGCTCTGAAAAAATTGCATAATCTGATCCTGAACCTTCCATGAAAATGGGTGGTGGAAGGGTTTTTTTCTGGATTAGGATCCATTTAATGTAGCCAAATCATCATGAAAATTGTTCTCCAGAAACAAAATCAATCGTTTTCCATGGCCATCTCAGTCCACAAGACCTAGATCCTACATAAAACCTGTGGGCTGAGCTGAGAAAAATAGGACATAAGGGAGGACCCATGAGTCAGAACTATCTATTCTGGACAGATTGTGCAAGGTGGAACGGTCAAACATCCCTCTCTCTGGAAGATTCAACCATGTAAGATGTTAAAGAAGATGAAACTGTCCTAATTACAAATGGGATTGTATAAAGTGTTAACAGCAAGGGGGAATAAATTAAGTTAAAATAAAGTTGGAATTATTTTTTTACTGTGAGAAGATGAAACTACATTAAAAATGGCATCTATTTTTAGGCTTTTTGCCTATTTTTACCAGGGTCGACTTGCCAATAAAAGTTGCTAAAACTCTATTAAACCAAACTCCTGTGATTTGTAAGCAAGTTTTCCTTTTCTTTGTTTTAGCTCTTACCAAGGCATCTAAGGAGATATTACACAGTAAAAACCTAAAGCAGCTGTTGGAGGTGGTTCTCGCTTTTGGAAACTACATGAACAAGGGGCAGAGGGGCAATGCGTATGGCTTTAAGGTGTCTTCACTCAACAAGATCGCCGATACCAAATCCAGTATTGACAAGTAAGTTTTTCAGCAATGACACTGGAAAAAATTCTATGAAAGTATTATAAGGAACGGCTAACGCTTTACTTGTTTCTCTTTGATATAGAAACATCACTCTGCTGCATTATCTGATCACCATCATAGAGAAAAAATATCCCAAAGTCCTGAAGTTCCAGGATGACCTGCAGAGTGTCTCAGAGGCAGCTAAAGTCAAGTATGTGAAATATCATTTTACTTTTGTTTTATCTCTTGGTTTATCTCTCTCTGTGATAATATTCGGGTTATTCATAAAATGTTTGGCCAAAAAGGTTAGATATAAATAAGGATGCATTGGCACTAGTGGCATTAATTCACAGTATTCAGACAGGAAACAAGCAGAGGCAGAGGTGGGGAAGACATGCAGCAGAGGGCAGGAGTTGAACCCCGGATGTCCAGGACTGACGGCCTCCACCAAATGTGGCGCCTGTCCCACATCCACTCTACTCAGATTATTAATTTAATTTTTTCACTATTTTTAGACAAACTAACAGTTTGAGCTGCATTCTGAGTCATCTTTTCAGCGCCACCTTACTGTAGTGCAGTTGAACCATCACAACTAAAACACAGAAAATCAAGACTTTCAGCTGCTTCCATTCACTGTTGCTGTGTTTTACTGCAACAGTGAATATAGAATTTAAAGTATTTTGGTGACAAGGTTACAGTGCATGTCAGAATGGGAGCTTAAATAATACCATCTACATAAGTAAAGCAGTTTGAGCTTTTTTTAAAATGTTTAAATCTCTGGGTATGTCCCGTTCGTTAGAATATCCAAGCTAATGCTTCACTTTTGAGTTTTTCTTTTTTCTATTGAGGACAGAGTTGGGAAAACCTCCCATTTTTGCCATCTGCTAGTAAACCATCAGCTGCTGTATTAAAGATGATCCCTCCATTCTGTAGACAATGATCCACTTTCTCTCTTTCAATGCAGCATGACAGAGCTGGAAAAAGATATTGGCAACCTGCGCAGTGGCTTAAAAAGTGTTGAGAGTGTGAGTCAAACATTCAACTTCCTGCAACATTTTATGTGATCTCAACTACATATTCCCCGTCTTTTGCAGTGTTGCCTAAATTGACTTTTTTTGGGGGGGGGGGGATTTCATGCAGGAGCTGGACTTTCAGAAGAAACGCCCGCAGGAGCTGGGTGACAAGTTTGTGTCTGTGGTGAGCCAGTTCATCGCCGTGGCCAGTTTCAGCTTCTCCGACGTGGAGGACTCTCTCGCCGAAGCCAAAGAACTGGTGAGTCACTCAGACAGAAACTGTCGTTGGTCGGCGGAAAAACCGCATGTGCACGAGCTGAGAGGAGTGCATCACTATCACTCAAAGACTCGGGCGCTGAAAGCTCTCTTTCCTCTGGGCACAGCTGTTTCTACGCGTCGCCAGTCACCGCTGTAGGAAAGCCAGCGGCAGCGGTGAAGAGCTTCAGCTTCCTGCTGCAGGACCCCTCGCGCTTTTATTGGTCCGAGAAACAGGAGCAGGAGTTTAGGATCGTGTCACGCGGGGTGATTACACCTGTCAGCTGCGCGAACACGATATTTCATGGATGCTTTTTCTTTCTTAAAGTAAAGCACCAGCATAAAATAACTGGAAGAAACATGTAGTTTATTGGGTAGTGGAGGGGATTAAAGTATTACAGCTTAAAGCCTGAACATGTTCCCCTTTTATGAGGTTACGACGTCATACTATTGGATTTATGGTTCAGTTTTGTCGATTAAAGTACTTTTAAAACGTAATGATGACTATGTAAAGAAATCACGATGCATTTGCTGCAGAGAATGTCATTATTTCATAAAGATGAAAGAAAATAATCGACTGACTACTGGCGTCTTTGATCTACCCTACTGCTGTAAACGTCTCATGTTTAAAGGTGTTCTCAGTGTGATCTTGCATCTCCTTTCTAACTCTCTGGTCCTAACACCCAACAAACACGTTGCCTTAATTTGGGTTCTGGCTCCGGCCCCCGACCTCTGCTCTAATCAGTAGCCGGTCATATCTGAGCCAACGCGGGCTTCAAAGCTCCCACCACTGCTGCCCTGCTCTGATTTCAAAGAGGCCGAAGCCTTAACGAGTCTCCTGTAAAACGGTAAAAGACGGAGGAAGACGTGGTTCTGCTGAGCGCCGCAGTAAATCTAATCCCTCGGTGCCCCTCTCTGCGTTCCTCTTTCCTTTGGTCCTGCAGTTCCTCAGGGCAGTGAAGCACTTTGGGGAGGACGCCAGCAAGATGCAGCCGGATGAGTTCTTCGGCATCTTTGACCAGTTCCTGCAGTCGTTCACTGAGGCGCAGCAGGAAAACGAGAACATCAGAAAACGCAAGGAAGAGGAGGAGCGCAGGGCCAAAATGGAAGCTCAGGTGTGTGATTTCATTTACTGCAAATATTTGATTTAAGGGCATTTTTGAAGACTGTATACGTCCCCGCTGAAGTGAACATCATGGGCATTAATGTCATACTAAATTGTGGTATTGTAATTATTGTTTTGATTGTTATTTTATTCAAGGTGAAAAGATCAAATAAGATACAACTGAAAAAAACAACAACTAGGTGCACATCCTTGGAGGGTCAAACAGTACATACAGGCTCAGTTATAAACCAATATCTCCACTAAAATTTGGTTAAATGTACCTCAGCAAGTTACAGCTCTTTCACATCCTTACCAGGAACCGTCAGCTTCAGGTAAACTGGTTGGCCACCTGACAAAGGCCGCAGTTTGGGGTATGGTCAACAATTCCTAATAGATTTGAGGTCGATCCCAGGAGCTTCATGGGGGAGTAGCGGTCTAGGGGTTAGAGCAGGGAATTTGTTTTCTGTGAAGGCTGCAAGATTGCGGGTTTGAATCCCAATCGCTGCCATTTTGAGTCCATGAGCAAGACCTTTAGCCCCAGAATGGGCCCCGGGCGCCACGCAGTCGCAGCCCACTTCTCCCTAAGGGATGAGTTAAATAAAGAGGACACATTTCATTGGCCTGTAAAGGTTGCAATGACAAATAAAGACAAATTATATTTTGTTTTATCCCTGCAACCAGTTTCAATGTGGTTTATGGCTAATTGCCCAGTTGGAACGTCCAGTCATGTCCAGGTGTCGACCAACTAGATGATAGTTTGTGCTGGTTAAATAATACTGAGGTAGTCCTCTTTTTTATTTTAACTATTCTACCCACTTTGTGCATGCACCTGTGCGTCTAGCAGCCAAACATCCCCACAGCATGATGCTACCACCACTGTGCAATCCCATTTTTAAAAGCTGCTGTCATACATTCAACTGCTGCAGGACAGACAAATGCAATATTGTGTTTCCATCTCGATAACAGAAAAACGGCAAAAAACTATTTCAAGGGAAGAAAAAGAATAGAAAAAATAAAGCAAAACCATAAACAACAGAGAAAAAGGTTTGCAGTTTAAATAATGTAGAATCAGAACGTTTTTAGTTTTAAAAGCCTCACCTTGACGGCTCTAAACATATTTGGTGAAATAGCTCAAGGTTTGCCTCGTCTCATTTTGATCCACGATCCCCTTTCTTGATTGGTTCCTTCACCACAACGTAAAATGTGTCTCGTGTGGACCGTGACAGGTTTTTCAGCAGTCCCCAGTTTATAATTTGCTTGAGCCTTAGTGATTCCTGAGAACATTTTAAATATCCAAACCTATTATCCTGTGGGTCTTCTTCCAAACTCTGGCTCGCTGTAACACATCTGGGTAGCTTGGACCTAAGGATGCTTGTCTGAACTGAATCAGTTTGGAAATGGCTCCAAAGACACTTTTTCTGAGTTTGGGTTAATCAGCCATTCTTCCTCCAGTGAGCACTGTTTCTAGTTTTCAGGCTACGCTAACTGTTTAGGTTAATGACAGGTTGCAGAGTTTTCAGTCTGTAAATACAGAATATGTTTCTGTGCGTCAACAGTTGAAAGAACAGAGGGAGAAGGAGCGCAAGGCCCGGAAAGCAAAAGCAAACGGCGAGGACGACGGCGGCGAGTTTGATGACCTGGTGTCTGCGCTGCGATCGGGCGAGGTCTTCGACAAGGACCTGTCCAAGATGAAGCGCAACCGCAAGCGCTTTAACATCCAGAACACGGACTCGAGCAGGGAGCGGCCGGTCACCAAGCTCAACATCTAAGGGTTGATCCCGCTCGCTTGTTTTCCCTCTTCGGCTTTGGTTTCCCTCTGGGTCAAACTGACCTGCACATTCCTCTGCACCTTCATCCACCACCACCCAGGCAGGCTTGAATAAATCGTGATGTCGCCACAGAGCCATGCACCACACTACACATTCAGATGCTAGTTTTTTTTTTTTTTCTTTTTTTCACCTTCTTATTCTGTTTGATTGCAATATGAGAGGGAGCAGAAAGCAAACGCTGATAAGATTTGACCAAATCAGATCGGTTTGCGTAGACGAAGCTGGTGAAGAGGCTCCCTCCAGGTGTTGGAGGCGCTCGCGGTTGTTTGATAGGATCTCTTCTGTGCTGCTTTTCTACATCAGAATCTATGCACAAACTGAAATGTGCAGCTTTTTAGACTCCGTCAGAGCCGGGTGCTTGATCCCAAAATAGATTAAAAAAAAGATAAAAAATAAGGGGCCATTTTGTACAGACTGATTTCATAGATCGAAAGGAGGCCACGTTCAGCTACCTGAGGTGTCCCACAGAGACTTCCTGCTCCCCTGCTGCAGAAACATCACAGGACTTAGACTCTGAAATTTTGGGACAGGTGGGATGCAAACTGCAAAAGTAACTGAGAAGCAGGGATTTTTCTATTCATTACCGATGGGGAGCATTTATTATATATATATATATGTATGTATATGTTTAATTTGAACATTCTTCTGTTGAGAGCTGGCCTTGACTGTGTTGGTTTTTATTTGTCGGGTGGGGTACTCTCACAACCTGCAGCCTCTCAGTGTGTGAACACTCATGTCATAGACAGCGTATATCCAAATATAAGGGTGTGCTTGCACCGGCACATAGAAATGTATAATTCTTATGCTAAATGCCATTTTAAGGACAGAACACAGTTCTTGCAATATATTTGTGTACCCCGTAAGAGAGTGCCCCCCTTTAATGTCTTTATTTGAACAGATTAAATATGTTTTAAGCCCACTGGCTGGATTTACACTGCATAAAAAAACCCATGTATAATTAACTTCTTTTTTTGAATTTCAGTTTTGTGACTCCATCCCGTGTCAATACATCCCCACTCAACTTTTATAATTTAAATACTGCCTTCCAATTGATCAGATATTATTGATAATAATAATAAATGGGAGAAATTATGTCTGAGTTTTGTATTTCTTTAATTTTAATATTTAGGCTAAAAATACGTAGTGAGCATCACATACATCTCCAACACTGACGTCAACTAGACCTCTGGCTCCACCTAGTGGTCAGTTACTGTCGCTACTCTACCTACTGGATTTGATTTTAAGCAGATTAAACATTTTAGATAAAACTATAATAGCACATTAAGAAAGTTTTCCACTTTTAACACCTAATAAAAATAAAACATTAGGTACTGTTAGGGTAAAAAAAAAATTTAAATCAATAACTTTATTGTAAATATATTGGAGCATTTCAAGTCACAAAAGCGCTTCGTGTCTAAATGTTCCACACCGTGCCAGACATGTGGACGGCGACCCTCACTTCAGCAGAAACCCGTGGGTCAGCTTGTCGTCCGGCTCCTGCACAAAGCGTGAAACTCCGGTGTAAAAAGCTCGGCCGGCTACTTCCACCACAACCGCCCTGAAGTCTCCACACCTGGTCTCCTGGAGAGAAACGGGAACTTTAGTTCGCCTCAGGTTTGGGAAAGTTCGTGTGGGTCAACTCAGGAGTCACCATCACCTCATAAATTAGGTCAAAAAACCAGAATCGATGGTATAAGAACAATGTAAGGATCTTGTATTTCTGGCTATGTAGTGAGCTGTTTTATTTAATGATGGCAAGAGCTAAAATGAGGAAAAAATGCTTATTTTATTTATGTGAATACCTTATTATAGTCTTTAAAGCTTTTCTTTTAGACCTGTGTGAATATTGTGTCCAGCAATGCCCAGTTTAAGGTCTTAATCACAGGGTGCAAGGATTCATTCGATTAAACTTGATACATAATTTATAAGCCTATGCTCCCAGTAAGAGTACAACGGAAATCTGAGTTACTTTTTTTTTTTATATAAATAAGAGGATAAAGTGTAAAAATACAAATTTGTATATATTCATCATGAGGCAGACAGGACTTCTATTCAGGGGGGCTTAATATAAATGCATGGCACACCGATTTATTTATTTAAAAATTATCTTGAAAACCATGTAACATTTTCATCACATAAAATCCTAATAAAAACATGTTACTTCTTGGTTGTAACGTGACAAAATATGGAATAGTTCAAGGGGTATGAACACTTTAGCATGGAGCTACGTCTAGACCATTTCTTTACAGCCAGTACATGGAATAAATAAATCCTGTAAAAAGGGAAGATTTCTCACACCTCAACAGCTTTTCCTGTAAACTGGGATCCGGTGGCTCCGCTCTGAAACGTCCTGCTCTGGTTCAGCTGGATGAGACCTTTGTGATACTGAAGAGCCACTCGAGCTGTGACACCTGAGCCGGTGGGGCTTCGATCCACCTGGGGGGCACAAATCTCGAACGTTAAAGAAGAGTCGGTACTTATTACCCAGATGGCAAATTCTTTTTCTTTTTTGCGTCTTTTGTTTGTTTTACGAAACACTGAGATGTCACTGCTCCAACTTTCTGTGATTAGTAGAGATAAGGAGGTTTTGAACCTGGAGCTTTGACACAGAATCCAGAAATACTCGCTAACATACAGGGTTCCTACTTCCTAGACATTTTTTGTGGTTTATTACTATACTTTTCCAGAATTAAACCTTCAGCAATCAACACGTTTTGACTTACTGACTTCCATTTTTTTTTCCCTTCATATACACGCATACTTAAAATGTCTGCATTAAAGGAGACTTGTCACGCAAATTCCTTTTTTTTGGCCCTTAAATACATTTTATTGTGTATCTGGAGTCTCTAGCAATGCAGAAAACTTGAATTCAGTCTGTTCATGCACTGCATAGATATCTTTATATTCTTTTTTTTGGTAATTGTTTTCAAGCAGTTCAGTTTTCTATGTTTTTTGAACAATTACATCACAGTATTTGTTGCAGAGATGCTAAACAAGGTCATGGAGCACCAGCTTACCAGTTTCACAAATCCGTGATTTTTATTTCTAGGAGCAATTTTGTAGTCCAAGCTGAAGGATGGCGGAGGTACAAGTGGATAAGTCAAAATGTTTGTATATTACACCAGCATCCTACAAAAATGGCCAAATGGGGTGGAGTGGAACGGTCTGCTACCTGGAGGAGGGCGGGGGGTAAAGTGCCTCGCTTAGATTTAAAGAGACGGCATCAAATTGTTCTCAAACAAACCTCAGAACAGGGGTAAAAAGAGAGAATGTGGGAGTAAATTAACGAGGAATTCAGACCAAAGCGTCGCCGTTCCACTTTATATAGACCGCAACTGAATGATTTCAATGTGAAGAGGAAGAACTGAAAAGCATGATATGTCCCCTTTAAGAGCAAAGTGGAAGTGAAGTCAAATTCCTTTTTGTGTGCATAAACGTGACAGATGAAGCTGATTTCTTCATATGAGTTTTATAGAAGTTAGGGTTTAAATATGAAATCGGCAACAAAAAGAAAATAACAGGCTGTAATATGGATGGGTGAAGGAGATTTTTTCCTCTTGGAGAGGATGAGCTGATTGAAGGAAGAATGGAGACCTCGATAGATGAATGGAGGGAAGAACGCATGAATGGATGGACGGACTCGAGGATTGATGGATGAATGAAAAACGGATGAAAGTTGGACAAATGAGTGAATGGATTGCTGACTGAACCGAGACATGGATGAATGGACAGGAAAAGCTGATATTTCTGACCTTTTTCTGGGTTGAGTATACCTGAGCTTCGGCGAACACGCAGATGTTGGCAGTGGGCTCAGGTGAGAACGTATCTCTGCCGTCTGTGAGGATGGTGCCGTACAGGAAAGCCAGATCATCACTGACTGGATGGTGCAACTTCACCTGTAGAGGACAAGGGGAAGTAGGAAGGGAAGCATGTGGACAAGCTGGTCTATACTGTACACCAACGTCTCTGTGGCTGCCATTAAGCTTTCCCTTTCACTTGCAGGAAGAAGGTTTCCTACCTGGGATTTAACGGCCCTGGTCACCGCCGTGGCTGCGTCTACGAGATCCCGGGTTCTGGACCGATTCACATCCAGGCCAAACCTCTGTGCATCAACAAAGGCGTAAAAAGCTCCCCCGTAGCTGACGTCCACCGTCACCTCGCCAAACCCCTCCACCGCCACCGTCACATCTGGTGGAAAGTGACTTATTCAGCCCTGTGGGATATGAAACCACCTGACCACAGTTGGTGTGGAAATAAAAAGACAACCTCCCACCTGTGGCAAAGGCGAACGCTGGCACACTCCGAAACCTCACTGCTCCTGTTCTCCCAGCGGAGTACTCCACAAAAGCCTTCACCAGCCCACAGGGGCAGTGGATGTTCACCTGCGTCTCCGGTGACCGCGGCTCCTTCACCAGCTTGTAGTCCACGGCGAAGCGCCCCAGGGCGATGACGGCGTGGCCGCACATGGTGCTGTAGCCCTCGTTGTGCATGAAGAGCACGCCCAGGTCGGCCTCGGGCACCTCGCTGTCCACGATCAGGGCTCCGTACATGTCGTAGTGACCGCGGGGCTCGTACATCAGCACCTTCCTCAGGTGGTCCAGGTGCTCCCGGGCGTACCTGCGCTTGGAGAGCACGCCGTCCCCTTTGACCTCTGGGTAGCCGGCGACGATGATGCGGAGAGGTTCTCCCCCTGTGTGCATGTCGACCACAGAGAGCGCGACTCCCTCATGAGGAGGAAGCTGCGGCTCCATCGCAGGGCTGCTCAAAGATCTAAAAACACATGCAAAGTTTCAGCATCATTTTGCAGCATTATTTGAAGGCACATTTTTAGTTCAGCACTTTTCCACACTGCACGGGGAAAGAAAGCGATACACGACATTGAGGAATTTCATCTCAGTATTAATCCAGATATTCTAAGAAAGCCTTTCTTCTGCAGGAATGGGAATACTGGTGGCATTTAAATGGAAGATAGGCTGAGGTAAATGCAGAGAAGAACCAGTCAGTATTCAGTCTTTAGATGGCCAAAGAGGCCAAATGATTATTTGCATTAAAAAATAAGTACAAAACATGTCTACTTTTAAATCCACTTCACATAACAGCCTAAAATATGTTGGGTGTTGTGATCAAACGTTGCAGAAGTCTGAGATTTGAACACCTTGACAAGGCGAGAACAGAAACAATCAGCAGGTGAAGATATTTAAGCAGGCACTGTGCATTGGTCTTTTGCAAAAGCTTAGATGCACGCTGTTTTTAATGATTTTTATTGAAAAGCTGCCCAACAATAATAAAATCAAAGCAAATACTTTATGATAAACAGCTTAAAGTTGCAGTAGAGACCAGCAGCGACGCAGCAGCAGCGAGAGTTTCCCTCAACACAAAGATAAAAAGGAGAAAAAATGTTTACCTGTTAAAAAAACTTTGTTTTCAGTGTCAAACTTCTGCTTCTCTTGACTTGATCACTTTCAGTGAGGTTCCAGTTATTTTGTTAACAAAACGGGTCGGGAACGGTGGGAAAACAAGAAAATTAGCGCCACCTTTTGTCCTGGAGGACTAACTTAAGTTTAGATCCTGTGGCGCCTCCATGGCTCATTTTTGCGCATACAGACAATAAATAAATACATAAATAAAAGGGACCATGAACACAAATAGTAACAAAAACTGGGAGTGATACCCCAACAGGTGTCATGACTCATGATAAATCAAGTGTAAAATGTTGAGACGACAATAAGAAATTAGAATAAATTCAAACCTCATGGATATTCCCCCCCCCCCATAAATCAAAACAAAAAGTCACAAACGACAAATGCTCCTTAATAGACGCTGCTCATGTACTTTGTACACAGTTGATTGATTTATACTGATGCTACATGTTGTCTTTTCCAGTAACTGGAATTATAATTGCATAGTAATTTGTTCCTGTTGTAATTAAGTCTTATTTATCACCCTGTGAAATTCAGCTTTATAAACTAGACCTCAAGCAGGTCTTTGAATCTAAAATGTTAACTATTTTGGTACTGGAGCTAAATCTGACAGCTTTTCTTGAGTAGGAAACCATCTAGATAGCAGAAAAAGTTTCAGCTATGATACCCCCCCCCCCCTACCCCCATACTTACATGCTTCAGATTATCAAACAACATCTAATGATAGACAAAGATGAGCAGAGTTTAATAATCTATTTTGTTAAATGGCCTGTAGTTTTATAGCGCTTAATCAAGTCCAGGGACCCCAAAGTTTTGAAATTACAGTTTCATTTACCATGGGGTGAAAAAGCAATCTAAACCAAGCTGCCTCTATGTTGGAATCTAATTGCTCCGCTCTTTAAATCATGAAGTAACTGTGATTAACAACATGTTTAGGAAAGCTGAGGTCATTTCTGCTATCCATAGCTATGCTGCTTCAGGACTAATCATGCCGTAATTGATGAAAACATGAATTCTGCTCTCTACCAAAAGCATCCTAAAGGAGAACGTCAGTCAATCAGTTCAAGACCTTAAGCTACAACACAGTTGATGGCTTAGCCGACATAAACTGGCTCCCCCAGTTCAGTAGCAAACTACTGACCAGTTTACTAAAATTATTTTCATCCTAAATACAGGACTCTTAAACTGTGCTACCACTCTGTATGGAACCATATGTATGTTCATGTAAACAAGAACAGCAGGTAAAGATTTAGTTGCAGTTACATATTTATTTCAGTCCCCCTCCGTTTTTAAACATTTTAACTGTTAAATGTTTATGTTGCATTTGGAACTATAGGCAATTATTTGTGCTTTTGTTTCATGACATTTGGATTATCGCAAAAACCTCTTTGCAAGTTGTCCAAAATGCCAGGCTTCTGACAAAATCCTCCATGCCCTCTATCTTGAATACAATTTAAGGTTATTTTACTGACTTGGTGAGCTGCTCATGGACAGGCAGCAGGTTGTATCAGAGGACGTCTGCACCCATATGTCACTGACAGGTCCCTCGGGTCCTGTGATCAGGGCCTGGAGGTGCCTTCTGAGGGCGGCAACCATTCGAAAACTTCAAATCAATAAAAAGTGCTGGAAAAAAATGCATTTTTTTGCTTTAAATGTAATCGAAATTCTCATGATACAACACCCCAACTAAAATTGATCAAATGTGTTGAGCATGTGAAATAAAAAGTGCTTAAATGTCCTTACAGCTCCAGCTGTAAGGACATTTAAATGTCCTTACAGCTGAACAAATTATACTTTTACACACAGGATGACAAAGGAAGACATTTTTATTCAATTGTAATCTGAGATTATTATAAAGATAAAACTGTAAAAGTGCCTATTTTAGGCCATGTCACAACATTTCATATTCCCATGCCTAGTTTGGAAAAATAAAAGATGAAAGGAAACAACTCCTGAGGCCTAAACTGCTGAAAAGTCCCAGCCTGGTTATTAACTGGATGTAGCTGCTCATCTTTAGCAAAAAGGAAGCCCAAAATATGTTTGTAACTTTCATGAGATAAAGATGTGCTACACAGGAGAGCAAACAACAGATGGTGAGCAGGGATCTGTTTTCATTATTCATTTCACAGCTGACGTGTTCCCTCAGATACATGCAAGGTCGCTAAATATATCTAACATAGAACAGCCGTAGTAAAGCGGCCGGCATGCTGACATCATCACAGCCCGCACTAACCAAGATGGCAGTCACGTAGAACTATAATACCAACCGTTCTCATTTAAATCAGCTAAACGAAGTAAATATACCTGAGCGAGTGAGGTTGCGCGTCAGAATAAACTCCGACTTTAACGCAGTTATCAGTTAAAATATTGGTATCCTCTTCAAGTAAAATGACTCCTATATATTAAAGAAATTAAATATCATATTACTATTACTGCTGCATTCCAGGGACATTAGTTTGCAGACACTTTAGTAACTAAATGTGTGGCAAATTTTTTTTTTTATTAATTAGCTTTCAGTGCTCCAGTCTGTGTTAGACTTCATGTCTTCTGCTGTAAGTGAAAATAAAGGAGAGCCCCAACAGACAATCAGTTGATTATCCTTGATCCATGCACCTCTCTAAGTGGCTTTATAAGGCACATACAGTCAGCTGACTCCACGGTTGGAAGCTTTAGTCAGGGACGAGGGGGAAACAGACGTGAGACAAAGAGACTGATCCATCCTGCACGTTGGGAACCGCTTTACAGCAGAGCCGTACAAAAAGTACCCCTCTGCCAGAAAGGGTCAAGCAGCGTCTTGGCCTCGAGACGATAACTTAGGGCTGGACAATAATTCGATAACAATTTATATCGATCGATAGACGTATATCCATGATAGAAAAAAAAGATCAATTAAAAGTTCAATAGAATAACAGTTTTCCTTCCTTTTTTATTCTAGCCAATCATGTAGGTTAATATTACAGTCGTTACATCCTCCCCACCAATCACAAACGCAGACCCAGGAAGCTCCGCCCCCTTGAAAGAGCTCAGAGAGCAGGTGTTCTTTTTTTCTTTTTTAAAAAATATGCAGTTTTGGTAAAAAGTTGGTTGAATAAAGGGTTGAGTTTGACTTCAGTGTTTGTGTGTTCTTTACCTAGAAATAGGTCGCTAAGCAACAGTATTAAATGGCCAGAACTGCACTTAAAATATATGTTTTTAATTTGTTGATAACTATCGATATCGATCAATATGATTTCTATTTTATCGATATGCTTTTTTTTCTATATCGTCCAGCCCTACGATACTTGCAACCTACCGTTTAGGCGGCATGCAGCTGAGGAACTGCTAAACGCACTGAAAAAGGTGAGCGCACCTGTTACACTGCAACCCCCTTTACAGACTGGCTACATAACTCCCACAGGAGGATTTTCTGTACACTTTTGCAGCAACAGCTGCATTGTTACCCGCTCAGATTGATCCAAGACCAGGACCAGACCGATGCGAGGCCATTTTACAAGAGCACTGCTGAATTCACGGTCGTGACAGAAACACTAGCAATGGCTCCGTGCCGTTCATGAGCCGGCCCAGAGTGTTCTGGGGAGGTTTGCACACCGTCTTAAATGATTAAAGCAAGCAAATATGTCCTAATGAGAAAACGATTTCTCTATTGCACACTGATGCTGTCGTCATTCCTGTAACTGACACTGTAAACAGTCACTGAAGATGCTCCTTCGTACCAGTGGGGGTGTGGTGGTCCTGTCAGGGTTTGTAAACATGCAAATCTGAGCAGCTGACTGAACAAGAGCTGCAGACCTAAGCATCTCAGAGAAACATGACACGATTGCCATCTATCAAACACTAGAAATAAAACAAAAAAAATTATAGAAAAGAAACTAGTTTTCAGATCATGTCCAGTTTAACTAGATAATAGTCAAGCACCACCTGAGCATCCTTTAACAAAACACCTTCTTTGAAGTAACATGCATAAAAGGTGCAGATTTGATTACGTGTTGCTTTACAATGCATGAGATATAGTCATTTCCAGCCACAAGCTGTGTTTTCACTTGCTTTTCTCACTTTTGTTCAGTATTTGTTTCTGGCATGACACTGCCGTTAAAAGTGCATTCAATATTGCAAGATAAATCCCTGGGTTTTGATGCATAGGTTACATAAAGCAATATCAGCATGCAGTCACGTTGCTAATGCTTAAAATGTCTTCCCGCCCTGCAGGACGTGCAGGCTGCTGAGCGCACTAGAGTCACGAGTGGAGTCACAAAGATTCCTCCTCCGCTTTGGGGGCTACGACTCTTGAGGCCATGACCATGTCGTGGCTTTTTATTCTCGCCTTGGAAGAAGTCGGGGGTAGCGAGAGTCTCCGTTTGGACGTCAGCAGCCGGAGGACCTCGCTCACCTGTGACTCGAGGAGTGACAGCCGGCTGCTCAGTTTCCTAATGTCCCCTTTCAGCTCCAGCTTGGCGTCGTGTAGCGTCGTCTGGAGCAGGGATTGTTCAGACGCCGGCTGGAGGAAGGAGTGCCTCAGGGATACCTCGCTGTAAACCCCCAGGCTGTGTTCAAAGGGACTTCTGTCCAGAGGGCTCTTTTCCATCGGGCTCCGTTCAAAGGAGCTTCTGGAGTCTCCGGCTCGGTCGATGCGCAGGTCGCTCTTTGTGATGCCGCTGTCGCAGGAGTCGGTTTTGTGCAGGACGCTCGTTTCCTCTCCGGCGTCTCCTGCTGCGCTGCCACCCTCGGCGCTCCCCGTCTGTCCCCTGTCCTCCGATTCCTGGATCTTTTTGGAAGCTGCCCGATCTTCGGAGGCCTGCGGCGCTTTCGGCGACTCCTCTGCTTCCTGTGTGTCCTTCTCCTGCTCAACAGCAGGAAGCGCTGGTTCGGCTGATACGGCGCCTTTAAACCTCGCCCACCCTCGCCCCCCTCTGCTGCTGCCTCCGCCGGCGCCTCTCTCTGCACCCGCACCACCACCCTGGGCGGGTTTTAAGCTCCTCTGACTGGGCCTCAGCTCCATGGTAACTTCAGCACATCCCTGCTCTGCCTTTTCAGAGTTACTGCACTCTTGCTGAGGAGCAGCCGTGCCGCTCTCTCTGCCGCCACTCCGTGCTGCCGTGCTGGGTGGGGCGCCGTGCTCGCGCTGCTGATCGCAGGCGACTGAGTCGGCGCGGTGGTGATGCTGCGGCTCCATCTGGACGCAGTTCTGTTCGGAGTGAGCTTGCGTCTCTCCCGCCGATTGAGAGTCTCTCTGCTGTCTGAACCTCTGGAACAACTTGCGAACAGGGTGATCGTCGGGAATGGAGAGAGCCACCTCGCTCCTCTGCCGCTCCTGCTCTCTCTTCACATCAGCGATCTTTCTGAAGATCACCTGGAGGGCAGAAATGAAAGCTCTTAAACATTTATAGTAACACAAAGTAACACAATTAGGACAACAAGAGCTAGAAATATATCCTGAAAATTATTAAGTACCATATTATGTTTTTGTGTTATTAAATCAACACATAGTATTAAATAATTATACAAAAAAAGATTCATTACTAAAGTTTTTATATATTTCTCGTCGCCAAATGCCTCAAGCGCAGCCAGAATGGATCAAAAGCATCTGTGAGCATCAATTTTCAATGTGTTGAAACAGATGCTCAATTAAATCTAAGCCTGGACTTTGACTAGGCCATTCTAACAAAAGAAAATACTTTGATCTAAACCAGGCCATCGTTGCTCTTGGCTGCATGTTTGGAGATGTCCTGCTAGATGGAGAGCCTCTGCCTCGGGCTAAAGTCTTTCCCAGCCCCTAACAGCTTTCCCCAGTAAATATCCCCTGTACTTCATCATCATCTCTGAGCATCTCTGCCACTGCTGAAGAAAAGCATTCCCACAGCATGATGCTGCCACCACCTTGTCTCACTGTCTCACTGTCTCACTGCACTGCTGTGTTCCTTGATTTTTATAATGTTTTTTGATTAATCTTCTAATGTAAGGGGAGTTAAGTACAAATTCATACTCTACCTTTTAGGTTTTTATTTGTAAAACGATGGGAAACCATCTTATTTTCCTTCCACTTTTTCATTAAGCTCTAAACAGTGAAACATTGTTGTCATAACCTGAAGATCTATAATATATACTTTATATATATTATAGGTTTATTAAATAATATAGATAAGGAGCAACATTAAGGAGCTACTTTTTAAAGGCAAGATAAGTTTATTTATAAAGCACTTTTCAGTAACAAGTATGATTCAGAACCTGAATCCTTTCACTTTTTCAGTTTACTTGCACAATTTGTAGTACTTGAAAACCAATCGTAGGTTGGAAGTACCATGATTTATTTATTTATTTTTAAAGGAAACCTTTTTATACTTCCTTTAAACAAATTAGGACAGGTCTATGGGTTATTCAAAACATGTTCATCACATTTTCTGCACAAATAATTCTCAGATAATGAGATTTCACGTCTTTTGAGCTCCTTTCACAATTAGCTGTTTTTAGGGCTCTGTCACTTTTGTCTCAATAAGCAGTAGCTGGCCACACTCCCTACTCCATGTTTACACTCGCACTTTCTTAGGCAATGTGGCTGGGGACAACTTGCTATCAAAGATAAAAATGAAGCCAATGCGACAATATGTGCCTAGACACATATTTGTCGCAGCCAACAACCAAACATTTGAAACGGCTTGTTTTTCAGACACCGACAAAACATTTACTCATTACCAAAAAACACCTGGATGTTTTTTTTTTTTAAAGAAGTGCTCAGACTGTTTATAGAAGCAGTAGAGACCCATATGGAAGTAGGAAAAACGTGGAAAACGTGAATTTTGCATAATAGGTCCCCTTTAAAATGCGATCATAAACAAAGTAAAAATCTGCAGCAAACTTTCGTTGTTGTTCTGCCAAAAAAGTTGAGGCAAAATGCAGAAAGTGCAATTAAGTCTAATTACTTAACTTCCTGTATTAAGAAACAACAGTAAAAAGACAAATCACCGAATATTAAAAACTGAGATTTTTAAAAATTGTGTATTTCAATAAAATCCTTATTTTAAATCTGCTCTTGGTTACTTGTTTCCACTGAGCACCCTGTACTGTTTTCTCATCGAGTAAAGGATCTAAATTATTTGCACACCACTTCCTTTTTCTATTTATTATTCATGCAACATCTCAGGTGTTTTTCTCCTGAAATCAGCATGTTTTTGTAACGTCACAAGCAAACTAAATACTTGATAATAAATCTGTAGAATATTATCGAAGACTGATGAATGTTTAAACATGCAGCTCGTTGTTTATATTCAGAGCTTCTTTGTTTCATCTCTGATTTGATTAAGTGGGACTATTAAAGCACTCTTTAAATTCTGATTATTTGTCCGTTTTTGGCTCTTCATAAAACACTCACATTATATATTTATGACTATTGAATTTGTTCAAAACAAATTCACATTTTAAATGCTTTTTCTGCCTCAGAAATGTTTTCCATGTGAGTCCTGGATCGACTTTGAAGGTAATAGCAATGAATAATTTATGAGCTGTTGGTCAAGCAATATAATGTTGCAGGAAAATATGAGCAATTTGCCCAATAAATCTGAAAGCAAAACATCTTAGGGTCTTAGTAGGATCAATACTGTGTGAGCGGGCTCATAAAAACAGTGCTTCCAGTGTCATTTCTTACCCTTTTCCGTAGGTTACAGGTCAGGATGAGGTTGCGAGAGAAGGAGTTGGCGAATGCGGTGTAGAAGTCCAGCACCCTCATTAGAGCTTCTCTCCTGATGACGTGCAGGTCGCAGTAGGTCAGCGCTCGCACGTTCGCGCAGGCTCGAGCCGGCGTGGTCTCCTTCCAGAAGACATCTCCGAACACATCCCCTTTGCCTGGAGGGATCCAGACGTCATCAGTTTATGAACAAAAAGACACAATGTGCTTGATTTAAAAGCCTTGCTTGACCCCCCCCCCCCCTTTTCTCACAGATTACGTATATAGCACCTTCCAAAAGTCGTTACACCACTTAAACTTTACACCTTTTATCACGTTACAACTACAAAAATTTGTGTATTTGTTGAAGAAAATGTAACATGACTTTATAGTTATTTTATAAATATGCATTTGTACTCAGCTCCCTTTCCTTCTACACCTCTAATTACATATTATAGTGACATAAATGGCATGGGGGGCAGGGACGTATAATTTTCTGTAGAGAAAATAAGCTGTTTTGGCAGGGACCCATTTTGGTTCCAAGGGTCCTAAGTGAGAGGTTTTTTTTCTTAGAAGTGTCCCCAAGGGTCAAAGCAGTGGCCGTTAATTACACAACATGCTAAGCTTTCACTATCTCACACAGGACTGCTTAGTCCATCATCTGAAGCTAGGAATTTCATGACCGTCCACTTAAACTAATAGGGAAAAATCAGGGAAGCGGTCAAGAGCCCGATGGTGACTCTGGAGGAGCTGCTGAGACCCACAGCTCAGGTGGGAGACTCTGCTGAAAGGAAAGCTGTTATTCAAGCACTTCACAAACCTGGCCTAAGCATGGCAAGATGACAGCCGCTGTTAAAAGAAAGCTGTAATAAAATCTAAAGTTTGCCACAAGCCAGGAAGCAGACAAAGCGATTTCAACTCATCGCGTCTGACTGAGCACGAGATGTTAGTCTCTAGATTAGCCGAGCTGGTACGTAACCTTAAAAGACTCGCCGCCACTATCGGAGCAAAAATGTGGGGACAGAGGGCGATGGGATACAAACACTTGCCACACTTTTCAGATTTCCATGCTGTTTTCCTTCCACTTCATTCCAATTGAATTAAATGAAGATTGTATAATGGATAAAATAATGGGAAGGTCAGTGGATCTATAACTAAACTTTTCTACGGCACAAGCAGGATTAAAAGTGGATATTTACTGTTGTGAATACGACACAAGATAACCAATGTTTAAGTTATGCACACTGCACAAAGAATTAAAGGCCATTTTTTTAAAATCAGAGTTTCATATCAAGTCAGTTAAACTTCTAGGATACTCATCTGGTCAGTTCAGTGGTAGAGGAGTTGCTAATTAGCGTCGGCTGTTTGGGTGTTAATGAAATTAACAAGAGCAACAATAAGCGACCCAAATACAGGACTAGTTTTGTAGTTGGGAGGCCACAGACTTTTTTCCCGAGCCCTTCTTGTGTTTTTCTGACTGTTTTTCAGTAGTTTTGCATTTGACCACGATCAGCGTCACTACTGGTAACATGAGGCGATACCGGGACCTTGTAGAGGTTCCCGCGTAGCCCAACTCCACCACAATGGTGTATGAATATTGCCAAAAGGTTTGCTGTGTCTCCCAGCACAGTCTCAAGGGCATGGAGGAGATTCCAGGACACAGGGAGTTTCCTTAATGAAGCTGATAAGGCAGGACACCCGAAAGTCAAGCCAGACACAGTGCTGCGTGTTAAAAGATGTAGTCATGAAAAAACTGAAACCTGGTGCAGGCAGGAGCAAGCTGGAGATCTGGCAGTGAAGAAAGCTGGCTTACTCACTGCAGAGGTGATAAGCAGGATGGGTAACGGGACTTGGGAGGTCAGAACAGAGACAGGCAGACAGATCCAAGGAGCCAGGCAAGGCTCGTTAGTCGTAGAAACAATCGACGTAGAGGTACAGAAATGATAAGCTTAGTAGATGTCCGATGAGGGCAAGGCAGGTAAATGATCAAGGTCATGAGTGGTGTGAACTTGGTTGCAGAGCAGCGGGGAGCCAGGCTCAGAGGCGCGGCCCATAAGGCTTAATTAACACGGAGAATGGGAGGAGTGGCAGGTTGAAGACAGCAGACAGGCCAGATCAGGACAGGGCCCGTATCTGCTCTTTTCTGCAAGGAAGAACAGGATAAGTAGCCAGTGCCCTACAAAGTGACCTCCAGCGGGCCACTGGCATGAAAGTCTCTGACTAAACCCTTGGAAGGGTGGCCTAAGGGCCCGACGTCCTCTAGCTGGACCTGTGGTCACCTCCCGACACTAAGAAGCTCAACTGGCGTGACCGGTATGCCGCCTGCAACATCATTCAGGATGATGGGTCTGGGGGGTGGGTCTAGGAAGGCACATCCACTTGGTGTTGATGGTGCACCATCAACACCAAGTCAAATTCCTTGTAAGTGCAAACCTACTTGGCAATAAACTTGATTCTGATTCTGATTCTGACCTGTACAGGATCAACGATGGTGCCCTGACCGCCGTTAGGTATCGGGATAAAATCCTTAAACCATTGTTCGTTGGTGCATGATAATGCCTGGGCTGATGTGGTAAGAGTATGGAGGCAGTTCCTGGAGGATGAAGGAATTGATACCATTGATTGGCCGCCACGCTCCCCTGACCTAAGTCCAACAGAACATCTCATGTCATGTTTAGGACCATCTGAGGCCACCAGGATGCACCTCAGCCTGTCCAGGAGCTCAGTGATGCCCTGTTTAGGACCTGGTAGGAGATCCACCAGGACACCATCTTTCATCTCATAAGGAGCACGCCCTGATGTTGTTAGGTACGCACACAAGCATGTGGGGTCCGTACAAACTACCTAGTGCAGGGGTCTGCAACGTTCACAGTCTAAAGAGCCATTTTGCCTACAGTCCACTTGAATTAAACTTGTTCAGAGCCGCAAATGTTGCCTGGCCCTTTGATTTGTTATAATTTCAAGATCTACTGTAGGAAACATGTTGTCATCATTAAAGAAATGCCCTTTTATGTCTATTTTCAGGTTTAAAAAGGTTAAAAGAGGATGGACGGGATGTTGATATTTGTGGATAATGATGTAAAAAAAAAAATCATAGTTTCCAACATAATGAAAAAATATTGATTTAAAATTAAATATTACTGGCACTTTTAGCACCATTCTGTTGTGAAAATTAAAAGCAATTACTCCAAGAAAAGCATTATCATTATTACATTTAAATACCGTAATAAAAATATAATTTGTAGCCAAAGTTATTAAGAGCCACTGTGGAAGGTCCAAAGAGCCACAGGTTGCAGACCCTGACCTAGTGCCATTTAGAGTCGCTGTAAGGACATTTCAGTAAATATGACCAGCCTGTCACATCAGTTTTTCAGTTTCACCTTCTCTGTGAGTTTAGATTAAGCCCTCTGTGGATTGAACATTTTCATCAAGTGATGTGGCGTCCTACGGTTCCTAAAACAGTACCCATTCCGTGTCAGTATGAATATCCAGCAGGATTTTCCCAGTTGAGATCTGATGTGTTTTCAAGGTGTTCCATTATTTTTTTGAAATATATTAACATAGGGCCCCGGAGGGAGTTTGTCAGTGAAGTACCTAGTATCGCGATGACCTCCTCATCTTGGATGACTTCAAGCGAGCCGGAGACAACAAAGCAGAGGGTGTCTAGGCTTTCTCCGATGTGGAAGATGAGGTCCCCGGGCGCGCAGTGCGTGGTCTGAAACTCCACAGCGAGAGAGCGCAAACAGCCGTCGCTCGCCAGACGAAACGCTGGATGGTCATTGAACACCTGCCTGTTGAGGTGCACGCAGATATCTGCCCGCATGTCTTTGGGACAGATGGAGAGAACCTTTGGGGCAGATGGAGAGACGGAGAAGGTCAGATCTGGCTTGAAAGAGCGTATCGTTAAAATGAAACTAAACGTTTAAATATTGCAGACTGGTCAAAGCTGAATCCTTTAAGTTTCTCGTAAGTGGGATTATGTAATGAGAGTCAATATCTTACCTATAATAGATTGCACTCTCAGCAACATCACAATAATGAAACAAAGATTACTTTTCCACCAAAATTCTGGTTAAATCTGACCCAGAACAAAATCAGACTAAACATTTGTTTGGTCCCAAGGCAACATTTCACTGAGTTGGCAGCGAGCAATAGCTGCTGTGGGAAATCACCACACTTATCACAGAACAGAAAGGCTTTTTATTCCATTAAATCCTTTATTAAATTCTCTTAACCCTTGATGTTTATTGGGATTGCCATTAAACTAAAGAAAAAAAGCCTCTAGTGTATTAATAATAAGTATTTTAAAATAGCTTTTAGTATTACTTCTTGAAATGGGTCAAAATTATACAGAGAACCATTTTACTTGGCTACCACAAACACATAAATTCATACTTTTAATAAAGGCAAGTTTGCAAATCTCACTTGCAAGTTCAAAGCCAATAAAATTTTCTCGATGAATAACCGGGAACCAGCCAGTGACGAGCATTATTTAAATGATGAAATAACTGATTTGTTTGATGGGTTAGACCCAGAAATACGTTCTGTCCGTTCTTCACTGGAACGTAAATATAATGACTGTTTATGATGATGTTCCTGTAATATACCTCAATCATAATGCTTGTAAATAAACCAGCTGGCAATATTTAGGATCCCTCTCCCTCTTATTTGCTGGTTGGAGACTAACACCTTTGGGAACCCTTACTGTAAGCTGCCTCTGTCTTTTATGAGATGGACTTGATTGTAGAAATATACATCTATTAACAAACGTTATCAGATTTCATACAATCTGGTCTCTGTCGGACTGAACCAAGGCAGCAAAGAAGCATCCTTAACTTAATGTAAAGTACTCCTGTCGGGGTTTTACAGGCAAAGAACCCAAGGACGTGATAGTGCAGTACGCCATTATTGACTAAAGCTAAATCATTTAAAGAACGTCTTTCAGATCTCATCACACCTGAGATCAATTTTTAGAGCCGCTGGATATTAAAGTCCAAACAAATGCACCTAGTTCTGTTTTTTGTAAACCAACAGCATTTTCCCCCCTGGTTACCAATTCCAGATGACGCATATTTAATCTTATGCAGACTACTGTAATAGTACTTTGATGATTAAAACAGTCCTTAAGAGAAAAGTGCAAAACTTTTAAGCAAAATAGATTTTTTTTATACTAATAAAAAAACGTACGGGTACATTATGTGTGAGTCCCAGCAAAGAAGATGATGCCAATAGTTTGTATTGATTTTTTTTAGTTTCTTGAAGATGACTCAGCTTCGAATAGAGTTACCTGATGAAGATTAGTTTGTTGATGCTTATTTTTGCCACTTAAAGGCAAACATTGCCTCTATCGCTGCCGTAAGTGCCGGCATGGGTACCTTGTCCGTGTCGATGCCTTTAGACATGGCCCAGGTGGAGACGATGAAGTCCATGACCCGCTCGCTCAGACCTTTGGGAACCTGATAAAGCTTGAGGAAGTCACGCACGTTGTTGAGCATCTCGTGGTATCGGTTGGTGTTGGTGTACATCTGCTGGAAGATGGTGGTCACGTTCCCAAAGATGGTCGCATACAGCAGCGCTAAATAAGGCAAAAAGTCAGGAAATCGGGTCAAAAAGACACTGTGCTAATAAACATTTAATAAACTTACCAAAATAAGAAGGAAGAATGTGTTTTATTTATAAAAAAAATAACAGGAATACAATGGATTGCTTCAATGACAACAATATGCAATTATAAACATTTTAACAGCGCGTGTATGATTAAAACTATAATTATTAATACACCAGTCGGATTTCGGTTTCTAATTACTTTTTATTTAAATTGCATGCTGAAAAATCATTCATACTCTTCATGATAATTAGTGGCCCAATCTTCATTAGCATTACAACAACCAAACCTTTCGTTCACCAGCTTTTTCATCGACATTTTTGACCGTCCATCTCCCAGTCAGAAGAAACATGTTGGTGAAGATAAATTATGACTTTTAACATAAATCTGTCCAGGTCTGAGTCATTTTGAGGATTGCATTTACCTTTCAATGATTGTTATGAGCGTAAGAAGTTCGTGAAATGGACACAAAAATCCAAATTTTGACGAAATCATCAAATTATTTTCACAATCTCCCAATCTGTGAGTTCAGCAAAAGTCAGAACTCCAGGTACTCTGTGCACCAGGATGGCCGAGTGGTTAAGGCGTTGGACTTAAGATCCAATGGCCATATGTCTGCGTGGGTTCGAGCCCCACTCCTGGTATATTGTATGTCAGGGGTCACCAACACAGTGGCTGTGGGCACCAGGTAGCTGCTGAGGACCACATGTGGTGCCCACAAGTCTGTTCTAAAACTAGCACAACCCTCCAGTGAGCTGCATCTTAGTCTGTTGCTCTACTTCTGTAATCACACTTGCATTTATATAGATTTAAAAATGACAATATCTTTAAAAAGAAGAGCATTGCAAATATGTTTATTGGTTAGCACTGACTTTTCAAGTTCAAAGGTCAGTACACAGTACCGATGAAGTAGCTCTTAGTTTCAAAAAGGTTGGTGACCCCTCTTGTACAGTATATGATGAATGGTGGTTAGAGCAGAGCAGACCCAGCTTGCTTTAAAAGCTGCCCACTGCTCCCTAAGGGTCGCCTTAAATGTGGAAGACGGAATGTGTTGGAATGTGTAAGGATTTTGTGCGTATAATTGTTTTAGCTCTAATAACACACATTTCAAAACTAGTTAACCACAAACATAAACACAATGAGGGGCTGGATTAAATCTTTTATGATTTAATTCCCACTTGCCGTTAGTTCAGTCAGAGCGCCGCGCTGCTGTGACCTCAAAGAGTCAGTCAGTGTATCTCATATCGTGACGTTTTACCCACTCAAGGAGAAAACTTTCCACTCATCACAGCAGGAGCACAGAGGTTAGGACGCATATCTAACGTGATGGCTCATTGTCCACTTCCCTCCCTGCACCCCGCAGGCAACTCTCCCTCTCCGCAATCGTTTCTCGTGGTTAATTATCGTATCCGTAGCAGGAACTTTATCAGCTGCAACTGAAGCTGACACGGCATTGTTACTGAGGGGGTCTCGATCCGACCGGGCCACCATCAGAGTAATGGGTGTTTACTTTGGGATGCACAGACCTCGCAGCGTGGCTGTCACTTTCTGAGTCCTCACTGGGTTTGTTGCGTCACTTTTCATGCTGTTTTCCACGAGCCGTTTAAAGGTTAAAGGTACGGCGATGTTGCTCAATCAGTGAAAGGAAAGCGTGCAGCATGCTGACACAAGTTTATGTTAATATTTAAAGAATTATACCACCACTGCTTTTTGAGTAGATATCTTAATGATATACAGAATATATGTGCCTTTTATTGTAGATAGATAGATAGATAGATAGATAGATAGATAGATAGATAGATAGATAGATAGATAGATAGATAGATAGATAGATAGATAGATAGATAGATAGATAGATAGAAAATATTACTTAAATATAGAAGAAACACTACTGCAATATATTTTAGGCAAGCTGAAGTAAAACAATGTAATCCAATCAGATATAAATATTTAAAAAAAATTAAACATGTTTTATAGAATGAAATGAAAAGTCTGTAAAAATGTATCATATCAATACTAAGCACAGAACCGTGGAATTAGTGTATTTTTTGTGTATTTTTGCCTGACCTCCAAATGGCTCAGCAAAGAGTAAAAAACACTGGAACAATGCAGCTTGTGTACAGATAAGGCTCACTGTAACTGTCTGGTAGATTTTTGGCTAAAACATTTTTGTTCTTTATCCAGTAAGGTAACTAAATAACTCGAGGTGGGTAGGCAGTAGACAGAAATTGTACTCAAGTAAGAGTGCATGGAGGAAATGTAACTAGTTTAAACCTGCTCCTGTTGCTGCCGCACAACCAGCAGATCCAGATGATTAGTTGATCTCCTCAGACTTTCTTCATTGTATTTTTGCAGAGTCCGTGAAGGTGAATGTTAACCTTACAGTTTCCTTCAGTGACAATTTGAACAGCAGCTATTCTTCTGTCCCTGCCTGCTAAACTTAGCATATCATTTGTTACTAATTTGCACCTGAAGGGACCGCTTAGAGAGCTGTTTCGCTTATTTCACCGCAGAAACGCTACAAACGACACACGAACTTCATTGTCTTGTTTTCCAGCTTAAACAACTTGGCCGGTTTACATGAACTTAGCAGATTGTTCATTTCTAACTATAAGGAAAAGAGAAATTAGAATTAAAAACACTGAAGAACACTATAACTTTATTGCTGACGGGCAGAGCAGCTGTAAATGGGGTTTGTGGACATAAATGTGGATGCTTGTAAAGCTGAGAATAATATCACCCCATTTCTGTAAAAAAAAAGGAAATGTTTAGTCTTATTGGTTTATAAGAAGAGAAATGCGTCTTCAGTGTACATGCTGAGTTGGACATCAGTGGTGTTACGCAACAGTACAGTAAACGGTCTGTGATGTACCGCATCCTTTTTATATATAACTGATCGAGGGCAATTCTGTTAGGAAAATGTCTCTTTTTTTAATCACAGCAGACTTAGAAAACAAAATCTGATTTATTCCTTCATTTGTAAATAGGTGTGTTTGAAAAACATTCAACACAGAGACAATGGTTTTGTTTGAAATGGAGGAACCTTCAGAGAGACAGGCTGTGATGGGCGCTGAACATGTCACTTCTTATCATCAACAACAATGACTCCAAAAACTCAACTGTGCTTTAAGGCTGCAGTGAAAGAGGAGACCGCTCTAATTCATTTCATGGAAATAAGATCTATTGGTATTTTATAGATAGTTTTTGTAAGTTTATGAAACCATATATTTTTTTTAATTATTCTTAGTTTTACAGATTTGAGTGTCTGTGGGCAAGGTGACTTCAAGTGCAGATAAACACATTTAGCTTAAAAAAAACCCCAAATCTGAGTAAACATTTTATGCAACCAATGCATAGTTTTCTATAAGATGATGGTAAGAATACATGCAACACTTTCTGTCCAACATATTCGACATATGCTGCAATACTGGCAGCTGTTACGTAGCCAGCAGGACTGCAGAGAGTACGCTGCCATGTGCAAGAGAGTGTGTCCAGACTGTTTAATCTCTTTTTAAGATTCTGCTCACTCATTATGAATGGGTGAATGAATGAATGGGATAAAATCTGCATCAAAAGAACGTACGGTTACAACCAGACGTTTACATGCAACCATCAGCAGCCTAATATTGGCTTTAACAGTTGAACCATTTTACAAGGAGTTTTTTTTTTAATTAACACTTTCTGGCTTTATCTTTAATTCTATTTTATTTTCCTATATTTTAACCATGTAAAGCACTTTGCATTGTCTTTGTACTGAAATGTGCTATACAAATAAATTTGCCTTGCCTTGCATTTGTGCATTTTATTTAATTTGTGCATTTTATTTAAAAAAGAAAGGGTCAAACTACAGGGTGGCCAAAATTTTTGGGGGCACTAGAGGTCAGAGGTTACAACACAACAATCAACTCTACTTGAACATAAATCCACCCACAGTCACATGCCTACTGCTGGATTTTTAAGTCAGGTCCGCTCAATGGAAATTCCTTTGTCTTCTTTTTTTCTTCCACTAAAATCTTCGTGAAATTATTGTTTTGTAAATAAATGACGGATTTCCTCTCGGTGTCGTCATTCTCTCCTATCTTATTGTTGTTGTCTGACTCTTCTGTTTGCATCTACATATGACATTCGCTTCCGCGCATCTAAGCTGCCAGGAATAAGAAATTCCTTTATTGTCCCACAATGGGGAAATTCAGTGGCAAAGAAAAGGTAGTTCTTCAGCAACAGAGAATGAGCTTATCAGAGAGGCCAAAATATGTAAAGTAAGTAAATGCATACCTATTACACAATTACTCATAATATTGCATACGCAGGTAGAAAAATACGAAATATACAAATTAGGAAAAACAGTGTAGAAGGGTTAGGGTAAATGGCCCTCCTAATGAGCTTATCCAGTCGCTTCCTCTCAGCTACAGATAAGCTGCTGCTCCAACAGACCATAGAAGATGGCTGATGCCACCACAGAGTCAAAGAAGGTCTCAGCTGAGGAGGCTGAGGTCCAAAAGACCTCAGCCTCCTCAGCAGGTAAATCTGTTCCGACCCTTCCTCTAAAGAGCATCACTGTTGTGACTCCAGTCCAGTTTATGGTTCAGGTGAACACCGAGGTACTTATAGGAGTCCACTATCTCAACATCATTTCTCTTCACATCACGTGTGTCAGTGAGATGGGTCTGTGTCTGCGAAAGTCCACAGGCTTTGATTGACAGGCATGATGAATTAATCTGACTGGATGAAAAACGACACAAAAAGTGCTGATGTGCCACGGCGACAGAGACCTGCGCCCCGAGGAGAATCTTTAGGTAACCAATTAGAGACCAGAATGAAGTCACATGGAAGCCAAAGGTTTAAGAACATTCATGCACAGTCATTGGGCCTGCGCTCCTCATCATTAAAACGTACGTAGTTAGACTTACACACAAAAAAATAACCCCCTTTTAACTCCAAAATGGAATGGGAACGCTGGAAAATCAAACTTCAAACACATTTTATGAGAGAACAGATGCGAAAAAAATACTTTTTATATTGTATTTTATGATTACTTCATCTATTATTTTGTTTCTGTTATTTTGATGGCGGTTGCGCCCCTAAGCTGCCACTGTTACAGTGTTAACTATACACACAAATTCCTACAAACATCTAGTGAGTAATTAATTAACATGTTATAGAGTAGCCATTATTTTTGTAAGCATAAATATGCTTTTTACATCATTTATGCTGAATATAGGGACTTAATTATTGACCAAATAGCCTTTAAATTAGTTAGTTTCCAACCACAGACCTGACTTTTTAAGCCTAGTTCACGTCCATCCATCCATTTTCCGTCACGCTTGTCCCTTGTGGGGTCGCGAGGGGTGCTGGTGCCTATCTCCATCATTCAATGGGCGAGAGGCAGGGTACACCCTGGACAGGTCGCCGGTCTATCGCAGGGTAACACCTAGTTCACATATTTTCAACAAATCTGAGACTGAGTCTTTGGAAACGCCATCCAGGAAGCATCCAAAACCCGTTTGAATCCGTGTTTAGGATCACGGCTGGAACACCCACTTATATGCAGATTTCTACAGATTTCAAGCCTGGTGTTGGCAGCATCATGTTGTTGGGCAGTTTCCCTTTTTTGTGTCTTCTCTAACCCCCAGTCGGTCGAGGCAGATGACCGTTCATACTGAGCCTGGTTCTGCTGGAGGTTTTTCTTTCCCGTTAAAAGGGAGTTTTCCTCTCCACTGTCGCTTCATGCATGCTCCGTATGAGGGATTGCTGCAAAACCATGGACAATGCAGACGACTGTCCCTGTGGCTCTACACTCTTTCAGGAGGAATGAATGCTACTTGTCAAGATTTGATGTAATCTATGTGATTTCCTTAGATTTTAAACTGTTTGACCAATCTGTATAATTTGATTTAATTTGACTTTGTAAAGTGCCTTGAGATGAAATATATCATGAACTGGCACAATATAAATAAAATTTAATTTATTTGAATATTGGAGCCTGTATACTTTACTTGTTTATATATATATACATTTATATATATATAATTCTCTGATAAGTTTAAACGATTTATTTCTCTCAGCTGATGCTTTATAGCTTCACGACGTTATATCATCCTTTACTGCCTTGATGTTGTCTCAGTATCCAGCTCTATTTACAGTTGCTCAGATCAGGCTACAGTGGCGATGACACTACGAGATCGTTGCATAATAGCAGAACTATTTGATTTGACTTAGTTCCACTTCAGCTGACGCGTAACATCCCGCAACGATGTATATGAAGGGGTAGAGTATATTCCAGAGGAATTTCTGGAAACTTTGAAGTAAACTGTGAATAAATGAGTACTTACAGCCCACCATCATCATAGCCACGGAGAAAATCTTCTCCCCATCTGTTGTTGGAGCAATGTTGCCAAACCCAATGGTGGTAAGACTCGTCATGGTGAAATAGAGGGAGGAAACGTACAGGGTGTCCTTGCCGGGGCCACCTTCCCACCGGCCTGTCCCACTGGCGTTATACCGGTAAGGCTTTCCTATGCTCAGAGCGAGCTGGTAGAGCCAGCTGTCCGTCTTGATGCTGTTGGTGGTCTCGTCGATGACCTCGTAATCCCCGATGCTGTACCAGATGCAGGCGAGCCAGTGGGCCACCAGGCCGAAGACACACACCAGAAGGACCAGGACGGCCGCCCCGTATTCCAGGTAGTGGTCCAGCTTCCGAGCCACTCGGCCCAAACGCAGCAGGCGGATCACCTTCAGGGAGCTGAAGAGGCTGCTGAGACCCTGCAGGACAAAAACAAACAGACCGAGGATTGTAGCTTACGGTTTGATCTGTTCGGGAGAGAAAAAAAATTATTTACTGAATTGAATCCAAATTTTAATAGAAGGAAGATTGAACTTTGTGCCTTATTTTCCCCTGATAAATCAGTAAATACAAGCTGCTAAATTATTTAAAAAAGAAACTAGAAACAGAATCTTTGAACACAACAGAAATACACTTTGTAATCAGGTATTGAAAATGAGTGATCAAGTAGAAACCTATTATGACTTCTAGCAAACAGGGACCAACAGACATTAAGGAGGCCACCTGGTCAATGCACGCCCAATATTGACCTTTCTGTTAGCTCCGCTTGATCTTCCATCAACACTTGTTGTGCTTCTTTCATACAGGTTGCCAACATAAATGGCTGAGCCACTCATCTGTCCCTGCTGCCTCATCTGTCTCATATTATGTCTCTAAATGGCACATGGGTGTCTCAGGACTAAAAGCGAGCCGAAGGATCTGTACAATGAGGAAGGCCAATCAGTTTCAGTTCCACAAAGAAAACGTTTACACTTTCCCAGATGATTGAATATGTTTTAGATGTTTTTCTTTGGTTTAACGTTTTGGGCATCATTTGATAACATTTTAACAAAGGGTTGGGGTTAGGGTTAGGACTACAGCATTAAAAATAGGCCAGGATGTGAATGATTAGTGCAAGGTGGAACGGTTTTCTAGAGTGCATCTTGAATGTGGTGTACTCCTCATTGTGTACCGTGGATGGGTGCATGCATTAAAGCTACGCTGTAAAATACGGTGGTTTGTTATCATGGTAGTGGCATATCTACTACTAAAAGAACCACCTTGTAGCGGTGGTAGTTGTCTTACCTCGACATGTTGCCTGTACGCAGTGGTTTGCTCATCAACAGATTTTAGAGAGAAGATGACACACTACTCATGCCAAATATCACCCTGCTTGCCAAAAGAAACAAGAACCCCAGTTTTTTTGGGACTTTTGTTATGATTGTTGCCCATCGCAAGGGTTCCTGCCATTCCCGGCTGCAACAGAAAGGATCTCACCACACAGATGCAATGAAAACCAAAAGCTTATGTAAAGCTCATACCAGTTTAAAGGGGGCTCCCACTTTGGGAGAAGCAAACATGCCTCCAAATTGTGCATAAAGTAAGAAGGGGAACGAGGAAGATGAGAAAAAAGCCACTCAGAGTACTATAACATGACACTGCATCAACTTCAAGCTTCACATTTTGAAAAGATTATCTCACAGGGAGTGGTACAAACACAAAGAGAATTATGATTTTGTTGACATTAACTGATATACGTATATGGACAGAGCACTGTGTGGAGTTAGATTTACAACCTCAGCATTGCGCTGCATTTGCACAGAAAACCTGTTTATTTGCACCTTCTCACCTGGTAACGTACAGTTCAGTTTTTGAGGATAGACGGTTCTTTTTAAAAGATATTCAAATATTGAATTCAGAGGGTGTTTTTTATGTGAATATCTTTAGGTTATTTTAAAAATAACTTAATCAAATGATAAACATGTCAAACCTAAGGTCTAAAGATGTTGACGTTTTTCACATATTTTGCTGCAACAGGAAATTTGGTAATGTCTTTATTCATCTGTAAAAAAAAAAAAAAAAAAAAAAAAACGTCTATGAGTTTCATACATGTAAGCCAACTATAATGGTAGCCACTGTTAATTCGCTGTTAATTAAAAAAATATGTTCCACAGGACAGTTTTTGGAAGAAGGGCTTACTGGGAGGACGGAGTCCTCTGCCCGAGTGGAGTTCCTGTGGAAATTCGAGAAGTCACGGAGATGACTTGCTGGGGAGGCATGCGTGGTGACATCCTACAACAGACAACAAAACAAAAAATGATTTAGGGTTTATATGTGGTGTAAAATATCCCTGACAAAGCTGACATGGAAAGACCAACCCTCAATTAATCTTAAAGCAACATCACCAAACAACTGCAACAGTTATTTTAATTTGATTTAAAAAAAAATTGTCATACTGTAAAGTTACAAAATAGCTTTCTTTTTTAGCATTTTTTTATCCTTAACATATTTTTTCTGAAAGGCTTCTTTGTAAAACTTTGTCTTAAAGCGCCACGGTTTCACGCTGCAAATCCATCCATCCATCCATTGTATAACACATCTATCCCTTGCGGGGTCACGAGGGGTGCTGGTGCCTATCTCTAGCGTTCACTGGGCGAGAGGCGGGGTACACCCTGGACAGGTCGCCAGTCTATCGCAGTACGCTGCAAATATTTTAGAAAAACTTTGAACAGTGCACCTAAAGGGACCTTAGAGGGAAATAAAAAACATTAACTTTCTGGTGTGCACCTGATACTTTCTCATGCATCTGTTGCACATGAGAAAGTAACTGGTGCACACCAGAAAATATCTGGTGAACATGAGAAAGTTTTTTTTTTTTTATTTCCCTTCAATGACCCTTTAGGGGTTCAGTAATATATATTTGTGTGTGTGTTAAAAAAGTATTTGCAGTGTAACATCCAACCTTTTAAGATTTCCACATTGTTGTGGAAACACGACAAATAAAACTTAATTAAAATAATGAAATGCTCCAAGCAGGAAATGTAACCTGAAATGACCCTTGAATATGACTACATAAAACACAGTAAATGCTGCTATAAAAAGGTGACTACTGTACTTCTGACAGTCATTGCTAGAAGTGTCCCCACAGTGTTTACTTGTAAAAAAAAAAAATGAAAGGAATTGGACAAAATACAGAAAGATGCATTGCAATTACGGTTAGCCGGGCTACCAAGAACAAAACTGTTGTAAATCCCACTGATTTTATGATTTGAGTCGGGTTCAACGTTATTCTCCGTTATGAGTTCTGACAAAAGGAAAACTGAACGCGACACGACTCACTGAGGAAAACTGACGTTACCTCGTCTACGTTTTCAAAGGCATTGATGATGTCGTAAGGCAGACAGGACAGCAGGTCGATGACGAACCATGTCTTCAGGTAATTCATCCGAATCAGCCTGGCGTCCGAGATGACTTCTCCAGCCGGACCCACGAAGGTTGTGTGGAAGTTGAGCACAATGTCGACAAGAAAGATGACGTCGACCACGCTGTCCACCACCAGCCAGGCCAGGTTGTTGTGCTTGGTCCTGAAGGACACATTGTAGGGAACCATGATGGCAGTGTAGAAAGTGAGGATGAGGATGACCCAGTCCCATGTGGTCTTAAAGGTGCAGTAGTGGAGGATGATGTGTGGAGGAGTCTTGGGGGCCTCTTGTTTATACTGAGGGAGGATGTCCGATCCCAACTGGAGAGCCTTTTTTTGAGAGGAAACACAGATTCACTTGTTAAATGTAGACATTAATTTAATTAATCTAGTTCATTACATTTCATCAAGCACATCTGCTCACCTCAGCCAGTCGGGACGGTTTGTGGCTGACCTCAGGCTTGTTCAGAGGAGCTAACTGCTGCACCAGGTTACGATTGTTGGTGAGCGCCCTTGTGAGCCTGGCAAATTTGGTCCACCCTATTGAATAAGAGTTTCATCAAGACAAAAATATAAACATGGTCTGCAAATGTGTTCGTATTTGTTAGTCTTTTTGTAATGTTACAGCCTTAACTTTCAGTGTATTTGATTGGGATTTTATGGTATAGCTGATTATGGGGTTTGACAAAAATGTATTTAGTTGGAGGAAAACGAAGACCCTAAAAATAAGCAGCAAGTACGTTTTATTTATATAGCACATTTCTCAGATAAGAAAATCACAAAGGGTTTTACAGTAAAATATGAAATACGTCAAACAGAAGTGTCCAAAAATGACAAAATTCAAAATTAACAAAACAAACAATGAAACAATAAAGAGAGTAAATAGAAGGGAGTAGTATCCTATTTAGCTAGACCCCTGTTTAGATAGGAAGGTTTCAATGTCAACGGTTTAGATCAAAACATCTTCATGTGTTAGATTGAAGATGCGAAGAACGGTCAAGAGTTTCAGTCTCTAGATGTGCAAAGGTGGCAGAGAAAAAAATCCCAAAAGACATGAAAGTGTGGCTCACATAGTGTTGACTCGGGGAAGCTGAACAGAAATGAATGCCACACTTTTCAGATTTATAGCTGAACCCTAGATCATTTTCCTTTAAGATTTATGAAGTACTTTCTGTTTTTCTATCGCAAACAATCTTGATAAAATACATTTTAATTTGGGGTTGCAAAATGTCTCAACGTTTAATGAAAATAACTGCTACTATAATAGAACCGTGTGAAACTAATGTTTTAGAGAATAGGTAATGGAAGATTGCTTTGTTTTTGGTGCCACAGGTATAGAGTGGTACGTTGACACCTACTGAAAAACAAAAAACTGGAAAACTGCTTACAATAAAATAAATCACTGATCAATGCTTAGTGAACCCAAAATGAAAACTAGCTATACAATATAATTAAAGCATTTTATTGGAACAGGAGGTCCTGATGGTCCCAGAAAGCTGGTAGATGCCCTCAGGAGGAGCTCCACAATGCTGCCACTGACTTCCTGGTCCTGAGTGGGTGCATCTCTCCTGTCAGTGAGAGCGAGGGCGAACCCTCAGAGAAACCCGTCTGGCAGATGACGTCACAAGTGGTCGGGGAAATCCCAGGCAGGTGATCCCTTTCCGATCCGTATTCAGTGCACAGACAATCCACGAGGCAGACAGATCCAGTCCAATAACCCAGAGCGAGAGAACATACGAGGGTCAGAACCATGGAGGCAGATTACTGACCAATCCAGAACGGAGTGGGTAAAAAGAAGTCAGAAAATCAGGAGGCAGCGAGAAGCGTGATTCTCAGGAGGGGCAAGATGAAAAGCAGAAATCCGTGAGGCAAAAATGAGGTCCTGAATAGGAGATCAGCAGCAGGCATGGGAAGAACAGTGGACATTTGCTCACACCCTGGCTTTTATGATCTGGCGGAGCGTCTGTAGCTGGAAGGAGCTTAAAAAGAATAGCAGGTGGTGCCGGTGAGTAGCATGAGTGATACTGGCAGGCCCATTTGGCTGGTGAACGTGGGTGAACGGCAAGACAGGAATCAAATTGGCAGCTCAGTTAAAGCAATACCCAAACATCAATCACTGGCAAACATTCGGGCTGATTTAAACCTTAGTGCAGAGAACTGTGTTCTGGGTAAAGCCGCTTGTGTTTTGGGTTATTACTGTAACACCCGTCGACAGTATGTTCATACTGGGTGTTTTTCTTCTTCGAGTGGCGCGCTTCCCCTTCAGGGACATGGCCCTGCAGACACCCTCAGAAACCCACAGTTCACTGACCTGAACACACAACACCTGGGCAGTTCTGTGCAAAACACCAGGAGAAACACGTCTGCAAAGCCACTCATGTGGAGACAGGAGGTCTGAATGCACGTCCCTTTCTGTCTTTTATTCAACTGGCTGTATTGCTTAAGACAAGGCCTCATGTTTTGGCATATTGAATACAGTAAAACCCCATTTGGCCTCACCTCTGGCTGAATCGTCTTCTATGGGCTGTTTAAACAGTGTGATGTCTCTGAAGGTGCAGAGGAAAAGCACCACCTTGTCGTTTTCATTCCTGATGGGGGCGATCTGCATGTAAAGCCATATTGGCGTTCCTGTTAGGGGAGAAAAATTCAATTAAAACAAGAACTGCTTTTTTTTAGGATGAACAAATGTAACTTTTACTTGTGATTTCTTAAAACAAATATGTCAATACTTACTGTTCTTTGTGTATAGAAGCACCTCGTGGAAATTAGACTCGTGGTTGTCAAAGGTTTGTCTGATTTTGTCTATGGTCTTTTTGTCCGTCAGGTCACCATACATGAAACTGGAGAAAAGGAAAGATAAGGCAATTTTAAAAAGGAGCATGACCACTTTTCCCTTAAATAATACTGTCAAAAGTTATATTTGTGAGTTTTGATTGTGTTATTCACACACTATGAAGAAATGGATGGAAAAATTTCCATCCATTTTCTTTAACCTATTTTATCCTTAATTAACCCAGATTTGGATGGCGGAAATAAGTTGGGTCAGAACAGCCATGCATGCACAAAAGCCTGTCTGGGGTTCAAACATACAGTAACGCTTTTCTGCTCAGCAACAGTGCTAACAACTGCAGCCATATGAGTTCTAGAGGAGAGCAAAAGCTCTCTCTGCAAAAGCGGAACTAAAAATAAGTAACATTTTCTTGAACTTAGTGTATTTGTCCTTGATTTGAGCAGGTAAATAAGATGATTTGCCAATAGAATGAGTATTTTGACCCCTAAAATAAGATCATTAGATACACTGCCCTCTAAATAAGATGATGGAGATGAGTTGTTCCTATTTTAAGTGCAAAAATTTTATTCCATGGGCAAATCATCTTATTTACGTGCTCAAATCAAGGACAAATACACTAATTTCAAGGAAAGTCTTCTTTTATTTAGTTTCGTTTTTGCGGTGAGAAAACAAAACCTGCACTTTAACAAACTTCATACCAAGTACAACCATTATCAGTAAAAAATATTATGTTAAATCTGTAAACTCATTTAGGACATAAATGTGCAAAGTTTCAGTTGCAATATATTTTTTCTTCATATGGTTCGGATCTGATCCATAATTATGAGATTATTTCTATAATTTGTTGTCTTCTCCCAGTTTGGTTGAGCCTTTTACTTTTAATTATGGTATTTTTTGTTTATTGTCAAACTCTGGTGTATTGTTTTGGACTTCCTATCTAACTAGTGTTTTTTTATTATTAGTGTTAGAGTACAGTGATTTGGTCTTGACTCAAAGACAATGCACCTTTCATTACATGGTGAAGCTAATCACCATTTTTATCATAAAACTACAGTGAAAGGCCACTTTTCGATAAATGTAGTTCTATGTTCTATATCATGTTGTAAACAAGAATCTATGTTTTTATTGAGCTATTATTTCCTAAAGTGATGAAGAATTTTTTTTTGTCTGAGGTAAAATTATAGTTCAAAACTATGTTCTTTTATTTGTCCTAGAGCTGGACTAGGATCTGTAAAAAATGTGGTGGATAAAACTATAAACTTTAAGCTTAAATCAGAGTATTACATCCACGCTTAGTGCTTCTGATGAATTTTATTAACTTTTCATGATTAGCTGAGTTGAGATCTATATAAAAAAGAATTAACCTGGCTTCAAAATGTCAGTTTTTGACCTGTTTGTCAGGCGCACATCAAACGAGACATGACCAGCATCTCATGGGTAAGAAAGTTAAAGAAATAAAGTATAATGCATGCACTCCAGCTTGATATTCAGCTTCATTAAAGCACAGATGGCGTCTTACTTGCATGTGCTGCTCTTGTGCATGACCTCAGCTCTGTGGTAGCCGGACAGCTTGCAGAATCCATCGTTGCTGTACACAACCGGCCAGTCTAGGATTTGCGCATTCCCCAACAGGAAACTGGTTTCTGACTCAAAATGGTATAAAATAAAAATTAAGAACATCTGGATTACTTCAGATCCACCTCACATGTCCCCGCCAACTATTATATAAACCCTGCATATACAGTGCATGGAGTTGTAAATCATAACAGATTCCAGCTCCAACACTTCTAATTACTTGACCTGTCAGATTTAATGGAGATAAGAGGCCATCCGTGTTTACAGGAATAGTCGTCTGAAGCTTCAGTGAGCTGAAATATTTGCTGATAAAAGGTTTACGTTCCAGCCTTAATGCAAATTAAATATTGATGCCAAGCCTAAAAGTTTCCCCAGCCTTGTAACAGTGAAGAGGCAGTCTGCAGAAAGGAGAGGCCGAGTTGGCGCTAAGATGATTTCTGAGAGATCCAGATTTAAGACGTTGATTTAACAAATGGATTTTGCTTAAAATAAATCCACATAGCCAATGAGGTCTATGTCTCTATTTTCAACTAATGAGAGAAACGGATACTTCACGAGATTTGATCTGTGGCGAAGAGTTTTGGCAGAGCCTGCCTGTTTAATATAAAGACTCACATTCCGAGTTTCCCATGAAGACTGAGTCTGCAAAAGGAAGTTGTAACAGCAGCATCATTAAAAAAGCATTACGGTAAGACATTGCTCTACTGAGATGAACAAGCAGAGGCTGTATGGCATAAATCACATTAACCATCCCTTAAGTGGAGAGAAAGGAGCTCTCTTTTAAAAATGGCTGCAAGTTGAGCCTTTGTAAGACTGGCAAGGCATGTTCTCATGCTGTGTGTGCTTTTTTTAGTGTCTGTGGGTGTTGAACGAATAAGAGACATTACTAAGAAAATAGCAGAGAAGGTGTACCTTGAGGCCAGTTGGTGTTTAACGGAAAAGCCTTCAGATTTTGCAATTTTAAATCTGCTAAATCAAACGTTTCTAATCCTTGTATTGACTAAATTATTATCTCTGTAAAAAAGACGCTTAAAACGTAATAAAGCGACCAGTAGATTATCCATCTCATTTCTAAGGCCTAACACTATTATAACACGAGAGAGGCTTTATAATGCAGACACTGAGAGTTGTGATGGTTTTAGTTCAATCTTTTCATCCGATGAGTTTAAACATCAGAGGGGGGTTACTACATTATTGATCGGAGCGCATAAAAGTCAATATGCGTTAAAATATAATGTGCCGCGTAACTTTGTTTCCATAAACCCTGAAACATAACATCCCAGACACGCGTAATAATAAAAAAGAGGCGATGAAATTTAGAACAATTAAAAAGACAGCACGTTTATTTCGCTTTAAGTATAAATCTCACCGCTGGAGCGCCGGACGATATTTTCCAGGAAAGTGTTCTGCGGAGCCACCAGACCCCTCTTACCCCCATGCATGATGGAGGGATCCGGGCAGAGAGTCGCTGCCGCGCAGAGTGCTGGTGCTGGCTGGTGCTCAGCTCGTCTCTGCAGACTGGCCGCCCGGTAGCGACTCAGACCCCGACGGTCAAGCTGGTCAGAGTAGAAAGCAGCACATCCGGTGGAGTCGACAGTTTCAAAAATAAAAGCCTCACCTGCATGAAAAATATCTACATGATTGTATTAATCTAAAGATAATCAGGCCTGTATTATCCTGTCTCCACTCACTAATTAAGGACCACCAGCCTAAAGTTGGAAACATCATTTGTCATTTAAATTTGTTAAATCTGACCTGTTGTGTTTCTACATATATAGCCTACGTGAAGTTTTTTTTTTTTTTTTTTAAGACTTCTGGCCAAGATTATGAGATGCTTTTACATCTCCGAAGCAAACATTACCCCTAGAAATCTGACGCAAATAAAAAAAGGATTGCAAATCGTATAACAATAAAATGAGTGCGTATATAAATGGGAAAGGTTTACATAAACCGAGGAAATGTCTGTTTCTGCTACAGTCGCTTCTAATGAAATTTTGTCCAGATTTGATTGACGGTTTTCTTCTTATGGTTGACACCCTGTGGATAATAGAAATCTGAATGAAGCAGGCTATCTGCTGCAACAGTGACACTGGCCACCAATAATAATAATAATAATAATAATAATAATAATAATAATAATAATAATAATAATAATAATAATAATAATAATAATAATAATAATAGAAATAATAATAATAATAATAATAGGTGTCCACTGTTTCTAGTGCTCTCAAAATGTACGGTCTGATTTTTTTTCCCTGCATGTATTAGAGAAGAAGAAAAAAAGAAAATTCTTACATAAGGGTATGCATGTCTGTAGCTATAAAAAGTAAGAAAAACCTTATTGCTGTGGTGGCACCACTGAAACATGATAAGACCTTTGCGAGGTAAAATTAACTGTGACTCTCATCACATTTAAAACGCGAGGCACACCATATTTGATTTCACAGTCATGGTTGTACAGAAACTTCCCCACGCAGATTCAGGGACTAGGGGCAATCCTATTAAATCTGCCAGTTTTAAACTTTGAAATGTTAACTTCTGAGTTCAAATGAAATGCACAACTACACCACATTCTTTAACTGACCAGTAATGATGTCAGATGATGACACTTAAAGTACAGGGCATCTGGTGAGGGCTTGGTATCATACAATTTGGGATCATACTTGCTCAAGGCAATGTTATAAATCATAATAAATCATCACAAACACAGTTAACTGTGTTAAGTTTGGTTTTATTCAGCCAAGGATTATATTGACATATTAAACAGAAATTTTCTTCTTTTCTTTTTTCTTATGGTATAAACTTAGTACAAAAAGTCCATAGAAGATTAAATAAATTAGACATAATTGGAAATTAATTCTATTAATTCATTCATTTAACAAACATAGGTAGTGTGTGAGAGAACCATACACAGCTGCAACAGCGGAGTCACACACTGTTTGTGACTAAATTAGTCACAAGTCAGTCAGTGTGGTAGTGTGTACCACTCTTATATGATGTTTGTGTCAGTGTTCAGTGAGGGTTGGGCCAGGGCTGCAGGCAGGCCTTCCTGTCAACTCCAAATATTTTAGAGGTTGTCTCAGATAAAACCGCACTCTGTGTGGACAAGCACCGACACCTGTGAGGATAGCGTTTGGTCCGTAAGAGTGTAGATATGGTACCGCGGAGTCTCGTCTTGATATCTCTCTGCATTGAGTTCACCTCCAAAGATGACAGGCCTGGTTTTCCCCTGTGAAGATGTCACCCCACACCATCATAGTGCCCCCACCTAAAAGCCGTTTGCTATTGGCATGTTTTTCATGGCTGCAACCCACATGCTCAACTCTGCTGCTCAGCATGCAAATTCGTTTTCTTTAAAAATATGATATGAAATCAACAGGCTTTCCGACAGTATAATATACTCTGTTATTGTTACAAAAAAGTTATTTATTAATTATTTATTGTATTTTATCAAGGATAAATACTTTAATTTGCGCACAGGACTTTTTTATGTCTGGTTTCCATTGTATTTGACATTAAAATTGTAAGACAGTGTTGCTTTGTGCGTGTGTAATGTGTTTGGATGTCCAGCAGGGGGCATCGGATGCACATTCTGTAGACCGAACAATGGAAGCAGCGCCAGAAGAAGAAGAAAGGAAGGGAAGCCGTCCCAGGTTTGACGCAGTTGGTAACCGTCGTCCTGTAGACTAATGGTCAACTGTGACGGACTTTGGATGCCGCCGTCTGTACAGGACCAGGCCACCCCACACAGCTGGTGCTTCAGATGCAGGAGCCAGAGAGAGGTGTTCTGCTCCGGGCTCCCGGCTCAAGGCGTTTCAGTGTTAAAGGGAATGAATCCACCGACGTTGGCTTTTTCGATGACGAATTGCAACTGAAAACAAACGGTTTCGTGTGTTCGTAGACATGGCGAGCGTTGCCGTAAACAAGTTCGTAGAGGTCTGCAGATACCTCCAGGACCCCGTCCATGTCGCCAGGTTTCAGCATTTCTGCGGCGTCAAGGGGACATTTCCGGAGAAGCGGACCCAGCCGGACAGCGGCCAGTCGGACCCGGACTGCCCGGGGCTCAGGAAGCGGCTCCGGCAGAGCTCGGATGAGGCCGTGGGGAACGGGGATGCCGCCGTGACCCGGGTTAACGGGAAGCAGCAGGAGGAGGAGGACGACGCGGCCGCCGGGCCCGGTGGTCCGGCAGCGGCGGAGACCACCCGGGCGAAGCCCCTCCGGAGGAACTCCCTCACCGGGGACGGGGGTCAGGAGTTCCTGATCCACAACAAGTTCCTCTTCTACCTGTTCACCTTCGGGACGGAGCTCGGCAACGAGATGTTCTTCATTGTGTTCTTCCCCTTCCTCTTCTGGAACATCGACGCCTTGGCCAGCCGGAGGCTGATCGTGGTCTGGGCCTGGAACCTGTTCGTGGGACAGTCTACCAAGGACATGATCCGCTGGTCCCGACCCGCCTCCCCCCCTGTGGTCAAGGTGGAGGTCTTCTACAACTCCGAGTACAGCATGCCCTCCACGCACGCCATGACGGGGACAGCCATCCCCTTCTGTCTCTTCATGCTGACCTATGGACGGTGGCAGGTCGGTCCCCCCACGCTCACGTTGCGTTA
Source organism: Fundulus diaphanus (assembly GCA_037039145.1). Lineage (NCBI taxonomy): Eukaryota > Metazoa > Chordata > Actinopteri > Cyprinodontiformes > Fundulidae > Fundulus > Fundulus diaphanus. The sequence continues at coordinate 27,952,763 of CM073142.1, read as the reverse complement.
AAGGCGCCCCGTTGTGTCACAGCTGGAGGCTTTTCACTGCAGAGAGCAGATGCTTTAGGAAAGGGTGACTTACACCCAGATCAGAACAGCTAGAATTTAAATGCATTTAAATACCAGAAAGCGTCGTGAAACCTGCAGACCCCCAAGGGCCCCCGGAGGCTCCAGGCCATTTTGTCTCAGCTGAAACTGTTGTCTTTTTTTTTTGTTTTTGTTTGGTTTTTTTTAGGTCTAAAATCTTCAGCTGACTAATCAGGTCAAGGGACAAATAAGTTCCTCTTTTATCGCCGAAGTATCCTGACTCATCAGCTTCAGGCCTCATGTTTCTACGTAGATGCGTGGCTTTAGGCGTTGTTACGGTGCAGTGTCATTTTAAAAACACCTTTTTGCCTAATTCCAACACAGAAAATGAACTATGCACTGTTCAAAATGGACGTTTTTGTCCCTTCTAGAGATGCAGGAACCCTGGTCTTGAGCACCAATCGGAGCCAGCAACCCCCAAAACACTCAATGGCTTTTGTGTTTCTACGGCATAGATGCTGATAAGACTGACCTGACGTCGTTTTATTTCTGCCGTCGTTCCTTCATTAATGACCAGTCTTGCATATATACTGACTCTAATTAACCCACTGTAAAGGCCGAGGCGTTTATTAATCCCTACAAACACGATCTGTTCTGTCTCAGTTTGCGCTCCCATTTATTTATGCCCCCCAAAGCCATTTCCTTCCTTCCTTTCAGTCCGCCGCTTTAGAGCTAGAGCTGCACACAATGTCGAATCGCAATTGTTATCGACGTGTGCGATACTGTAGTCGCAAGGTGAGATGCGTTTTTTCAAAGCCTTGCATGTAAATTCTGCATGTCGGTAACTGACGGCCACTTGGGCGCCCTTTGAAGGTCACCTCGTGTAGCAGTGAGGAAGGATACTGAGCTGAGGCCTTGCTCACACGTAGAAAGAGCAATCCTTGCCACGCCGAAGCTGAGCAACAGGTTCAGGGAAAGTGAAACAATTAGCCGCAGACGTCTAATCTGGCTTTTCTACAAAGTGGCGTTTGAGGAAGAGAGCACGTCGTCACTTTCCTGGTATTGAAAGTCCCGTCCGGTTGAGGCGCGTGTTGTGGTTTTCGTAAGAATTCACACAATAGCACAATCAGAGTTCTCGAACAAATGAAAGTTTTTTGGTTTTTTTTGGCCACGTCTATACTTAACACATCTAAAAAATGGATTTTATATTTCATTTCTATTATTTGCATATTCTAAGTAGCCAAAGGTTTTTCACAGTGAGCCGGGCTGCTTAGAAACAGATGATGCAACCCCTCTGGGCACGTCTCCTCTAACTTTATTCTTCATCTCTGATTTGCTGACATCTTCCCTCGTGCCGAAAAAAAAAAACCCTGTGACTTGTGAAAAGATCATCCTCGCTGTCGGAATCGCTGGGAGGAGGCCTAGAAGGGAGGTCTGGAGAAAGAGGAGCACACACACGGGAGAGTTATGCCGTTTTTTTGTTTTTTTTCGTGGGCTGTCTTTGGGTGTTAGACGCAGAAAACACACGCAGGGAAACGACGCTCGAGGTCACCAGCGGGGAGGGAGAGCTGGGTTTTTACAGATGGAAAGCAGCGGCCTGGCTTTGAAGCGAGCAGACGCCGCCGTCTGGCCCGGTTGGACTCTCTCCGTGCTTTTCAGACGTCCTGCGCAGCCGATCTCACCAGGCGCCCCGGTCACCTGACACTTCATTCATGAAGGGGGTAAACTGGTCCGCTGGGAAGCGGTTATCAGTGGAACAGCTCTCTGCACAGACATCAGTGAAACAAGCCTTAATTTCCTCGTGTCTTGATTAAAGTTTCAAATCATGATGTAAATCTGGATCCCAAACACACACACAAACACACACCCTGGTGCTGCCCACATGACATTTTCCTAAAGTTCTCCTTTTTCTACATAACATTAGATCCTGGGCGTGCCGTCGCTATGTTTGTCTCAGTGAATCGGGTCCGTGAGGAAGGCCAGTTTCAGGATGAACGGGGCTAAAACCGCTTTTAGTTTATTTATAATACCGGGTTACGATTTGGGGCGAGGGGCCGGGGGTCGACCAAAGGCTACTCAAGGTGCTGTGAAGTTTACTGACGTCAAAGGTGTGCTTTGAGGGATTTGAGCCGTTTTATGAGTCGTCTTTGCCGATCCAACAAAGAAAAGTGTGACTTTTTTTTCAGCTGGTATCTCTCTCCGCCCAATGTTGCCCCATTAAGGCGTTGATAACTCGACTTAAGGCCAAAGACCACCGGCGTCTCAAGAAGCGACCCGTGCCTCTGTATAAACTTTATCTCAGATTTTTCTTGTCAGGCTGCCGTGTTGCAAAATGTCTTTCATCAACCATGGATGAGTCGTGACCGCTTTGTCGCCGTCACGCTGCTGCCTCCGGCTGAGCGCTCTGCAGAACCCAAGTGAACCCTGTTCACGCGGCGACCTTTCGGTATAGTTTCCTACGTTACATCAACGGGATTTTTAAAAATCTCTTCCCAAGGACAGAAGGATGAGCATAAAACGATAAATGGCATAAATACGCCGCTATGGCTGTCCTGTTATCCTTTCTGCTGTCCTCGGGTTTCATTCAGAGCAGCGCTGAGAGCAAAAAGCGCCGTCTGACTGAATGTTTGCATTTCTGTGGGATTACCCGTGTAATAATGCTGCGTTAACCCCTACATGCTCTCTCTCTCTCTCTCTCTCTCTCTCTCTCTCTCCTCCAGTACCCGTTCCTCTTGGGCTTTTGTGTGGCTCTCAGCTGGAGCGTCCTGGTCTGTGTGAGCCGGGTCTACATGGGCATGCACTCTGTTCTGGTAAGCAGATCTGAAATCTTTCCATTCAAATAGTCCAGCAGTCAGGATATTTACCACGTTCTGTACATAAGGTGTCTTCTAGGGGTATGGGGGGGGGGGGGGGGGGGTCGACAGATTGGATCGCTCTACGGGGGGGGGGGGGGGATAAGAACCGCTCTCCTTAGGAGTTTGTAAATGAATGGAACCGGATCTGTATCAGAGCTTAATCAGCTGGAAAGCCTCCATCTGTTCCAGCTCTGCTGGATGACCCGGTTGAGTTCATTGGGTTCACTTTAGATACTTGGTGTTTCTTGGAAGCCATTAATCAGATGTGAATTCAGGGTTGAACTGAGAAAGTTCAAGGTTGTTTCAGGACGCCGTTCCTCCAGGGCAGATGTGACGGTGCTGTTTGAACTGTTATTATAGCTCCAGCAGCAGCAGCAGGGGGGAGGGGAGGGCTTCATAAATGGGTTTAAGAAAACAAAGAAAACGTGCTGAAATGATCCAGTTATGATTCTGTTACTTTTCTACAACCTTCTTAGGTGCCAGCTCTGTTATGTCGGCTGTGACGTCTGCTTATAGTGACAAAGGATTGCTTGGATGCAACATGTGGGAAGCTGTGATATTCCAGGTGGCACGCAGTCCCGCTCTGCCTGTCAGTGACGCGTTCATCTAGTTCGATGGAGTTAAAGTTACCAAAAAAAAAAGGGTTCTCATAGTTCTGAGATGAAAAACGGGTCAAAGCGTTGGAATTGAACTCAGGCAAAAGTTGTGAACTAAACCAACCAACTAACATAACTGACCTGACTGACAAAGTCACACACGTGGGCGTATAGACACTGGCTGATCAGACCGTTAGGACACAATAGGGCTAACTAAACACAATACAACTACTACTCACAATAAACTACATTTGTTAAAAGAATAGCCCACAAGAAAGCAAGTCCAAAATACTAAAAGTGAAACAAAAGTCCGTAACTCAATAAAAAAACTACTGAAATAGAAGAAAATATAAATCCACCCTCTCCAGCAGGAGCTGGTGGTACAGTCCAAAGAGCACCCCTTCAGGTGCTCTGGGGCCTGGCTGCCATCTTTGTCAGGGCAAACTGCCAGGGATCATTGAGGGCAAGACGTTGAGGTGTGGTCATGTTTTTGGCTCCTGAAGCCAATCCTGATATGGATGTTAGATGACACGGTGATGCTAATAGCGTGGCAGTGGCATTGAGCAGGCGGAAGATAAAGAAAGTGAGGAAAGTGTGAGTTAATCACAGCTGATATGTCATCATTAAACATGAACTAGCCCAAATGTATATTTTACTCATACGAGTCCAAATTGTTTTTGGGGTTTTTTTTCAGATTCTTCGTGTTTCGTCTGCAAACCAAACATCTGTTTTAGTAAACCGATCGTAGTAAAACAGGTTTTAACCAAGAAACGTCTCCATTATTTAGGAGACTCTCATGTCCTGATTGAGAGGGTTTGTGGAGTATAAACGGACCGGTTCCTCTGAGCTGTGGACCAGTTATTGACCGAAGGATCTTTAGATTCTGTGTTGACAGAAATTACATTCCTTTGGGGTTATTTATTTTATTTTATTTTTTAGGTTAATTTAAAGAGATCTTCTTTAATTGTGATGTTTCCTATTTCTGTTTATTCTGTTTATTTTGAAATAATTCAATTCCTGAATTAGTGAAATGGAGACAAACTGCATCATTATCAGCTTTATGGCTATTGGAACCTTATCAGTAATTAGTGGACTGATGATAACAGTTTATTTTCGTAGAAATTTACCTGTACTTAGAACACGACTATAAACACATTAGATGGTGAGCCGATGGTGTGACCTGACCGCCGGTGACCCGGCGGCTGATTTGCAGAGGTGCTGGTTACGTTCTGCATCGTCCAATAGTAACACGGGTCAAAGAGTCACCTGCTCACCTGATTTTTCCCAGAGCTGTTACAGCTGATGGCGGAATAACAAGGAGACACAGCGCCTCCTTCAGGACGGAAAGCACCATTGTCCTTTTTTCAGGGATTTTACTTCAGGATGTTAAAAACCTGAAATAAGCTTGGTGTTAAGAATCAGCCGACGCTTCCGGTTTGTACTCAGTTGTACTTTTCTTTTGCAGGAAGTAATCACCGGCTTCCTCTACAGCCTCATGGTCCTCGCCTTCTTCCAGCCGATCTTGGACAAGATCGACAACTACTACATGACGGACCGCTACGCTCCTCTCGTCATCGTGGCGTCACACGTGAGCCTGGGCCTCGTGGCCTTCTCCCTGGATTCGTGGAGCACCTCCCGGGGCGACACCGCTCAGGCTCTCGGCACGGGGGCCGGCGCCGCGCTGGCTTCACATGTGAACTATCAGCTGGGGCTGCTGCAGGACCCGCCGCTGTCCTCGCTGCCTCTGACTCTGCCGCCCATCACCGCTGGCCTGGTGTCGCGCTCGCTGCTGCGCTTCGTCATCGGAATCGCCGTCCTCCTCGCTACGAGGATGGCCATGAAAGCAGTGACGATCCCGTTCTTGTGCCGACTGTTCGGGCTGCCCGCGGATGACGTGAGACAGGCGAGGCAGCAGATGAAAGTGGAGCTGCCATACCGTTACATCGTCTACAGCGTTGTTGGTTTTAGTTGCGTCTGCGTCGCGCCTGTCCTCTTCTGGATCTTAAACCTCGCCTGAGCGTTGTGTGCAAACTGTCTGGACATCTCGATGGACCTTGGCAGGTTGTTTTCTGGGCTACAGAAGCACATTAAAGGATACATCTGATGATATTTGAGTCAATACACCCGACCAGAAAACCACAAAAGGGATTCATTACATCAAGTATGGTCTCAGCCAAAGAAGATCCTAAAAAAAAAACTATATTAGTAAACCCCAACAATAACTTATTGAAAATAAATCCTACATTTATTCCCAAATTGCTATATTAATATATATTTGGCCCACTGATGCGCTCAGTTTTTACGTTTTCTATAGAGGCACTGATCTTCCTTCTTTAGTAAGAGCGGTGCATCGTCAATGAAAATGAAAACATTTTACTTTCTTTATGAAATTACAAGAGCATATAACAGGATTAGAGCTTTACCAATCAGGCTTTTCCTGACCAATACTGATTTCCCTGTTTTTGACCCACCGAACATGATTGACTGATCCCAACTCTTGAGGTGTTCTGAAGAACTATATGTGATTTTAAAATATAGAGGAAATTTGCTACAGTTTTTTTCTTTTAAGGTTGAAGTTTTGATTAGAACAGAAAATGAAGGAATTGCATGATTATGCATCCAAGGATTTCTCCCCAAGCCTTTGACAAAAAAACAAATGTGTTAGCTATTGATGCAGTTATTTAATGGAAAAAAGAAATCTGAAGGCAAATTAGCCGATTCTGATCTTTGGCCAATAGATTGGTGCGTCTTTACTCATAATACCCTTTTCTTTTTTAATACACAGCTCTCTGTCTCTCTCTCTACAATTATTGGCAAACATCTGCCTCTTTTCCATTTTGAAGAATCGCTAAAAGAAGTGGGCTTTCATGGCAGTAAATGCGGCGTGCGCTGCGAGTGAAAAGAAAAACATTTGTTACTAACTTTTTAGTATTTTGGCACAGAACCGCGTTCAGTTAAAGACAATAGTTAAAAAACTATTGCTATTTATTAACATTTCCAGACTTGATTTTTTTGTAGTATTGATTACAATATCAAAAAACACAAGGTTACAGATTTTGTCCTTTAAGGATCTGCCTTTTGTCAAGAGATTTAGGTTTCAGCTGGACCTTTGCAAGTACGACATGTGTCAGATGTACTGTAAGGGTTTTGTGTTCAGCGTTGAACCTTTTTCACATTTAACACTGTTGGAAAGTTTCATGTTATCTGAGTAATTCAAACCAGAGATCAGTGGAGATCTCGGCAGATCTCATTTCGCTGCAGTATTCCTACTGAATCTTAAAAGTGTTTTAAGTCCTCGTGCATCAGGGAAGTCAATCAGTTTTTGCTTTCTATTTTATTTTTTGTGCTTTCACTAGTTTTCTGATTCACCCTGTTCACCATTTTCCTTTAGCCATTCATTTCAGTATTTCTGTCTGTTTAACCAAGATGGAAGTACACTGAGAAATAACAAAACATATTTTTGATAAATCACCAGTTTTTGCTCTAGAAATTAATAATCTGTAAAACGGTCTCTTATTTATTGTTTTCCAAAAGCATTTTAGCTCGCCTTTGTGTACAGCAATATGGGAAAACTTTGACTCGACAAGTTTTGCTATTGATGTCCCTGTTTGTAATTTGTTGTTCTGAAATAAGTTGATTCTTTTATTAAAGCCAGTATATTTCCATATATAGATATTTTACCATCATCAGTTATTCTTTTTTCTTGCCTTGTGTCAGGACAGTGCACATTAATAACATGGAAACAAGTACAAAAATAAATTTTTTGCTGTTCTGCCATCTATGTTAATGTGTGTTATTTGGAAATTACAAATACAAACAGAACCTATGCACTGATCTCAACACTTTAATTTGATCTTTGTTCAGTTGGGAAAGTCCTTCATATAGAAAAATACCCAAAGCATTTTTAATACATTGCGACGTATGTGGAAGCTTTTATTAGTGGATCCCTGCGGTAAGTGCTGTGATGCAGAGGCCTTTCTATATTAGTCACTGTTACAAATGGAAAAGAAAGATGGACGCGCCATTAAAATATTTCTGTTTAACTTGAATGACTACAAGAAAATAGGTATTCACCTAAATACGCCCATTTTCACGGGTACAATAATAAATAAAAGCCCAATTATTGAAAAAGATGACAAGTTTAAACAGCCATGTCAAGATCTTAAAATAAAATACTTTCCTCTAAAATTCTACAGTAAATTGAACTTTAAGAATTAAATTTGCATCAAGGAGGTGATGGTGTATGTTCTGTTAAGGAAAGAACAATAAAAAATGTCTCAATATACTCAAAGCACCAGCTAAGGTCAAAATTGATCCATTTTAAGAATTATTAATTATTTTGGATATTATCAAGTTGTATCATAAATTTGTTCTAGCCTGGGCATATATGCCACCAATCACAACTAGAAAAGAATTTCATTTTCATTTCAGTAACTTCCCACTCACCCAGCTCACCACAGCTCCTGCAACAGACTCTTTATATCATCCCTTACATTTGAACATATATGAATTGTACACAAAGATTATGAACTTTACTGTGTACGAAAAATAAAATTGACCAATGTCTTCATTGAATGTACAACTAAATCCATGTTACCTGACCTTATTACTGTGCATGATGTATTTACTGATAGAACTTGAGATAAAAATGTCAGAAATACATATTTCGTCTATTTATTTTTTTGTCTTGCAGCTTTAGAAAGAAGCAGGTTTTCTTTCTTATCTTATCTTGACAGTTTTTATTTATTTATTTTTACAAATACAGGTCTCTTGGGCCCCCCTGCTAATATGGGGTCTTCTACTGTATGGAGGACAATGAATGATTAATAAAGTTGAAAATTATAATGAATGAAATATAAATGAGGTAGGTCTACTTATTACCAAGGTAGACAAAAAAGATGCTATATAAGAGATATATACACTTATGTCCCATTGTTTAATTCAATTACTGCTTACCTTTATTTATTTGCTGCATTTTTATGCATTTAATTACATACTTATTCACTTATTGAGCTTTTATTCATTTTTGAATGTGTCAGGGTTGGTCCTCCACAGTACTGATGAATGTAAGTAGGCTTTGCTTGGTCCTTTAGTATGATTCTTGTAATTGATTAAGTAGATTTTCTGAATCTTAATATTTTCGTGAGCAAATATGACGTAAAATAGTTACTATAATATTCACAAATATCTAATTGATATCGTTTTATTAAGTTTTGGATTCGTTTGATCAAATGTACTTTTATTTTGAAAAGCCGAAGAGGAACCAGGTAACCCGGAAGTGAGTAAGATGACGTTTGCTGACCAAAACATTCGCTTCCAGCAGGAGCGGCAGGAGTGACAGCGAAGCTGCTGCGCGGACATAACAGGGAGAAGTTCAACTCTCGCCTAAACTCGCTGTTTAGCCGTAAAGCAGCAGCAAGGGGCGCGATTTAAACCCCGCTGGTAGACATTTGTCTGTCGCTGCCCTTGTTGGAGGCTGTCGTTGGATCCATGTTACAAATCTGTTGGTTTTTAGATCATCTGGAGCCCGAGTTGGTCTCAGGTTAGCCTGAGCCGTTCAATGACATTCGCCCAGGAACAACAACATATGTGAGCGCTCCTCCTGAGGGGGATTATTTCCCACCTGCAGATGCCTCGCCTGGAGAAGGCGAAGGGAAGAGGGACAAGCAGGTAAAAATCGGAGCCATTCACGTAAACCAGGTGTAACTAGTAACAAACTACTACTATTCTTTTATTATTATTATTATTAGATTGTTACATTTGGTGTTTCTCTGTGCTAGAATCTTCTTGCCCAGCAGCAACATCTCAGTGTTGTAAAGGGAGACAGGAAAATAAATAAATAGTTAATATAATGTTTTTTTTAACCTTTTCTTCTCGACATTTCAGGCCAAAACTAGACTGGAGGTTTGTCCAGAGGTTCTGCAGCATCCAGAGGGTTCTGTTCCCATCATGGACCAGCCAAAGTGTGCTGATGTTCGCGACGCTGCTTGGTGTCACTCTGACAGGTAGTCATGAACCCATTTGTGTGGCAATAAGACACAAAGAGGAAATGCGTTGCTACAATCATCGTTTGGTGAAGAAAACGTGTTCCCTTTTGTTTCTGGTTGGAGACAAAAAAAAATGCACATTACGTTCCTTTTTTTTTTTTTTTTTTTTTGCTGACCTCCAGCTTCGGCTGGTGCTGTTTTTACGAGTCCCCGTCCGACTTGTCTTTTAGCATTGCAATCTGCTAACACATGCCTTTCCTGTCATTAGAGCAGCTGATCATTTACCAGGTGGGCGTCCTCCCCAGCCACTTCTACAAGGTGCTGGCAGAAAAAGACTACTCCGGCTTCAGGAGTCTGGTTGGAACAGCCGTGGTGCTCATTTTGCTCAACTCCACCGTAAGTTGATGGAGTGGTGAGAGGGGACAGTAGCCTGGTTATCTGTCATTCCTGCGTCCAAATGAGGCTAAAATTGATTTTCCTATTGTTACAACCTGGAATTTGGCTTCTGTCCAAACTCAGCTGTTTGTTCCCTTATCTTTTTCAACCGTCGGCAGATTTTTCTTGGATAAATCGCCTGCAGCAACTGTTTAGAGAAAGCTTTACGTTAATCATGTTATAGATATAAGTTAAAGTAATCAGTTGTCCAGGTACTATTACTGATACAAATAATCATTTTCTTTATTCCTTGTTTTATATATTTGTGCTTTTTGGTAAACAGTAGTTTTTGTTAAGAAATGGAGATGAAGAAATAAATATGGATAACATCATAATGTTTTGCAATGTTGTGAAATATTGCATGTTTTTCCACCCGATTTGTATTTTGAGCAAGGTTTTATTGCTCTTCGGGAAGGTCTTGAATTTGATTAAAGTATTTTCCAGGTCTGGATAAGTGTGATAAGAAAAAGCATTGTGGAGAAATTTTTATTTTGTGTCCAATTCTCTAAGACAGGGGTGTCCAAAGTGCGGCCCGGGGGCCATTTGTGGCCCTCTGAATGCTTTTGGTCGGCCCTCAATCATAGTTTCAAGAATGGCCTAAATTAGGTTTTGCCTGCTCAGATGGTTGAGGCGATAAAATGATAAAAAGTTGGGCAATTTTCAATGATACAAGGCCTTTCAAAAAAAGACACAAATTAAAATCTTCTTAAAAGGGAAAATATAAGGTGAAACAACATTTTTTTAATCTTTTATCAGCCATATTTTTGCTTTTAAGTTAATAGTAAATAAGACCACAAATGTTTTACCAAAAGGCAGGCTTGGGTGTACCCATTTATTTAACTTGGTAAAATAAATTAGGAGTGAGCCCAAATTAATCCTGTTCCTGTTGCTGAAAAGACACAAAAAAAAGCAAAACAGAAAAATACGATCAACCCAAACAGTTTAGGACATTGTTTCCCGGGAGAACCTGCAATAGTATTTTTATGTTTCGAATCTAAAATGATTTACAGATTCCTTTTTTACAGAAATCAGACTAAATTGCTTGTTTCATTCAAGTATTTTGTGTGTTTAGTTTATTGTTTAATATAGTTTAATATATCAGTATTTGACTGGAGGTTATGGAGAAAAATGAAACCCCTCATATTATGAATTGATGTTTCCAAGGTTTGCCATACAGTGGTTTACAGTGGCTTGCAAAAGTATTGAACTTTTCCACATTTTGCCACATTACAACCACAAACATAAATATATTTTATTGGAATCTTATGTGAAAAGCCAACACAAAGTGATATGCAATTGTGAAGTAGAAAGAAAAAAATTTTTTTTCCTTTTATCCAGGAGGATAGCCATTGTTAAAAGAAAACCATACGAAGTAGTTTGCCAGAAGCCATGATGGGGACACAGCAAACGTGGAAGAAGTTGCTTCTGTCAGACGAGAACAAAATGTAACTTTTTGGACAAAATGCAAAACCTTACGTGTGGCGGAGAACTAACACTACACATCACCCTGAACACACCATCCCCACTGTCAAATGTGGCGGTGGCTGCGTCATGCTCTGGGGAGCGCTTCTCCTCAGCAGGGACAGGGAAGATGGATGGAGCCAAATTCAGGGCGATCTTGGCCAGGGCTACAATGGAACGGTTTAAAACAAAACATATTTGTGTGTGTTATAATGGCCCAGTCAAAGTCCAGACCTAAATCCAACCGACAATCTGTGGCAAGATCTGAAACCTGTCTGTCACAAACGCTCTCCGTCTAACCTAATCTGATTTAGCTTGAGCTGTTCTGCAAAGAAGAGTTTGCAAAACTTTCAGTCACTAGATGTGCAAAGCTGGAAGAGACATACCCTAAAAGACTTGCAGCTGGTTCCATGAACTATCGACTCAGGGGGGCTGAATATTTTTGCACAATGCCCTTTTCAGGTTTTCACTTGTAAAAAAAGAAGAAATCATGTATAATTTTCTTTCTACTTCAGAGTTGCATACCACTTTGTGCTGGTCTTTCACATAAGACTCCAATAAAAGTTTTTTTATGTTTGTGGTTGTAAAGTGACAGTATGCGGAAAGGTGCAAGCCACTGTAAGTGTTGCCCCTCTACGAGGTCAGCCTGACATGTCTTTTATTATACGTTTACAACAGCCGTCTCTTCCTCTCTCTTTATGTTTCTGCTTTTTATTTCTCTTCCAGCTTAAAAGTCTGGACCAGTACATTTGCAATCAAATGTATGTCAGCTGGAGGACGACGCTGACCGAGAGCCTTCATTCGGCCTACTTCCAGGGCAGAGTCTATTACATCCTGAATGTGCTCAGAGAGGATATAGATAACCCGTAAGCACCAGGTTTTTCTTCCCCCCTTACATATGTTTAACGTAATTAATTAAAGTATGCATGAACAAATATTGATATGTTAGATTTTATTGTGCATAGAAATTTTGAGCAGTACTTTCAGTCGCTACATCTTACGGTTATTAGAGATGGAGCTATCGGTCTGTTTCTCTTTTGTTCCTGCGTAACTCCCAGAGACCAGCGGATCAGTCAGGATGTGGAGAGGCTCTGCAAGCAGATGAGCACCATGGCCAGCCGCTTGATCGTCTCGCCGTTCACAATCTCTTACTACACCTACCAGTGCTTTCACAGGTCAGGGCGCAGGACGACACCTTTGGAGTTACAGCATGCCTTTCACAACCAACTCTGAAGCTGAAGTGGTGTTAAACCTGCAGGATATGTGCTATGGCCTGTTAGACCCCCCGGGGGCGCTACAGACAAAGCCTGGGTTTGTTTTCAATCATGTGAAGGAAATCATGAAAAAGAGCTGCAGAACAATGTCGAAGGAGCTGAAACGGAAAAGCCGAGGAAGCCTCGCAGAATCCTGTGGCAGAATCCAAAATGTTGTTTTATTGTTTTGCGTTGTCCGGTTAATGCTCTCCCTGGTTATGAGTTCTTTATTAGCGTGTTTAGAGATCAGGAAGTGGTCCTCTGTGTTTTGTCTATGTCTCCATGACAATATGTTTCAGCTGATCTTGATACGTAACATGATACGATTCGTAACTGCATTCGTATTTAAAAAAAGAAAAATGTGTGAAAGGAAATTTGCTTTGTTTTGCAGCACCGGCTGGATTGGTCCTGTTAGTATCTTTGGATACTTTGTCGTTGGAACTATAGCCAATAAAATGCTAATGGGGCCCATTGTGTCGACCCTGTTTGAGCAAGAGAAACTGGAGGGGGACTTCAGGTAACTTTTGCACAAAGTACTGTGCACACAGTGTTTCAAGTGACACATGCATCCTCCCCAGTGTCCCCAAGAAAGCAGTTGTTTGATGAAAGGAAGTATCTGTGGACTTTGGCACGGTGCCTTTTCCCTTCTAAATAACACAGGATATGCATCAGCTAGCAGTTTAGATGTTTTTTTAAGTCACATGTTGTAACAGTCAAATCTGTGTTATAAAAGCAAGCTTTTAACTCAGAAAGTGTACCCACTGGATGTGACGAGAGTCGTACCGAAATAGATGTGTTGATTTATTTTCCAGATTTAAGCACATGCAAATCCGTGTCAATGCAGAGTCGGCCGCTTTTTACAGGTGAGTCAAAAACAAGCCACAAAACGTCCAAATCCTTCGATATTTCCACACAAACCGATCACACTTCATCCACAGCACCCTCCTGTTCTATCCTGTTTATTATGTTCTGATTGAATTTGACTTTGGAAAGTGCCTTGAGATGACATGTTTCATGAATTGCCATAATATAAATAAAATTTAATTGAAATTTAATTGAATTTATTAAGGTGCGTTCACACCGAATGTGAACTAAACGCATGGAGCGAGTGATTTACATGTTATCCCTGTGAAATGACTGTTATTGTTAATGATAAGGACAGACTTGGAGATCCGAATAATAAAAAAAACCTCTTTAAATCAATTTATCTTTTTTCTGACAATCTGGGCAACAGGCTTGAGTTGGTTGGAGTGACACACTCAGCCGAGACCGAAAAGATTGGAAAAATATGAGAAATGCAAGAGAAGGAAAGAAAAGGCTCTCCAACTCCCAGAAAGTGTTTTTTTTTAGCTTCTGTTGGGTTTTATACATGGAAATCATGCATGGTTTTGGTCATGTTTGCTGAAAGTGATGTAAGGACATCCAGCTCAGCAACGTTTGGTATCAGATAAGTAGTTAGCTGCTTGAACTGTCAGTATGGCCACAAAATGCTGCTAAAGGACACTAATGAGGATTTCCTCGCTCATGCACCGTCACAGTTACTCTTATCAACCTGCTGCTCTCAGCCTTTACTCAGATGCTGCGTTTCTGTGCTTAGAGACATTCTTGCGTGTCACTATTTTAAATTGCCCAGGCATGAGATTGCATGAAGAAAAAAAAAAAAAACGTCTGTGTGTCGTTTTTAGAGCCGGTAAAGTGGAGCACATGAGAACTGACCGAAGGCTGCAGGCCCTGCTGCAGACCCAGAAGAGCCTCATCAACAAGGAGCTCTGGCTTTATAGTAAGAAAAATCAACCACTGAATCCTTTGAATGGTTGAAACTGCCTGACTTCATCGGCGACTCTTCCTGTCACAGTTGGTGTGAACACCTTTGATTACCTGGGAGGGTTCCTCAGCTACATTATAATCGCCATTCCCATCTTCACTGGCATTTATGATGGTCTCACTCCGGGTGAACTCAGCGCACTCATCAGTAAGGTGAGCCTGTTTTTTTTTTTTTTCCCAGTTGCTTCTGCAGACCTTTTTCTTGCATTATAACCTTTTAAAAGCACATTTCTGAGCAGGTAAAATAGATCAGCGGCAGAAATCAGTTTCCAGTTTGTCCACTAGATGGCAGCTAATATCTTATCTCTAAGTGATTTAGGAGCAAATTGACATTCTAGTAGTTTTGCATTTATTACAATAGCTTCACAACACATTAAAACGTGATTATTGTCTCAGGTTGTGACCCAGTCCTGCATTTATTCTTCCATCAGTCAGTAACGGCGTGTATTTAATGTCTCTGCCTCTGCTGCTCTCTGCCCTTCTTTATATCCAGAATGCCTTCGTGTGCATCTACTTGATAAACGGCTTCACACAGCTAATAGACCTGTCAACGACTCTGTCAGATGTGGCCGGGTACACCCACAGGTATGCTGCGTGCCTAACGGCAGCCGATCTTTGTCGGTGGGATTCAGCCTCCCGTCTCTGAATTGTGTGTTGCGGTCAGGATCGGGGAGCTGAGGGAGGTGATGGATGACATCCTCCGCAAGCAGTGCGATTATGACCCTGCATCCGGGGAAAGCTACGACTTTGACAGGTTAGAGTAAGCGGCTTTAGACGCACACAGCGAGGTGCCACCGATACAGTGGAGAGAGGATAGAGCTGTAGAAAAATTAACCTTATTTATTTATTTTTTTTAACTAATCTCCCCAACGCAGTGACTTCAATGTCCACGCGGGCCCTGTGGACACGGCCTTCATCCTGGACCACCTTTCATACAAATCCCCGTACTCGGATCAGCTCCTGGTCGAGGATCTGAGTCTGAAAATCAGCCAGGGTACTAATCTGCTGGTGGTGGGGAACACAGGCACAGGGAAGACGTCGCTACTAAGGGTCCTCAACCGTCTCTGGGAAGCACACAGCGGTGAGATGACAGGGAGACTCAGACTACGCCTTTTTTTTTTTTTTAGATGTTTTTTAGGATATCACAAATAACTCGGGACACAATTGCTTGTCTCTGGTGGTTTTTACACCTCAGAAGGGTGAAAAAGGCTGAAAGCAGGGGTGCAGAACACTGGCATCCAAAACATGAAAAGAGTCTTGTGCTTTTTCCTTAATAAAACAAAAGAGTTTATTTTTATATTTATGTCTTTTATTGGTCTAGAATTTTTTTTTAATTTGCTTTCAGCAACAACAACAACAGGACCCTTTGTGGTTCTAATTTAGCTTAAAAGTAAAGTGTAGTTGATAAAAAACAAAAGCTTTGTCTTGTAAATTTTCTATATCAAGAGTATTTTAATCTAACTGTAAAAATGTGAATCAGTGATGGGGAAACTATCATCATCTGCATCAATGTTCACAGAGACCAAATCTGAAGCATTCTTGAATTATGGTCAAGGGCCTCACAAAATCAGTCCTTGGGCCGTAAATGGCCCCTGAGCCGCCCCTGGTTTGATGGTGTCCTACACAGACTAGAAAAGGATGGAAATGGATTTGATTGAAGTGTTTTCCAGGTCTGGATAAGGATGGATAATATTTATATTTCCAGACTTTATTCCCTGTCCCATTCTCTAAACATCATCTATCATCTATCCTATCCAATATCTATCCTTGTTTTTTGTTGCTGTTTTTTCATTTAAAAGCCTAAACCTGACCAAAAACTCTGCAGTAAACCAAATATAAAGTTTTGTATTTACACTTATATAACAGGCCAACAATCACCAGAGTTTTCTGCTCAACCATTCACCAGCAGAACATGGCTTCTGTATGCTTAAATAAGATTTTATTGTAGCCTATAATAACATAAAAAACACCGGTAGATTTATTTATATGCATGTGTTTTAGCTGAATACATCAGCACAAAAGTAAATGGAGCCACAGCTCCATGTGGCATCTAAATAACAGTGTTAGAGGTTACATTTTAACTACACTATAGTTTATTGATCTGAGAGTAACATTTTACAATGTGTATTTTTGTTAAATTGTAAGGAAGGCAGAGAAAATGAACCATTTGGAGGGAAAATAGACTACATTTCTGTCTTCTTTCTCTTTCCTTATTCTGTGATTTCAGGTTTTGTCCAGATGACCACATGTTTTGGGCCCAGAGGGACCCTCTTCCTACCGCAGAGACCCTACATGACCGATGGCACTCTGCGGGAGCAGGTAACTGTACTTTTATTTTTACTTAAAGCCCACAACTTGTCAAATGATAAGTGCACCGTGTGTGTGTTGGTATTGTGTTACAAGGGTGACCTCTCATTTAATGGAGCTCTTCTCTCAAACAGGTGATTTACCCCCTGAAGGATATTTACCCTGAATCAGGTAACACATTGTGAAAAACTGGAGGCGAAAAATATTGTTTAGGAAATATAAGCATTGGGGGTCTTTAGTTTATTACAAAGCTATGCAAATTTCTGGCATCGTTTCGATACTGAAAACTTTTGCATTTTATCAAATGTTTGCTCAGTGTTGGTGCTGCTTCATGGTAACTCTATTATTGTGACAAATGTGAGACAGTAATCTTTATAAAGTCTTATTTTCAGGGTCAGTGGATGATGACAGAATTATACAGTTCCTGGAACTAGCAGGAGTGGTGAGTAAAAGCCATTTAGAAATATAAAAATATCAGGATAAAACATTTCTGAGATTATGAGAAGTTTGTGTATAGACTGATAATAAATCCAGTTTCTTATGCGCTCTACAGTCCAGCCTCCTGAAACGAACCGGTGGTCTGGATGAGAAAGTGGACTGGAGCTGGTACAAACAACAAAACAAAACATAAAAACTTGGGGGGGGGGGGATTAATTACACATCCTCCTAATGTTTTGACTTATTTCTGCAGGTACGATGTTCTTTCTCCGGGTGAAATGCAGCGCCTCTCCTTTGCACGACTTTTCTACCTGCAGCCAAAATATGCAGGTGGGTTCCTGCTGGAGCTCTGCACCACAGAAATAAAGCATTGCACTGAAGTATTTGGCCACACTTGAGAAATAAAACAACAAAAATAGAACAAACCTAGCCACGCACTCTGTGTTCACAAGGTTTTTATGATACTAAGTACTTCTGAAGAGTTTGGTGACTTTAAGTGCAGTGAGATGGCATCTTTGAAATAAGACAGTTTGTGTCCACGGTCAGCCTTTTCTGTTTGGGGATCAGATGCGTGAGTCTGGGTTGGGTCGACGCTGGGACGTTTGGTTGAGAAAGGATAACAATATGGGACATATCTTTTAGAAGATGTTCTTCTTCCAACTTTAAAGCATGACTATGCAGCAGTGCACAATGCAAACGCGGTGAAGACAGACGCTGAGCGGAAAGAGCTTGACTCACCTGCAATAAACCCTGATCTCATCCCCACTGAGCAGCGTGTGGAGGAATGGGAATGAGACCAACATCAGTGTTTGACCTCATGGATGCTCTCCAGAATAAATGGGCACAAAAGGCCATCGAAATGCTCCAAAATCTCCCTGAGCTCTTAGTGGGAACAACTTCCACTGAAAATCTGGGACCAATTCCACATTCAAGTTAACAACGTAATTGTCAGGTGTGGCCAGCTACTATTGTCCTGACCCTGTGTTCTGATATGTGGCATACGGTGCCATTTACAGTTAGGGAAACCATTTTATCATGTACGATTTTTTATTTATTATTATTTTTATCCACCAGTTTTAGATGAAGCCACCAGTGCTTTAACAGAGGAAGCGGAGGCTCAACTGTACCGAACCTGTAAACAGCTGGGCATGACTTTGATCAGTCTGGGACACCGTAGGAGCCTTGAGAAGGTGAGCCGACCAATCACCTGACGTCCTGCAAATCTATCATTTCTTTATACTTCGCTTTAGCAAAGCCAGACTTCCTTATAGTCCTTCGAAGTTGCCTTAATAGTTCTTGTGGCTTTCATAAAGTATTTCAGAGATTTCCTTTGGACTTTTGCAGCTTTTTATTCATTTTTGTCGAGTTATTTTATGTGAACAGAATAGTAGGGAATACCTGCCTAAAAAAAAATAAGAGTCCAGCAATGCTTGAAGTACCAGGAAACAACTTTATTTGCTGACCAATGTGTTTCAGCTTGTGGCTTTCATGATTAGATTCATCTTCAAGCACCTCAGGACTTAGTTAAGTTGTACGAGAAACTTTTGGATGGATTTAAACGATAGAAATAAACTCCAGAAAAGGCCTGACAGTACATTAAAGATGCATCGCCTGTTAGTTGATCATACTCTATATTATCTGTCAAATTGTGTGTTTGATATTTGCTACTAAACAAACGGGGCCACATTGTGTCTTTTTAACAGACTGGTAGTAACACATTGTCAAAAGTCCAATTTAAATGCATTTCTTTAAACATAAGTCTGGATGTGTTGACACAACTGTGGTTCATTCCTTGAGTTTTGGAGCATTTTTTTGTAGTTTGAAGGATTCCTGTGTTGGTGTTTAGGTGTCTTGTCAAAAGAAACCATTTTCACGTGAAAACGATGAGAGAGGAAAAAAGCAGCCAAAGTCCAGAGGAAACTTAAAACGTCTTAAAGAAAGCAAGGAAGAAGAATCGAGAACTTTCTTCTTTCTGATTACAAGACAATATGGCTTCCATGAAA
Source organism: Fundulus diaphanus (assembly GCA_037039145.1). NCBI lineage: Eukaryota > Metazoa > Chordata > Actinopteri > Cyprinodontiformes > Fundulidae > Fundulus > Fundulus diaphanus. The sequence goes on along the minus strand of CM073142.1, from coordinate 27,933,586 downwards.
TGAGGGCCTAACTGGCCACAGCACTAAATCAACAGCTTAATAGGATGTTATGGTGAAAATAATGATTGCTTCATCTGATTTTCCAACCTCTGCAGTTGCCATGACCTTTTGCCTTTAAACCCTTATTGCTTTATGCTCAGCTTTGGTGTCTGCGTCTGTAACTCTGTCATACCGGTTTCCTCAGTACCACGACATGCAGCTGAAGCTGTGCGGAGAAGGCCGATGGGAGTTAACCAAGTTAAAAGGCACCAGCGGGACCCTCAGCCTCAGACAAGAAGCCATGTGACCTCACTGACATGCAGGAAACGTCGGTGCACGACGCCAGAGAACAAAAGGTTCCTCAATAGATAACCTTTAATCATTCAAATCCTCTTAAACGCGTGTCGGGTCAGTTTGGTGGTCTAGAACGGCAGCGATCGCGCAGTTTGATTACGTTCTCTATATCCTGAGGCAACGAACAGCTTTTTTTTTTTTAACAAGCAAGGAATGCAATATTTTACCAAACAGAATAATAGCTTGAAGGCTTGAGGCCCAGAAACTGGAGGCAAAAACGGTTTATTTATTTTTTTGTCTTGATGATCACAAAGAAAAACACTTCTGTGCATTATTGTGCAATAACCTTTTAGCAACATTGTTATTCAGAAGCACATCTGTGGATTTTACTGTTTTAAAAACATGATACGTGGATTGTTAAAAAAAAAAGAATCATCTGTAGAGTAAAGTGAAGCGTTTGGTCATTAAAATCTTTTTTTTTTCTTTAAAGGCACGTGTGTGGTTAATCGGAAGACGGAATAATGTGCAAGTTTTCCTTCACATCCTTCTTGACATTTAGGCGTTTTCAAGAAAGTTACTCCAGAGGTTCTTATTTACTCAAGAGCTTTTCGTGGCCTTTGATGATCTCCTGGACCGCTGCGGGGTCGTCCAGCGTGCTCAGGTCTCCCAAACTGTCCAGGTCGCACTCCACAACTTTCCGCAGCACGCGGCGCATGATCTTCCCCGAACGCGTCTTCGGCAGCCGTTTAGCAAACTGCAGCACAGATACGATAAAGACCGGGTAGCTGAGTGAAGCCAGTTTCAGATAAAACGTCTGCTATCCACAACCACCAGAGAGCCCATTTACCTGAATGAAATCAGGACAAGCATACTTGGCGATCTTTTCAGACACCATGCTGTTCAGCTGCTTGGACAGCTCCGCCTCCTGTACGTCCACGCCCTTTTTCAGGACCACAAAGGCGTAAACCCCTAACAAATGGGAATAGGCTCGGCTTTATATCGGTTTTCATACTGCAAAACGTGTTTTCTTTGGTCTACGCTGACTGGCACGCCTGGTATAGGCGAAATCTTCATGACTCAAGAAAAGAAAAACAGCCGCTTATGTTAAATCTGCCATATTTACAGTCAGAAGAATAATTAAGAAATATGCAGAAATGTGGAGGATGCTCTACTACTTACCTTGGCCTTTAATGTTGTGAGAGTATCCTATGACGGCAGATTCAGCCACTGCAGTGCACCGATTCTGTCACAGACATAAAATACAGGTATTTTGTGGTTTAAGGGCGCGTTGCTGAAACAAAATGCTTTAAAAAACGTATGCCTAGTTGGTTAATTATTTCTGTGATTAGCGAATTAATTGGCGTAACTTCCTTTACGCTCTTCATCTGGATTTAAGATCTTTGAGCAGGAGCCTCTTTCAGTGTCAAAAGACCAGCAAAGCTTCAGGACCTGGCAATTTCTGCCCGTCATGTCGGACAGCTCACTCTGACCAATAGGTCCCCACCTTCACTGGGATCTTTAACAAGTCTCTGGAGCAGTGTGAGGTTCAAACGCTCCTTCATCATCGCGGTCCCAAAGAATCACACCAACATGGGGTGTAATGACAAAAAACCTGTAGCCCTGACCTCTGTGGTCATGAAGGCCTTTGAGAAACTGGTGTTGAAGCATTTTAAGTTGATCACAGGCTTCCTGCTGGACTCCCTGCGGTTTGCATACCGGGTAAATAGATCGGTGGATAATGCAGTCAACCTGGTACTAGACTTCATCCTGCAGCACCTCGACCGCCCAGGGATGGACGACAGGATCCTGTTTGTGGTCGGCCTTCCACACCATCAACACAGATGTGCTCCACCAGAAGCTGACAGTGCTGGCCTCCATCTGTCAGTGGATCACCAGCTTCCTGACTGACAGGAAGCAGCAGGTGAGACTGGGGGGGCATCTTCTCGCACATAAAAACCATCAGCAACGGTGCCCCCCAAGGGTGTGTTCTCTCCCCTCTACTCTTCTCTCTGTAGACAAATGACTTCACCTTAGCAGACCCGTCTATGAAACTGCTGAGATTTGCAGACGGCACCACTGTCATTGGTCTGATCCAGGACGGTGATGAGTCTGCATAGAGAGAGGAGGTGGATTGGCTGGTCCACTGGTAAGCTCAGAACCAGCAGAAGCTAATCTTCCCCAACACTTCCTCCTCTCTATCCACTGTGGACCACTTCCAGTTCTTAGTAACCACCCTTCCTCGGGACCTGTGATGCTCCTCACGCATGGACACTGTTCAGAAGAAGGCCCAGCAGAGACTGTACTTCCTGCAGCACCTCAGGGAGTCCAACCTCCCACAGGAGCTGCCATCACTCAGTTTGTCCTGTGTTCATCCATCCCTGTGTGGTTTGGTTCATCCACACAACATGACGGATCCAAACTGCAACAATCAATCAGGGCTGACCTTCCCTCCATCCAGGAATTTTACAGGTCAAGAAAAGGGCAGCGTGTGTGCGGACCCCAAAGATCACGCACACAAACTCTTTAGACTTTTACCTTCAGGTCGACGCTACAGAACGCTATTTACAAAAACCAGCAGCCACAGAAACGGTTTCTTCCCCTGGGCTGTCGATCTGATGAACACCTAACAAAGTACCTAGATCAACCATGTCGTCCTCTTTTGTAGAAATTATATATTTACAAAAAAATATTTCTGTTTTCCTCTTTTGTATATTTGCATGTAAAATTGTACAGTGGGACCAAAGTCAAGGTCTCTGTTTGTATGCACAAATTTGGCAATTAAACCTGATTCTGATTTAATACTAATATAATCACCCGGATGATTATTCATCTTATATTTAAAACTGTCTCAAATCCAAATCAAACACTTAATCACCTCAAGTGCATATTTTGTATTTCAAAAAGATATCCAAATTTGTTAAGGGTTACTTGCATAATACTTGTGTGTTTAAGTATATTTAGAGGGAACTCACCACTACGTCTTCTATCTCTGCCGTCCCAATCCTGTGGCCGCTGACGTTGATGACGTCATCGAGGCGCCCCGTGATCTGATAGTAACCCTCCTCAGAGCGATAGGCTCCATCACCGGTGAAGAAGTAACCTACAGTTCCAGTACAAATAAGAGTGGTTTTTTTTGTCTCTTTTTGTTTGGCATAATAGATAAAAACGCTGAACAAACCCAACAGTACCTGGATACGGTTGGAAGTAGGTCTCAATGAATCTCTGGTGGTTGTTATGAATAGTTCTTGCCATGCCGGGCCAGGGCTGAGCCATACACAGAGCACCAGAGGTGTTATTGGAAGTCAGTAGCTTGCCCTGAAATAGCAAAAGAAAAAAAGCCAAATTGCTTAATGCAAAACAAAAAGCAATGAGTGTAATTAAGATGGATTTAGACAAGGAAAGTTGGTATTCCCAGCAATTTGAACCATCAATACGTTAAAAGTTGAGTTCATACACAGTTGAGACTGTAAGTGCCGCGAACGCCGAAGTTGTTAAATAGGGTTTTAGTTTGTGTCCGTTGTGAAAGAGGAAGAAAGGTCAGCGGAAACGTGTCGCTCCAACTGTCTGCACAATCTGTGCAGCCTCAACAGCAACAGACTAGTGTGACTGGCGGGTGAGAGCGGGGTGGGTATCAAAAGTGACACAGCTGGTGGGGACTACTTTATAATCCTAATCTGACCCTCTCCCCCAGGCCGCTCCCAGCCGTGCCACGTTTGCGGGGGTGGGGAACACACGCAGACGCTGCAGAGCGGTTCACCTCGGTGTCCATGAGCACCGGCTTGATGCCAAAGAAGGGTCTCATGGCCATCCCTGGGACAATCTCCGCATCTGGTTCTGATGGCTTTGGGGCGATGCAGATGCCTCCTGTTTCTGTGGTCGGAACAAAACAAAGCAGAGAATAATTTAATCTTATCAAAACCTTGATATGTAACGTCTAATGTTTTAATTCACTTTTAATTTTTCTACTCCGAGAATCACAATGCACTTTATTCTATAAGAAGCGGATATATGAACACAAGATCCAGACAGTGGAGAGTGTAGTTTGATGGTCTGTTTCAGATGTTTGTACATAACTTGTGTCTTTGGATGTATTTCAATCTTTTACAAACTTTCGTTTACGTTCAGTATTGTTTAATAAATAATGCCAATGTGGAATCAGTTGAATGTGTTTTGTGCACTTGATTTCAGATTTAAATTATTTAATATTTGTAGTGAAATATGTGAAGACCAAAATTACCTTCTTATATTTTTTTTCTATCAAATTTAACACAATTATTCCATTACATGTACACCTTTACATAAGATCTTTACCTGTACACTTTTTATTGCATCAATACATATTGAGAGTAGCCTGTGTTTGTTATAAATGTGACACAGGAACAAAGGAAACGGATAGAGCTGCGTAGCGGTTTGTGAATCCAGGCATAAGGCTTTCTCATGACTCCAGATGCAGATTTTGGTATTACAACCGCACCAAATTAAATGCAATTAGCGCTTGCCGAGCCTCGTGGGCTCTGGTAATCCACCTAGTGGTGGCACCAGGGCTGGAGACAGCAGACGGGGCCTGCTGTAAAGTAGGACACAACAGATGATGCCACAATAGCATTACAGCCTTGTCTCCTGTTCACACTGACTCCAACTGTGAGATTTGTGCTCAAAACTCCCTCCCAGGTATAATTTAACATTTTCATCACCATTCTTGTAGAGAGATACAACATAAAAGTTAATTCTTAAGTAAACATTTATGTAAAGCTTATCCTAAAAAAAAGAAAAAAACAGAAACAACAAGAAACCCATCACCTAGCTTTCCCCGTTAATTGTTTTTTAACTATTTTGCTGTTCGAGGCTCACATACCCTTCCCTCTTTTTCCCTCCCCCTCCCGCTGGGTGATCTAACATGCAGGTTGGATGCCAACAGTGGATAAAAATCCAATTTTACCCTCTAAACAGGCTACTTGCCGCCAGATCAACCAAATGGCCTTTACGAATAATGCCACTTAGCCCTAATTGAAAACATTAGTCCAGAGAAATACCATAACAACATAATCCTTTTTACAGAAGTAGGGTATTTGGGTCATATCTTTGTCTCTAATTCTTAAGCTCATGATGCTCTGATCGTTTAATTATCGTCATTAATAATAGGTTTTTTACCATTCGCATGGTAATTAACGCGGGTTTGCACCATTTGCTGATTGCCCTATCTGATTAGGATGAAACACATGGTGTCAGCTGGGTTCAATGTGTATCTGCAGAATTTACGTTATTAGCAAAATCAGATGATTTACAGCATGTTGTCATTATAAGCCACTGCTGTGGAGGCATAGTATGGAGGCTGTTTTCCTGCAACTTTAAAGGTCATCACAGTTGAAAACAGACATTTAAAGGGGTTTTCTTGTGTGAGACCAAGTTGAATCCCTGTAATTTGTATTACTTCACATCCTTTTTAGTCTACTATGAAAATGTATTTCCCCCTTCTTGATTTATTCTCTTTTTTCCGTGTTAAATTATGAATTAGCAGTGATTAATGACATTTTTGGTTACATTTCCTCAGCTAGATTCAGGTCTGAATATCATCAGACCTGTTGAATTAAGAAAGCACTTGAAAGTAGGCTAAGAAAACGTTAAGATGTTAAGAAATTCAAGAACAGGTGAAAAACAAAGCCATTTCTAAGCCTTTGAGACAAGAGAGCCAGAGTGAGACCAATTAATGGCTGACAACTTGGAATATCTGTAAACCTTCCCAGGAGAATCCAGCCAACCAATTTTACTCCAAGGACGATTGAAGACTGATCCAGGAGGTCACAAAACAACCTCAGATTAACATCTAAAGAACCTCAGGCATCATTTGCTTCAGTAATGGTGTTTATCATTAAACAATAGGAAGGACTTAAAATAGCATCTGTGTGAGATTTCCAAGGTTAGAATCATTGCAGACATTAAACCAAAACAAAAAACAGAGGCCCGTCGCACAGAAACATCTGGATGATCCACAAGAATTTGGTGGAAATATTCTCTGGACTGAATAGACGAACGTTGAGCTTGTTAGAAACGGTGTGCCGTGTTTAAACTAGGGTAGAACTAACCGGTTGATGTTGGCGTGATGGACCGGCACTGCTTTGAGGCTTCTGGACCGGGACAACTTGCCATAATCGATGCAACCACGAGTTGTGCTCTCTAACAGGAAAAATAGTGAAGGAGAATATCTGGCCGTCCCTTCATGACTGGGAACATGTAACCAACTGGGTTACGTGGCAGGAAGGACAATGATCCAAGGCATCGCAGCAAGTCCACCTCTGAGTGGCTCGCATTAAACAAAATGAAGGTTTTCTAGCAGGTTAGTCAAAGTCTGCACTTAAATCTGACTAAGATGCTATGGCTTGACTGTAAATATGCTGTTCTTGCTCAAAAATCCTCCATTCTGGCCAATCTAATTCTGCAAAGACGATTGGGCCAAATGACCTCCTCAGTGATGTAAAACTCTTTCCTGACCGTTGCTGCCAAGAGTGACACAAAGAGTTATAAGGTTAAGGAGCAGTTACTTATTCACATACGACCAGGGTGGTTTGCATTTATTATTTGGTTGTTAAATAGCATTTTTTCCCTTTTAATGAATGAAATCGTCACTTCCAAACTGCTTTTTGTATTTACTCAGGTTATCTCTGTCTGACATTAAAATTGATTTGATCATCATTTAAGTGACAATAAAGTAAAAGACAAAAGAAATCTAAGGATTAAATACTGCTCTCATTGTACCGTATGTTAGCGTTACTGTATCTAAGGGTGATCATAGCCTCTCAAGGCCAAAGCAGTTATAAATATAGTCATAATCTGTAAAATAGAATATTATTGAAAAGTTCATTTATTTCAGTAAAACAGTTCACTAAGTGAAACACACAATAGAGATTATTTCTGGATATATACATCTAATTATAGGATTCTAGATAATAATTTTCAAGGCTTTTCTTTTATTATTTACAATGATTTCTCACAAGCTTATGAAAACACAACACTTATGATCGGAATATTACATCAGACCAATTAATAAAACATTTTTAATACAGAAATGTGGGCTTAATAAACAAATCTGTTTAATACCTGTTAAAGGTTGTTATTTTCAAAAGGTACTTTTAATCTGACAAACAAACCTCATCAGAACTCGTGTTTTAATTCATTGAATATGACTGTAGGTGCTCAGGAGTTTCAACCACATTACAATAAATATTCAAATACTGCTAATTTATGAGTCAACAGGGTGAAACTGTGGCTTACCGAACATTTGGTTTCATTCTTGGCAAACCCGCCTTCGCTACACACACACACACACACACACACACACACACACACACACACACACACACACACACACACACACATATACACACACATATACACAGCCACTTGCTACAATAATCTTTGTGTACATGCACACATAACCACAGCCCTACACATTATGTAACCGTCCCTGTTTAGGGAACAGAGCGGAAGGTTTTCCCCTTTAAGATGGACTGTTTTTGTGCAGACGTGGCCACTTTTAAGCAAGAGATCGTGAACTTCTCAAATAAGAGTTATTATAGTACTTTAAAATGCTGAGGCTCTGACATAAACACTTCTAGTTTCTTCAGACATTTTACAAACACTGTATTAACTTTACACGAGGAGCAGACTGAAGTCGAACATAAAAAAAAAATCCTGCTGGCATTGATGGAGCACTTGTATGAGCAATGTTACCTGCAGAAGCAGTCTTGCTCCAAACACTCTACTCTGCTAAAGTGTTAAAAAGTCCAAAATAATAATTTTTTTCGGTTTTAATGGTAAAATAATAAACACAGATCAGCTACAATAGCAGCTAATAACTTCGTTTTAATGAGCATTTAAGTGAAACTTCCTACCGAATACCGTTGTTGTTTAAATCATTGTGTTAAATTGATGTTAAAGCTTTGAAAGATAATGACACAAACTATAAACACAGGTTCTCTTTCTTACCGGTTTGCCACCAGGTGTCCACTACAGGACAGCGTCCTTCTCCGACCACCCTGTTGTACCACTCCCACGCCTCCGTGTTGATTGGCTCTCCCACTGCAGACAGAACCAAACAGCTTCCATCACATTATGTGACTCTAAGCTACCGGGGATTTATTTTAACAGGGTCATTTAACCTTTTTGCCATTTTGTACCCTTGGGTGCATAGGGTCGTTTCGACTAGATTGGGTATAAATGACTAGTTCCATACCAACGATGCATCCTTTTGTACCCATCAGAAAGGAAATTTTACATCTGCTTTTTCAATTTAATTAAAAAAAATATTTTTAAATATACTAATTTTTGTCTTTTGTAAGGAAAGGCAGTTATGTTAGATTTAAGTGAAACAATGAGCTTCATTTTTTTACACTATCTCTTTCAGCTACGCACTAGCTGATGAATCCAAAGTGTGGCGACATTAACTCTGTTATACCTAAATGTTTATTCATCACAAGTCATCAGAAATGCACGTACATTATCACATCGCGCATGTTATCCTGGTATCGTGCCGCCCCAGCAGGGAGCCATTTTAGTCTCATGAGTATCTGTAGATTTTTTATTTCCACAGTAGATAAAACATCTGTAACAACATCATCTGAACATGATTTTGCTCAGACGGACACAATGAAGGAGCTCTGCGTCCACTCGGGGGCCCATAATAATCGGTTCAAAGGTTTTTAATAATCGGACTCAGTGTGCCATTCAAAACTGGCAACTGATTAACAGCTAGTGTGATTAAAAAGGGGAAACATCCAAAGCAAGGCCAAAAGGCTTTTATATGCAATCAACAGGGCCCCATTGTTATTCCAAGTTACTAATAATATCAAGACGATTGTGTAGCCGATGCTAGAAACTGGTAAGCAGCAGCAGAAATGTGTTTTTTTTAATAAGATGAATAACTTTGATACCCAGCGGCACTTGAAATAGTTTCGGGCTTACCGTCACGCATTCTTACCCAGTGCAGCTTTGGCTGCAAAATATTGTTCAAGATTTGACACGAAATGCAGAAAACTGGGGCAAAGTTGAAAGTTTTACCAATTTCAGGCTCCATATCTTTTTCAGCTGTTTTTGCAGTTAAATTAGCTGGAACTGACTTAAAATGCTCGAGCTGCTTGTCTACCAACCCGAGCTTGCAGCCTGTGTTTGTTTTTTCAGGGCAATTAGCAGCTGGCTGCTCAGGAACGAAACACAACAGTGGGTGGTTCCTATAGCCCCGTTTACACTACCCTTGTTAAACCGATCCAGGCCGAGACCAGTCCGAGCTTGAACCAGTTAACCAGGCCGAGCTTCGTTTCTGACGACCGTTTACACACAACGCTATCTCGGTTCCTTGGTTGCTCCTCGCCTCCTAGTGGCGATCTGCGGTACTACCGCTCTCTGGGATTGAAGGCGAGACCGAGCAAATCAAAACGGCGGCGCCCGTAACATTCAGGAAGTTAAGCTTGGACAGACTCGGCTTTTGGGACGTGGATAAGACACACGATTGTCTAATAAGGATTTACAGACGCAGGAAACAACGACAGACGCTGAGGTTTATCACGCTGCTAAGCAGAATCATCTCTGGAAACCATGTGGCATGGTGAGGAAGCTAGTATTATTATGAATGTCTGAAATTTGTCTGAATGGAGTGTGAATCGGGACGTGCAGCCAGACACGCCGGAAAAACCGCGGACAGTCAGCTGACTGTAAGGGGGTGACGCGGTCTGCTCATGCGCTCTTTATCAGATAACCGGGCCAGAAAAAAAACCAGGCCGAGACCTACTCAGGAACTGGTCGGTTACCGAGCTCGGACTGGTCTCGGCTCGGTTAAAAAAGTGTAGTGTAAACGGGCCTTATGGTACCTTCGGTATTTTACTATGACATTGTTTAAGATATTTAAATTATTCAATAAATGGTTATTCTTACTTGAATGCAAAAAAACCCCAAAAAACAGGTTTACATTTCTGAATCAATGTAGAATCTAACAAATTAAACACGTTTACTTAAAGAGTAACTAAACTCCATATCAACTTTTTTTTGCAGATAAACTGTGTAAATAGGGCTTTAAGGATGTTATTTTTATGTTACTGTGCAAATTTTGTCATTTTTTGTGTAAACCTGTTTTATTTTGCAATATATAGCCTAAAACCTTCTCAGTGCTGCCCCCTATGGGTTGAAACCTGGCTACTGCCGTTGAAATTTCCTATTGGTTAAAACGGTACGTCTCCGTAGCTTGGAACATGTCTACGTCACAGCCCCGCGTTCGGTAACAATGGTGCGTTCGATTTACCTCATAGCTTGTAAGTCAGACTGCCGCAAACTTTGAGGAGATAGCGTTCCAGTTTTCTCCAGTTTTCTTGTGGACGCTCATATTCCCCATCATTCATGTATGGCCACTACGGCCACTTTTACAACCGTAACAATGACAAAAACTCTGTTCTATGCGGTATTTCGCTTACAAATTAAACCCACCACAAAACGATCTCACTCGGTGGTGAGTGAGGAGTTTGACCTATTGGTCAGCATAGCATTTTATTTTGGGACTTAAATTATTATTTTTGTCATATCAAATTCACCACCACTTGCCCTTATCCTGACAACATCCCCGCTTCACCCAATCCGTTACTCCCCACATTTGTCCGTGTCTCGCACTGCCCACTTTGGTGGCATTTTTCAAAATCTGACTGGTGCAGCGTTATGCTTTTACATGCCCCAATATCCTAGCGTGTGTGGTGTCCTTTGAGGACAAACGAGCACGCAGACTGTTGAATGCGACGTGTAGCCAGTCAGAAAGCTCAGTGAGGGAAACCCCGAGAAATAAACAAACGCTCACCTCCATAGTGCAGCAAACGTGTAACCTACTATAACCCGTCTACATTCTTTTAACCAACGGCTTTTCTTTTTGTTATGTTTTTTCTCTGTTAAAATTAGTCCACAAACTATCGTCATTATTCTTCCTCGCCGTTCGTGTTTATTTACCCTGAACTCACGTTTGATCTTTAGAGTTTTGGCAGGAATTCCCATCTCACATCTGAATGATCTTATTGGAAGTCTGTTTGTGTGTGGTGTGTTGAGCTTGCCGTCTGACACCAAACACTGCACGAGCAAACCTGTTTTATTTAAGATTTTTTTAATCGGCTGACTATGTTAAAATCTTGCCGCGTGAACCAGCCTTTACACTTTAAAGACAGGCAGATTTTTAAAAGTCAAAGCTCACTGAAGTTTTACAGAAACATGTTAACTCAGCACTACTAACATAAATAAAGGCTAGACAACAAAAAAAAAAAAAGGCTCTTCCCACTTCGGAGCAACATGTTACACATACCAGAGCCGAGAGTGGTGAGCGAGGAGCGGTCGTACTTCTTCACCCACTGGTCTCCGTACTTGATCAGGAGGCGGATCGCAGTGGGAGCGCCGTAGAACTGGTTGATCCTCAGCCTCTCCACCATGTCCCAGTATCTCCCTGTTTAAATGTTATAGCATGTAGATTATTCTACCAACAGGGTTCCTAAAGTTTTTTTTATTTCAAAATTACAAACTTTCTCAGCGTGTCTAGACTCTTTTTGGAGTTTTTATAACCTCCAAACATAAGTACAAAATATTAACCATGAAACACACTGAGGGCATTGCTTTCTGATTTTCTTAGTGTGAAATAGTGACATTTCCCTCAAGACTAACTTAGATCAGCTTTATTTGACTTGCCAATTAAGGAAACGAGTAACTTAAATTGAATGCAGATTCTTTAAAGCGCCTTTTGTGATATATAGGGGATGCACGATATATCGGCATTAACATCTATATTGGCCAATGTTATTAATTTTTTAACATATCAGTTTTGGTCTGATAAGTAAAACTGGGCCAATATTAACAGTATTGTTTATTTCCAGCTAGTCGCCCTTTGTGCCAGTGTTTCAGGAGGGGAAGGGATGTGATTGGTCATGCGTTTTTGTTTTTTTGGCCATGAGACAGTGGCAGTAATGCATTGCAGGCAGGATTGTGTTTTTTTTTTAAATGACGCACAGATGCAATGTCAGCAGTGTAGTTGTTTTTCACGGTGTCAAAAGAAGACATACAAAAAGCAGCATGTAAGTCTAGACCAGGGATCACCAACCTTTTTGTTATATGACGGGCTACCACTACTGACCTGTGAACTAGAAGAGTCAGAGTTCATCTTAACTTTATGTATAATAAACATATTTTTCATGCTTTTGGTATAGATATTGTTTTTTTAAATCTATATAAATGCAGGTGTGAATAAACAGGAAGAATAACGGAATAAAATAAAGTTTTAGATGCAGCTCACTGGTGGGTTGTGCTGTTTTTAGAACAGGCTCGTGGGCGCCACGTGGTTTTCGGGGTCTGCTTGGTGCCCGCGGGCACCATGTTGGTGACTCCTGGTCTAGACTATAACCCACATTCAAAAATTTAATCAGTATAGATTCAGTTGGTACAAAATTGAGCAAAATTTGATAATCCCAGAAACGTAAACGTGTGTGTACATCATTAAATATTGGTTATTGGACATAACAGCAATATTAATATTGGTATCTGCCTAAATGTTCATATCGGTGCATCCCTAGTGAAATAGGGCATTAGTTTAATGTCATATGTCCGGTTTAATAGATAATGAAGCGGGGTCTACATTCAGTCAGTAAGTCACAATCCAAAAGACTGATGGGTATAATGTTAAAATCCAGGTCTGATCAAAGATGAAGCACATGATTCCTAGTATTTTTTATTAAAAATATTTCATTTTCTAGCATTTTTTTTTTATTCTGGGCTCTAGAATATCAAGCATTAATCTTGTAACTGCTTTTCTAATCTGCAGGTCGTACAATAGTGAATTAATGCAATACGAAGAATGGCTTCTGGTTTTTATAGAGAGCTATTTCACTGCTTTTGCTGCATCTGGTCTAAATTAGATGGTTTATTTAAAAGGTCTAGAACCTCTGGACTTTTTAAATAAAAAGTGGAGTATATTAGATTAAACACAGGCTACATTTACATGGACAAAAGTAATCGGAATAAACAGCCGATCGGAATAAAAATGCATAATTTAAACGAGCCAATTGGAATATTATGATCGTCTTAAACTCAATCGGAATGAAATTGTAATCCGAATGAGAGGGTTGGTTTACGCTGATTGATAATCCGACCAACGTGCATGTAAACGCTTGTCAGGCTCAAGTTATTCTGAATGTGACAAATGTAAACGTGACGTATTTCCGTGTTGGTGAGTGGCGGAAATATGTCGGGAAGCAAAACTCCCAATATGTTCGAAAAAATAAAAGAGCTCCAAATTGTTGCTTATTCAGTAACGTTTCAACCGTAATTAGAACCTTGTGCAAGTCCATCCAGGGCGTTCGGAAGACAACTCGTATAATACCGGTTTGTTTACTATTTTATGTTGTTTAGGAAAGACAGAAGTACTTCTTCTTCTGTGTTTTTTTTAAGGGTAATTTGATAACTGCGCATGTCAGAGGGGTTCTATTCTGATTAAAGCCAGGGGCATATACACGCACATTATGATCGGATCAATTGATTGTGTGCCCATATAAACGGTACAATCCGATTATTTAATCCGAATACATTTTAATCAGATCGTGAAATTTTGTGCATGTAAACATAGCTACAGACGGTTTAAAGCCCAGTTTGTGAACTTTGGTACCTTTATTTTGTTTTCTTGGGATCTTAGAATCAGTTTAATAACACAGGTAGAGTTCAACCTGAATTTAAAGTTGTCTAGAGACCAAACAGGTGGTAAAATGGCAATTTTGATTTATGTGTGAATGGGTGTTTACGTAAGTCAAAACCAAACACTGATGGGTAACATTTTCAAGTTGAGGCACGAGTGAGCTAATTAAAGTTAAAGCATGTCAAAAATAATAAATCAGAGTGAAAACATCTGTTTCTATAAAGTAGAATTTGACTTTTGTTCCTTAAAATCTGAAAGAAGAAAGGGGAAAAAAGCAATTGCTTTCCACACTAAATGTTCTTTTTTCCACAGCTAGCCTTAGCTAACTTTTAAAGGCTGTGTAGGAAATCTGTACCAAGCAGTGAGCAAATTTAAAACATCATTTCAACGTTTAAAACCTGGGTCAGGGTACACTGGAGTGCTCTCGAACAGGACGGTGGTCCCTCCGTTGGCCAGGGGCCCATACACCGTGTAACTGTGTCCTGTTATCCAGCCTATATCTGCCACACAGCCGAACACATCCCCATCGTGGTAGCTGAAGACGTACTGGACATGAGACGGAGGGCGGACGGTGGAAGAGACGTGTTAGGAGTCAGGTCGTTAGAGAGCGATCGGCGGTGTCGGTGGGATTGCTGCTCACCCTGTGTGTGAGCGCGGCGTACAGCAGGTATCCAGCCTGTGTGTGGACCAGGCCTTTGGGCTTCCCCGTGCTGCCTGATGTGTACAGCATGAACAAGACGTCCTCGCTGTCCATGGGCTCTGGCTCACACACCACATCCTCCTTCAGCATCTCCTGAGCAGAACGGTGAGGTAAAGGCGGTCATAACATGGACTGGAACGTGAATTTATCACCTGAATAACAAACAAGTGGCTGGTTTTATCAAGTCGAAGGGTTTTCCTGAACAGACGGGAGTTTGTTCAGCTGTTCATTTTCCTCACTGAATTCACTTGAAGTATTAAAACCGGCTAAAAGCCCTTTTGTTTCTGACACATAACACCTTACTTTATGAAAACTGCATCCTGAAAACACAGACAGGACCGGCCTCTCGCTTCTCTGACCTCCTCCAAGGCGAAGTCCCTGTCTGTCATCTCCACCCGATTTTCCGTTCTCATGGCCACAAACACTTGCTGAACGGTGGGACAGCCCTGCACGGCAGCGTCCACCGTCTTCTTCAGCTCCGTGATCTTCCCGCCCCGGACGCCCTGGTTCACCGTGATGACAGTGCTGGACTGAGCTGCAGACAACATGGGGGACGGGAAGTAAAGGAACTGCTGCAGACAAGGATTTATAGGTGCGTCAGCAATCCAGGTAGAAAAGAAATGAGTAGATTAAATAGGTCAAATCGAAGATGTTTGCATACTACCATAAATGTTCAAAAACCGATTATTAGTTTTGGAGTTTGAGCTATTTTTGTTCACCACTGTTGGCTCCGTGAGATCATCAGTAAATCTAAATATATTCAAAGATACAATCAAATGTAATTTCTATGTACTGTTCAGGGATACAATTGCATTACTTGCACTGTAACCAGTGTAAGGAAGTAGCCTATTTGATAATGTGTACATCTTTATTTCAGTTTGAGAGCAGTATTTGTGTTTGTGAGGCTCTAACTGCATACAGTGACGGGATTATTGTTAAAAATACTTTAAGAAATGTTTAAATACTTCATATTGTCAATTTATCCTTATTGCAACAAACCTTGCAAAATATCGTGACATAATGTCTCACAGACTTTATCTGAATACCAGCCCATTATTTGTAAATGAACTAATAAAAAAAAACCTTTCTTCATTCCACTTTATATATGTTGATTCAGTATACAGAAAAAACATCCACAAAAAAAGACTAAATGTGAAAAAGCTCAAGGGGTGTGAAGGAACTGCTTAAATGATAAAATTGTTCACATCTTTGGATACAGAAATATATATATATATATATATATATATATATATATATATATATATATATATATATAACTGAATAATCACTATCTAAAAACTGGCACCAAGTGATGAGCCTTGCCTCTGCAAACTAAACCAAAGGCCCTTCAGCTTTCTATACGCAGACACGCTGTATCAGATCCGTGGATTTACCCTGGCTTTCTCTCATTTTCAACACATTGAAAGCTGTTAAGAATGTTTTGTTCAAAAAGTTATTCACAACCCTTCATCGAACCGCCGTATGCAGGAAGAGGGAGATCTCTGAATCAAACCCTTAAAAACACGCCGCCGAATCAGCGCAGCATGAATATCCAATATCCAACCTATAAAGTAATTTAACTGCGGTCAAAGTCTGCAGTTTTGCACTATTAAAGTCTTTATTGTTGTTTCCACCATGGCAGAGAAAAAAAACATCCTCATAAATCTCTAAATTATACTCTGTGAGGCAAACTTTGGAGGTGATCATAGTCTCGTCTCCCCTCTCTGCTTCTTTCTCTCTCTCTCTCTCTCTCTTTCTCTCACACACACACACACACAACTTTGTTTTAAATACTTACTGAGGGCCGTGTCTTGACTTCCATTCATTTTCAACCCTTTCTATGGCCTGACCCTGACCCTAACCTAAACCTAATTGACATCTTAGTCCTGAACCGAACCCCTAGCCCAGAAGAAAAGTGAGCCAGGAAAAGGTCCTTACTTTACTAGTAAAATGGGCAAAAGAAATTTCTCTCTCAAAAAGTACAAGAACACACACACGTGCAGGCAGAGAGAAGCTGAGCCTTATTTTCTTATTAGTTCTGGCTGATGTTCCAGATATGTTTCCCAGTGGTTTATTTCATACTCACAAAATATTCAAGACAATCTTACATATACAAATATACAAATATTGTTTCTATCTTTTGGTTTATTTATATATTTAATTATAATGATTTATTTACTTTTTTAATCTTTACCATTCCCCGCAGATTTCATTAAATGTGTTAATCTTGCAAACAAGACGTGAAAAACAAGACATGAAAAACAACCCGCTCCGATTAAAGCCGAGCGGGGCCGAGCAGAGCAGGGCAAACTCGAGTACGGTCGGTAGAAAATGAGCTTAAGCTTTAGCACATTTCATACAACCATTTAAAACCTGGCCTGACATCCCTTCTCCTCACCTCGGTGAGATCTGCGGCACAACCGAGGCGACTTAACGGGGTTGGAGATGACCCCCTGTTGTTACGCCTCTTAGACAAGTTGGCAAGTAGGTGAGAAGTGGGGGCCGCTCTATTATCAGCTGCTGCGCTTCTTTCTCTCTCCTGGTTCCGCGGCGTCTGCTTCATTCACGCGAGCACGCACATCACAGGACTATGCCAGCTTGATTGAATGACCAGAGGAGGCTTTAAGGGGCCCATCTCTGCAGCCATGCTGCAAGAGCCTTTGTTAGACTCTCCTTTCATATCCTGTCCTCACACTGAAGATTGCTCTGAAGACTTCAATCTTTCAGCTGGGCTTTTATATCAAATTCTGCAGTTCTTCACATTTTCTATGAGAATAACTTACTCTGAGCTCGACTTTGCAAAGACAAGTATGTTTTTTTGTTTATCTGGAAATACCTTTTACTGCAGGCCCTTGTCACAGTAGCAGAGAGATATATTCCTGCATTCATTTCTGACCTGGATGCAGACAAGTTATGATCTACAGACTGCTTTAAACTGTAGGGAGCAGAGAGAAGCTTGTTCATGGCTCACCACCTAATAGGACCCCACATCATGGGTGTAGTAGGAGAGTTGAACAAAGAATAAACATATCCATTTTAAAATGTGTTAGATTTTCAAAAACGCAGCAGTAGAAACTGAATACTTAAACTATAGGGATTTTTACACTACAAAATACTCACAGACCCCAAAGTTTTCCACATTTTGTCATGATACAATCACAAACGTTGGTATTTTATTGGTATTTTATGCGACAGACAGGCACAAAGTACTGCGTACCTGTGAAGTAGAAGGGAAATTAAACGTAACTCTCAAAATGATTTTGGCCTTCCTGAGTACCAACATGTCTGGCAGAATACTACCACTGCACATCACCCTGACGTACCTTTCCTAAAGCCAAACATGGTGTTGTCAGCATCATGCTGTGGGGATGTGTTTCTTCAGCAGGAACAGAGAAGAAATCAGAGGCGACTGGAAGATGGATAGAGCTAAATACAGGGCAGTTGTAGAAGATATCTGTTAGGACTAGGGTGGAGGTTCACCTTCCAGCAACACAACCGCTCTGAAGACAGAGCCAGAGTTCAAAGTATATCTGAGTGATGGAATGGCCTAGTCAAAGTATAGACCCATAAATGTAGTTGATAATCTTAGGCAAGACTTGGAACTCATGTCCACTGATGCTCACCATCCAATCTGACTGAGCTTGATGTATTTTACAAAGAAGAGTGGGCAGAGAAATACAGTCTATGCTAACCAGGTATGTTTTTGTTCTTCTGTTGAAAAAAGAATCCCAACAAAAGACATAAAGTAAAATAGCTCAAGCTCCTTTATATTGTTATTTTAAATATATAAACCAACAACTATCAAGTTTGATATTTAACAAAGAAAAGGCCATAAGAGACATGTTTTGTTTATAGGTTCCTATTTATATGTGTATTTATATATGCAAAACTGTATTTTCATTTCATATGGTCCAATGTCCCTCTTCTAAAGCAGACAATAAAGGAGCCTCTACATGTAAAATTCAGAGAATATGACGAACAACCAGCTAGAAGTATTTAAGTCATCTGACTCCACTAACCCTACAAGCCATGAAAAATAAACATAACTCAAGTGAAAGTGAAAGTAAACAAACGGATCCAGTTCCTGGGCATCTGTTAAGTTGTTGAGACCATTTTGATGGGTTATTAAAAAGCTTACTGGTCCGTCAACGTTTTGATGACAGGCATTTGCCCTCCTTACTGTCTTTTATCTTAAAACTTTATAGCTCCGGCCTGTACTACACACTCTGCAAAATCAGGTTCATAAAGCATGACGGCGCAGGAAGCTCACACAAAACTCATTTGATGATAGAAAGCACCTGAGATCAGCTGCCAGTTTGTTGTGTAAATCTGGAAAACCGGCCACCTTCAGCGCGTCTCACCGTCTCGTATTCGCTCCGCCAGGGCGTCTGCGCTGAAGCCCGCAAACACCACATTGTGGGCAGCGCCGATCCGGGCACAGGCCAGCATGGACGCCACGGCCAGAGGGCAGGTGGGCATGTAGATGGTGACGCAGTCCCCCTTCTTTACGCCGTGACGCCTTAGCAGGTTCCCCACGCGGCAAGTCATCTCCAGCAGCTCCCTGCAACGACGAAGATGAGTTACACCGTAATAAGAGGAGGAAAAAGCTGGTGATCGTAGAGACTCCCAACATACTCACCTGTACGTGTACCTGACCTCTGACCCCTGCTCATCCCTCTCCCAGATCAGGGCCACCCTCTCTGGGCAAGTGTGCACATGGCGGTCCAGGCAGTTCACTGCATGCATGCACACATCAAAACATGCACAACGTAAACAAAGCTGCATTAACCACGTGGTGAGTTCAGGATGCATGCTGTTATCCGTATTTATATTATGATGCATTCACTGCCCTCTTATAAAAGTGCAATCTACAGGTGACGGGTGCAGTTATTTTCGCATTAAAGTGGCCATGACCTCACCGGAGACGTTCAGCTTTCCTCCCTCGAACCACTTGATCCTCCCTCGGCTCAGATCGCAGTCCTGCACAGCGTCGAAGGGTCGGATCCAGCTCAGCCTCTGGCGGGCCACGGCGGCCCAGAAGCTCTCGCCGTGGGAGACCGAGTAGTCGTACAGGGCGTCGCGGCCAGACACTCCCTCGAAGCCCGCAGACTCGGGCATGAAGGCCGCCGAGTTGCAGCTGCTTCTGGCGCGGCGCAGAAAGTGGAGAAACGATGCGGCGACGCCGCGGCTGAAGGAAGCCGCCACGTACTTCGCAGTGCATCTGTAAGGAAGCCACATGGTGTTACTGAAACTACTGCCAGCGACGCGTGTTGACCATATCCGCTAATAAGAGAGGCTGTTGGTGGTGAAGAAAGTTTGGAAACCCTGCGCTCGCTCGATGTTGTGGCGCTGGAAATCTTGGAAAGTCCTGAGAGGAAGGGCTTAAAGAGTGATGCGTTAAAGGGCGGTCACTAGAGAAAAAAGGAAACGGAGGGGGGGAACAACAATCTGCCGACACTTTTTTGTGCCTTTAAATAAAAATAGCAAACTGAGTGCAAACAGGGGTGAACGTGACGCCCCTTTCACGTGTTAAATCACTTCTGAAATTCAGACTAGTTACATTGTTTTTATGGATGATCATGGTTAACATCTGAGTACTAACCTGCATGTAAAGCCTGCAGAGGAGTGGCAGGAGGTCGAGGCAGGGCGGCAGTTCTGGACCTCTTCAGTGAATTAGGGGGTATAAATCACCAGCTTTATCACAGTACCATGTATCAATTTGTTTAGATGACAATACGATGCATGACGATATCAAGTCTGTTACGATTTTCGATCGATATGATGCGATGTCATCTGCCCACCTACTATTTACATTGATATCAACTTACAAAAAAACAAACAAAACAGGATTTGACCATTTTATTTCTAAGCTGTTAATAATAATAATAATAATAATAATAATAATAATAATAATAATAAGAAGAAGAAGAAGAAGAATATAAGAGCACCTGTTCACCACAGTCTTATGCCTGAATTTCAAAATAAAGGCATATCTTAAAAATGATCATATGGATGGAGAATTTCATTTTATATCGATGTATTTGGATTATTAATCATTTAATATGGCTCGATGTATTGTTACACTGCTAGTACCACTAAATTTAAGTGAGACTGAGGACTCTTTGCATTTGATTCTGTTACTCAGAGATGGTTTGGATTAGACAAAGCATATTGTTATACAATTAACTTACGTATGTAGAAAGTGCAGTTTTCATTTTGGGTGCACAGAATCAGGTGTTGCAACTGACAGCTGCAATAGTGTCTGGCAACATGTTGCAAATACAATATATTTCACTGTTGATAAATGATTATTGCAATACTATTTTTATTTAAAATATGTAATAATATTATTGCAGTGTTATCAGCTTTGATTAAAGGACTATTATATGTTTGCTTAGATGAGTAGGCCTTATATGCGGATGTCAACAATTCAAATTGATATAGAATACAGCAGGCTTTCAGCGACTTAGGAAGAATTAAACGATTTGTGAGCCAATTAACTTTTATTTTCTCAATTGTTGGTACGTGCATTCATTATTGTTATATTTGTTTTTTATATATTTGTATCCTCCTCAGCACATGCACACACAGTTGAACCCCCCCTCCCCCCATAGAACTAGACACATGCATGCACACACACATACATACACACGTAAATCTCCTGTCCCTGCTCTAACATGATGACTGTATTATATTTAAGAAAGGTCTAACAAAAAGTTGTTAAAATACTGTTACGTGGTCTGTTTAAGATTAAAGGTGACGGTTGCAACAATTGTTGCAACGCTTCCTGCCAGGTATGATAAAACCTCAGGCACATGCTAATCTAGGTGATCTTGATGTATGTGATCTAACCATATTAGGGAAAAATTACACTTGTTTGAGTTAAGGTTTGCGTTAAATAAAAACAGTGATAAAAACAAAGCTCGAGCAAAAAAAGAAAAAAAATTTCTTAGCCTAAAAACACTTTTTTTCACAATAAATCCTGGAGGAGCTCTGCTTGCTTTTTCTCTGCAAAAAGTAGGAACATTCAACTGAGCATTTCCAGTATGAGTGTCATTACTCTAGCTTGTTTCTGATTGGACAAATATGACATGTTGCAATCATCGCCTCTTGCAACTGTCCCCTGTCTCCCTACTCTGGAAATGGAGCCAAAACAAAATATTCTCAAAAAACACTTTCAAAGTGTTTATTGTATCCTCATCTCCCCTAAGAAAACACTTTCTTCAAAATCCGTGAGAATTTTCTCTCTTACAATTTCAGCTAAACATCCCAGGGTCTCAATTTTGGGTGCTTTTGCTGGTATATTTAGCATTTTCAAGGACCTCGTGGCAGTTGTCTTTTTTACCAAAGGCATTATGTTTGCTCATAAAATCTCAGGGATTATTTTTTTCTAGGTTTCTGTTTCATCATGTTGGGAGAAGTTTTGAGTGGCTGACAAAAGCAAAATTTCAGCCAGAGTTTTGACGTATTGATGATCTCCCATAACCTAGGTTTTTATGAACATATCCCATCATCAGTTCAGTTATATCTTTCCTGGTCATACTTAGGTTTCTCTCCAAGCTGCCATGCCAGTCACATGTGCATCTGACATGGCATGTACATTGAACCCAATGTCCCTGGAAGTGGCCTTCTTAAAACCTTGTTCTGACACAAATACACTAATTTTGCTTTCTCGAATATGGTGGAGAATATTGCTGCCCTGGCCACGCACCCACTGTAAAATCTTCTTTTTGCTCTTCTGTGAAGTGTTTAAATATATCAAAATCTTTAAAATTTGATATATTTAAATTATATAAAGATAATAGCCTAGTGACGTATTATCCGATAGTTTCCCTGAGGTTCTTAAGAAGGCACTATATGAAAAAATTTAATCGACTCAGATTTATACCCCCCCACCCCCGTTAAATGTTGACCCCTCTCCGATTAAACTCCAACCTCCCCCCTCTTTCTCTCTTAACTTTCCAGACAGATGGGACTCCACCCCAACCATATCTTTTCTGGTCAGAGTACATGTACAGAAGGTCTGTTTCAATATGTAAAGCTAATGAATAATAAAATAGCCATTTAAAACAAATTAATGTTAGTACATGTCTGACTGTTTTATTTAACGTAGGAGCATTTTTGCTAAGTAATTTTTCTGATTAGTCACTGAGGTAGACAGTAAAAATGCAATGCACCCTTTTAGCTGATGCAACCTTCTTCTTTTTTTTAGGAAAAGGTGTACATTTATTTTACCTTTACCAAAAAATAATAATAATTATGGGACAAAATCACCTATTAAGGGGTCTATCCTTTATACCTGACTTTTCATTCCTGCAACAGAGGCCAGTTAAAAAAAAAAAGAAATACATTGTGAATTACTGACCAACTAATTTTACTGTACCTGTCATTTAGGTAACCTGTTCGTCTTCAAACGTTCTCAGCAAGCTCTTGCAAAAATAGCTAACTTCTCCTGAGCATTAAGTGTTGAAGGAAAGAAACCTGCCTATAAATAGCAAAGTTTTCCTTTACCAAAATGAAAAAAAAAACTACAGGAGTAAACATGTTTCCTTCAGACCTTATCAAATGCCATTGAAGTAAACCAATAAGATATATTGTAGATATAAACTGCTAAGTGTAAAACACGATCCTAAACAAGCACTTTGCAAGATTTTCCTGCTTTCCTACTGTAACAAGGCGTTGCTTCGGCTCTTTTTTCCATCACTTGACCATTTGACTTTCCTTTCCCCTCTGCAAGGTCTGCAGCTGTAAAGTTAGAGCAAACTGCTTTTCTAACTATTGCTGTTTTCTCTCCTGCTTGGGATTCCACAGTAGTGACCGACAGTAGCGCAGGAGTTGGGGAGTTTGTCCTGCAATTGGCGGGTTACCGGTTCCGCAACATTGCAAAAGAAACTACTAATTCAATAAAAGCAAATACATAAACAATTATTGTTTGGCATCTTTTAAATAAATATATTAATCTTACTAAATTCAGATAATTTAACTTTTTTTGTTGATTTCACCCACACATGCAAGGTTTCCCAAAATGACTGTATTTCAAGCTATATTGGGGATAAAATACCATAGATTGTTCTTCGAAATATGCGCATTCTCAACAATGGATCATTTGAATGGATCTTTGGAATGAATGGATCCTCATGATTTGGTTCCTTTCAAAGAGCCATAATGTTAGTCCACTCACTATTTTACATGCCTTATGCAGGTCTGCACTGTATTTTATCACACGGCAGAATTCAAATGATTTCCTGCATTTTTATTGGTCAGGGGGAGAAGAACGGAGGGTCTCACTCTATCGCCCTGGGGAAAGAGTAAATACTTTCCAGAATAGAGCCTTCAGGGTCTGGCTTTGAGGTGGGATAATTGGGGTTGTCAAACAGTTCAATTTGGTGTACCACTGCTTCCATTTAATGCCAACGTAACTTCAATACATTATCTGTGCATTCATGTTGCACAGCACTTGTACAAAAGAAATGTGTGCAGTCATTCATAAAGAGTCTCATTGTTTGACAGAAGTTGAATGCTAAAACACGAGTGAAGTCCCTCTGAACTCAGGACTTATCCACATTACCACCGATTTTTAAAAGAAAATGCACATCTCGTCGACGTGTAAACTGTTTTTGGAGTGAAAAAGTGACAGAAGGGAAGATTTTTAGGACGTGATCAGAGAAGGTTTCATGACTGATGACCTCTCCAGGGTATACCCCGCCTTTCGTCCACTAACCGATAGTGAAAGGCAGTCGTCTCCTACCCTGAATCCGCCACAATCCAAAGGATAAGCCAGTGTGAAAAATGGAGGGTGGATAGATATGGATCAGATTTCAAAGGCCAGAAAAAGATTTGTTTTTGACAGTATTCCACTGTTTTTTAAGCAAATAAGTCATTTTAAGATGCAATTCTATACCGTCATATGGGTAACAATGATGAATCGCTATGAACAGTAAAATATTGTTTTGTCAACAAGAAGACCTTTCTAACCAGGATATGTTGAAGGGATTTGTGATCACTCATTACTCCCCAACGCTGGTTCTGCAGGCTGTAGATGATTACCTGTTGCTACATACCTGAGTTAAATAAATAGGTCATCAACAGGCTTCTGCTGAACCTGATGGCATGCTGAGGAAGTAATACAAACCTTGGAATGAGGTGGGCAGGAGCAGAGACATCTAGGATCATGGACCCTGAAGATAAGCTGCTGCACTACATCAGGTTTTTTTCTTAGTGTCTGAGCAAAAGGAAGGAGAGAATGTCTGAGTGGCATTCATGCCCTAGTTCAGTCATCTCTTTTTGGCAGCTTTCAGCTCCATTCTCGACACACTTGTGCTTGTATTTTTTCTTCTTCCATGCTTTTTACAGATTTCACAACTTTATAACTGGAAATTAGTGTAACTGTTCAAAGGTGGTATCCTGATGGTAACTGAAAATCAAAAGAGATACCCTTTAAAAAAGAAAACTTGTTTCAGTGTATCCACGGAGACTTGGCAAATCGGGATTTGTAGAAACAAAGATGCGCAGCAGGGCGGGGGCCTAGAGTGCATAGTCACATTTTTTTCACCTGCTTTTGCAGGAGTAGTCAAAGAACGATTTGTGGAAAAATATAAAAAACTTTATGTTCTTCGGTAGAATTTTTTTAGTCATGCACAGGTTTTTCATTCTTTGAAATTGGATGTGTCATTCATATTGACAAGAATGCCACCTACTGGACTTATCAGTGGTTTTGTTAGAATCTCTTAGCCAGGGTTGATGGAAATGTTTTTCACAAACAAAGAAAGGAACCTACGTTCTCCCTCCGCCTCCATAAAAGGTTTGTAATAATGGGAATCCTGCTGGCTGAGAATGTTTTCTCTTTTGACATTTTTTTTGCAGCCCTTTGTAGATACTTGATAAACCAGATCTCCAAAAGTAGACCCAAAACCCAATTACCTTAATATATAAAGAGGTCATTAGCATCATTTTCTGCCACTGCAGCCTCTACAACTTAAAGTGACACAATATCTTCCTTAGATTGATTTTCCTCACAGCTATCATTGAGCACACAAATTTCAATCAGCACAATAATTGATTTTAAATATAAGTAACTTTTATTTAAACTACAGTTACATGTATAAAGGGACAAACATGTCATGGAACCAATGGACACTTCAAATACCACACTTGGACTGTCTGAAAGCAAAGCTTTTAGCTCGAAATGTTCCCAGGATTCGGTGCCAACTATTGCCAGTGGTACCTTTAGCGGTAAAGAGCAAGGATGTGGAGGCCAGAAGGCAATAAGACTTCCAGGATTGGGTTCCACCAATCAGAATACGTTGCAGGTTCCTCTCTGTTGGTATTTCACCACATATCTGCTCCGTGCAGCCTTTTTTTCATTTGCTCTTCTCCTGCTGTGCGGTCCCCTCATGCTCGGCCTCCTCCATCTGCGTCGTGTGTCCGTTTGCTCTGTCTGAAACAGTCTCCAGCATCTTTGTGCTGTGCTCCAGTGCCTTTGCTCGCAGCGCAGCAATACTGCTCTCCCTCAGTTCCTCTTTAGAAAAGGACACACCAGTGTCTTTGTTCAGTTTCTCCCTCTTTTCCTCCACCATTTTGTCTCCTGTCATCTCTTGCGCAGGCGGCAGCGGCGGCGTTGGTGGCGTGTTGCTCATGGTTTTTCCTTGGGAGGGGTGTGAAGGATCAACAGACTTCTTATGCATACCTGAAGGACAAAGAGATAGAAATTGTCTTTAAATCTAAGCTGGGAAAGGGTGTTGGGATCTAAAAAGGAAGGTGAAAATGAATAAAGACGGAGAGAAAAGAAGGTTCTTATTCAATTAGTGTTTTCTAATTGATTTAATCTAATCAATTGACATGAGGTGACATGAGGACTAATCTGGCTTGATGAAGAGGGATTACCACTGTATCGACTGCAGGGTGAGACTCTCAGTGCATGTCAGAATACGGCTCTGTTTCAGCTCTTAATTACAAACCTGAAGCCTGAGATATGGACTCTTTTCATCATGCATTAACATTATGTGATGGTATTTTACATGACAGAAATGTGTTGGCAAATGTCTTTTTTTTTTTTTGTTCTAGCACAAAAAAAATGCCTCTGACTGAGTTTGACTGTCTTTGCTGCTATTATTACAAGGCATTAAGATACTGATGTTGAAATTGAAGGGACATAAATGGCAAAATAGGTCAATAAAAAGCTTTAAAAAGTTTGTATTTCCTGTATTCGAATATATCAGATACAAGATTAGAAATTCCTTTATTGTCCCACAACGAGGGGAAATCTGTCCCACTTAGACAGAAGGAAACTCAATTTAAGCAACATACCTAGTAACCAGGGAGCATAAGAGTCCGAGATGCCGTCCTTTGCGGACTTGAGGATGGACTCGGGCAGGGGGATGGAGTGACGGACCATGGCGCCGTACAGGCCGTACTCTGCCATCACACTGCTGCGACCCCAACACTTCTCCCGCTTTCTCCACTTTGCTCTGCGGTTCTGAAACCACACCTGCAGAGGGTAAAATAACAGGCCTTAAACTTGATGTAAAAGTGGATTAGTCTGAACGTTTGGCACATAGAGATATCATGAAAACAACACCGCTTGGTTTAATTAAAAGGCTATAGTGCAGGAAAAGATTTTTACTTCTGCTTTTGCTCATTTGTCCCTCTTAAACGTTTCAGATCATTAAACCAATTTTAATGTTTCAAATTATGTTTTCATTTATTGAGAGAAAAATCTATCCAAACCAACCTGGCCTCATGTAAAAAGGTGGACTTCCTGGTGGGCTTTGGGTTATTTTCCTGCTGCGTAACACAAGCGTCATTGAGCTTAGGGTCACAAACGGACGGGCGGACATAATGGCTGGTCATAATTAATAAAATCAATTTCTAGAAGCAGCGAACCAGCCCCAGATCATCACATCACCGCCACCATGTCTTACTATCAGTATGATGGCCTTTTTTTATGCTTTTACATTGTGTAACGGGACACAAATTGTTGAATAAAGGTCCCCTTTAGTCTCATCAGTCCACAGAATATGTCCTTGAAGGTGTTTTTAGGAAAATGTGAGCTTAGGCTTTGTTCTCCTTTTGGTCAGCAGTGATTTTTGCCAGAGAGCTCTCCCATTCAGTGTCATTTTGGTCCTGTCTCTTTCATATTTTTGGACCTTAAGTGAGTTCTGCAGGGGTTTAGAGGTTGTTCTGGGTTCTTTTGTGAACTTCTGAGGGAATCTTCAGTGTCCTCTTTAATTAATTTAGGTAAGCTGACGACTCAAGTGTGAGAGAGGAGGACTTTGTGTTGTCATGTGTTCTTGCGTGTTGGGCAGGATGTGTTGCTTTTTGGGATATTCAAAGCCCCTTCTTATTTTAAGACAGCTTCTATTTAAGTTGTTTATTGAATCTACAGGTCAAGCAGGAATCATTCCTTCGTGTGTCTAGTAAAACTGAACCAAAGAAATCTGATTAAATTATTAATGATCCAATGACATCGATGCAAAACATCAATCCATATTGTCATTTTTTAGATACACCTTTATTTTGGAATTTACTAGGCATAAGACTATAGTGAAAAGGAGGTCTATTATTTATTTTTATTTTATATAATTAGAAGAATGCTGTTTTGTGATTTAAATACCTGATACCTTTTAGAGCTTACAAATAAAATGGTAAAATCACGCAAAGACACACACACGCACATCTATTTATTCTATCTATATCTATCTAACTAACTATATATATATATATATATATATATATATATATATATATATATATATATATAGTGTGTGTGTGCGTACGTTGATATCAATGTAAATAACATGTTAGATGCGCAGATGAAATCGTATCATGTTTATTGCATACTTGTGAATTTAATTTAATGAAAATCAGATTGTGACAGAATTTGTGATATCGGCAAACATTGTATCGCCATACAAAACTAATCGATATTACATTGTATAGTGATTAAGCTGGTTATTTAAAGCCCTAGTAAATAACTTTAGACTATATATTTGTTTTAAGAAGAGAACCTGACAAAATTCCTGTTAGCTGTTTGATTGTTACAAAGTCTGAAGAAGTAAACACAACCTTTCCTACCAAGGAGCACAGCAGGTGCAGGAATTTAGAAAAGTCGCATTTTAAAACTGCTCTGGGCCACTGCTTTAAAGGTCGCTGAGAGACTTATGGGGTTGTTTACGTGGCAACTGGTCAGACAGACAGAATTTCTGCAGAAAGCAACCCAGCCGCTTTAATTCTTTAATATCCACTAAGATGATAGGTTGACCCGCAAAAAGGTCTCCATGTGCTGTGTTAACAGCAAAAATAGTAAAACATTCTTGCAAGTGACACAGCAGTTTCCTTTTGGTCTGTTTCTGTTTAAAGATTGAACCAGTTTGCAGACGCTGTGAATGCTGCAGTGTCTGAAGGAGAACGGCTTAACACAAACTTTTTGCTATAGAAAATAAAGCAGCAGCAAATAAAAATGTGATATTTCATCATTTAAGTGGAGATTATCACAAAAATCTAAAGTGATCATTTCCAAAGGTGGAAAAATTATTTAATATCTTGTTTATGCGGAAACTTATCATCCGAAGGGTTATTGCACTGAGCGTGTTTGGTTTAGTTTAAATGATACATTTTATTGAAAGACCAAAGTAAAAGGAAATAAAACCTAAAACAGAACAAAGTTAAATTCATATTTAAAACCAGATTGTGTATGGCTTCACGTAAAGGTCACCTTTTGTGTTCACGACAGTGAGATTTGACTCTCACAGTCGACCTAATTCAGCTGTTCTGCTCGTAAATGTTTCGCAATTGAAATATTTCAAATGCAACAAATTGCTGTGGCCTGTGTTAAAATTGGGTAGGAGGGTAAGAAAGAGTGTTTTCACATTTTTTTCATCTGGAAAACTGATTTGATCCCACAGCCGTGACGACACAGTTAAGTTGGACGCTTTGAGTAAAAACCAATAGGCAATTAGTCTTTTTTTAATGCCATTCAGTTGGAAGCATCTTTGATTCATTTTAAAAGCCCTGTCTTATTTCCCATTGATAAATACACTTATATTAAGATTTAATTCCTTTTTTCATAAAATGTGTTTTCAGACATGGTCTTTGTACCAAAAAAGCAGACATTAATAAACCACGTGTTTGTGTTAGATGAATAGGAGCTGTTAAACGAACAATAAGAAGGGAGGCAAAATACAGCATGAGGGTTGCCCAAGGCCCTAAGGTGATTTAACACGCCTCTGACGCTTTTCCATTGGCTCTATGTTAAACATTCAAGGCCTTCCTTAATTTTGCCGACAGGAAGCATCATTTTAGTGGAACAGCCTTTAAAAAAGATTTGCTTGCATCCAAAGTAGACTCTGTAATGTAAAACCTGAATGAAAGCGGTATCAGTTCTTTCAGAGCGAGTGGCTCTGACTCCTCAAGAGGTTAAATTGATTTCCACCACCTTGTAATAGACTTGTGAATATGGATGAGAGGCGGAAAAAAAAGGTACCTGGATGTGTCGGAGCGTGTGTGTGTTGGTTGTGGAGTGATAGGCAGGTATAATATTCATCTCAAAGTGATGGGCCCCAGATGAGCAATCGACCCTTTTTTTTTCAGAGTGAGTGCTCTCGACAGCTTGTGCGTTTTCTACTTCCAGTGAGAGGTGAGGAAGGGGCAGGGAGGCTGATTGGAAAATAAGTTAATTTCCAGACCTGGTCGATGGGAGACAGCAGCGTCAAATTTCATGGGAAATTAAAACGCTTTGAGCAGCCGGGTGCAGCCCTCTGTTCAGCCGCTGACCTCTGCTAATTAATTTCTTTATAGTTATGCTTTCATTTCAGGACTGCAACCGGTCTCTGCCTGGAAAAGAAGGGATCACTTTTTCTCCATCAACTAATTAAAGTGTGAGGGGGAGGTGGCAGCAGAGAAAATCTCCTTTTGACTGCTTCTCGTAGGCCCTGTCATCACTAAATTCATGTACAGCAGGCTTTAATCTTTATTTTTTATTAGATACATTTCCCACAGCAGTAAATCATTCATAAATAAAAATATTTTCACCTGTATTCTGTCCTCTGGCAGCTCAGTTTTCATGGACAACATCTCTCTGGCGTAAACATCTGGATAGTGAGCTTCATTAAAGGCTTTCTCCAACTCCTCCAGCTGATAGGATGTGAAAATAGTTCTGCAGACAACAAGAGAGAGGAAAATAAAAATTCAAACATTTTATTTGTTGGTTTATTATAATTTAAAATGTAGCATATTTTAATAGGCTATTTGAAAAAAAGAAAATTCTGTTCTCTTGGCCAACAAATTCTTTGTTAAGTATATGTCATTTGTAACAACCATTTAGTTTCAATTATGACTCGATCATTAATGTGATCCTTATTTAGCTGTTTTAAAGGGGAGAGGACATACAATTTCATTGTATTTGTTCCCAAGAGCTGCTTTGTCCAAAAGGTTATCCCATGCATTCCAATTTAAAATAAATACAATCAAATAAAACCAGTTAGAATTAAACTTTGTTAAATTATATAATGATGAACTGCTTTAAACTATACCACACAGCACCAGAGTGCTGTATCAGAAAATAGAAAAAATGTAAAGCAAATAAATAAATAAATAATAATAATAATAATAATAATAATAATAATTATTATTATTATTATTATTATTATTATTATTGTTATTATTATTATTATTATTATTATTATTATTAATATAAGGTTTCTACCTGTGTCTTCTTTTCTTTCTCTTCTTGTTCTGACTCATCGATGAGGTGGAGAATTTCGGATCACCGGAGGAGCTCAAATCATCTGAATCTGTGAGCAAACATCATCATATTATTCTAGGCGCAAATTCAAAGTATATTCGTCCTTTTTAAAACATTATTAGCAAAAAAATATTAATAATACATGTAACTGAATAATGCATGCTGAAAACGGCATCGCGTTGTGCATTTCCAAATTTGCGCACAGGTTCGTTCCAAAATGAAAGTGTTTAAATCGAATAATTGTAGAAAAGGAAACATAGACACGTTTGTCTTTGAATTTTAATCATTTCCATTTGAAGTAAAACATATCTTTTTAAAATATGTTAAATATTTAATGACCTAAATGCCTTTTTGTCCTTTCTCCTACTGCGTCTGTAAAATGCCAGAAATTTAAGCAACATTTTTATCTGGACTGACTACCACAGCAGTCTCAGACACCCACCGGAGCTGGCACCGGAATGCTGCGCCTCCATCTGGGGGTCCAACTGCGGCGCCCTGTGCAGCGGCTGCAGGTGCACACTCTGCGCCTCTGACAGCACCTCCAGGAAAGACGGTTGACTGTAAAACGTGTGCAGACCCTCCGGTCCCAGTAAACTCATGCCGACTCCGAGCCCTGAGTGTCCGAGGGCCGACCTGGCGGCCAGGACGTGCGCTCTGTGCGGCAGGGTCTCCAGCGGTCGTCTTGGGGTGGCCGCCGGAGGCTCCTTGTTGAGGCCGAGCAGCTCCTGGATGCCAAAGCCGGTGCGCCGCTGCACGGTTGGGGCCATCTTCCAGACCGGAGGTTGAAGCTTGGAGCCCCCCAGGTTTAGGATGTTCTGTGACGCTGTCTTCTGTTTATTCTCTGTGTCTGAAAGCGCAACTCCTTCCTTCCCCGTCATGATGCTGGCCTTCTTCCTTCCACGAAATATTCCTGATCCCTGGTGCACGCAAAAATGTGATGATTTTTATCTGCGCGCTCATCTGCGCTGCGCCTTTTATCCAACAGGCAACAGGCGGCAGCCAATCACAAGAGAGGAGAGAAAGCACGCGCTGAAGTTTCTGTCACATACGTAAAGCTTTATGGGGCGACTCACTAATACTGACCAAATGGATACAAAATTTAAGTAAGAAAATGTTATGTCAATGGAATAGATTCAAAAACTGAAAAACACACATAAAGGACATTCCGTAGAAATAAAAAAATTATTACAATGCACAAATCAGCGCCGAATGGAAGTATCCATAACCTGCCCTGTGTTACATGTTTCAATTTGTATTAATAATTTTATTTTCTTAATGCCATTTTTTCTCTAAAATCTCCCTAAAATTACATTCTTCATTGCATTTAAATACATTAAAACAATAATTAAAATGAATATTATTATTGTTTTGGTATGTTGCTCTAAAATAATTAAAATTGAAATCCCCGTATTGCCGATATTTCAAACCACATGACTTAAAACCAAAGGAATTAGTAAAAATCTGTAAAAAGAGAAAATCTGCATAGAGCAGCAACAAATAAAAGTCTACAAATGCCAACATTCTCTATTTCTCTCTAAAGCTGCGAATTTGGGATTTGTAATGATTAAAAAATAAGAATAACGGAAAAAAACATAAATCACACCAGTTAATACATCGTATAATGGGCTACTTCAGTTTAATGAAGCAAATTTAAACTGATTGCCGGGCCCAGCTTACTTCCCAACGTCCCTTTGTGATTTGCATATTCTAATTAGGTTTGCGAACTAAACGTTTTGTCTTTGCGCGCACAATCTGCGCATCTGTTGACAGGCTTCTAAGCTTCTTCTTTTTTAATTATTGTTAGTATTCGACGGGTCACATAATAAAGACGTCCCAGTTCGGGGTATTTAGGACACATGGAGGGTGGCAATTAAATATGAGACCAACAGAGAAAGCAAACGCCAACAGATTTAGCCTCCGCCCCCTTCACGCCCTCTGGGCACAGTGATTTTACCTTTGGGTACAAAGGCAGGTCAGTATTAAATAAAATAACACATGTACTGGTGCATATTAACACTGGTTAGTTGAGTGAGTTAATCCGATTTGTGAAAGTGAGAGAAAACGAAAGAGACGTTCAGGGTGTCAGAAGAAATCCTCAGTCGGTTATTGTAGAATAAACCAGAACCGCTTGATCGTGCAAAGCGAAAAAATACTCTCGTTCCTTCACTCTTTTTCTTTAAGCCTAATCTTATCTAATCAGCTATTATTCAATTAATGCGGGAATTTCCGTCGTTTGGAGATAATTTGCGGCACGCTTTCGGACATCTGGACAGACAATTGCGCACAGGAGAGTTTTATGGAGATGAGGAGACGCGCTGGTAGGAAGCGGCATCAATGGGACATGTGTGGCGACGAATAAATAAATAATTGGGAGGCTCCCACGGGAGGGTGTGGTACCCGTCAGGGCTGCCTCGAGTTGAATAAAAACCGCAGCAGATTCACACACGATCAGGAGATTTGACTTGAACCCCAAAGAGTCGATTGCTAATGTTTTTTTTCTCTTTCGTGCCAGGTTTTCTAAGCGCAACCAGAGAAAGAAGCGAATTAATAAAAGAAATGTCAAAACGTGACGTTGTGTAATGAAAAAAAGTTTTATATTGAAAATAAAAAAATGAAGAAGAAAATCTCAGATATGATGAATGCAAAAGACAAGGAGCGCTAAAATGCCTCCCAGCTCTGTGACAGATTGAAGAGTTCCATCGACATGCAACACCAGCATCAGGTTTATTGTGATATCATCTGCAGACTTACATCAGTTTTAACACCAGACCGTGGCGCAGGGCCGGTCCGACGTATAACCTTGTGCTTGCTTGGGACCCTCTGCAGATCTGCCCCCCCCCCCCCCCCCCCAAAAGAAAACATAGGCCTGGGCGATATAAGGAATATAGTCAGCAGTTTGTGTTGTCCTTGTACTGAAATGTGCTATACAAATAAATTTGCCTTGCCTCAGGGTTACATGGCCGCTGTCTTAAACTACCATATCGTGACCAGTGTTGGAGGTAACGCGTTATAAGTAACGCGTTAGAGTACTCTTATTAGTTTTTTTCAGTAACGAGTAATCTAACGCGTTAGTTTTGCGAATTCAGTAATCAGTAACTCCGTTATTTTCCAAAATAAGCACTCGTTACTCCGTTACTTTAAGAATTTCCCTCAATAAGGAAAGTGAAGTCCCTGCTTTTCTGCATTTAGTCAGATGCGGCTGCTTGCGTCTGTACCCTGCTCCTTGCCTCTGTGTGTGTGTGTGTGCGCGCGCACCTGTGTGTGTAAGCTACTTGTCTTTGTACTCCGGCAAGATGGGCGAGAAGACAGCGTTTGATTCTTGGAGGTAAGCACGTTATTTTGAGTTAAACAGCGAAAAGGACAAGAACATGGGTCCGGCAACACCGATGCGTCGGCGCATGAGTCGAGCTCGTAGAGCAAAACCTGTGTCGACGCGCGTATGCGCTACGTGACCGATACAGGAACTGTTTCGAACTGACTGACGCGCCGAACTGTTTATGTTTCTTCTGAACTGCGCGCGTGTGCATTCGCGCACAGCATCTGGATTCATCGCGCACAGCAAAGCTATGCTGCACAGTCGTTTCAGAAAAAACGGCTGATCTACACTGAGTAGAAAGCTGCAACTCTGAGCAGCTCTTCCTCCCTTTGTCATTATCAGCCAGGCCCGTATTAAGACAATGTGGTGCCCATGGGCACTATACCTCAAAGCCACCCCCCCCTCCCCCCCTTACCCGTGCTGTCCTCCGGTCAAA
This sequence comes from Fundulus diaphanus, assembly GCA_037039145.1. NCBI lineage: Eukaryota > Metazoa > Chordata > Actinopteri > Cyprinodontiformes > Fundulidae > Fundulus > Fundulus diaphanus. The sequence continues at coordinate 27,898,427 of CM073142.1, read as the reverse complement.
AACATCAGACATAATCAAGGGGATTTCTTTACTATTTACTAACTTACACAACTACATGTAGGCATATGAGCAGTGAGCAATATTCAAATATCTCATTTTAAAATGTTGAAAACAAAAAAATCTTGATTTATTTATCATTTATTATTATTGTGACATCAGTGTTCACAAAACGAATAATGCATGGTCTTTCAACAATTTCAAGTAAATAATATAACAATTTATGAAAAATATATTTTTAAAGCATGTGTCATGTGGTGCCCCCCCCATGGTTGGTGCCCCTGGGCACTGGCCCACTGGCCCTTATGGATAATCCGGCCCTGTTCTCAGCATGTCCGATTTCAGAACAGATGATATTAGTCAGGTAACTAAACACAGCGCCCGACCGACCTTTGAACGTGAGCATGAAAAAAATCCCGATCACTGGAACGCAAATAACGTGATTCACCATGGCAATGACAGGAAATAAGTTTGGAATTGCGCATGTCCTGCGAGTAGAATTAGAAATATTTAAAGAAGGCATATGGACAATATTAAACCATAAGAAACAATGCCGTTGCTGCTGAAAACCGCAAGAGAAATTTTTTGAAAAAGTCAATGCATGCGTGATATGAAAGTTATGTGATGGAGAATTAAAGCTGCTTTCACCACACTTCACTGTTCAACACAAAAGGGGGAGTATGTGTGTGTGGGGGGGGGGGGAGGTGCATTGAATGGACATGTCAGCAAAACATTTGTAAAAAAATAAATAAAAAAGCCAGAAACGAAAAAGTAACGCAACAGTTACTTTTACTAGTAACTAGTTACTTTTATAGTGGAGTAACTCAGTTAGTAACTCAGTTACTTTTTGGGAGAAGTAACTAGTAACTATAACTAATTACTTTTTCAAAGTAACTTGCCCAACACTGATCGTGACCATAGTTTTCTTGATCCAGGTGAACCATGCATGATCTATGCAGATGATCTTCATAAATATGTGTGCATACATCGCTAAACAACTTTGCAAAAAATATCACAAGAGTGGTGTCACTCTGTATGCACACTTTATGAAATAGAAACAATGGCATTTGTTTTTAAACAAATGGTACATATTTTTTATACACACAGAGAAACGCCCTACCATAGAAATAAAGAATCTTCTATTTCTTTTAGATTTAAGAAGTAGTGTTTTTCTTGATGCTACTAATTATATGGGTTTAAGGTTGGATGTAATATTGATAAATACTGATGTTTAATGACACGCAAGCATGTCACTCTAATTATGATTATGTTTTATAATCATGTTTATCATAAACTTCTGCTCGTACATAATGTATGAACAGAACTATATAATTCGTGCATAATGTTAGTACATCATGTACGAACAGATTTTATGTCTCTGTTATATGATAGAATTTGATAAATTGAAATCAGTTCCATTTCAAAACGATTTCACTCACCAGGCTAAATTACATTTATGTAGGAATTTCAGCAGCATAAATTTCCTTGGTTGTTGGGTTTTGGGTTTTTATTGTGTATGTGTCTTCTTCGTTTTCCTGTTGTTTTATTATGTTCTAACAGGTGTTGTTCCCTAAAACAAAATGCACATCAGAGGTGTTTCCACCTACTGGTTTGTAACAAATCAGTAATGCAAAATTTTTTTTTTTAAACGGATGTGACCTAGAAATGCTTGCGTCTCTTCGTCGGTCCACACGTACCTGTTGTTGCTTACATACCTGTTTTCAAGTGTTATGGGAATATTCGAGAAGACGCCAACAACAGAAGCAGCTGATCAGTCATGTGAGGTCACAACTGATTAGCGCATTTACTGTTTTTCGAAAAAGTAAAAAACCACCTTAAGCGAGCGTAAAAACTCTTTTTGCGAAATTTAGTGAGTTAATTTGAATTTTGCCGTTTCGATCAACCCTTTCTAATGCTTCAATATTTGCATTAAAAAAACATGAATGGAAATGTTAATTAGTCTCACTTCCTCATTCTCCCTGTGCCCTAGCTGCTACACATTATCGCCTGATTAACTTACCTGTACTCTATGTCACTCTCCACCTGTCCTTCAGTAAATATGCTCATCAGTTGTCATTGTATGTTGCTGGTTTCTTCTGTTGCTGCCTCATACTCTGTTCCAGCATTTGCCTACCTGTGCTGTATGCCTTGTTCTTCCTGTGTTTCACCATCGGTAGGTTTTCCTATTTTTATTATATAGCTCTGACAGTTTATGTCAGAGCTATATATTACTCGGGTCCTTCGCTTACTGTCAACCATGACAACAAGCCTCTCCCCTAGAGAAGCTGTTCAATGAATATGGCTACTAATGAATAAAGTGAGTAAGTCAAACAAATTTTCTCATTTTTCCCTTTTATTGGTTGTACCAAGCAGCTAAAAGAGTTGATAACTACGCGTTGCACCATATCTGTCGCACAATGGGTAAATGGGGTGAAACTGGTAAAAATAATTATTTGAATTCAGCACAGGTGGCTTTATGATACAACAGCAGCTTGGACTGTTGTTAGTTTGGGAAACTAGCATAATAATTTGAGAAAAATCATTTTACCATGATTATGGGATCATTTAGCCAACATTATAAAAAATAGCAGGTCAGCTATAGTTGGTCAGAAGAACAGAATCTTTGCAGAAAGAGGTCAAAATCAAAGGGATAGGTCCCACTAAAACTGCTTCTTCGTCCCTTGTTAGTGGACACAATGCTAGCTCATCCCTAGAGTTTAGGAGGTTTTTTTTAAACCCTTTTTTTAATCCACTTCACTCTAACCCATGAAACCCGAGTGTTTCATGGGTTAGAGTGAAGTGGACCAAAGACATTGTTTCAAAAATGGTCGGTTTCTGGACTGAGAATCAGAGAAAAGGCTACCAGATTCAAAACAGAAAATAAAAAAAGACCATCAAAAGCTTTAAATAATTTTTTAAGAGCATTTTAAAAGAAAACAACAGTACTTCCTGGAATTCACAATGAATCTGACAGGAATACATACCCCCGTCAGACTGCCAGGGTTTTTGTGACATAAAAAAGAGCGTAGGAAATCATATCAAACTATAATGATTAAACCAAAATTGATGAAACGAAAAGGCTGTGTGGGAGAATGTGCCTGATAAAACCGTTTCTAAAGGTATGTTTGGGACAAAAAAATAAGACAATAGTGCATCATCATGAAAAAGACCATTCACATTGAAACATTTTGGTGGTTCAATTATGATCTGCGTTTTTTTCTTCTTTAAGAAAATTGAAAGTGCAATTTTGTCAAGGTGGTTCAAATTGCGTTAGCTCCAAATACGAATCAGTTTTGCCTTCAGGAATGCGCTAGAAAGCTGTAGATGAAGAAATCATTTTTCAGCATCACAGTGAGTCCAAGCTGACTTGTCTTCATCTGAAGATATTTAGGAATGACCCTCACACCGTCCAGAACTAAATCCAACAAAAGAGTTGTGGGGCTTCCTGAATAGTGTAATTTTTCATGGTCTAACATTACAAAACCTGACATTTTATCAAGGGAATTACATTTATGAGATTAACTATAAATGTAAACTCAAAGATCAGGAATGTATTACAGCATTATAAATGCTGGATGTGAAAGATGTACTAAAATAGATACAAACATTTGCATTACAGCGAAATATGTTTATTCTGATGGAAGTTCTGGCACAGGGTGCAGTGAAAGCTAAAAATAGTGAAGTATATCTATCGGACCGAAACTGTCGACAAGGACGATCTTTGTGTGAAGAAGTGTTTCCTCTTGCTTGTAGAGTTATTAGTGAGAGGTTCAGAACCTCTTCTGCTTGCGGTCCGGTCATAAGGGTCGGTCTGGGTTTGTCTTGTTCTGGCAGTTTCTGAAACATCTTCTGCGCTGCCTCTTTGTTCTATCTTTGTCTTTGTAAGGGCTCCAGAAATGGCTCTTCTAATCTAGCTAATTGCCATTTTCCCCGAGCTCTGCATTTAGGAAGAGGAGCCGGGTCACCAAACAGCCGTTGATCATAACATCCCATTAGGGCGAGGAAACAAAAAGCTCTCACAGTCCGAACAATGTGCCGTCGGTTATTCACTGGTTCGCTCTGTGGGCACAAAGCATTAATTAGGGCAATAACTTCATGCTAATGCTATTCTATAGTCTCCATTTCTGTATGAGTGCATCTATTTCTGCTGTGAAGTTTGTCCGGGGCTCTCTCCCCTGTTGCTTTTGCAGATGTGTTGCTTCAATAATGAGCAAAGCCCTGGACATGTGGGAGACAGGTTGTACAATGTCAAAACTTCCTTGACAAAACTAATATTCCTCACCGGGGCAGCTCCTAACAGGAATTGACATAATTACTCGGCCTGTTTCTTGTCTAATTAGCACACTTCCACAGTGGACAGGGACTAGCACTTTGGCAGGAGAGGGGACGTGGACGGGCATGGCAGTAGCAACAGAAGAAAGGGGGCCCCTGGTTTCAACGTAATTAGGTGAGACAAAGCCCCTGACTGTTTTTGAGCTATGGCAGCGGCTCGAAGTTGGGGCCAAGCCGGAGAGCAGACGCCCCGTGAGGTACATCTCCCCGAGACCCTAATAAGCCCCTAATTGTCCTTTCTTGTTTCACATGGGCAGCACCAGCAGACATGAAGACAGCCTATTCCTGGTCTCCTGTAGGGAGCATGGTCCCAGATGAGGGGACAGGGGTCAAGGTGTTTCTGAAAGCTTATTGCGGGCATTTAGCATTTGGACGTTAGACCCAGTCAATGTTTGTTAACATCCTGTTAGGACTTATGTTCTCATGCCATGTTCTACAATAAATTGTGTCCAACTTTCTTGTCATGTTCTCCCAAAACTCACAAAAGTAGGGGGACACATTTGGCAGCACAAAGAAAAAAAACTTTGTTTCAGATCCATTTGCAGCAGTGGCTTGTAACAATAACATGCCCACTGAAACATTTTACATGAGTTTACCACGCCGACGTAAAAATTGATGTATTTTAACAGAATTTGAGGAGATAGACACAAAGTAGTGAATAAATGAGAAGCGGAAGTAAAAAGATGGATGGTTTTCAAAATCTTACAAATAAAAATCTGGAAATCTCAGTGTGGCGTGCTTTTTGTATCCTGTCTCTTACTTTTGCACCCCCAAATAAAATGCAGTGCAACCAACTGCCTTCAGAAGCCACCTTATCAATACATACCTGTGTGTAATTTAATCTCTGTATAAATACAGCTGTTATGTGAAGGCTGCATAGTTTTGTTCATCATGAAGACCCAGTAACACAGTAGACAGGTCAGGGAGAAAGTTATCCCAAGCTTTGAACATCTCACAGAGGCCTGTTCAATACATCGTCTGATCATGGAAGAAACAGAGACAGGGACAGCTGCAAACCTACCCGACATGGTGGAACTGTACTGACAGGTAGAGGACAAAGTGCATTAATTGGAGAAGCACCAAGGTACCCCTGAACCATGGTAACCCTGAATGAGCTGCAGAGATCCACGGCTCAGCTAGAAGAATCTGTAAACAGGACAACAGTAAATCATTTGGTGGCCGTAGAAGAGTAGTGAGAAAAAAAACACTCTAATTGGCAGAATTAGTGGAGTTTGTTGAAATTGGCTCGTTTTCAACTTTTAAACATAGTACACAGATTTTTAATAGGGTTGAAATAGGCGGCATTCCAGAAGCCTAATGCTATCCCGCTTTATCTATTCTTGATCTGAGTTGGGGATGTTTGTCCTGCTGGAACACCAAGTTACTGTATGTTGATGTTGAAACCCTTTGACCCATGGGCCCAGTTTGGAAACAGCAGGATCACCAGTCCCTGTCCACATGTAAACAGCTTCACCACGAACTGAGAGGGTGCCAATTAAGGAGAAGTCCCCGCTCCAAAGCATCTGCAGCTACCTACACGTTCAGACCAGAAGTCTGCTGGAGAGTTTTATTATCAGAGGAGACCTAGACTGAGCTTAGTGAGAATACCAGAGGCCTCGGTGCTTGAGGGTTCCTCTTGAACCCGCTTGAGAGTGCCTCTGAGATGTCTGATGTTTCTGCAGGTTCCTGTTGGAGCCATTTCTCCAGAGTGGGGCTTACTGCCCCGAGCGCTCTGATAACCACTGGCAACTATTGTTGTTAGCTAAATATTTATGTGGGTGTGTGTGTATATAGTCAAGCGTCTGTGGATTAGAGAAAATCCACCATGAATTCAAACTTGTGTACTCTACTTTTTGAAATTAATTTCACCCTGAAGAAAGAATAGAAAATATTGATCATGCTTAATTATGAAGTACAAATAAGATGACAATCCGGAAAAATGAATGAAGGTCACAGCAAGTAAGGTAGTTTAGTTTCATTCTTCATAGCCCTCCTTAAAAAATATGTTGAAATGCCTCTGGGCTGAATGTGATCTCTTCTTTTATTCTGATGGGGTTATCAGATGTTTTTATCACACCCTAAGCCAGGTTCTAGAACCTGCGGCTCTGGAGCCACATGTGTCTCTTTAGACCCTCCACACCCAAAGAATTGGGAAATGTTTTAAAATGTAAAAAGATATAATATATACATAAAATATACATAAGAAATGCTAGATTTAGACATTAGTAAGAAATGTTATTTTATAATGTACTTTTTATCAGTAGGTTGCAAACTGTGCTTTTTTTTTGGTCTGCATTTTCTATAGAACTTGAATGTGCCACTGAAGAAAATGTATCATACAACATATAACATAAAAAACAAAATAATTTTTTTGTTATTTCATTTTAAAATGAAAACTAATTTCTTATATTAGGTATTATAAGAACAAGATACTTTGTTTCAGAGTCAGGCTCACATCTGACTGCAACAATCATGTTGTCTTCTCATTGTAGTTAAATGTTTTTGGCTCCAAAACGTTTCCAGTGACGTCTTTTATCTGTTTTTAGATTTTGTCAGACACTTTCTTGTTTCTGGCTGTTAATGAGAAGCTTGCAGTGCTGGCAGCTGGGCTCAACAGGCTGCATTTCAGCACTGTAAGATGAGCCTGTTGAACTAATCACACTCACACACACACAGAGACACACACCCAGACGCAGAGCAGCCCATATGTTTGGGGCCACTTCTGAGGGCAGGTGGTGCTCAGAAGATTCAATATTTCATAATTCCCTCTCCGTAACATCCCCTGCGGTCAAAGTGCCGCTCACAGGGACGTCAATCCGATGTGCCCTCACTCCTTTAATTAGCTGTCAATTAGTTCAAATGAATCAACTCTTCGCCTAATTAAGCAATGCCACCAGGCAGCTCCCACATACAGGCCATTGTGCGAGCAGCATGAGAAAACCTCAGCTAGCAAACTCGTTTTGGATCACAAGTGCAACCTAACGATCACACTGACAAACTCTGTTTATTGAACTCTGTGTCACTGAAATCTTGCGGCAGCTGCCAGGTTTTGAACTATTTTCTTTCTTCTACTAAACATGTCAAGCGTCTTGACATATTTTATGTGCAGAATTATTTAATGGAGTGTACTGTACTGTTCCTGATTTAAATCCCCAAACATTTAGTGTCTGAAATTTTATCACATTTTATTTAAACTTATCCAACTTCAAAAGCATCAATGAGTTCGGCTCAGTTTCTTCCGCTTTAACCCTTAAAATCAAGAAGATTTTCATAATGAAAATTTAATTGCATGATGACGTTTACAGTTGGAGCCAAAATATAAATTTCAAAACTTCTTTTTATAGGTAACACTTATAAAGGTTTGCATTAACTATTTTTTATTTATTTAAACAATGTATATGGTTAATTTACATTGTTAAGCAAATTTTTTGCTTAACATTTTTGGGTAAATTGTGTTATTCACAAAGAAGAATTTCCATAGTCAGTCCACAGAAAATAGTTACGGTAGTTGGTATCTGCCTTTAATTGCCTAATTCGATCACCAGCTAAGCCAGGCTGCCATGTGATTTTTCTGACACGTTATGTTAAATATTCTGCAGGGCGTGTGCAGAAACTCTGACTCTCAATAAATACTGCAAATATGCGGCCACATTTTTGAGCATTTATGAAAGTGCGCTCATAACATGTTATGCAGACTCTCTCTCTGCACTAATGAAAATTTACTCAGTGTGTGAATGTGTGTGTGAATGGGTCACTAAGGGAAATTTAACTCTGTGTCAAATTATATTTAGATTCTAAATCCTAATGATGTGATTTACTAATAATGAAATATGAATTGAAAATGCTTCAGTTACAAAAATAGTAAAAAAAAACAGCTTGGTCCACTGTATAATTGATTCAGCATTGTTTTTAAGTGTGAGACCATTCAACTGCAATAAAAGTTACATTTATTTTAAGCTGTTTTACTCAAGACAACAAACTCCAAACAGAAAATCCATAGATGTGAATGTTCCCCTCATACAGACTCTTTACTCTGTATTCTTAGGTTTAACCAGTAGGATGAGAAGATTCTTAAGGAAAGTGGCAGTTCAGTCCAATCACCTCTCTCCACCAGCCACTCTACAGGTCATAATTGCCATTTAATGTTTCAAACATTCATCCTTTCCTGTGCAAAGCCCCTCGGAGAGAGATGACAGCATCCCTGTGTTTACACAGCTAAACATCCCCCATCACACACACGCTCACCCACTCACAGGAGCACGACAGCGCCTCGTTTGACGGCACTGTTTGTGCTTAAAATTCAATTACCCACTTATTGATAGCTCTCTGGGGTCGGTGAGAGGTGTGGATGATTTCCCACGAGACCGCCGGCTCTTCTACGCATCTCCAGCTGGATCTATTTCACTGCTTTGCTCATCAGCAGCCGGCGCAGATGGAGCACAGGCGGCCCTCATACGCCTGCACACACCAGCGCGTGCAGACTCAGAAACACACACCCACGCCCACATCAAACACACACTCACACACACACACACACACACACACACACACACACACACACACACACACACACACACACACACACACACACACACACACACACACACAACACCGGAAAATTATATTGGTAACAGGGGGAAAGTGTTAGAATAATAAGAAGGCCTTTACTGAGATTTATCTCTGAGTTGTAGGCAGCATTTTCTTGTTAATAGTGAAGACAAAAGGTTCATTTTAATTTAGATAATTCATTTTTTTGAGTGTGCCAAAAACAGAGAGAAGAAAGGGTGAGAAAACAGTTTTCTCCTTAGAATTATGTATAATGACATATTATGTTTTTGCATCTTAACAAAATTATTATCATCCATCCATGATGTGTAATTGCATATCCTTGGTGGGGGTGTCTCCAGCGGTCATTGGGCAAAAGACTGGACACACTCTGGACAGGTCGCCAGTCCATCACAGAGACACAGGACAAACAGCCACTCACACTCATACCTGCATACCTGTTCCTTCTGAGGTGCTCAGCCATGCATGCATGAAAAAACAACAACACAAAAAACATGGCTGTGAAGAAGAAGAAACAATGCACACATCCTATGTGAGGTTGGATGTACTTGCAACTTACAAATTTATTGCAGACATCACTGAACAAGCTGATTTTTACATTTGGGTAAAAGTCTTGGGGGGGTATTTATGAAATTCAGCCGATGTTATTTGATATTTCCAAAAGCACCTACTTGTCTCTGTCATTTGCATATTTTTTTTATTGAAGCTCTGTGTAGTGCCTCAGTTAGAGTCCTTAAAATATACCAATAGTTCCCCGGATTAAATTGTTACATGGCTTTCTGAGCTCTAAACGCAACAAATCCGCCCTCAGAGCCACAGGTAGGACCCTACAGGTTTGCCACGCGCCTTGGTGTCCCTGGAGGGTTTCAGTGATGCCGCAGGAACGCTTGGCCAGCCACTGGCCTCGCTTCAACGCTAATTACAGCCCTTATCTCTGCTCTCCCTTGAGATGCTGCAAACCCGATGACAACACAAAATAATCCCAAGCATCACCGGGAAACAGCTGGGGCTGCCGCCTGCATGTCAATATTGAGGGCCGTTGTATGGAGCGGGATGGTGAGTGCTCAAGAGATGCATTCACAAAAGCAGGGTAACTTACAAAAGTATTTTTTTACTCAACCCACTGAATCAACATTTTTGCAGAACCCTTTTTTGCAGCAGTTTGAGCATTGGCAGGTCTTTTGGTGTGTGAATACAAGCGTTGTACATGTTGAATGTCGAGACATTTTTTGGCCTACTTTTCTTTGCAAAAATAGCTCAAGTTCAGTCCAATTTGGGTGACGAGCACTGTGACCATCAATTTTCAAGTCTTGCAGCAGATTGTCCGTTGGATATAGGTCTGGGCTTTGACTAGGCCATTTTAATTCATTACCACATGCTTTGATCTAAACCTTTCTACTATGGGTCTGGGTGTGTGTTTAGGGTTGCTGGTCCGGCTGAAAGGTAAACCTCTGTCCCAGTCTCAAATCCTTCCCTGCCTCTGACCGGTTTTCTTCCTGTTTTTGCCTCGTAGCTGGCTCCACCCCTGTTCCCATTAACTCTGAGCAGCTTCTCTGTTCCTGATGAAAAGAAGCATCCCCACAGCATCATGTTCCAAGCACCATTTTTCATTAGGATGATGCTTATGTGCAGTCTTGGTTTTCCTCCAAACAGGACTTTTTACCATGGGCTCAGTTTTGGTGCTCATCTGACCGGAGCACCTTGTGCAAATGCTTCCTTCTTTGTGTCCTCCAAGGAGCTAGACTTTACTTCTCCGCCTCAAATGGATCTTGATCAAAGTTTCTTCTAGCTTATCGGGAGCAAAATTTTTAAATCTCTAAATAAATCAAGACTTTTCAGCTGTGCTGCAGAAAACACAGAATGATCAAAAATATTGCTATCTTTTGATGGGATGAGGTCGGACTGTAGTCATCCTTCATAAAATGACCCTGGATTGATGAGATCCACAGATTCTACTCAGTGTAATTGTTCATTAGCAGGGCACTGAGCTTTAATAGCCTGCACACTTCTCTCAGCTGTAAATCTCTACTCCACTCTGCACCCAGGTTTGATCCCCTGTCTCATCAAAAGGGCTGTGAAGAATGAAGCCAGTGTGATGAAAAACAGAATTAGATTGATCCGCTCCCGCCCACCTTCCTCCTCTGCACACCGAGACAAGCTTCTATGTAGTGAGAGGAAGAAGGCAGTGAGATGCCCACAAACGTGCTGATGGCTCTGAATGTGTTTGAGAAGCTGACCAGTCTAAAAAAACATTTGAATCAGTCCCTTTTCTGTTTGCAATCTTGTTTTCATTTCACAGGGACCGTCAGTAAGGCCAGTCAGCAGGTAAGTAAAAATATGCGGCGGGAGGTGTCTGTTTCATAAAAAGACAGAGTATTGCAATGATAAGAGTGGAGGCATTAATTCCAGAATTATTGTCAACAACTTTCACATACTTGCTTTTTAAGGGAGGTTTCAGACTCTATTGGACCATTAATTATCCTGATTACAAAAAATAAATTAAAAAAACTTGCTGAACTGCAGTGTACTGTAGGAAAGATCCTGCCAGAAATTGACTTTGCTTGAAGCCTTCAATGATCTGCACTCTGGACATGACAAATGGTAAGAGGAATACATGTGCCAGTTTATTTCTAGTACACTCTTTGATATGGTCTTTGATGATGTTGGAAATATATAGGGTATTGTTCTTCAGCGGTTCAATAGATGCGTCTTTGTTGAACTGGAAAATCGATCTTTCTTAACTGACCTGTTGGCTCTGGAGTTTCTGAAATTTTGGAGCCAATTTCATTTACACTGTATATGCCTCCCTTGGGCAGGATTTTGATTTATGCTGATGATGCACTGATCGATGTGCCCCATAAGTAAAATATCACTTATGTTACTTCTAGCCTGAATATTGTTAATAGGCCAAACTGCTGGATGGTAAAGAACTGCCTTCAGTTACAGTTACTGTCACATTATTTCTTGTCTTGCCAAGCATGTTGGGATAACCAAAACTATTTGTTAAGGTGGTCTTAATGTGAAGGAAAAGTGACATTTTTTGACATCAAATCCCATCATATCTTTGAAGTTTTTGTTTTACTTTTGACACATTTCCCAATTTCTATTTCGCAATTGTGTTGGTGGAAAGGGAGTATACGTTGCATTGTTTGATCTGCCATAGAACAGCTTAATGTTACAATTACCATGCTGTCACAGTGTCTGATTTTTTTAATTATTATTATTATTATTATTATTATGATTAGAACTGTCCACAGTAATCAGATAGAAAATAGGTTGGGGAGAAGAGGAGACAAGTAGCAAAGGTGCCAGGGTCAGGAACCAAACCCTGAACGATTGCATTGAAGACCAATAGCATGTGGGTGCTTATACCACATACCGTCCCAGTATTATTTCTATCAGACTATCTTGGTATAAAAGTGAGTTCCCCTATTTGGAAAACTATTCATTAGTTGAAATAATCAGAAAAAATGTCTATCTGCCCTGCCACTGACTTAATTTAACAGTCAGCATAAGGTGGTGAATGTTCTTTAGACAGAGAACCTACATAGCATAGCATGGGATTAAAAAAAAACTATTTCTGGGTCATTGCTTTAACTTTTAAGAGACACATGCATCAATTATATTCATGTGGTGAACATATTTTGTATGGCATCTCAGAGTTGCAGTGTTTAAGCTTCAAGTATTTTTTATCTGTCTGGAAACACATAACTGGAGTTAAAAACGATTATGCTACAAATGTGGATGTGTTACAAGGTTTGCAGCAGTGGAATCGGGCCATAATTTTATGATTTTTGACAGCAGCCTGGTATTTTGCAAACATATCTATGTTTAAGAGTTTTCTTTTGCATCTAAGTAACATTGCTGAGCTGAAACTCAATTCTGCTCCTTGCAATTTTAACATCTTGGCAAATTGTCTTTGCCGCATTTTCAGCTTCTACTTGATACTAATTGTTAATTTGGCTAATACATAACAATCAATTATGTTTTTTTATTCCAGTTTAAAATGCATGTTTCCTTTTAATCCCTATGTTTGGCGCAAATGACCGAACATGGGACTGCATTCATAGGGTTCATGTTACATTTCAACTGACTAAAATATTATGAAAACCTAAGCAGCATTTGTGCCAATTAGCCTATTTAAAGGACCCTTTCAGACTGCAAAAACATAAGAATTAGGGGAATATTAGACCACCCTTAGTGTTTTTCTGTGTTTTTAACCTGCCTAAGACACACTTCAGTTCCAAAACTCTCTGGGAGTTGGATGAAGTCACAGTCTGACTGCCGGGGGTGAAGACACTGCTGCCCAGCATCCCATTCACTGTGACCGTTTTCCCTTCAGTTCCACGTCATGAAATTTAGGTCAGAGAACAATGCACTCTTTCTGCTAGACCGTAGCATGGTGCCAGGACCCTTCACATCCTCCTCTCTGACCCTCATAGCGGTAACCTTTCACATCCAGCCCTCTACACAGTGTCACAAAGGGCAAAGCATGCTGCAGCACAATTGTTCCTAATGCAGAACTATGAAAAGTACGTTTTTAGAAGTTGGATCCCCCTGTGGTCGGTTATTGTAATTACATAGTATTTATTTATTTACTCTTTGTAAATCCCATTTGCAGACATGTCTGAAATGGATTTTCACTTCCTCTGTTGAGGATTTTAAGATGCATTAATAAAACGAAAAACAACAGACTTAGAAAAGTTATACATATTTGATTTACTTAAAAATATATTGCAACATTTGGACATTGTTGACTTGTTTATTTCCCTCTTTATATCCACAGAAAACAAACAAAAAATGTATATTGTCATAGTGTGACGAGAATCTATATCATCAAACCATTCTCTCTATTAAATAAATCACTCATATCAGCTTTCTTAACTGATGTTATAGCTTTTTAGCATGTTTGATAGCTGCTCGTATAGCTTTTGTGTGTGTGTGTATGTGTGTGTGTGTGTGTGTGTGTGTGTGTGTGTGCTCCCCCCCTTTAAAAAAAAAAAGGTACAGTAGAATGAGACTGGAGGATTCTTTGAGCTCAGGAGCTCAATGGCTCTTTCTGGAGGAAAGCAGACACTAAAAGCTGGAGTAACTTCAATGCTTTATTCGATCGATAAAATAATTTCGGTCAAAAAAATCATCCCGGTCATAAATGATGAATAATAGATCATTTTATTTGTCTGTTTGTGTGAAATGTGACAATGAGTACATAGTAATGACTGTGTGTAGAAAAACTCAATTTAAAATATATAGGCAGGTTTCTGTTGTGGATATTTATTTAGGACCTGGAGTTTAGTTGACATGTAACACGTACAGAAAAAAGAAAGAGGAAAAAGTAAAAACAACTAGCTACAACACAAACAAGTTTGGACAAAGGCGAAAAAGCTCTTAAGAACAGTCAGTGTCTAAAGACAGAAAGACTTTCAATTGAGAAAAAAAAAGCAGAAATGAACATGTGCAGTATTATTTGCACCACTTGGTGGCCCTCTCCTGTCTCTCCTGCCACCACCTCCTCTCTCCTGGTCATGCTCCTGTCGGAGCAGCTTCTCCTCGCCGGGTGGGGTGGCTCTCACCTGTAATCCAAGCTACCTGGAGGCTGAGGCTGGAGGATTGTTTGAGCTCAGGAGCTCTGAGCTGCAGTGGGCTATGTTGACCGGGGGTCCACACTAAGCTCAGTATAGATATGGTGTTCCTGGGGGAGCCCGGGACCACCAGGTCGTCTAAGGAGGGGAGAACCGGCCCAGGTCGGAAACGGAGCAGGTCAAATCCCCCGTACTGTCCAGTAGTGGGTTCGCCCCTGTGAATAGTTGCTGTAGTTCAGCCTGAGCAACACACTGAGACCCAGTCTTTTTATACTCACCACTACACTAACGTCACACCATCAGTTACATTTCAACACCACGCAGATGCTTTATCGCTCATTTTACCTTCAGATTTCACCAAAAACCTTCAAACACCACCTGTGATAGTCGTCCAACAGCGCCTCTCTCTGGAGGATACACGCCACTACAACCTGCTCCAACTTCACTACTTCATTCACTTGAGAAAACCTTTTCTGTCAAACAATCATCTGCGTCATAAGTGGAGAATAAAACCATCTTTTACTTGTCTCTCTGTGAAATGTCATACTCTGGTCATTTGTTCGGATTTTCCTGAATCTAAAATGTGATCAATCAACAGAAGAAAGTGTAGTTTCAATGTTTACAGTTTTTCTCTTTGTGCTGAGGATGTTAGTCAGCTGCCTTAAATCTGCGAGGGTCTCAAAAACGTTTAGCATGTCAGAGGAGACTCATTTTCATACAAAATAAAGTTAAATAGATGTTTAGATAAGCAGAAAACAGAACTGCTTTTTCTTTGAAAACAGACAAGGTTTGTATTTCAAAGTGAAAAATAAAAGTAAAACTTATCGAACTTTTTCAAAAGAATGTGTGTAGTTTAAGGTTTAGCAGATTGTTTTAAGCTGTATGAAGCCCAAACGAGGATGTTTTGTGGTAATTGTTTTGTCTTTACTTCTCTGTGTTCTGACAGTTTATCAAACAGGCAGATGTGCAGGTAAATCATGTAAAGCTGCTAATAATTTTAAATTTAATTTGTAAGTGGAGGAAAAAAAGACACGACAGACCTACAGGCACACAATCAAAGGGAAGTATATAAGTTAGCATGTGATATAGTATAGCACATTTAATGCTTCACATACAATACCAGCAGAGAAATTATTAAAACTTTCAAAAGTATGAAACAATGCCAGGAAGAACCCTGAAGTAGTTGAAAAGACTTGAATAATTGCTGTCATCAGAAGACAAAAAATATCTTTCAGTAAAGTAAATTGACTAAGACAAGCACAAAAAGAGTTAAAGCAATAAAAAAGCAAAGTTGATCAAGAAGGAAATAAATCAGATCAAACAGAAATCAATTTAAATGGAGTAGGGTCTTCAGCTGTGATTTTTAAGCAGTCTGGAAGCTCTGTGCCATAGACTCTCTAAAACTGACTTTCCAGCAGTCTGAGACAACAATCCTTTTTTATTTTGGTCTAGAATATTGAGCAACTAGAAGATCATAGAGGTCTAAAAACAACAAACAACGGCAGAAATTAACTCATGTACGTAGAAAACTGAAAATATGAAAGAAAAAAGAAACAGGTCAGAGAGACCAAGTGCAAAATCCTTTAGTTCATTCTTCTGTAAAAGTTTTGATAAATTCATTTGAGGAAAGGTGAACTTATTGTGTCTTTGCTGAAGGCAGCTTGTAGAAAAGTTTAGTTGCCTTGTCAATCACTCGGTTGATCAATCAATATGAACTGAACAAGTTCATTCAAAGAGAATGTAACATATACAGAAAGTAGAAAGCAGCAAAAAACAACTAGCTACAACACAAAAAAGTTTGGACAAAGGCGAAAAAGCTCTTAAGAACAGTCAGTGTCTAAAGACAGAAAGACTTTCAATTGAGAAAAAAAAAAGCAGAAATGAACATGTGCAGTATTATTTCCACCACTTGGTGGCTCTCTCCTGTCTCTCCTGCCACCACCTCCTCTCTCCCGGTCATTCTCCTGTCGGAGCAGCTTCTCCTCGCCGGGTGGGGTGGCTCTCACCTGTAATCCAAGCTACCTGGAGGCTGAGGCTGGAGGATTGTTTGAGCTCAGGAGCTCTGAGCTGCAGTGGGCTATGTTGACCGGGGGTCCACACTAAGCTCAGTATAGATATGGTGCTCCTGGGGGAGCCCGGGACCACCAGGTCGTCTAAGGAGGGGAGAACCGGCCCAGGTCGGAAACGGAGCAGGTCAAATCCCCCGTACTGTCCAGTAGTGGGTTCGCCCCTGTGAATAGTTGCTGTAGTTCAGCCTGAGCAACACACTGAGACCCAGTCTTTTTATAATCACCACTACACTAACATCACACCATCAGTTACATTTCAACACCACGCAGTTGCTTTATCGCTCATTTTACCTTCTGATTTCACCAAAAACCTTCAAACACCACCTGTGATAGTCGTCCAACAGCGCCTCTCTCTGGAGGACACACGCCACTACAACCTGCTCTATCTTCACTCACTTGAGAAAACCTTTTCTGTCAAACAATCATCTGCGTCATAAGTGGAGAATAAAACCATCTTTTACTTGTCTCTCTGTGAAATGTCATACTCTGGTCATTTGTTCGGATTTTCCTGAATCTAAAATGTGATCAATCAACAGAAGAAAGTGTAGTTTCAATGTTTACAGTTTTTCTCTTTGTGCTGAGGATGTTAGTCAGCTGCCTTAAATCTGCGAGGGTCTCAAAAACGTTTAGCATGTCAGAGGAGACTCATTTTCATACAAAATAAAGTTAAATAGATGTTTAGATAAGCAGAAAACAGAACTGCTTTTTCTTTGAAAACAGACAAGGTTTGTATTTCAAAGTGAAAAATAAAAGTAAAACTTATCGAACTTTTTCAAAAGAATGTGTGTAGTTTAAGGTTTAGCAGATTGTTTTAAGCTGTATGAAGCCCAAACGAAGATGTTTTGTGGTAATTGTTTTGTCTTTACTTCTCTGTGTTCTGACAGTTTATCAAACAGGCAGATGTGCAGGTAAATCATGTAAAGCTGCTAATAATTTTAAATTTAATTTGTAAGTGGAGGAAAAAAAGACACGACAGACCTACAGGCACACAATCAAAGGGAAGTATATAAGTTAGCATGTGATATAGTATAGCACATTTAATGCTTCACATACAATACCAGCAGAGAAATTATTAAAACTTTCAAAAGTATGAAACAATGCCAGGAAGAACCCTGAAGTAGTTGAAAAGACTTGAATAATTGCTGTCATCAGAAGACAAAAAATATCTTTCAGTAAAGTAAATTGACTAAGACAAGCACAAAAAGAGTTAAAGCAATAAAAAAGCAAAGTTGATCAAGAAGGAAATAAATCAGATCAAACAGAAATCAATTTAAATGGAGTAGGGTCTTCAGCTGTGATTTTTAAGCAGTCTGGGAGCTCTGTGCCATAGACTCTCTAAAACTGACTTTCCAGCAGTCTGAGACAACAATCCTTTTTTATTTTGGTCTAGAATATTGAGCAACTAGAAGATCATAGAGGTCTAAAAACAACAAACAACGGCAGAAATTAACTCATGTACGTAGAAAACTGAAAATATGAAAGAAAAAAGAAACAGGTCAGAGAGACCAAGTGCAAAATCCTTTAGTTCATTCTTCTGTAAAAGTTTTGATAAATTCATTTGAGGAAAGGTGAACTTATTGTGTCTTTGCTGAAGGCAGCTTGTAGAAAAGTTTAGTTGCCTTGTCAATCACTCGGTTGATCAATCAATATGAACTGAACAAGTTCATTCAAAGAGAATGTAACATATACAGAAAGTAGAAAGCAGCAAAAAACAACTAGCTACAACACAAAAAAGTTTGGACAAAGGCGAAAAAGCTCTTAAGAACAGTCAGTGTCTAAAGACAGAAAGACTTTCAATTGAGAAAAAAAAAAGCAGAAATGAACATGTGCAGTATTATTTCCACCACTTGGTGGCTCTCTCCTGTCTCTCCTGCCACCACCTCCTCTCTCCCGGTCATTCTCCTGTCGGAGCAGCTTCTCCTTGCCGGGTGGGGTGGCTCTCACCTGTAATCCAAGCTACCTGGAGGCTGAGGCTGGAGGATTGTTTGAGCTCAGGAGCTCTGAGCTGCAGTGGGCTATGTTGACCGGGGGTCCACACTAAGCTCAGTATAGATATGGTGCTCCTGGGGGAGCCCGGGACCACCAGGTCGTCTAAGGAGGGGAGAACCGGCCCAGGTCGGAAACGGAGCAGGTCAAATCCCCCGTACTGTCCAGTAGTGGGTTCGCCCCTGTGAATAGTTGCTGTAGTTCAGCCTGAGCAACACACTGAGACCCAGTCTTTTTATAATCACCACTACACTAACATCACACCATCAGTTACATTTCAACACCACGCAGTTGCTTTATCGCTCATTTTACCTTCTGATTTCACCAAAAACCTTCAAACACCACCTGTGATAGTCGTCCAACAGCGCCTCTCTCTGGAGGACACACGCCACTACAACCTGCTCTATCTTCACTCACTTGAGAAAACCTTTTCTGTCAAACAATCATCTGCGTCATAAGTGGAGAATAAAACCATCTTTTACTTGTCTCTCTGTGAAATGTCATACTCTGGTCATTTGTTCGGATTTTCCTGAATCTAAAATGTGATCATTCAACAGAAGAAAGTGTAGTTTCAATGTTTACAGCTTTTCTCTTTGTGCTGAGGATGTTAGTCAGCTGCCTTAAACCTGTGAGGGTCTCAAAAACGTTTAGCATGTCAGAGGAGACTCATTTTAATACAAAATAAAGTTAAATAGGTGTTTAGATAAGCAGAAAACAGAACTGCTTTTTCTATGAAAACAGACAAGGTTTGTATTTCAAAGTGAAAAATAAAAGTAAAACTTATCGAACTTTTTCAAAAGAATGTGTGTAGTTTAAGGTTTAGCAGATTGTTTTAAGCTGTATAAAGCCCAAACGAGGATGTTTTGTGGTAATTGTTTTGTCTTTACTTCTCTGTGTTCTGACAGTTTATCAAACAGGCAGATGTGCTGGTAAATCATGTAAAGCTGCTAATAATTTTAAATTTAATTTGTAAGTGGAGGAAAAAAAGACACGACAGACCTACAGGCACACAATCAAAGGGAAGTATATAAGTTAGCATGTGATATAGTATAGCACATTTAATGCTTCACATACAATACCGGCAGAGAAATTATTCAAACTTTCAAAACTATGAAACAATGCCAGGAAGAACCCTGAAGTAGTTGAAAAGACTTGAATAATTGCTGTCATCAGAAGACAAAAAAATATCTTTCAGTAAAGTAAATTGACTAAGATAAGCACAAAAATAGTTAAAGCAATAAAAAAGCAAAGTTGATCAAGAAGGAGATAAATCAGATCAAACAGAAATCAATTTAAATGGAGTAGGGTCTTCAGCTGTGATTTTTAAGCAGTCTGGGAGCTCTGTGCCATAGACTCTCTAAAACTGACTTTCCAGCAGTCTGAGACAACAATCCTTTTTTATTTTGGTCTAGAATATTGAGCAACTAGAAGATCATAGAGGTCTAAAAACAACAAACAACGGCAGAAATTAACTCATGTACGTAGAAAACTGAAAATATGAAAGAAAAAAGAAACAGGTCAGAGAGACCAAGTGCAAAATCCTTTAGTTCATTCTTCTGTAAAAGTTTTGATAAATTCATTTGAGGACAGGTGAACTTATTGTGTCTTTGCTGAAGGCAGCTTGTAGAAAAGTTTAGTTGCCTTGTCAATCACTCGGTTGATCAATCAATATGAACTGAACAAGTTCATTCAAAGAGAATGTAACATATACAGAAAGTAGAAAGCAGCAAAAAACAACTAGCTACAACTCAAAAAAGTTTGGACAAAGGCGAAAAAGCTCTTAAGAACAGTCAGTGTCTAAAGACAGAAAGACTTTCAATTGAGAGAAAAAAAGCAGAAATGAACATGTGCAGTATTATTTCCACCACTTGGTGGCCCTCTCCTGTCTCTCCTGCCACCACCTCCTCTCTCCCGGTCATTCTCCTGTCGGAGCAGCTTCTCCTCGCCGGGTGGGGTGGCTCTCACCTGTAATCCAAGCTACCTGGAGGCTGAGGCTGGAGGATTGTTTGAGCTCAGGAGCTCTGAGCTGCAGTGGGCTATGTTGACCGGGGGTCCACACTAAGCTCAGTATAGATATGGTGTTCCTGGGGGAGCCCGGGACCACCAGGTCGTCTAAGGAGGGGAGAACCGGCCCAGGTCGGAAACGGAGCAGGTCAAATCCCCCGTACTGTCCAGTAGTGGGTTCGCCCCTGTGAGTAGTTGCTGTAGTTCAGCCTGAGCAACACACTGAGACCCAGTCTTTTTATAATCACCACTACACTAACGTCACACCATCAGTTACATTTCAACACCACGCAGATGCTTTATCGCTCATTTTACCTTCTGATTTCACCAAAAACCTTCAAACACCACCTGTGATAGTCGTCCAACAGCGCCTCTCTCTGGAGGACACACGCCACTACAACCTGCTCTATCTTCACTCACTTGAGAAAACCTTTTCTGTCAAACAATCATCTGCGTCATAAGTGGAGAATAAAACCATCTTTTACTTGTCTCTCTGTGAAATGTCATACTCTGGTCATTTGTTCGGATTTTCCTGAATCTAAAATGTGATCAATCAACAGAAGAAAGTGTAGTTTCAATGTTTACAGTTTTTCTCTTTGTGCTGAGGATGTTAGTCAGCTGCCTTAAATCTGCGAGGGTCTCAAAAACGTTTAGCATGTCAGAGGAGACTCATTTTCATACAAAATAAAGTTAAATAGATGTTTAGATAAGCAGAAAACAGAACTGCTTTTTCTTTGAAAACAGACAAGGTTTGTATTTCAAAGTGAAAAATAAAAGTAAAACTTATCGAACTTTTTCAAAAGAATGTGTGTAGTTTAAGGTTTAGCAGATTGTTTTAAGCTGTATGAAGCCCAAACGAGGATGTTTTGTGGTAATTGTTTTGTCTTTACTTCTCTGTGTTCTGACAGTTTATCAAACAGGCAGATGTGCTGGTAAATCATGTAAAGCTGCTAATAATTTTAAATTTAATTTGTAAGTGGAGGAAAAAAAGACACGACAGACCTACAGGCACACAATCAAAGGGAAGTATATAAGTTAGCATGTGATATAGTATAGCACATTTAATGCTTCACATACAATACCGGCAGAGAAATTATTCAAACTTTCAAAACTATGAAACAATGCCAGGAAGAACCCTGAAGTAGTTGAAAAGACTTGAATAATTGCTGTCATCAGAAGACAAAAAAATATCTTTCAGTAAAGTAAATTGACTAAGATAAGCACAAAAATAGTTAAAGCAATAAAAAAGCAAAGTTGATCAAGAAGGAGATAAATCAGATCAAACAGAAATCAATTTAAATGGAGTAGGGTCTTCAGCTGTGATTTTTAAGCAGTCTGGGAGCTCTGTGCCATAGACTCTCTAAAACTGACTTTCCAGCAGTCTGAGACAACAATCCATTTTTATTTTGGTCTAGAATATTGAGCAACTAGAAGATCATAGAGGTCTAAAAACAACAAACAACGGCAGAAATTAACTCATGTACGTAGAAAACTGAAAATATGAAAGAAAAAAAAAACAGGTCAGAGAGACCAAGTGCAAAATCCTTTAGTTCATTCTTCTGTAAAAGTTTCGCTAAATTCATTTGAGGACAGGTGAACTTATTGTGTCTTTGCTGAAGGCAGCTTGTAGAAAAGTTTAGTTGCCTTGTCAATCACTCGATTGATCAATCAATATGAACTGAACAAGTTCATTCAAAGAGAATGTAACATATACAGAAAGTAGAAAGCAGCAAAAAACAACTAGCTACAACACAAAAAAGTTTGGACAAAGGCGAAAAAGCTCTTAAGAACAGTCAGTGTCTAAAGACAGAAAGACTTTCAATTGAGAGAAAAAAAGCAGAAATGAACATGTGCAGTATTATTTCCACCACTTGGTGGCCCTCTCCTGTCTCTCCTGCCACCACCTCCTCTCTCCCGGTCATTCTCCTGTCGGAGCAGCTTCTCCTCGCCGGGTGGGGTGGCTCTCACCTGTAATCCAAGCTACCTGGAGGCTGAGGCTGGAGGATTGTTTGAGCTCAGGAGCTCTGAGCTGCAGTGGGCTATGTTGACCGGGGGTCCACACTAAGCTCAGTATAGATATGGTGCTCCTGGGGGAGCCCGGGACCACCAGGTCGTCTAAGGAGGGGAGAACCGGCCCAGGTCGGAAACGGAGCAGGTCAAATCCCCCGTACTGTCCAGTAGTGGGTTCGCCCCCTGTGAATAGTTGCTGTAGTTCAGCCTGAGCAACACACTGAGACCCAGTCTTTTTATAATCACCACTACACTAACGCCACACCATCAGTTACATTTCAACACCACGCAAATGCTTTATCGCTCATTTTACCTTCTGATTTCACCAAAAACCTTCAAACACCACCTGTGATAGTCGTCCAACAGCGCCTCTCTCTGGAGGACACACGCCACTACAACCTGCTCTATCTTCACTCACTTGAGAAAACCTTTTCTGTCAAACAATCATCTGCGTCATAAGTGGAGAATAAAACCATCTTTTACTTGTCTCTCTGTGAAATGTCATACTCTGGTCATTTGTTCGGATTTTCCTGAATCTAAAATGTGATCATTCAACAGAAGAAAGTGTAGTTTCAATGTTTACAGCTTTTCTCTTTGTGCTGAGGATGTTAGTCAGCTGCCTTAAACCTGTGAGGGTCTCAAAAACGTTTAGCATGTCAGAGGAGACTCATTTTAATACAAAATAAAGTTAAATAGGTGTTTAGATAAGCAGAAAACAGAACTGCTTTTTCTATGAAAACAGACAAGGTTTGTATTTCAAAGTGAAAAATAAAAGTAAAACTTATCGAACTTTTTCAAAAGAATGTGTGTAGTTTAAGGTTTAGCAGATTGTTTTAAGCTGTATAAAGCCCAAACGAGGATGTTTTGTGGTAATTGTTTTGTCTTTACTTCTCTGTGTTCTGACAGTTTATCAAACAGGCAGATGTGCTGGTAAATCATGTAAAGCTGCTAATAATTTTAAATTTAATTTGTAAGTGGAGGAAAAAAAGACACGACAGACCTACAGGCACACAATCAAAGGGAAGTATATAAGTTAGCATGTGATATAGTATAGCACATTTAATGCTTCACATACAATACCGGCAGAGAAATTATTCAAACTTTCAAAACTATGAAACAATGCCAGGAAGAACCCTGAAGTAGTTGAAAAGACTTGAATAATTGCTGTCATCAGAAGACAAAAAAATATCTTTCAGTAAAGTAAATTGACTAAGATAAGCACAAAAATAGTTAAAGCAATAAAAAAGCAAAGTTGATCAAGAAGGAGATAAATCAGATCAAACAGAAATCAATTTAAATGGAGTAGGGTCTTCAGCTGTGATTTTTAAGCAGTCTGGGAGCTCTGTGCCATAGACTCTCTAAAACTGACTTTCCAGCAGTCTGAGACAACAATCCTTTTTTATTTTGGTCTAGAATATTGAGCAACTAGAAGATCATAGAGGTCTAAAAACAACAAACAACGGCAGAAATTAACTCATGTACGTAGAAAACTGAAAATATGAAAGAAAAAAAAACAGGTCAGAGAGACCAAGTGCAAAATCCTTTAGTTCATTCTTCTGTAAAAGTTTCGCTAAATTCATTTGAGGACAGGTGAACTTATTGTGTCTTTGCTGAAGGCAGCTTGTAGAAAAGTTTAGTTGCCTTGTCAATCACTCGATTGATCAATCAATATGAACTGAACAAGTTCATTCAAAGAGAATGTAACATATACAGAAAGTAGAAAGCAGCAAAAAACAACTAGCTACAACACAAAAAAGTTTGGACAAAGGCGAAAAAGCTCTTAAGAACAGTCAGTGTCTAAAGACAGAAAGACTTTCAATTGAGAGAAAAAAAGCAGAAATGAACATGTGCAGTATTATTTCCACCACTTGGTGGCCCTCTCCTGTCTCTCCTGCCACCACCTCCTCTCTCCCGGTCATTCTCCTGTCGGAGCAGCTTCTCCTCGCCGGGTGGGGTGGCTCTCACCTGTAATCCAAGCTACCTGGAGGCTGAGGCTGGAGGATTGTTTGAGCTCAGGAGCTCTGAGCTGCAGTGGGCTATGTTGACCGGGGGTCCACACTAAGCTCAGTATAGATATGGTGCTCCTGGGGGAGCCCGGGACCACCAGGTCGTCTAAGGAGGGGAGAACCGGCCCAGGTCGGAAACGGAGCAGGTCAAATCCCCCGTACTGTCCAGTAGTGGGTTCGCCCCCTGTGAATAGTTGCTGTAGTTCAGCCTGAGCAACACACTGAGACCCAGTCTTTTTATAATCACCACTACACTAACGTCACACCATCAGTTACATTTCAACACCACGCAAATGCTTTATCGCTCATTTTACCTTCTGATTTCACCAAAAACCTTCAAACACCACCTGTGATAGTCGTCCAACAGCGCCTCTCTCTGGAGGACACACGCCACTACAACCTGCTCTATCTTCACTCACTTGAGAAAACCTTTTCTGTCAAACAATCATCTGCGTCATAAGT
Source organism: Fundulus diaphanus (assembly GCA_037039145.1). Lineage (NCBI taxonomy): Eukaryota > Metazoa > Chordata > Actinopteri > Cyprinodontiformes > Fundulidae > Fundulus > Fundulus diaphanus. The sequence continues at coordinate 27,873,413 of CM073142.1, read as the reverse complement.
GGAGAATAAAACCATCTTTTACTTGTCTCTCTGTGAAATGTCATACTCTGGTCATTTGTTCGGATTTTCCTGAATCTAAAATGTGATCATTCAACAGAAGAAAGTGTAGTTTCAATGTTTACAGCTTTTCTCTTTGTGCTGAGGATGTTAGTCAGCTGCCTTAAACCTGTGAGGGTCTCAAAAACGTTTAGCATGTCAGAGGAGACTCATTTTAATACAAAATAAAGTTAAATAGGTGTTTAGATAAGCAGAAAACAGAACTGCTTTTTCTATGAAAACAGACAAGGTTTGTATTTCAAAGTGAAAAATAAAAGTAAAACTTATCGAACTTTTTCAAAAGAATGTGTGTAGTTTAAGGTTTAGCAGATTGTTTTAAGCTGTATAAAGCCCAAACGAGGATGTTTTGTGGTAATTGTTTTGTCTTTACTTCTCTGTGTTCTGACAGTTTATCAAACAGGCAGATGTGCTGGTAAATCATGTAAAGCTGCTAATAATTTTAAATTTAATTTGTAAGTGGAGGAAAAAAAGACACGACAGACCTACAGGCACACAATCAAAGGGAAGTATATAAGTTAGCATGTGATATAGTATAGCACATTTAATGCTTCACATACAATACCGGCAGAGAAATTATTCAAACTTTCAAAACTATGAAACAATGCCAGGAAGAACCCTGAAGTAGTTGAAAAGACTTGAATAATTGCTGTCATCAGAAGACAAAAAAATATCTTTCAGTAAAGTAAATTGACTAAGATAAGCACAAAAATAGTTAAAGCAATAAAAAAGCAAAGTTGATCAAGAAGGAGATAAATCAGATCAAACAGAAATCAATTTAAATAGAGTAGGGTCTTCAGCTGTGATTTTTAAGCAGTCTGGGAGCTCTGTGCCATAGACTCTCTAAAACTGACTTTCCAGCAGTCTGAGACAACAATCCTTTTTTATTTTGGTCTAGAATATTGAGCAACTAGAAGATCATAGAGGTCTAAAAACAACAAACAACGGCAGAAATTAACTCATGTACGTAGAAAACTGAAAATATGAAAGAAAAAAAAACAGGTCAGAGAGACCAAGTGCAAAATCCTTTAGTTCATTCTTCTGTAAAAGTTTCGCTAAATTCATTTGAGGACAGGTGAACTTATTGTGTCTTTGCTGAAGGCAGCTTGTAGAAAAGTTTAGTTGCCTTGTCAATCACTCGATTGATCAATCAATATGAACTGAACAAGTTCATTCAAAGAGAATGTAACATATACAGAAAGTAGAAAGCAGCAAAAAACAACTAGCTACAACACAAAAAAGTTTGGACAAAGGCGAAAAAGCTCTTAAGAACAGTCAGTGTCTAAAGACAGAAAGACTTTCAATTGAGAGAAAAAAAGCAGAAATGAACATGTGCAGTATTATTTCCACCACTTGGTGGCCCTCTCCTGTCTCTCCTGCCACCACCTCCTCTCTCCTGGTCATTCTCCTGTCGGAGCAGCTTCTCCTTGCCGGGTGGGGTGGCTCTCACCTGTAATCCAAGCTACCTGGAGGCTGAGGCTGGAGGATTATTTGAGCTCAGGAGCTCTGAGCTGCAGTGGGCTATGTTGACCGGGGGTCCACACTAAGCTCAGTATAGATATGGTGTTCCTGGGGGAGCCCGGGACCACCAGGTCGTCTAAGGAGGGGAGAACCGGCCCAGGTCGGAAACGGAGCAGGTCAAATCCCCTGTGCTGTCCAGTAGTGGGTTCGCCCCTGTGAATAGTTGCTGTAGTTCAGCCTGAGCAACACACTGAGACCCAGTCTTTTTATACTCACCACTACACTAACGTCACACCATCAGTTACATTTCAACACCACGCAGATGCTTTATCGCTCATTTTACCTTCTGATTTCACCAAAAACCTTCAAACACCACCTGTGATAGTCGTCCAACAGCGCCTCTCTCTGGAGGACACACGCCACTACAACCTGCTCTATCTTCACTCACTTGAGAAAACCTTTTCTGTCAAACAATCATCTGCGTCATAAGTGGAGAATAAAACCATCTTTTACTTGTCTCTCTGTGAAATGTCATACTCTGGTCATTTGTTCGGATTTTCCTGAATCTAAAATGTGATCAATCAACAGAAGAAAGTGTAGTTTCAATGTTTACAGTTTTTCTCTTTGTGCTGAGGATGTTAGTCAGCTGCCTTAAATCTGCGAGGGTCTCAAAAACGTTTAGCATGTCAGAGGAGACTCATTTTCATACAAAATAAAGTTAAATAGATGTTTAGATAAGCAGAAAACAGAACTGCTTTTTCTTTGAAAACAGACAAGGTTTGTATTTCAAAGTGAAAAATAAAAGTAAAACTTATCGAACTTTTTCAAAAGAATGTGTGTAGTTTAAGGTGTAGCAGATTGTTTTAAGCTGTATGAAGCCCAAACGAGGATGTTTTGTGGTAATTGTTTTGTCTTTACTTCTCTTCTCTGTGTTCTGACAGTTTATCAAACAGGCAGATGTGCTGGTAAATCATGTAAAGCTGCTAATAATTTTAAATTTAATTTGTAAGTGGAGGAAAAAAAGACACGACAGACCTACAGGCACACAATCAAAGGGAAGTATATAAGTTAGCATGTGATATTGTATAGCACATTTAATGCTTCACATACAATACCGGCAGAGAAATTATTCAAACTTTCAAAACTATGAAACAATGCCAGGAAGAACCCTGAAGTAGTTGAAAAGACTTGAATAATTGCTGTCATCAGAAGACAAAAAAATATCTTTCAGTAAAGTAAATTGACTAAGACAAGCACAAAAATAGTTAAAGCAATAAAAAAGCAAAGTTGATCAAGAAGGAGATAAATCAGATCAAACAGAAATCAATTTAAATAGAGTAGGGTCTTCAGCTGTGATTTTTAAGCAGTCTGGGAGCTCTGTGCCATAGACTCTCTAAAACTGACTTTCCAGCAGTCTGAGACAACAATCCTTTTTTATTTTGGTCTAGAATATTGAGCAACTAGAAGATCATAGAGGTCTAAAAACAACAAACAACGGCAGAAATTAACTCAAGTACGTAGAAAACTGAAAATATGAAAGAAAAAAGAAACAGGTCAGAGAGACCAAGTGCAAAATCCTTTAGTTCATTCTTCTGTAAAAGTTTTGATAAATTCATTTGAGGACAGGGGAACTTATTGTGTCTTTGCTGAAGGCAGCTTGTAGAAAAGTTTAGTTGCCTTGTCAATCACTCGATTGATCAATCAATATGAACTGAACAAGTTCATTCAAAGAGAATGTAACATATACAGAAAGTAGAAAGCAGCAAAAAACAACTAGCTACAACACAAACAAGTTTGGACAAAGGCGAAAAAGCTCTAAAGAACGGTCAGTGTCTAAAGACAGAAAGACTTTCAATTGAGAGAAAAAAAGCAGAAATGAACATGTGCAGTATTATTTCCACCACTTGGTGGCTCTCTCCTGTCTCTCCTGCCACCACCTCCTCTCTCCTGGTCATGCTCCTGTCGGAGCAGCTTCTCCTTGCCGGGTGGGGTGGCTCTCACCTGTAATCCAAGCTACCTGGAGGCTGAGGCTGGAGGATTGTTTGAGCTCAGGAGCTCTGAGCTGCAGTGGGCTATGTTGACCGGGGGTCCACACTAAGCTCAGTATAGATATGGTGCTCCTGGGGGAGCCCGGGACCACCAGGTCGTCTAAGGAGGGGAGAACCGGCCCAGGTCGGAAACGGAGCAGGTCAAATCCCCCGTACTGTCCAGTAGTGGGTTCGCCCCTGTGAATAGTTGCTGTAGTTCAGCCTGAGCAACACACTGAGACCCAGTCTTTTTATACTCACCACTACACTAACGTCACACCATCAGTTACATTTCAACACCACGCAGATGCTTTATCGCTCGTTTTACCTTCTGATTTCATCAAAAACCTTCAAACACCACCTGTGATAGTCGTCCAACAGCGCCTCTCTCTGGAGGACACACGCCACTACAACCTGCTCTATCTTCACTCATTTGAGAAAACCTTTTCTGTCAAACAATCATCTGCGTCATAAGTGGAGAATAAAACAATCTTTTACTTGTCTCTCTGTGAAATGTCATACTCTGGTCATTTGTTCGGATTTTCCTGAATCTAAAATGTGATCATTCAACAGAAGAAAGTGTAGTTTCAATGTTTACAGTTTTTCTCTTTGTGCTGATGATGTTAGTCAGCTGCCTTAAACCTGTGAGGGTCTCAAAAACGTTTAGCATGTCAGAGGAGACTCATTTTAATACAAAATAAAGTTGAATAGATGTTTAGATAAGCAGAAAACAGAACTGCTTTTTCTTTGAAAACAGACAAGGTTTGTATTTCAAAGTGAAAAATAAAAGTAAAACTTATCGAACTTTTTCAAAAGAATGTGTGTAGTTTAAGGTTTAGCAGATTGTTTTAAGCTGTTTGAAGCCCAAACGAGGATGTTTTGTGGTAATTGTTTTGTCTTTACTTCTCTTCTCTGTGTTCTGACAGTTTATCAAACAGGCAGATGTGCTGGTAAATCATGTAAAGCTGCTAATAATTTTAAATTTAATTTGTAAGTGGAGGAAAAAAAGACACGACAGACCTACAGGCACACAATCAAAGGGAAGTATATAAGTTAGCATGTGATATAGTATAGCACATTTAATGCTTCACATATAATACCGGCAGAGAAATTATTCAAACTTTCAAAACTATGAAACAATGCCAGGAAGAACCCTGAAGTAGTTGAAAAGACTTGAATAATTGCTGTCATCAGAAGACAAAAAATATCTTTCAGTAAAGTAAATTGACTAAGACAAGCACAAAAAGAGTTAAAGCAATAAAAAAGCAAAGTTGATCAAGAAGGAAATAAATCAGATCAAACAGAAATCAATTTAAATGGAGTAGGGTCTTCAGCTGTGATTTTTAAGCAGTCTGGGAGCTCTGTGCCATAGACTCTCTAAAACTGACTTTCCAGCAGTCTGAGACAACAATCCTTTTTTATTTTGGTCTAGAATATTGAGCAACTAGAAGATCATAGAGGTCTAAAAACAACAAACAACGGCAGAAATTAACTCATGTACGTAGAAAACTGAAAATATGAAAGAAAAAAGAAACAGGTCAGAGAGACCAAGTGCAAAATCCTTTAGTTCATTCTTCTGTAAAAGTTTTGATAAATTCATTTGAGGACAGGGGAACTTATTGTGTCTTTGCTGAAGGCAGCTTGTAGAAAAGTTTAGTTGCCTTGTCAATCACTCGATTGATCAATCAATATGAACTGAACAAGTTCATTCAAAGAGAATGTAACATATACAGAAAGTAGAAAGCAGCAAAAAACAACTAGCTACAACACAAAAAAGTTTGGACAAAGGCGAAAAAGCTCTAAAGAACGGTCAGTGTCTAAAGACAGAAAGACTTTCAATTGAGAGAAAAAAAGCAGAAATGAACATGTGCAGTATTATTTCCACCACTTGGTGGCACTCTCCTGTCTCTCCTGCCACCACCTCCTCTCTCCTGGTCATGCTCCTGTCGGAGCAGCTTCTCCTTGCCGGGTGGGGTGGCTCTCACCTGTAATCCAAGCTACCTGGAGGCTGAGGCTGGAGGATTGTTTGAGCTCAGGAGCTCTGAGCTGCAGTGGGCTATGTTGACCGGGGGTCCACACTAAGCTCAGTATAGATATGGTGCTCCTGGGGGAGCCCGGGACCACCAGGTCGTCTAAGGAGGGGAGAACCGGCCCAGGTCGGAAACGGAGCAGGTCAAATCCCCCGTACTGTCCAGTAGTGGGTTCGCCCCTGTGAATAGTTGCTGTAGTTCAGCCTGAGCAACACACTGAGACCCAGTCTTTTTATACTCACCACTACACTAACGTCACACCATCAGTTACATTTCAACACCACGCAGATGCTTTATCGCTCGTTTTACCTTCTGATTTCATCAAAAACCTTCAAACACCACCTGTGATAGTCGTCCAACAGCGCCTCTCTCTGGAGGACACACGCCACTACAACCTGCTCTATCTTCACTCATTTGAGAAAACCTTTTCTGTCAAACAATCATCTGCGTCATAAGTGGAGAATAAAACAATCTTTTACTTGTCTCTCTGTGAAATGTCATACTCTGGTCATTTGTTCGGATTTTCCTGAATCTAAAATGTGATCATTCAACAGAAGAAAGTGTAGTTTCAATGTTTACAGTTTTTCTCTTTGTGCTGAGGATGTTAGTCAGCTGCCTTAAACCTGTGAGGGTCTCAAAAACGTTTAGCATGTCAGAGGAGACTCATTTTAATACAAAATAAAGTTGAATAGATGTTTAGATAAGCAGAAAACAGAACTGCTTTTTCTTTGAAAACAGACAAGGTTTGTATTTCAAAGTGAAAAATAAAAGTAAAACTTATCGAACTTTTTCAAAAGAATGTGTGTAGTTTAAGGTTTAGCAGATTGTTTTAAGCTGTTTGAAGCCCAAACGAGGATGTTTTGTGGTAATTGTTTTGTCTTTACTTCTCTTCTCTGTGTTCTGACAGTTTATCAAACAGGCAGATGTGCTGGTAAATCATGTAAAGCTGCTAATAATTTTAAATTTAATTTGTAAGTGGAGGAAAAAAAGACACGACAGACCTACAGGCACACAATCAAAGGGAAGTATATAAGTTAGCATGTGATATAGTATAGCACATTTAATGCTTCACATACAATACCGGCAGAGAAATTATTCAAACTTTCAAAACTATGAAACAATGCCAGGAAGAACCCTGAAGTAGTTGAAAAGACTTGAATAATTGCTGTCATCAGAAGACAAAAAAATATCTTTCAGTAAAGTAAATTGACTAAGATAAGCACAAAAATAGTTAAAGCAATAAAAAAGCAAAGTTGATCAAGAAGGAGATAAATCAGATCAAACAGAAATCAATTTAAATGGAGTAGGGTCTTCAGCTGTGATTTTTAAGCAGTCTGGGAGCTCTGTGCCATAGACTCTCTAAAACTGACTTTCCAGCAGTCTGAGACAACAATCCTTTTTTATTTTGGTCTAGAATATTGAGCAACTAGAAGATCATAGAGGTCTAAAAACAACAAACAACGGCAGAAATTAACTCATGTACGTAGAAAACTGAAAATATGAAAGAAAAAAGAAACAGGTCAGAGAGACCAAGTGCAAAATCCTTTAGTTCATTCTTCTGTAAAAGTTTTGATAAATTCATTTGAGGACAGGGGAACTTATTGTGTCTTTGCTGAAGGCAGCTTGTAGAAAAGTTTAGTTGCCTTGTCAATCACTCGATTGATCAATCAATATGAACTGAACAAGTTCATTCAAAGAGAATGTAACATATACAGAAAGTAGAAAGCAGCAAAAAACAACTAGCTACAACACAAAAAAGTTTGGACAAAGGCGAAAAAGCTCTAAAGAACGGTCAGTGTCTAAAGACAGAAAGACTTTCAATTGAGAGAAAAAAAGCAGAAATGAACATGTGCAGTATTATTTCCACCACTTGGTGGCACTCTCCTGTCTCTCCTGCCACCACCTCCTCTCTCCTGGTCATGCTCCTGTCGGAGCAGCTTCTCCTTGCCGGGTGGGGTGGCTCTCACCTGTAATCCAAGCTACCTGGAGGCTGAGGCTGGAGGATTGTTTGAGCTCAGGAGCTCTGAGCTGCAGTGGGCTATGTTGACCGGGGGTCCACACTAAGCTCAGTATAGATATGGTGCTCCTGGGGGAGCCCGGGACCACCAGGTCGTCTAAGGAGGGGAGAACCGGCCCAGGTCGGAAACGGAGCAGGTCAAATCCCCCGTACTGTCCAGTAGTGGGTTCGCCCCTGTGAATAGTTGCTGTAGTTCAGCCTGAGCAACACACTGAGACCCAGTCTTTTTATACTCACCACTACACTAACGTCACACCATCAGTTACATTTCAACACCACGCAGATGCTTTATCGCTCGTTTTACCTTCTGATTTCATCAAAAACCTTCAAACACCACCTGTGATAGTCGTCCAACAGCGCCTCTCTCTGGAGGACACACGCCACTACAACCTGCTCTATCTTCACTCATTTGAGAAAACCTTTTCTGTCAAACAATCATCTGCGTCATAAGTGGAGAATAAAACAATCTTTTACTTGTCTCTCTGTGAAATGTCATACTCTGGTCATTTGTTCGGATTTTCCTGAATCTAAAATGTGATCATTCAACAGAAGAAAGTGTAGTTTCAATGTTTACAGTTTTTCTCTTTGTGCTGAGGATGTTAGTCAGCTGCCTTAAACCTGTGAGGGTCTCAAAAACGTTTAGCATGTCAGAGGAGACTCATTTTAATACAAAATAAAGTTGAATAGATGTTTAGATAAGCAGAAAACAGAACTGCTTTTTCTTTGAAAACAGACAAGGTTTGTATTTCAAAGTGAAAAATAAAAGTAAAACTTATCGAACTTTTTCAAAAGAATGTGTGTAGTTTAAGGTTTAGCAGATTGTTTTAAGCTGTTTGAAGCCCAAACGAGGATGTTTTGTGGTAATTGTTTTGTCTTTACTTCTCTTCTCTGTGTTCTGACAGTTTATCAAACAGGCAGATGTGCTGGTAAATCATGTAAAGCTGCTAATAATTTTAAATTTAATTTGTAAGTGGAGGAAAAAAAGACACGACAGACCTACAGGCACACAATCAAAGGGAAGTATATAAGTTAGCATGTGATATAGTATAGCACATTTAATGCTTCACATACAATACCGGCAGAGAAATTATTCAAACTTTCAAAACTATGAAACAATGCCAGGAAGAACCCTGAAGTAGTTGAAAAGACTTGAATAATTGCTGTCATCAGAAGACAAAAAAATATCTTTCAGTAAAGTAAATTGACTAAGATAAGCACAAAAATAGTTAAAGCAATAAAAAAGCAAAGTTGATCAAGAAGGAGATAAATCAGATCAAACAGAAATCAATTTAAATGGAGTAGGGTCTTCAGCTGTGATTTTTAAGCAGTCTGGGAGCTCTGTGCCATAGACTCTCTAAAACTGACTTTCCAGCAGTCTGAGACAACAATCCTTTTTTATTTTGGTCTAGAATATTGAGCAACTAGAAGATCATAGAGGTCTAAAAACAACAAACAACGGCAGAAATTAACTCATGTATGTAGAAAACTGAAAATATGAAAGAAAAAAGAAACAGGTCAGAGAGACCAAGTGCAAAATCCTTTAGTTCATTCTTCTGTAAAAGTTTTGATAAATTCATTTGAGGACAGGGGAACTTATTGTGTCTTTGCTGAAGGCAGCTTGTAGAAAAGTTTAGTTGCCTTGTCAATCACTCGATTGATCAATCAATATGAACTGAACAAGTTCATTCAAAGAGAATGTAACATATACAGAAAGTAGAAAGCAGCAAAAAACAACTAGCTACAACACAAAAAAGTTTGGACAAAGGCGAAAAAGCTCTAAAGAACGGTCAGTGTCTAAAGACAGAAAGACTTTCAATTGAGAGAAAAAAAGCAGAAATGAACATGTGCAGTATTATTTCCACCACTTGGTGGCACTCTCCTGTCTCTCCTGCCACCACCTCCTCTCTCCTGGTCATGCTCCTGTCGGAGCAGCTTCTCCTTGCCGGGTGGGGTGGCTCTCACCTGTAATCCAAGCTACCTGGAGGCTGAGGCTGGAGGATTGTTTGAGCTCAGGAGCTCTGAGCTGCAGTGGGCTATGTTGACCGGGGGTCCACACTAAGCTCAGTATAGATATGGTGCTCCTGGGGGAGCCCGGGACCACCAGGTCGTCTAAGGAGGGGAGAACCGGCCCAGGTCGGAAACGGAGCAGGTCAAATCCCCCGTACTGTCCAGTAGTGGGTTCGCCCCTGTGAATAGTTGCTGTAGTTCAGCCTGAGCAACACACTGAGACCCAGTCTTTTTATACTCACCACTACACTAACGTCACACCATCAGTTACATTTCAACACCACGCAGATGCTTTATCGCTCGTTTTACCTTCTGATTTCATCAAAAACCTTCAAACACCACCTGTGATAGTCGTCCAACAGCGCCTCTCTCTGGAGGACACACGCCACTACAACCTGCTCTATCTTCACTCATTTGAGAAAACCTTTTCTGTCAAACAATCATCTGCGTCATAAGTGGAGAATAAAACAATCTTTTACTTGTCTCTCTGTGAAATGTCATACTCTGGTCATTTGTTCGGATTTTCCTGAATCTAAAATGTGATCATTCAACAGAAGAAAGTGTAGTTTCAATGTTTACAGTTTTTCTCTTTGTGCTGAGGATGTTAGTCAGCTGCCTTAAACCTGTGAGGGTCTCAAAAACGTTTAGCATGTCAGAGGAGACTCATTTTAATACAAAATAAAGTTGAATAGATGTTTAGATAAGCAGAAAACAGAACTGCTTTTTCTTTGAAAACAGACAAGGTTTGTATTTCAAAGTGAAAAATAAAAGTAAAACTTATCGAACTTTTTCAAAAGAATGTGTGTAGTTTAAGGTTTAGCAGATTGTTTTAAGCTGTATGAAGCCCAAACGAGGATGTTTTGTGGTAATTGTTTTGTCTTTACTTCTCTTCTCTGTGTTCTGACAGTTTATCAAACAGGCAGATGTGCTGGTAAATCATGTAAAGCTGCTAATAATTTTAAATTTAATTTGTAAGTGGAGGAAAAAAAGACACGACAGACCTACAGGCACACAATCAAAGGGAAGTATATAAGTTAGCATGTGATATAGTATAGCACATTTAATGCTTCACATACAATACCGGCAGAGAAATTATTCAAACTTTCAAAACTATGAAACAATGCCAGGAAGAACCCTGAAGTAGTTGAAAAGACTTGAATAATTGCTGTCATCAGAAGACAAAAAATATCTTTCAGTAAAGTAAATTGACTAAGACAAGCACAAAAATAGTTAAAGCAATAAAAAAGCAAAGTTGATCAAGAAGGAAATAAATCAGATCAAACAGAAATCAATTTAAATAGAGTAGGGTCTTCAGCTGTGATTTTTAAGCAGTCTGGGACCTCTGTGCCATAGACTCTCTAAAACTGACTTTCCAGCAGTCTGAGACAACAATCCTTTTTTATTTTGGTCTAGAATATTGAGCAACTAGAAGATCATAGAGGTCTAAAAACAACAAACAACGGCAGAAATTAACTCATGTACGTAGAAAACTGAAAATATGAAAGAAAAAAGAAACAGGTCAGAGAGACCAAGTGCAAAATCCTTTAGTTCATTCTTCTGTAAAAGTTTTGATAAATTCATTTGAGGAAAGGTGAACTTATTGTGTCTTTGCTGAAGGCAGCTTGTAGAAAAGTTTAGTTGCCTTGTCAATCACTCGGTTGATCAATCAATATGAACTGAACAAGTTCATTCAAAGAGAATGTAACATATACAGAAAGTAGAAAGCAGCAAAAAACAACTAGCTACAACACAAAAAAGTTTGGACAAAGGCGAAAAAGCTCTTAAGAACAGTCAGTGTCTAAAGACAGAAAGACTTTCAATTGAGAAAAAAAAAGCAGAAATGAACATGTGCAGTATTATTTCCACCACTTGGTGGCTCTCTCCTGTCTCTCCTGCCACCACCTCCTCTCTCCCGGTCATTCTCCTGTCGGAGCAGCTTCTCCTTGCCGGGTGGGGTGGCTCTCACCTGTAATCCAAGCTACCTGGAGGCTGAGGCTGGAGGATTGTTTGAGCTCAGGAGCTCTGAGCTGCAGTGGGCTATGTTGACCGGGGGTCCACACTAAGCTCAGTATAGATATGGTGCTCCTGGGGGAGCCCGGGACCACCAGGTCGTCTAAGGAGGGGAGAACCGGCCCAGGTCGGAAACGGAGCAGGTCAAATCCCCCGTACTGTCCAGTAGTGGGTTCGCCCCTGTGAATAGTTGCTGTAGTTCAGCCTGAGCAACACACTGAGACCCAGTCTTTTTATAATCACCACTACACTAACATCACACCATCAGTTACATTTCAACACCACGCAGTTGCTTTATCGCTCATTTTACCTTCTGATTTCACCAAAAACCTTCAAACACCACCTGTGATAGTCGTCCAACAGCGCCTCTCTCTGGAGGACACACGCCACTACAACCTGCTCTATCTTCACTCACTTGAGAAAACCTTTTCTGTCAAACAATCATCTGCGTCATAAGTGGAGAATAAAACCATCTTTTACTTGTCTCTCTGTGAAATGTCATACTCTGGTCATTTGTTCGGATTTTCCTGAATCTAAAATGTGATCATTCAACAGAAGAAAGTGTAGTTTCAATGTTTACAGCTTTTCTCTTTGTGCTGAGGATGTTAGTCAGCTGCCTTAAACCTGTGAGGGTCTCAAAAACGTTTAGCATGTCAGAGGAGACTCATTTTAATACAAAATAAAGTTAAATAGGTGTTTAGATAAGCAGAAAACAGAACTGCTTTTTCTATGAAAACAGACAAGGTTTGTATTTCAAAGTGAAAAATAAAAGTAAAACTTATCGAACTTTTTCAAAAGAATGTGTGTAGTTTAAGGTTTAGCAGATTGTTTTAAGCTGTATAAAGCCCAAACGAGGATGTTTTGTGGTAATTGTTTTGTCTTTACTTCTCTGTGTTCTGACAGTTTATCAAACAGGCAGATGTGCTGGTAAATCATGTAAAGCTGCTAATAATTTTAAATTTAATTTGTAAGTGGAGGAAAAAAAGACACGACAGACCTACAGGCACACAATCAAAGGGAAGTATATAAGTTAGCATGTGATATAGTATAGCACATTTAATGCTTCACATACAATACCGGCAGAGAAATTATTCAAACTTTCAAAACTATGAAACAATGCCAGGAAGAACCCTGAAGTAGTTGAAAAGACTTGAATAATTGCTGTCATCAGAAGACAAAAAAATATCTTTCAGTAAAGTAAATTGACTAAGATAAGCACAAAAATAGTTAAAGCAATAAAAAAGCAAAGTTGATCAAGAAGGAGATAAATCAGATCAAACAGAAATCAATTTAAATGGAGTAGGGTCTTCAGCTGTGATTTTTAAGCAGTCTGGGAGCTCTGTGCCATAGACTCTCTAAAACTGACTTTCCAGCAGTCTGAGACAACAATCCTTTTTTATTTTGGTCTAGAATATTGAGCAACTAGAAGATCATAGAGGTCTAAAAACAACAAACAACGGCAGAAATTAACTCATGTACGTAGAAAACTGAAAATATGAAAGAAAAAAGAAACAGGTCAGAGAGACCAAGTGCAAAATCCTTTAGTTCATTCTTCTGTAAAAGTTTTGATAAATTCATTTGAGGACAGGTGAACTTATTGTGTCTTTGCTGAAGGCAGCTTGTAGAAAAGTTTAGTTGCCTTGTCAATCACTCGGTTGATCAATCAATATGAACTGAACAAGTTCATTCAAAGAGAATGTAACATATACAGAAAGTAGAAAGCAGCAAAAAACAACTAGCTACAACTCAAAAAAGTTTGGACAAAGGCGAAAAAGCTCTTAAGAACAGTCAGTGTCTAAAGACAGAAAGACTTTCAATTGAGAGAAAAAAAGCAGAAATGAACATGTGCAGTATTATTTCCACCACTTGGTGGCCCTCTCCTGTCTCTCCTGCCACCACCTCCTCTCTCCCGGTCATTCTCCTGTCGGAGCAGCTTCTCCTCGCCGGGTGGGGTGGCTCTCACCTGTAATCCAAGCTACCTGGAGGCTGAGGCTGGAGGATTGTTTGAGCTCAGGAGCTCTGAGCTGCAGTGGGCTATGTTGACCGGGGGTCCACACTAAGCTCAGTATAGATATGGTGTTCCTGGGGGAGCCCGGGACCACCAGGTCGTCTAAGGAGGGGAGAACCGGCCCAGGTCGGAAACGGAGCAGGTCAAATCCCCCGTACTGTCCAGTAGTGGGTTCGCCCCTGTGAGTAGTTGCTGTAGTTCAGCCTGAGCAACACACTGAGACCCAGTCTTTTTATAATCACCACTACACTAACGTCACACCATCAGTTACATTTCAACACCACGCAGATGCTTTATCGCTCATTTTACCTTCTGATTTCACCAAAAACCTTCAAACACCACCTGTGATAGTCGTCCAACAGCGCCTCTCTCTGGAGGACACACGCCACTACAACCTGCTCTATCTTCACTCACTTGAGAAAACCTTTTCTGTCAAACAATCATCTGCGTCATAAGTGGAGAATAAAACCATCTTTTACTTGTCTCTCTGTGAAATGTCATACTCTGGTCATTTGTTCGGATTTTCCTGAATCTAAAATGTGATCAATCAACAGAAGAAAGTGTAGTTTCAATGTTTACAGTTTTTCTCTTTGTGCTGAGGATGTTAGTCAGCTGCCTTAAATCTGCGAGGGTCTCAAAAACGTTTAGCATGTCAGAGGAGACTCATTTTCATACAAAATAAAGTTAAATAGATGTTTAGATAAGCAGAAAACAGAACTGCTTTTTCTTTGAAAACAGACAAGGTTTGTATTTCAAAGTGAAAAATAAAAGTAAAACTTATCGAACTTTTTCAAAAGAATGTGTGTAGTTTAAGGTTTAGCAGATTGTTTTAAGCTGTATGAAGCCCAAACGAGGATGTTTTGTGGTAATTGTTTTGTCTTTACTTCTCTGTGTTCTGACAGTTTATCAAACAGGCAGATGTGCTGGTAAATCATGTAAAGCTGCTAATAATTTTAAATTTAATTTGTAAGTGGAGGAAAAAAAGACACGACAGACCTACAGGCACACAATCAAAGGGAAGTATATAAGTTAGCATGTGATATAGTATAGCACATTTAATGCTTCACATACAATACCGGCAGAGAAATTATTCAAACTTTCAAAACTATGAAACAATGCCAGGAAGAACCCTGAAGTAGTTGAAAAGACTTGAATAATTGCTGTCATCAGAAGACAAAAAAATATCTTTCAGTAAAGTAAATTGACTAAGATAAGCACAAAAATAGTTAAAGCAATAAAAAAGCAAAGTTGATCAAGAAGGAGATAAATCAGATCAAACAGAAATCAATTTAAATGGAGTAGGGTCTTCAGCTGTGATTTTTAAGCAGTCTGGGAGCTCTGTGCCATAGACTCTCTAAAACTGACTTTCCAGCAGTCTGAGACAACAATCCTTTTTTATTTTGGTCTAGAATATTGAGCAACTAGAAGATCATAGAGGTCTAAAAACAACAAACAACGGCAGAAATTAACTCATGTACGTAGAAAACTGAAAATATGAAAGAAAAAAAAAACAGGTCAGAGAGACCAAGTGCAAAATCCTTTAGTTCATTCTTCTGTAAAAGTTTCGCTAAATTCATTTGAGGACAGGTGAACTTATTGTGTCTTTGCTGAAGGCAGCTTGTAGAAAAGTTTAGTTGCCTTGTCAATCACTCGATTGATCAATCAATATGAACTGAACAAGTTCATTCAAAGAGAATGTAACATATACAGAAAGTAGAAAGCAGCAAAAAACAACTAGCTACAACACAAAAAAGTTTGGACAAAGGCGAAAAAGCTCTTAAGAACAGTCAGTGTCTAAAGACAGAAAGACTTTCAATTGAGAGAAAAAAAGCAGAAATGAACATGTGCAGTATTATTTCCACCACTTGGTGGCCCTCTCCTGTCTCTCCTGCCACCACCTCCTCTCTCCCGGTCATTCTCCTGTCGGAGCAGCTTCTCCTTGCCGGGTGGGGTGGCTCTCACCTGTAATCCAAGCTACCTGGAGGCTGAGGCTGGAGGATTATTTGAGCTCAGGAGCTCTGAGCTGCAGTGGGCTATGTTGACCGGGGGTCCACACTAAGCTCAGTATAGATATGGTGCTCCTGGGGGAGCCCGGGACCACCAGGTCGTCTAAGGAGGGGAGAACCGGCCCAGGTCAGAAACGGAGCAGGTCAAATCCCCCGTACTGTCCAGTAGTGGGTTCGCCCCTGTGAATAGTTGCTGTAGTTCAGCCTGAGCAACACACTGAGACCCAGTCTTTTTATAATCACCACTACACTAACATCACACCATCAGTTACATTTCAACACCACGCAGATGCTTTATCGCTCATTTTACCTTCTGATTTCACCAAAAACCTTCAAACACCACCTGTGATAGTCGTCCAACAGCGCCTCTCTCTGGAGGACACACGCCACTACAACCTGCTCTATCTTCACTCACTTGAGAAAACCTTTTCTGTCAAACAATCATCTGCGTCATAAGTGGAGAATAAAACCATCTTTTACTTGTCTCTCTGTGAAATGTCATACTCTGGTCATTTGTTCGGATTTTCCTGAATCTAAAATGTGATCAATCAACAGAAGAAAGTGTAGTTTCAATGTTTACAGTTTTTCTCTTTGTGCTGAGGATGTTAGTCAGCTGCCTTAAATCTGCGAGGGTCTCAAAAACGTTTAGCATGTCAGAGGAGACTCATTTTCATACAAAATAAAGTTAAATAGATGTTTAGATAAGCAGAAAACAGAACTGCTTTTTCTTTGAAAACAGACAAGGTTTGTATTTCAAAGTGAAAAATAAAAGTAAAACTTATCGAACTTTTTCAAAAGAATGTGTGTAGTTTAAGGTTTAGCAGATTGTTTTAAGCTGTATGAAGCCCAAACGAGGATGTTTTGTGGTAATTGTTTTGTCTTTACTTCTCTGTGTTCTGACAGTTTATCAAACAGGCAGATGTGCAGGTAAATCATGTAAAGCTGCTAATAATTTTAAATTTAATTTGTAAGTGGAGGAAAAAAAGACACGACAGACCTACAGGCACACAATCAAAGGGAAGTATATAAGTTAGCATGTGATATAGTATAGCACATTTAATGCTTCACATACAATACCGGCAGAGAAATTATTCAAACTTTCAAAACTATGAAACAATGCCAGGAAGAACCCTGAAGTAGTTGAAAAGACTTGAATAATTGCTGTCATCAGAAGACAAAAAAATATCTTTCAGTAAAGTAAATTGACTAAGATAAGCACAAAAATAGTTAAAGCAATAAAAAAGCAAAGTTGATCAAGAAGGAGATAAATCAGATCAAACAGAAATCAATTTAAATGGAGTAGGGTCTTCAGCTGTGATTTTTAAGCAGTCTGGGAGCTCTGTGCCATAGACTCTCTAAAACTGACTTTCCAGCAGTCTGAGACAACAATCCTTTTTTATTTTGGTCTAGAATATTGAGCAACTAGAAGATCATAGAGGTCTAAAAACAACAAACAACGGCAGAAATTAACTCATGTACGTAGAAAACTGAAAATATGAAAGAAAAAAAAAACAGGTCAGAGAGACCAAGTGCAAAATCCTTTAGTTCATTCTTCTGTAAAAGTTTCGCTAAATTCATTTGAGGACAGGTGAACTTATTGTGTCTTTGCTGAAGGCAGCTTGTAGAAAAGTTTAGTTGCCTTGTCAATCACTCGATTGATCAATCAATATGAACTGAACAAGTTCATTCAAAGAGAATGTAACATATACAGAAAGTAGAAAGCAGCAAAAAACAACTAGCTACAACACAAAAAAGTTTGGACAAAGGCGAAAAAGCTCTTAAGAACAGTCAGTGTCTAAAGACAGAAAGACTTTCAATTGAGAGAAAAAAAGCAGAAATGAACATGTGCAGTATTATTTCCACCACTTGGTGGCCCTCTCCTGTCTCTCCTGCCACCACCTCCTCTCTCCCGGTCATTCTCCTGTCGGAGCAGCTTCTCCTCGCCGGGTGGGGTGGCTCTCACCTGTAATCCAAGCTACCTGGAGGCTGAGGCTGGAGGATTGTTTGAGCTCAGGAGCTCTGAGCTGCAGTGGGCTATGTTGACCGGGGGTCCACACTAAGCTCAGTATAGATATGGTGCTCCTGGGGGAGCCCGGGACCACCAGGTCGTCTAAGGAGGGGAGAACCGGCCCAGGTCGGAAACGGAGCAGGTCAAATCCCCCGTACTGTCCAGTAGTGGGTTCGCCCCCTGTGAATAGTTGCTGTAGTTCAGCCTGAGCAACACACTGAGACCCAGTCTTTTTATAATCACCACTACACTAACGTCACACCATCAGTTACATTTCAACACCACGCAAATGCTTTATCGCTCATTTTACCTTCTGATTTCACCAAAAACCTTCAAACACCACCTGTGATAGTCGTCCAACAGCGCCTCTCTCTGGAGGACACACGCCACTACAACCTGCTCTATCTTCACTCACTTGAGAAAACCTTTTCTGTCAAACAATCATCTGCGTCATAAGTGGAGAATAAAACCATCTTTTACTTGTCTCTCTGTGAAATGTCATACTCTGGTCATTTGTTCGGATTTTCCTGAATCTAAAATGTGATCATTCAACAGAAGAAAGTGTAGTTTCAATGTTTACAGCTTTTCTCTTTGTGCTGAGGATGTTAGTCAGCTGCCTTAAACCTGTGAGGGTCTCAAAAACGTTTAGCATGTCAGAGGAGACTCATTTTAATACAAAATAAAGTTAAATAGGTGTTTAGATAAGCAGAAAACAGAACTGCTTTTTCTATGAAAACAGACAAGGTTTGTATTTCAAAGTGAAAAATAAAAGTAAAACTTATCGAACTTTTTCAAAAGAATGTGTGTAGTTTAAGGTTTAGCAGATTGTTTTAAGCTGTATAAAGCCCAAACGAGGATGTTTTGTGGTAATTGTTTTGTCTTTACTTCTCTGTGTTCTGACAGTTTATCAAACAGGCAGATGTGCTGGTAAATCATGTAAAGCTGCTAATAATTTTAAATTTAATTTGTAAGTGGAGGAAAAAAAGACACGACAGACCTACAGGCACACAATCAAAGGGAAGTATATAAGTTAGCATGTGATATAGTATAGCACATTTAATGCTTCACATACAATACCGGCAGAGAAATTATTCAAACTTTCAAAACTATGAAACAATGCCAGGAAGAACCCTGAAGTAGTTGAAAAGACTTGAATAATTGCTGTCATCAGAAGACAAAAAAATATCTTTCAGTAAAGTAAATTGACTAAGATAAGCACAAAAATAGTTAAAGCAATAAAAAAGCAAAGTTGATCAAGAAGGAGATAAATCAGATCAAACAGAAATCAATTTAAATGGAGTAGGGTCTTCAGCTGTGATTTTTAAGCAGTCTGGGAGCTCTGTGCCATAGACTCTCTAAAACTGACTTTCCAGCAGTCTGAGACAACAATCCTTTTTTATTTTGGTCTAGAATATTGAGCAACTAGAAGATCATAGAGGTCTAAAAACAACAAACAACGGCAGAAATTAACTCATGTACGTAGAAAACTGAAAATATGAAAGAAAAAAAAACAGGTCAGAGAGACCAAGTGCAAAATCCTTTAGTTCATTCTTCTGTAAAAGTTTCGCTAAATTCATTTGAGGACAGGTGAACTTATTGTGTCTTTGCTGAAGGCAGCTTGTAGAAAAGTTTAGTTGCCTTGTCAATCACTCGATTGATCAATCAATATGAACTGAACAAGTTCATTCAAAGAGAATGTAACATATACAGAAAGTAGAAAGCAGCAAAAAACAACTAGCTACAACACAAAAAAGTTTGGACAAAGGCGAAAAAGCTCTTAAGAACAGTCAGTGTCTAAAGACAGAAAGACTTTCAATTGAGAGAAAAAAAGCAGAAATGAACATGTGCAGTATTATTTCCACCACTTGGTGGCCCTCTCCTGTCTCTCCTGCCACCACCTCCTCTCTCCTGGTCATTCTCCTGTCGGAGCAGCTTCTCCTTGCCGGGTGGGGTGGCTCTCACCTGTAATCCAAGCTACCTGGAGGCTGAGGCTGGAGGATTATTTGAGCTCAGGAGCTCTGAGCTGCAGTGGGCTATGTTGACCGGGGGTCCACACTAAGCTCAGTATAGATATGGTGTTCCTGGGGGAGCCCGGGACCACCAGGTCGTCTAAGGAGGGGAGAACCGGCCCAGGTCGGAAACGGAGCAGGTCAAATCCCCTGTGCTGTCCAGTAGTGGGTTCGCCCCTGTGAATAGTTGCTGTAGTTCAGCCTGAGCAACACACTGAGACCCAGTCTTTTTATACTCACCACTACACTAACGTCACACCATCAGTTACATTTCAACACCACGCAGATGCTTTATCGCTCATTTTACCTTCTGATTTCACCAAAAACCTTCAAACACCACCTGTGATAGTCGTCCAACAGCGCCTCTCTCTGGAGGACACACGCCACTACAACCTGCTCTATCTTCACTCACTTGAGAAAACCTTTTCTGTCAAACAATCATCTGCGTCATAAGTGGAGAATAAAACCATCTTTTACTTGTCTCTCTGTGAAATGTCATACTCTGGTCATTTGTTCGGATTTTCCTGAATCTAAAATGTGATCAATCAACAGAAGAAAGTGTAGTTTCAATGTTTACAGTTTTTCTCTTTGTGCTGAGGATGTTAGTCAGCTGCCTTAAATCTGCGAGGGTCTCAAAAACGTTTAGCATGTCAGAGGAGACTCATTTTCATACAAAATAAAGTTAAATAGATGTTTAGATAAGCAGAAAACAGAACTGCTTTTTCTTTGAAAACAGACAAGGTTTGTATTTCAAAGTGAAAAATAAAAGTAAAACTTATCGAACTTTTTCAAAAGAATGTGTGTAGTTTAAGGTGTAGCAGATTGTTTTAAGCTGTATGAAGCCCAAACGAGGATGTTTTGTGGTAATTGTTTTGTCTTTACTTCTCTTCTCTGTGTTCTGACAGTTTATCAAACAGGCAGATGTGCTGGTAAATCATGTAAAGCTGCTAATAATTTTAAATTTAATTTGTAAGTGGAGGAAAAAAAGACACGACAGACCTACAGGCACACAATCAAAGGGAAGTATATAAGTTAGCATGTGATATTGTATAGCACATTTAATGCTTCACATACAATACCGGCAGAGAAATTATTCAAACTTTCAAAACTATGAAACAATGCCAGGAAGAACCCTGAAGTAGTTGAAAAGACTTGAATAATTGCTGTCATCAGAAGACAAAAAAATATCTTTCAGTAAAGTAAATTGACTAAGACAAGCACAAAAATAGTTAAAGCAATAAAAAAGCAAAGTTGATCAAGAAGGAGATAAATCAGATCAAACAGAAATCAATTTAAATAGAGTAGGGTCTTCAGCTGTGATTTTTAAGCAGTCTGGGAGCTCTGTGCCATAGACTCTCTAAAACTGACTTTCCAGCAGTCTGAGACAACAATCCTTTTTTATTTTGGTCTAGAATATTGAGCAACTAGAAGATCATAGAGGTCTAAAAACAACAAACAACGGCAGAAATTAACTCAAGTACGTAGAAAACTGAAAATATGAAAGAAAAAAGAAACAGGTCAGAGAGACCAAGTGCAAAATCCTTTAGTTCATTCTTCTGTAAAAGTTTCGCTAAATTCATTTGAGGACAGGTGAACTTATTGTGTCTTTGCTGAAGGCAGCTTGTAGAAAAGTTTAGTTGCCTTGTCAATCACTCGATTGATCAATCAATATGAACTGAACAAGTTCATTCAAAGAGAATGTAACATATACAGAAAGTAGAAAGCAGCAAAAAACAACTAGCTACAACACAAACAAGTTTGGACAAAGGCAAAAAAGCTCTTAAGAACAGTCAGTGTCTAAAGACAGAAAGACTTTCAATTGAGAAAGAAAGCAGAAATGAACATGTGCAGTATTATTTCCACCACTTGGTGGCCCTCTCCTGTCTCTCCTGCCACCACCTCCTCTCTCCCGGTCATTCTCCTGTCGGAGCAGCTTCTCCTCGCCGGGTGGGGTGGCTCTCACCTGTAATCCAAGCTACCTGGAGGCTGAGGCTGGAGGATTGTTTGAGCTCAGGAGCTCTGAGCTTCAGTGGGCTATGTTGACCGGGGGTCCACACTAAGCTCAGTATAGATATGGTGCTCCTGGGAGAGCCCGGGACCACCAGGTCGTCTAAGGAGGGGAGAACCGGCCCAGGTCGGAAACGGAGCAGGTCAAATCCCCCGTACTGTCCAGTAGTGGGTTCGCCCCTGTGAATAGTTGCTGTAGTTCAGCCTGAGCAACACACTGAGACCCAATCTTTTTATAATCACCACTACACTAACGTCACACCATCAGTTACATTTCAACACCACGCAAATGCTTTATCGCTCATTTTACCTTCTGATTTCACCAAAAACCTTCAAACACCACCTGTGATAGTCGTCCAACTGCGCCTCTCTCTGGAGGACACACGCCACTACAACCTGCTCTATCTTCACTCACTTGAGAAAACCTTTTCTGTCAAACAATCATCTGCGTCATAAGTGGAGAATAAAACAATCTTTTACTTGTCTCTCTGTGAAATGTCATACTCTGGTCATTTGTTCGGATTTTCCTGAATCTAAAATGTGATCATTCAACAGAAGAAAGTGTAGTTTCAATGTTTACAGCTTTTCTCTTTGTGCTGAGGATGTTAGTCAGCTGCCTTAAACCTGTGAGGGTCTCAAAAACGTTTAGCATGTCAGAGGAGACTCATTTTCATACAAAATAAAGTTAAATAGGTGTTTAGATAAGCAGAAAACAGAACTGCTTTTTCTATGAAAACAGACAAGGTTTGTATTTCAAAGTGAAAAATAAAAGTAAAACTTATCGAACTTTTTCAAAAGAATGTGTGTAGTTTAAGGTTTAGCAGATTGTTTTAAGCTGTATGAAGCCCAAACGAGGATGTTTTGTGGTAATTGTTTTGTCTTTACTTCTCTTCTCTGTGTTCTGACAGTTTATCAAACAGGCAGATGTGCTGGTAAATCATGTAAAGCTGCTAATAATTTTAAATTTAATTTGTAAGTGGAGGAAAAAAAGACACGACAGACCTACAGGCACACAATCAAAGGGAAGTATATAAGTTAGCATGTGATATAGTATAGCACATTTAATGCTTCACATACAATACCGGCAGAGAAATTATTCAAACTTTCAAAACTATGAAACAATGCCAGGAAGAACCCTGAAGTAGTTGAAAAGACTTGAATAATTGCTGTCATCAGAAGACAAAAAATATCTTTCAGTAAAGTAAATTGACTAAGACAAGCACAAAAATAGTTAAAGCAATAAAAAAGCAAAGTTGATCAAGAAGGAGATAAATCAGATCAAACAGAAATCAATTTAAATGGAGTAGGGTCTTCAGCTGTGATTTTTAAGCAGTCTGGGAGCTCTGTGCCATAGACTCTCTAAAACTGACTTTCCAGCAGTCTGAGACAACAATCCTTTTTTATTTTGGTCTAGAATATTGAGCAACTAGAAGATCATAGAGGTCTAAAAACAACAAACAACGGCAGAAATTAACTCATGTATGTAGAAAACTGAAAATATGAAAGAAAAAAGAAACAGGTCAGAGAGACCAAGTGCAAAATCCTTTAGTTCATTCTTCTGTAAAAGTTTTGATAAATTCATTTGAGGACAGGGGAACTTATTGTGTCTTTGCTGAAGGCAGCTTGTAGAAAAGTTTAGTTGCCTTGTCAATCACTCGATTGATCAATCAATATGAACTGAACAAGTTCATTCAAAGAGAATGTAACATATACAGAAAGTAGAAAGCAGCAAAAAACAACTAGCTACAACACAAACAAGTTTGGACAAAGGCGAAAAAGCTCTAAAGAACGGTCAGTGTCTAAAGACAGAAAGACTTTCAATTGAGAGAAAAAAAGCAGAAATGAACATGTGCAGTATTATTTCCACCACTTGGTGGCTCTCTCCTGTCTCTCCTGCCACCACCTCCTCTCTCCTGGTCATGCTCCTGTCGGAGCAGCTTCTCCTTGCCGGGTGGGGTGGCTCTCACCTGTAATCCAAGCTACCTGGAGGCTGAGGCTGGAGGATTGTTTGAGCTCAGGAGCTCTGAGCTGCAGTGGGCTATGTTGACCGGGGGTCCACACTAAGCTCAGTATAGATATGGTGCTCCTGGGGGAGCCCGGGACCACCAGGTCGTCTAAGGAGGGGAGAACCGGCCCAGGTCGGAAACGGAGCAGGTCAAATCCCCCGTACTGTCCAGTAGTGGGTTCGCCCCTGTGAATAGTTGCTGTAGTTCAGCCTGAGCAACACACTGAGACCCAGTCTTTTTATACTCACCACTACACTAACGTCACACCATCAGTTACATTTCAACACCACGCAGATGCTTTATCGCTCGTTTTACCTTCTGATTTCATCAAAAACCTTCAAACACCACCTGTGATAGTCGTCCAACAGCGCCTCTCTCTGGAGGACACACGCCACTACAACCTGCTCTATCTTCACTCATTTGAGAAAACCTTTTCTGTCAAACAATCATCTGCGTCATAAGTGGAGAATAAAACAATCTTTTACTTGTCTCTCTGTGAAATGTCATACTCTGGTCATTTGTTCGGATTTTCCTGAATCTAAAATGTGATCATTCAACAGAAGAAAGTGTAGTTTCAATGTTTACAGTTTTTCTCTTTGTGCTGATGATGTTAGTCAGCTGCCTTAAACCTGTGAGGGTCTCAAAAACGTTTAGCATGTCAGAGGAGACTCATTTTAATACAAAATAAAGTTGAATAGATGTTTAGATAAGCAGAAAACAGAACTGCTTTTTCTTTGAAAACAGACAAGGTTTGTATTTCAAAGTGAAAAATAAAAGTAAAACTTATCGAACTTTTTCAAAAGAATGTGTGTAGTTTAAGGTTTAGCAGATTGTTTTAAGCTGTTTGAAGCCCAAACGAGGATGTTTTGTGGTAATTGTTTTGTCTTTACTTCTCTTCTCTGTGTTCTGACAGTTTATCAAACAGGCAGATGTGCTGGTAAATCATGTAAAGCTGCTAATAATTTTAAATTTAATTTGTAAGTGGAGGAAAAAAAGACACGACAGACCTACAGGCACACAATCAAAGGGAAGTATATAAGTTAGCATGTGATATAGTATAGCACATTTAATGCTTCACATATAATACCGGCAGAGAAATTATTCAAACTTTCAAAACTATGAAACAATGCCAGGAAGAACCCTGAAGTAGTTGAAAAGACTTGAATAATTGCTGTCATCAGAAGACAAAAAATATCTTTCAGTAAAGTAAATTGACTAAGACAAGCACAAAAAGAGTTAAAGCAATAAAAAAGCAAAGTTGATCAAGAAGGAAATAAATCAGATCAAACAGAAATCAATTTAAATGGAGTAGGGTCTTCAGCTGTGATTTTTAAGCAGTCTGGGAGCTCTGTGCCATAGACTCTCTAAAACTGACTTTCCAGCAGTCTGAGACAACAATCCTTTTTTATTTTGGTCTAGAATATTGAGCAACTAGAAGATCATAGAGGTCTAAAAACAACAAACAACGGCAGAAATTAACTCATGTACGTAGAAAACTGAAAATATGAAAGAAAAAAGAAACAGGTCAGAGAGACCAAGTGCAAAATCCTTTAGTTCATTCTTCTGTAAAAGTTTTGATAAATTCATTTGAGGACAGGGGAACTTATTGTGTCTTTGCTGAAGGCAGCTTGTAGAAAAGTTTAGTTGCCTTGTCAATCACTCGATTGATCAATCAATATGAACTGAACAAGTTCATTCAAAGAGAATGTAACATATACAGAAAGTAGAAAGCAGCAAAAAACAACTAGCTACAACACAAAAAAGTTTGGACAAAGGCGAAAAAGCTCTAAAGAACGGTCAGTGTCTAAAGACAGAAAGACTTTCAATTGAGAGAAAAAAAGCAGAAATGAACATGTGCAGTATTATTTCCACCACTTGGTGGCACTCTCCTGTCTCTCCTGCCACCACCTCCTCTCTCCTGGTCATGCTCCTGTCGGAGCAGCTTCTCCTTGCCGGGTGGGGTGGCTCTCACCTGTAATCCAAGCTACCTGGAGGCTGAGGCTGGAGGATTGTTTGAGCTCAGGAGCTCTGAGCTGCAGTGGGCTATGTTGACCGGGGGTCCACACTAAGCTCAGTATAGATATGGTGCTCCTGGGGGAGCCCGGGACCACCAGGTCGTCTAAGGAGGGGAGAACCGGCCCAGGTCGGAAACGGAGCAGGTCAAATCCCCCGTACTGTCCAGTAGTGGGTTCGCCCCTGTGAATAGTTGCTGTAGTTCAGCCTGAGCAACACACTGAGACCCAGTCTTTTTATACTCACCACTACACTAACGTCACACCATCAGTTACATTTCAACACCACGCAGATGCTTTATCGCTCGTTTTACCTTCTGATTTCATCAAAAACCTTCAAACACCACCTGTGATAGTCGTCCAACAGCGCCTCTCTCTGGAGGACACACGCCACTACAACCTGCTCTATCTTCACTCATTTGAGAAAACCTTTTCTGTCAAACAATCATCTGCGTCATAAGTGGAGAATAAAACAATCTTTTACTTGTCTCTCTGTGAAATGTCATACTCTGGTCATTTGTTCGGATTTTCCTGAATCTAAAATGTGATCATTCAACAGAAGAAAGTGTAGTTTCAATGTTTACAGTTTTTCTCTTTGTGCTGAGGATGTTAGTCAGCTGCCTTAAACCTGTGAGGGTCTCAAAAACGTTTAGCATGTCAGAGGAGACTCATTTTAATACAAAATAAAGTTGAATAGATGTTTAGATAAGCAGAAAACAGAACTGCTTTTTCTTTGAAAACAGACAAGGTTTGTATTTCAAAGTGAAAAATAAAAGTAAAACTTATCGAACTTTTTCAAAAGAATGTGTGTAGTTTAAGGTTTAGCAGATTGTTTTAAGCTGTTTGAAGCCCAAACGAGGATGTTTTGTGGTAATTGTTTTGTCTTTACTTCTCTTCTCTGTGTTCTGACAGTTTATCAAACAGGCAGATGTGCTGGTAAATCATGTAAAGCTGCTAATAATTTTAAATTTAATTTGTAAGTGGAGGAAAAAAAGACACGACAGACCTACAGGCACACAATCAAAGGGAAGTATATAAGTTAGCATGTGATATAGTATAGCACATTTAATGCTTCACATACAATACCGGCAGAGAAATTATTCAAACTTTCAAAACTATGAAACAATGCCAGGAAGAACCCTGAAGTAGTTGAAAAGACTTGAATAATTGCTGTCATCAGAAGACAAAAAAATATCTTTCAGTAAAGTAAATTGACTAAGATAAGCACAAAAATAGTTAAAGCAATAAAAAAGCAAAGTTGATCAAGAAGGAGATAAATCAGATCAAACAGAAATCAATTTAAATGGAGTAGGGTCTTCAGCTGTGATTTTTAAGCAGTCTGGGAGCTCTGTGCCATAGACTCTCTAAAACTGACTTTCCAGCAGTCTGAGACAACAATCCTTTTTTATTTTGGTCTAGAATATTGAGCAACTAGAAGATCATAGAGGTCTAAAAACAACAAACAACGGCAGAAATTAACTCATGTACGTAGAAAACTGAAAATATGAAAGAAAAAAGAAACAGGTCAGAGAGACCAAGTGCAAAATCCTTTAGTTCATTCTTCTGTAAAAGTTTTGATAAATTCATTTGAGGACAGGGGAACTTATTGTGTCTTTGCTGAAGGCAGCTTGTAGAAAAGTTTAGTTGCCTTGTCAATCACTCGATTGATCAATCAATATGAACTGAACAAGTTCATTCAAAGAGAATGTAACATATACAGAAAGTAGAAAGCAGCAAAAAACAACTAGCTACAACACAAAAAAGTTTGGACAAAGGCGAAAAAGCTCTAAAGAACGGTCAGAGTCTAAAGACAGAAAGACTTTCAATTGAGAGAAAAAAAGCAGAAATGAACATGTGCAGTATTATTTCCACCACTTGGTGGCACTCTCCTGTCTCTCCTGCCACCACCTCCTCTCTCCTGGTCATGCTCCTGTCGGAGCAGCTTCTCCTTGCCGGGTGGGGTGGCTCTCACCTGTAATCCAAGCTACCTGGAGGCTGAGGCTGGAGGATTGTTTGAGCTCAGGAGCTCTGAGCTGCAGTGGGCTATGTTGACCGGGGGTCCACACTAAGCTCAGTATAGATATGGTGCTCCTGGGGGAGCCCGGGACCACCAGGTCGTCTAAGGAGGGGAGAACCGGCCCAGGTCGGAAACGGAGCAGGTCAAATCCCCCGTACTGTCCAGTAGTGGGTTCGCCCCTGTGAATAGTTGCTGTAGTTCAGCCTGAGCAACACACTGAGACCCAGTCTTTTTATACTCACCACTACACTAACGTCACACCATCAGTTACATTTCAACACCACGCAGATGCTTTATCGCTCGTTTTACCTTCTGATTTCATCAAAAACCTTCAAACACCACCTGTGATAGTCGTCCAACAGCGCCTCTCTCTGGAGGACACACGCCACTACAACCTGCTCTATCTTCACTCATTTGAGAAAACCTTTTCTGTCAAACAATCATCTGCGTCATAAGTGGAGAATAAAACAATCTTTTACTTGTCTCTCTGTGAAATGTCATACTCTGGTCATTTGTTCGGATTTTCCTGAATCTAAAATGTGATCATTCAACAGAAGAAAGTGTAGTTTCAATGTTTACAGTTTTTCTCTTTGTGCTGAGGATGTTAGTCAGCTGCCTTAAACCTGTGAGGGTCTCAAAAACGTTTAGCATGTCAGAGGAGACTCATTTTAATACAAAATAAAGTTGAATAGATGTTTAGATAAGCAGAAAACAGAACTGCTTTTTCTTTGAAAACAGACAAGGTTTGTATTTCAAAGTGAAAAATAAAAGTAAAACTTATCGAACTTTTTCAAAAGAATGTGTGTAGTTTAAGGTTTAGCAGATTGTTTTAAGCTGTTTGAAGCCCAAACGAGGATGTTTTGTGGTAATTGTTTTGTCTTTACTTCTCTTCTCTGTGTTCTGACAGTTTATCAAACAGGCAGATGTGCTGGTAAATCATGTAAAGCTGCTAATAATTTTAAATTTAATTTGTAAGTGGAGGAAAAAAAGACACGACAGACCTACAGGCACACAATCAAAGGGAAGTATATAAGTTAGCATGTGATATAGTATAGCACATTTAATGCTTCACATACAATACCGGCAGAGAAATTATTCAAACTTTCAAAACTATGAAACAATGCCAGGAAGAACCCTGAAGTAGTTGAAAAGACTTGAATAATTGCTGTCATCAGAAGACAAAAAAATATCTTTCAGTAAAGTAAATTGACTAAGATAAGCACAAAAATAGTTAAAGCAATAAAAAAGCAAAGTTGATCAAGAAGGAGATAAATCAGATCAAACAGAAATCAATTTAAATGGAGTAGGGTCTTCAGCTGTGATTTTTAAGCAGTCTGGGAGCTCTGTGCCATAGACTCTCTAAAACTGACTTTCCAGCAGTCTGAGACAACAATCCTTTTTTATTTTGGTCTAGAATATTGAGCAACTAGAAGATCATAGAGGTCTAAAAACAACAAACAACGGCAGAAATTAACTCATGTACGTAGAAAACTGAAAATATGAAAGAAAAAAGAAACAGGTCAGAGAGACCAAGTGCAAAATCCTTTAGTTCATTCTTCTGTAAAAGTTTTGATAAATTCATTTGAGGACAGGGGAACTTATTGTGTCTTTGCTGAAGGCAGCTTGTAGAAAAGTTTAGTTGCCTTGTCAATCACTCGATTGATCAATCAATATGAACTGAACAAGTTCATTCAAAGAGAATGTAACATATACAGAAAGTAGAAAGCAGCAAAAAACAACTAGCTACAACACAAAAAAGTTTGGACAAAGGCGAAAAAGCTCTAAAGAACGGTCAGTGTCTAAAGACAGAAAGACTTTCAATTGAGAGAAAAAAAGCAGAAATGAACATGTGCAGTATTATTTCCACCACTTGGTGGCACTCTCCTGTCTCTCCTGCCACCACCTCCTCTCTCCTGGTCATGCTCCTGTCGGAGCAGCTTCTCCTTGCCGGGTGGGGTGGCTCTCACCTGTAATCCAAGCTACCTGGAGGCTGAGGCTGGAGGATTGTTTGAGCTCAGGAGCTCTGAGCTGCAGTGGGCTATGTTGACCGGGGGTCCACACTAAGCTCAGTATAGATATGGTGCTCCTGGGGGAGCCCGGGACCACCAGGTCGTCTAAGGAGGGGAGAACCGGCCCAGGTCGGAAACGGAGCAGGTCAAATCCCCCGTACTGTCCAGTAGTGGGTTCGCCCCTGTGAATAGTTGCTGTAGTTCAGCCTGAGCAACACACTGAGACCCAGTCTTTTTATACTCACCACTACACTAACGTCACACCATCAGTTACATTTCAACACCACGCAGATGCTTTATCGCTCGTTTTACCTTCTGATTTCATCAAAAACCTTCAAACACCACCTGTGATAGTCGTCCAACAGCGCCTCTCTCTGGAGGACACACGCCACTACAACCTGCTCTATCTTCACTCATTTGAGAAAACCTTTTCTGTCAAACAATCATCTGCGTCATAAGTGGAGAATAAAACAATCTTTTACTTGTCTCTCTGTGAAATGTCATACTCTGGTCATTTGTTCGGATTTTCCTGAATCTAAAATGTGATCATTCAACAGAAGAAAGTGTAGTTTCAATGTTTACAGTTTTTCTCTTTGTGCTGAGGATGTTAGTCAGCTGCCTTAAACCTGTGAGGGTCTCAAAAACGTTTAGCATGTCAGAGGAGACTCATTTTAATACAAAATAAAGTTGAATAGATGTTTAGATAAGCAGAAAACAGAACTGCTTTTTCTTTGAAAACAGACAAGGTTTGTATTTCAAAGTGAAAAATAAAAGTAAAACTTATCGAACTTTTTCAAAAGAATGTGTGTAGTTTAAGGTTTAGCAGATTGTTTTAAGCTGTTTGAAGCCCAAACGAGGATGTTTTGTGGTAATTGTTTTGTCTTTACTTCTCTTCTCTGTGTTCTGACAGTTTATCAAACAGGCAGATGTGCTGGTAAATCATGTAAAGCTGCTAATAATTTTAAATTTAATTTGTAAGTGGAGGAAAAAAAGACACGACAGACCTACAGGCACACAATCAAAGGGAAGTATATAAGTTAGCATGTGATATAGTATAGCACATTTAATGCTTCACATACAATACCGGCAGAGAAATTATTCAAACTTTCAAAACTATGAAACAATGCCAGGAAGAACCCTGAAGTAGTTGAAAAGACTTGAATAATTGCTGTCATCAGAAGACAAAAAAATATCTTTCAGTAAAGTAAATTGACTAAGATAAGCACAAAAATAGTTAAAGCAATAAAAAAGCAAAGTTGATCAAGAAGGAGATAAATCAGATCAAACAGAAATCAATTTAAATGGAGTAGGGTCTTCAGCTGTGATTTTTAAGCAGTCTGGGAGCTCTGTGCCATAGACTCTCTAAAACTGACTTTCCAGCAGTCTGAGACAACAATCCTTTTTTATTTTGGTCTAGAATATTGAGCAACTAGAAGATCATAGAGGTCTAAAAACAACAAACAACGGCAGAAATTAACTCATGTATGTAGAAAACTGAAAATATGAAAGAAAAAAGAAACAGGTCAGAGAGACCAAGTGCAAAATCCTTTAGTTCATTCTTCTGTAAAAGTTTTGATAAATTCATTTGAGGACAGGGGAACTTATTGTGTCTTTGCTGAAGGCAGCTTGTAGAAAAGTTTAGTTGCCTTGTCAATCACTCGATTGATCAATCAATATGAACTGAACAAGTTCATTCAAAGAGAATGTAACATATACAGAAAGTAGAAAGCAGCAAAAAACAACTAGCTACAACACAAAAAAGTTTGGACAAAGGCGAAAAAGCTCTAAAGAACGGTCAGTGTCTAAAGACAGAAAGACTTTCAATTGAGAGAAAAAAAGCAGAAATGAACATGTGCAGTATTATTTCCACCACTTGGTGGCACTCTCCTGTCTCTCCTGCCACCACCTCCTCTCTCCTGGTCATGCTCCTGTCGGAGCAGCTTCTCCTTGCCGGGTGGGGTGGCTCTCACCTGTAATCCAAGCTACCTGGAGGCTGAGGCTGGAGGATTGTTTGAGCTCAGGAGCTCTGAGCTGCAGTGGGCTATGTTGACCGGGGGTCCACACTAAGCTCAGTATAGATATGGTGCTCCTGGGGGAGCCCGGGACCACCAGGTCGTCTAAGGAGGGGAGAACCGGCCCAGGTCGGAAACGGAGCAGGTCAAATCCCCCGTACTGTCCAGTAGTGGGTTCGCCCCTGTGAATAGTTGCTGTAGTTCAGCCTGAGCAACACACTGAGACCCAGTCTTTTTATACTCACCACTACACTAACGTCACACCATCAGTTACATTTCAACACCACGCAGATGCTTTATCGCTCGTTTTACCTTCTGATTTCATCAAAAACCTTCAAACACCACCTGTGATAGTCGTCCAACAGCGCCTCTCTCTGGAGGACACACGCCACTACAACCTGCTCTATCTTCACTCATTTGAGAAAACCTTTTCTGTCAAACAATCATCTGCGTCATAAGTGGAGAATAAAACAATCTTTTACTTGTCTCTCTGTGAAATGTCATACTCTGGTCATTTGTTCGGATTTTCCTGAATCTAAAATGTGATCATTCAACAGAAGAAAGTGTAGTTTCAATGTTTACAGTTTTTCTCTTTGTGCTGAGGATGTTAGTCAGCTGCCTTAAACCTGTGAGGGTCTCAAAAACGTTTAGCATGTCAGAGGAGACTCATTTTAATACAAAATAAAGTTGAATAGATGTTTAGATAAGCAGAAAACAGAACTGCTTTTTCTTTGAAAACAGACAAGGTTTGTATTTCAAAGTGAAAAATAAAAGTAAAACTTATCGAACTTTTTCAAAAGAATGTGTGTAGTTTAAGGTTTAGCAGATTGTTTTAAGCTGTATGAAGCCCAAACGAGGATGTTTTGTGGTAATTGTTTTGTCTTTACTTCTCTTCTCTGTGTTCTGACAGTTTATCAAACAGGCAGATGTGCTGGTAAATCATGTAAAGCTGCTAATAATTTTAAATTTAATTTGTAAGTGGAGGAAAAAAAGACACGACAGACCTACAGGCACACAATCAAAGGGAAGTATATAAGTTAGCATGTGATATAGTATAGCACATTTAATGCTTCACATACAATACCGGCAGAGAAATTATTCAAACTTTCAAAACTATGAAACAATGCCAGGAAGAACCCTGAAGTAGTTGAAAAGACTTGAATAATTGCTGTCATCAGAAGACAAAAAATATCTTTCAGTAAAGTAAATTGACTAAGACAAGCACAAAAATAGTTAAAGCAATAAAAAAGCAAAGTTGATCAAGAAGGAAATAAATCAGATCAAACAGAAATCAATTTAAATAGAGTAGGGTCTTCAGCTGTGATTTTTAAGCAGTCTGGGACCTCTGTGCCATAGACTCTCTAAAACTGACTTTCCAGCAGTCTGAGACAACAATCCTTTTTTATTTTGGTCTAGAATATTGAGCAACTAGAAGATCATAGAGGTCTAAAAACAACAAACAACGGCAGAAATTAACTCATGTATGTAGAAAACTGAAAATATGAAAGAAAAAAAAAACAGGTCAGAGAGACCAAGTGCAAAATCCTTTAGTTCATTCTTCTGTAAAAGTTTCGCTAAATTCATTTGAGGACAGGTGAACGTATTGTGTCTTTGCTGAAGGCAGCTTGTAGAAAAGTTTAGTTGCCTTGTCAATCACTCGATTGATCAATCAATATGAACTGAACAAGTTCATTCATAGAGAATGTAACATATACAGAAAGTAGAAAGCAGCAAAAAACAACTAGCTACAACACAAAAAAGTTTGGACAAAGGCGAAAAAGCTCTAAAGAACGGTCAGTGTCAAAAGACAGAAAGACTTTCAACTGAGAAAAAAAGCAGAAATGAACATGTGCAGTATTATTTCCACCACTTGGTGGCTCTCTCCTGTCTCTCCTGCCACCACCTCCTCTCTCCTGGTCATTCTCCTGTCGGAGCAGCTTCTCCTCGCCGGGTGGGGTGGCTCTCACCTGTAATCCAAGCTACCTGGAGGCTGAGGCTGGAGGATTGTTTGAGCTCAGGAGCTCTGAGCTTCAGTGGGCTATGTTGACCGGGGGTCCACACTAAGCTCAGTATAGATATGGTGCTCCTGGGGGAGCCCGGGACCACCAGGTCGTCTAAGTAGGGGAGAACCGGCCCAGGTCGGAAACGGAGCAGGTCAAATCCCCCGTACTGTCCAGTAGTGGGTTCGCCCCTGTGAATAGTTGCTGTAGTTCAGCCTGAGCAACACACTGAGACCCAGTCTTTTTATACTCACCACTACACTAACGTCACACCATCAGTTACATATCAACACCATGCAGATGCTTTATCGCTCATTTTACCTTCTGATTTCACCAAAAACCTTCAAACACCACCTGTGATAGTCGTCCAACAGCGCCTCTCTCTGGAGGACACACGCCACTACAACCTGCTCTAACTTCACTGCTTCATTCACTTGAGAAAACCTTTTCTGTCAAACAATCATCTGCGTCATAAGTGGAGAATAAAACAATCTTTTACTTGTCTCTCTGTGAAATGTCATACTCTGGTCATTTGTTCGGATTTTCCTGAATCTAAAATGTGATCATTCAACAGAAGAAAGTGTAGTTTCAATGTTTACAGCTTTTCTTTTTGTGCTGAGGATGTTAGTCAGCTGCCTTAAATCTGCGAGGGTCTCAAAAACGTTTAGCATGTCAGAGGAGACTCATTGTAATACAAAATAAAGTTAAATAGATGTTTAGATAAGCAGAAAACAGAACAGCTTTTTCTTTGAAAACAGACAAGGTTTGTATTTCAAAGATAAAAATAAAAGGAAAACTTATCGAACTTTTTCAAAATAATGTGTGTAGTTTAAGGTGTAGCAGATTGTTTTAAAAAAATAACAAAGCAAAGTTGATTCTTACATTTTATCACTACACAGATGCTTTATCGCTCATTTTACCTTCTGATTTCATCAAAAAACCTTCAAATATCAGCTGTGATAGTCCTTCTGGAAGACAGCTGTCATTTTTAACTTCAGTGCTTCATCCATCCATCCATCCATCCATTTTCTGACCCGCTTAATCCCTCATGGGGTCGCGGGGGTTGCTGGTTTCAGTGCTATATTCACCTGATAAAATAATTTCAGTCAAACTGCTTCATAAGTGATGAATAAAAGGGCATTATACCTATCTAACTCTGTGAAAGGTGATATACTGGTTAATTTTCATGATTTTCCTGAATCAGAGATGTGATTGTTGTGCCATTATGCACTGTTTTATGTTATTTAATGTTTAATAAATAACTCTCTTAGGTATTGTCCGTTTAATATCAGTCCAAACAGCTGATATTAGCCCAATAGTTGAAAGGATGATTTCAGCACTGTCATTCTTTTAACAGCAAACTCTGCACACATATAGAATAAAGGAATGACAACTTATCTTCAAGTTCAAGAATGTATTAACATAAATAATTGAACATCCAGAGAACTCCACTACAAAATGCTGTTTATCTGAATTAAACATATATTTCAATCAACAAATCCTTTCTACTAGGCTAGTGAAACTTAACTAAACTACTAAGCAAAATTAAGATAAAAAGAAGTTAAGGAACTATGTACACACAAAAGGACAAATAAAATAGTTGAAAACCATCATCAGAATGATTCAGTGAATCCTGGTTCACTGCAGAACTAAAGTTCATCTTTGAGAATATGTATGGAATGAGATCAAATTAGCTTTACTAATTTAGAACAACATTTGGTATGTGTTTCAACCCATTCACAAAGCAATTCCTGAATTTTAAAGAACAATTTGCTCAGTAAAAATCAATATCTTTGGGACCCTTGATGTTATTAATGCAATGATTTCTCCGGAAATTGATTAATGTTCGAATTGGTAATTTAGGACCAACCCACCAAGTTGATAACGATCAGCTGGAAATGACATGTCGGGGCACTTCGTGTGGGCAATGTTTACATTAGCTTGAGTTTAATCCTAACATTACACAAGCACCATCAAATCGACATTAATGTTCCATATTAATCCTGTAATAACACTCATTGCACTATCAAACGATGGCGGAGTGAAACGAAAACAAGTATTATGTTTAAAACGAACCGTAGTTGCGTTGACGCAGTGGTAGCACTAATGTTATCTGGGAAGCTAATGCTGCTAATGTTAGCGGACATTTGGCATCAATTTAAAAGACTTTAAAGCTCTATTTGGTTGTAATGAGTAGACCGGACAACACAAACATTAATATCCCATCGCTTTCATTGCACCGTTGGTCCTCAACAAAAACCACGAACCATGACAGCGAGGAGTTGAGTTAGCTGCCTCATATCTATTTTGGGACAAAATGTCAACGGGAATTCATCTAACAAAAAAAAAAAAAAAGGAAATTAGAAATACTCATTTTCAGCAATTGAAGGCTCAAAATTGTCTGGCAAACTGTGAAATGTTGCGATTACTATATTACGCATTACGTGTACCATTGTTTAGAGCAGCCTTTGATCAGTTACCAGGCCCCATCCTCTTCATCCTTTACCTCACTCCCCTTGGCCAAATCATCAGCTGCCACAATATTTCATTTCATTGCTATGCTGATGACATACAACTTTATGTTAATGTCACAGCTGACACCTCACCCTCAAAGTCATCCCCATCAAAACTCACCACCTGTCTGGAGGAGATAAAGCTATGGATGGAGCAAAACTTTCTTCAACTAAATAGCTCAAAAACCGAAGCCATACTGGTTGGAACTCCTCATCAAACCAAATCATTATCCATAACCAGCATCACCGTTTCTGGCAGCAGCATCCCACTTTCATCAACAGTTAGAAATCTTGGTGTAAAAATGGACTCCCAACTCACTTTTGAAGCCCATATAAATCACCTATGCAAGACCTCTTTCTATCACCTCAGAAATATTTCCAAACTCCGTCCCATTCTCTCCCTCCCAGACGCAGAAAAGCTAGTTCATGCCTTTGTCTCCTCCAGACTGGACTATTGCAACGCACTTCTCATTGGGATCCCTAGAAAAAGTCTGCAGAGGCTTCAGTACATTCAAAACTCTGCAGCTAGGATCCTGATGAGAGTGCGGAAACATGAGCACATTACCCCCATCCTCCATTCACTACACTGGCTTCCCATCTCCACCAGGATTGAGTACAAGGTTTCCCTCCTCACACATCAATGCATCCATGGACATGCCCCTGCCTACCTCAAAGAACTTATCAACCCACAGAAGACAACCTGGTCCCTTCGCTACACTCATTCAAACCTCCTCCACATTCCCAGAACCCGACTCAGGACAATGGGAGATAGGGCATTTTGTGCTGCTGCCCCGCATCTGTGGAATGCCCTCCCTGACACCTTGAGGGAACCTCAGTCCACTGAGTGTTTTAAAAAAGGCCTTAAAACATTTCTTTTTAGCAAAGCTTTTGGTCTCCTTTAGATGTTTTTTTTTTTTCTGTAGCACTTGGAGATCTTTTGATAGAAAATGCAGTATAAATTAAATGTATTATTATTATTGGTTAAGTTTAAAATTGTTGTTATTGTTTTTATTTTATCAGTACTACTTTAAGTGAGTTGCCAAAGTATTTGTACACCTAAAAATTTTTTCCTATTTTGTACACTAGAACCACAAACTGTATTGTGTTTTATTTTGGTTTTATGTATCAGGTCAACACAAAGATGTGCATTTTTCTCAAGTGGATGGAATATTATGTATTTTTGAAATCAATAAGTCCATTATAGCTCTGGCTATAGGTTATGGGTCATTTTCCTACTGACCAGTAAACCTCTGATGCAGTCTCAAGTATTTCTTATTTCGTCCTGTACATAGCTCAATCCAATCTTTCCATCAACTCACCTTGTATATGCTTTATTTCTGTGGAAATAATGCATTTCTGCAGCATAATGCGGCCTCCATCTTATTTCAGCAGTTATTTGACTTCATAACCATCACTGCTCCCAAGACAAATGGTGTTTAGATCTGTGCTCTTCATTGCACAGTTAATCCATTTCTTGTGAATAATCTGGTTTCTGCATTTTTTGTTGTCACTTTGATGCTGGTACACCTGAATTTCCCCACTGAAGGACAATACAGAATGCTTCTATTCCTGTATTTCTATTATGAATCCCTCTAAAATACACCAACCTTTGTGATTATGACATGATAAAATGTGAAAAACTTTGCGGCGTAAAAATACTTTTGCGAGGCACTGAAATATCCAACATTACAGTTTAAAATTAAATGACCCTTTTGCTGCACACTGGGTCTGTGAATGTGACAGCCATAGACACTGTTACGGACTGGACTTCACACATTGGACACGACGAGTCATAAATGTCATTTGTGTATGAGTAAACTCCTTGCACAAGTTGTGCTGTGTTGATATTTTTACACTCAGAAGTGTTTCAATTATGTTTTTCCCAAGTCAGGTGCTTAAAAGAAGTCTCCCCTCAGCCACTTCCAAGAAAGACTGACCACATATCAGATTATGTTCAATACTTCCTTAACAAGTGTTTCCCTGAAAGATTTACCTGATCAGGAGGTGTGACAACTGTTTATTGCTTAAGTTAGCGGATGTAAAGAATGACGATGCTTTCACTAAGCATGCCAACATTAGGCACACTACATATTACAAGGATGTGTAAGTATAAAGTCTTTCAGTAAGTAGGATTCTCAGAATATTCTAGAAAGAGACACATTTTAGTCAGTTTTGAACCATGTTGTGCTTCTCTCCTGGTTACCAGAGAACTGGACAAATCAGCTTTTCTCTTTTCTTTTCTTACACTCTCAACTCTGTTGGACAGCCTTAAATGCCAAGTATTAGAAATGTCTGCCCTTGCCCAAGCTCTTCAAAATTCCTGCGATGGTGGAACATGTTTTTGTGTGGGAGGACTGTTCTGCCAAGCAAAGCTGTTTTAGTCCTGATTCTTTTTTTTTTTTCTCACAAGAAAATCTTGTTCTTGCACCGCCAAATGCTTTCTCGTGACGGGGCCAAACAAGAAAGGGCCTATAACAAGTAAAAGGGCACCAGCAGCAAATTTAAATTTGTCTAACTCTAGGTTTTTATAGTAAAGTTAAAAAAAAGAAGGATTTGGTCCCCAAATATTTTTAAAATGTTTTTTTAATCAATTGTATTATTAAAAAATGTATGTCAAAAGTAACCTGAATGAATACAAAATGCCTTTTTCAAATGATGATTTTGGTAAAAAAGCTATCCAAACCAAGCTGGTCCTGTGGGGAACAGTAACTTGCCCCTTTAAATCAAGAAAAAGTTGTGATAAACCACATTGTTATGGTTCAGTTTAATAAGTCGCACCAGGTCTGAGTGCTGCCTGACCCATAGAATAAAAAAATAGATTAAACAGAACCCGTCTGACAATATGAAGTAGGCTAAAAAATCTGTCTAAAAGAACAATGTCATTAACAGAGTTTGTTCCAAAGCAACTTTTAAAGTGTTCATACTCCAACAAGCCGGTAAGCCAAATAAAGAAAAGATGAAACAGTTATAAAACTTCACAGAATTGCATGTCCCACCAAAATTACTGTGACACTGTGGTAATTACAGACTCAACAGGCTTTTCTTGTCACATTTAAAGTCTAGGGTTAGACTTTAACTGAATTAAAGGGTTTTAAGAGACAGTTGCTGACCAAAAAAGGTAAAAAAAAAAGGCCCTACTATTATTTGCCAAAATACATGCTGATGATCCCCAAAATATTCGTTGAAACTTTCTGTGGATGGACAAGACAACAGCAGAGCATTTTACCTCCTTTAAAATTAACACAGCATCTCAGAATAAAGGACAACACCTGCAGTCAAACATGGTGCTGGTAGTAATGTCATGATCTGGGGCTTCTTTGCTCCTTTAGGACCAGTATGACTTGCTGTAGTTGACGGAAGCATGAAATTTGCTCTACAAGTCTGATGTAGGATATTCATTTGTGGCCTTAAGTCAAGTGCACTTGGGTTATAAAGGAGGACAAGGATTTGAAGCGCACTCTCCGATGTAGCTGAATTAAAACAGTTGAGGAGAAGTAGAGAAGGCCAAACCTGGCCAATTGCCCGTTATTAGGTTTAAGGGGCAATACCTTTTTGCACAATGTGGATAGCTCTAAATCAAATAATTATTTTGTATTTACTCAGGTTGTCTTTATCTAATATTAAAACTAATTTGATAATCTGAAATATTTATGAATGGGAAAACAAAGCAAAACCAAAACAAATCTGTTGGGGGGGGGGGGGCATACTTATTCAGAGCTAAGCCTGTGGACCACATGAAACAAATTAGAAAATAACGACAACATTTTATACATTTCCAGTATATTCAACTCCCACAGAGACAGTAAATCTCCTCCGAATGTACACTTTTTTGGTAAAGATTCCCCACGCCTGTAGCATCATTTACAGTGAAAGGCGACGAGGGAATTCTGAGTGGGTTTCTGGGGAGCCCCTTTCAGCCTTTCTTAATGCAGTGAGGCCTAGAATTTGCCCTCACCTATGTGCAGCTGTTGCGCTGCAAAGCGAGACAGCGTGGTGCAGAATGTGGAAATCACCATGAGACGTGTCGATATTCAAAGTCCAGTCATCCATGCCGGAGGTTTGGGATGTGGAATCTCTGGAGGGTTACATCGAAACGCAACATCATATGCGACCGCCAGAAAAAGGGGAAGAGGATATACCCCTGATTTCTGCTAAATACAAACATTAGCATGAGGTTGCACCAAAGAAAATTTGTCTCCTTTTGAAAGCTAATTGTTCTAAAACTAAGTGGTAGTAGATTGTTTAAAAAGAAAATCTTACACGTCTCAAATACCCCAAAGGCTACTTACCGGTCTAATAATTTAACAAAGTCTCAAATACCCCAAAGGTATTTGTGACTTTGTTAAATTCTATGTAATGTGACATTTCCCTGGAATTTACAAAATTACTTTGAGTTTTAACTTTCCATCAGACATGTGACTTCCAGTCTAATGCAACTTACCCATATTCTTACCAGAAGCCACATCAGATACAGATAATTAGGTACAGAACTACCCTCACAGTGTGTGTGTGTGTGTGTGAAAGAGAGAGAGAGCGATAGAGAGAGAGAGAGAGAGAGAGAGAGAGAGAGAGAGAGAGAGCGACAGAGAGAGAGAGACAGAGACAGAGAGAGGAGGAGTGTCAGAGAGGGAAAGAAAAGAGGGAAGAAAAGACTCATTGCTCATTAAGCGGTAAGCCAAGTTCTTCTCAAAAGTCGCTCTGCAAAGACTTTCCCCCACGGACACACGCGTTCACACACTCACACGCGTACGCACTTCTTCAAAAACCCAAAGCAGAAGTGGACAGAGACGCCGGTTTTCAGTCGCTGTGGTTGGCTATGGCTCAGGGCTCTGACAGCAACGACACAAGCTACAAGTCCCCGTCACCTGGAAGCAGACCGGTAAGTAGCCTATGCACTTTTTTTTGATTAACTTCTCAAATAAGCGTGTGATAGTTGTACTGAAGGAGTACACACAAAAATCAAACTCCTGTTTCTTAGATCTCTCTGTCTCTGTGTGTGTTTAATGCACACTTTGCGATCCTATTTTTGGTGGCTCTTTTTTTTCACAGCTTCTCGGGGTGTTTAACTTGCACACATGGGCTAGAGGCATGACTCGCATCAAGTGTAGGCTTTTTTTTTTTTTTTTTTTTTTTTTTTTTTTTTTTAATAGCACAACGTATCACTTGCTCAAGACGCGGGAATCCTTGCCTTTTGCAATTCTCGAAACCGAATGATTTAAAAGCTGCCAGGAAGGCGCGTTTATGTGACTGTTATTCTCCTGCATCAACTGCCTTCACGTGTGCAAGCCTTTGGTGATAATTGCAATTCATTTAGGAGCGTCTGGTGGCTTTCAGGCTGCATTAACAGACAAACAAAGAGAAAGTTATCCCTTTGATGTACAACTGAATCAGCATTTTGAGATGGATTAGTTATTGTGATACCAAGAAAACTGAGCGTTAGGGACATGAAACAGGGTGTGCGTTAGACCTAACCGATGACTCAGCCACTCCCCGACCCTACCCTTCCCATTGAGTGCAATGCAAACCCTGTCTCAAACATCAAACTGCCATTATTGTTGTAGCCAACAGTAATAGCTAGAATGTCCAAGAAGCTGCTTTCGGCTGGCATTATCACTGCATGTGTTGCGTCAACTGAAAGGTGGTTGTGTTTTTGCCAGAGCTCCTCAGACGATGCAAAGAAGGTGATGCGGAGAGAAAAGAACCGGATTGCCGCACAGAAGAGCCGGATGAGGCAAACTCAGAAAGCTGACAGCCTTCACTTGGTGAGAAGTCTAAAGATTTTGCCACAAACGTCACACCCAACAGCATAAACATGCCTCTGTTAGAGCAAAACCTGCTCTAACAGAGGCATGTGTTAAAGATTGCTGTAGGCAATAGAGACAGGTAGCTTGACCTTTATTTACATCACTCCCTCTATGCCCAGGTGTGTCTCTCTGTGTCTCTGGGAACAGGTTTGTATTATATTTACAAAATGCTACCTGACCATGTGGCGATGTGTCATGGCTTCTGTTGGGCTGCACACTTGGGCGCTTCTCTGTGTGTTTGCAGAAGATTAAGGAATAAATTAGCACGTGTGGGCAATGAAAAATCCAGCGCCAAAGACTGCAGCCCTGCCGAGCTCGATGACGGGAGTGTGTGTTCGGTCAGCTAATTTCAAGTGAAAACTGTCATCTCTGTTGGCTTAGATGGATTTCCAGCTTCAGATGTTCCCATTTTCTACAAAATATGTCAAAAGGAATTAAACAATTATCTATCAAATTTACACAATTTTGTTTTGTGCAACCTTTTTGATTCTTCAAAAAAAGGACAATTTGTGCCCAAATAGTGCGCTCTGCTTCTGCTCTGCTTTCAGAACACGAGTTTCTGTGAACTTTATCAGGTAACTTGAAGAGATTTTGACCTTCAAAAAAGCCACATTGTAGGCTGTAGTAGATTCTGTGAAAAGATCTGAACGCATGACACTCCTTCCAGTGAAGCCTGCCGTATTTTATCAATCTCTTTAAAACCCTGTCGCAT
Organism: Fundulus diaphanus; assembly: GCA_037039145.1. Taxonomy (NCBI): domain Eukaryota; kingdom Metazoa; phylum Chordata; class Actinopteri; order Cyprinodontiformes; family Fundulidae; genus Fundulus; species Fundulus diaphanus. Next base: position 27,830,684 of record CM073142.1, on the reverse strand, counting down.
TCACAAAGAACACCAGGGGACCAGAGAACATGCTCTGTGGTTTTGCTTTCATCGTCTCACTAGATAAACAGGAAGGTGAATTTTTTCCCTTGTTGTGACACAGTCTCTTATTTCCTGTTTCTTCTGTAGTATTTTGTTCTGTGTAAATGAGCTTGAATATTGTGTGTCGTGGGCAGCAGGGGAGAAAAAAAGGCTGTCACTTCTTGTAAAGCCCTGATAGCAGTGGGCTGTATTTGGCTAAGTGACGCAAGTACATGGGGTTTACCCAGAGTTTGTGTGACAGTAAGGACCTGAAGGTTTTGGTCATGGTGAGATGACCTTTTTAGCACCTGAGTGGAAGATTTCTGTTCTACCATTCCCACTCAAAAACAGTAAAAAAAAAAAAAAAAAAAAGACAAAAAGGGAAACAAAAGGTTTCTGGTTGTGACGTGAAATTAACTCCAACTTGATGATCAGTGTTGAAAAGTGTTGCTCTCAAACTCTTTTGAGTGGCAACTTCTCAGACTGTGATGCCGCTGCAAGACTTTGCAGGTGGTTTCTCTTGCTTTTCCAGACTTCTGCAACACAGTTTGATACCCTAGCTTACAGAATTGCAAAGAATGCTCCAACGTTACCTCACTTTTTCCATTTATTTCAGGTTAGAAGTAACGCCTACATCTTTAATGATTGACTTGTTAGTCTCAAAAGACCCAGTTTAACCCTCCCTTGAAATAAACTAATACTTTAATACTTAATGGTATTTATATAATTAATTTATGATAAATAGTGTAACTTTTTAAGGGATACTATAGTTACAATAGAGTAGAGTTGAGAAACTCTTGAAACTTGGCCTAGCAGAAAGAGTTATCTTGTTTTATCTGATTTCACATTGTTTGCTTATATGATGCAAACCCATATAGAAAAATACATTTTCCCTAGAAAAAGGGTTAATGTGGTTTTTGAAAACACTCGCATAAAATAGTTTGTACTTCTTTTTTACTGTTAAATTAGGGGAAGCCACAACGCCCTTAACCCACAAATAAAACGTCTATTAAGATATCTATTCAGTCTATTCAAGTTAAAAAGTACAGAACTCAGAGGCAACTTTAAAATGGGTTCTAACACCAGTAAAAGAATATTCTTGTTCAGATTCCATCTAAAGTATGTTGAAAAGATGTCTAATGCTAGCTGAAAATATCAGCTGTTATGTATATGTTAATCCACACAAGAGGAACTGATGGGAAAAGCATATCTGTCATGCACGGAGAAATGAAACAAATCATTGTTAGTGGTTCTGGGTCAAGGTACTTCACGCACAGAGGTGTTTTTTAGCAGAACGCTAAATCACTAGCGTGCTAATGAGTTGGAGGCTGTTTGTAGCAAACATCTGAAACTGTTCAAATGTCCCTTATTTGCTGTTGTTTTGTTCTTACATTTCACCACGTGATTAATTCAGAGAAAGGTTTTTGTGTGAGGTGGGCCTCCCCTGGGGCACTCCTCAGAGTTTCAAGGTAGAGTCAGTGAGTACTTGAGAAGAAACAACTGATATTTACATATTAACTTAAATGTTTGTTTGAAAATACTTTTTAGTGTATATATTACCTATAAATGAGATGCCTGTATAATTACTGCAACCGAGTTGTATCAAATGGTGACAACTGGTTATCCTGTCCCAGTTGTTTCGTTTATATGACATCACATTTCATGATTATGATACTCCAGGAATTTTGCTGCGGAAAGTAAGATTTTTCCCAGCTCTATCAAAGGAGTAGTGTACCATCCCTGAAAAACCCTACTCTGAAATGAAAGAGCTTCAAAAAAGCAGACATGAAATTGCAACCTAAAATTTAACAGCACACTGTGATAAAGTGTTGTTTTTCTCTCAAAATCACACAACTAAACCTCTCATAGTTGTATAAGAAGTCAAAAGTTGCAATATAGCACGAGACAATAAATTGTTGTTTAAGTTATTGTCCTCAGGTTCCAATAATAGTTCAGATAGTAATCTAATCTAAATCTATAGTGCTTTAATTTCATCTTCTTACCTGTATTAGAGGAGCCTAGTCACATATTTTGACCATAAAAAGAAAACAGAAAAACATATATATTCATCTTCAAGGCAAGGCAAATTTATTTGTATCGCACATTTCAGTACAAGGACAACGCAAAGTGCTTTACACGATTAAAACATAGAAAAATAAAAACAGTATAAAAAAACAATATATGTATAAACAATAAAGGATAAACAATGTTTATCCTGATAGTGTTCAAATTAATTTTTTAGCCTGAAAGGAACATTTGCACCAGGCTCAATCAGTAAAAATAAACATTGTTGCGCCATCTGCGGTAGTACCGCGGAACTATTAGAAAGCAAGATGACGACACAGCTACTGTAGACCGTATTGCAATTCCTCTCAGTAAAGTGACAGTTCGGCGAGGTTGAAGACCAACAGCAATAATAATAATAATGACAACATTTACATTAATATATTGCAATCAATAGTGTTTTGAGTCTTGACTCACTTATCCCACTACACACTAAAATGGTATCAATTAGTGTACAATATTTTCAGATATTTCGACAGTTTAAATAATTATTTTGCTTTTTATATTTGATCATTGAACTCAGTATTTTTAAAATCCCAATAATCATAACTGTTTATTAAAAAGTAGCAGTGATCCTTATGTCAGCACTGGGTCACGATGCCCCCTTTAGCCAGTTAATAGCCCCAATTCAAACCTATACATTACCATTTCGTTTCTACTTTCGTGTTGTACTGATGTACTTCAACCATGACGTACGACGTTACTTCTCATGTTGGGTGTTTACTTTCTTAGTTATTGAGATAAATGTTATTGAGATAAATGGACATACAAATTCCTAAAATCTGACTTATACTTTAATACAGTAGTGTATTATCATCCTGAAAACTTTGCATTTTTCTGTTTTCATTCATTTTCTTATACTTTTGATATGACCAAACCCAGATAACACTAAGTAACCTCCAGCTGTGAGCTATTATCTATTGGACTCATATAACAGCCTTTCCTCACAGTAGACTATAAGTAGACAATAGAGAATTGCTTGGAGTCATTGTTTATCAAAGCTGGTATGAAATGTTCCCCTGGCAGGTATGAATTGATGCATGAAAGTTTTGCTTGCTTCATACCAGAAAAAGTCTGGTACAAAAATGACCAAAACTCCAAAAGTGTAGTGACAGCTGTTCGAATACTGTGACACACTGACTTTTATAGTTCTAATAACGTTATCTATGGTATTTATTACCAGTGGCTTTAGGTTTTTCTTGTATTTTACAAGTATAACTATTTCTAAGAAGTTAAATTTGGCTTTTTTGTAAGTGTGGGAAATGTGCGGCAGGGTTCTTTGAGCCAGCAGTGTTCAGCATCAGGGTGGGAAGGGGCACTAAGGTGCTACTCAATGCTCTACACACAGTAAAGAGACGGCCTTGGGAATTTAGGAACAATGCTGTTTTGTAATCCATAACTTAAAACAAATCTTGGTATACATTGATGTATCGTTGTACAGGTCACGGGTCTCTTTAATTGTTATTTCCAGGGTTAGACGCTGAGACAAAAACATGTACAATAACCTCTAGAGATTGGTTTGGCTTTTATGTTACTTTGTTTTGCTTAGCAGCACAGAACCACTTTCATCGTTTTGAGCCACGACAGCTCAGATCTAACATCCTGCCTCTGTGTGTTTCCAGGAGAGCGAGAACCTGGAGAAGGAGAACGCTGCCCTGAGGAAGGAGGTGAAGCAGCTCAGAGAGGAGGCCAATTACCTGTCGTCGGTGCTGAGCAGCCACGAGCCCCTGTGCACAGGGCTAGCTCCCCAGACCCCAGACCTCCTCTACCCTCCTCATCAGAGCAGCTACCACCGCCAGCACATTGCCGTACCACACTACCAGCGCTGACCTGCCCCACAGGGCCTGCGGCTAAAACAGATGACTGACCTCAACGGACAAAGACTGACAGGAGACGCGTGTCTTTATTTTTGTTAAAACTTAGTTAGGGCGAGACAGGCTAACTTGTCCATCAAACAATGAGCCCTAACTGTAACCAGTAGTATTCGAGACCTATTTATTTTCGCTTCTCTGTGTCTCTTTGCTTTCTGATTGTGAATCTATGTGTGAATTTAAATGGCTCTTTCAGTAGAATTATAAAATAGTCTATGTTTACAACGAGGGAGGAAAAAATAGCGTGCTAACATTTTTAAGTGCTTATTTTTAGTGTTTCAGAGACCACCATTTGTCATCTAATGTCTTGTGTTCTACACGTTTGTATTTTTGTATGTGTGTGTATAAATGCTCAGGAGCTTTGACAGTGTTGATTGTGGACAAAAAGAATGTAAATGTAAAAAGAAAGCTGGAACTGAGGCAAATGGGGTAAAGCGAGGAGACCCAGCGGATGTATTTATTAAATTTGATGCTTTTTCTTTTTTTCTGGAACATCATCTGTAAACCTTCAGGGTTCGTGTTATTCTTTTGTTTGCAAGGACAGCCGGGTATGTAAAGTCTGCACAGGTGCTGATAACAGGAACATGTCACAGACGGACGTATTATTTCTCTGCCCAGAAGTCTCTAGGTGGCACTGTTTACCAGTGTGAGAGATTCATTTATAGTAGCTTATATTTATAAAGCATATAATAAATCCTTTGTTGACTGCTCTGTGTGTGGTTAAGGATTCATTTTAGCCCTTGGGCTCCACTGTCACCTCTTGCTTGTGCTCCACTCCAGGTCTAAAACAAACGACCTGTTATCTGCACTGTATTAAAGTAGGAAGCAAATGTAATAAACTAACTGTAATAGTTTTTTTTTTCATATACATATATTAGTGACTCCTTTTTAATAAAGCAGATAGGATATCTAATTTACTCACGGAGTTTTATAGGCATATCTCGGTAGTTTTATAACCCGAACCAAAGAAACAAACTTCGAACAGCAGTAATGAAGTTTTTCTTTTCTTCCTGTGTGTTAAACTCCGCCCCAGTGGCCGACTTCAACCGACTTCTTTTCAAGATTTCAAAGCGGCGGGTTTTGGCTCCGGGTGGAGGGTCACAACAGGCGGCCAAACACGTGTTAAACCGACCTCTAGATCTATATTTATTCATTAAATATCCGGCTGCCCTGTTCTGTTTAGCTTATCCAGAGGGGAAATAGTTTGACCACTGAGCTTGGCTTTTGTCGGGAAGGAAATGCGCTGGAAATTTTGCAGCGGCGGTACATTATCCACGTGTTATAAATCTGCAACAAAAACAAACATTTTGACTTGAAAATGTGCATTTGTAGTGATTTGTTATCGGGTCTGTTTTTATAGCTTTGGCTATTATTTTTACGAGATACAACAGGAAAGCGCTGCATGATCCTCCGTGAAGTACAGTGGGATTAATGTACTGTGTGACCAGCGCTGAAGAGAGGACTGGACCATGAGCGAGAAACGAGCGCAGGAAGACGCCAAACTAAACCCAGAGGACTTGGAGAACCATGTGAAGGTGGAGGCGGGCGACGCGCCCGGGCTCCCCGGCGACGGAAGTCCGGACGACGGTCACGGGGCGCCGCAGGAGACCCATCTGTACAAACGCCGCTGGATGATTGTGTTGCTGTTCAGCTCCTATTCGCTGTGCAACTCGTACCAATGGATCCAATACGGCATCATCGGCAACATCTTCATGCGCTTCTACGACGTGGATGCGTTCACCATAGACTGGATGTCCATGATCTACATGCTGACCTACATCCCGCTGATCTTCCCGGTGACCTGGCTGCTGGATAGGAAGGGGCTCCGGGTGATCGCGCTCGTGGGGACGGCGCTCAACTGCGTCGGGACGTGGGTCAAAGTGGTCAGCGTCCGGCCCGACCTGTTCGCCGTCACCTTCCTGGGGCAGTTCTGCTGCTCCCTGGCGCAGGTCTTCATCCTGGGTATGCCATCGAAAATCGCCTCGGTGTGGTTCGGTTCGGAGGAGGTGTCCACCGCCTGCTCCATCGGAGTCTTCGGGAATCAGGTGACGTACATCGGTGCAGGATGATAACTAAAGGTCGCTTGTTTCAAAGATTCAACGTCAATTCCTTACTTCATTTTTATGGAGCGCTGGAACTGCCATAATTACAAAAAATAAAATTAAAATAAACTACAAGAAGAACAAGAACAACAATATTATTATTATTATTATTATTATTGCAACATTTTAAAAAACTATACTATATTTCAGATGCACACAGTGTTGCTTGAATAGACAGAGTGGGCCTCCAGAAAGTTTTCTACTGACCAGATGGGACCCATTAGTGCTTGTTTTTCTTAATTCTATTTCCTCTGTACCATAAATAATATGTATGGAAAAATGGATATGTCAGTGATCTAGAAATTTGTGACTTAGATACATAACCCGAGGGAGCTAAAGGTTAAAAGTTTCAAATAAGATAGTTAGCTGTTTTATCATATTATGTTATATTATTTTGATTTATAAGTAACAGTTTAACTCACGTTTTATCTTAAATTAATTAAATTATTTCTTTCATTTTCATTTTTGTCTTCCTTCCTTCCTTCCTTCCTTACTTACTCACTTACATATATTTACTTGTGTGCCTTTATTGAATTACATTTATGTATTTCAATCTTCAGACAGAAATGGAAAAGATGTAAAAGAAAAGTGCATGTACAAATTAATAACAGATAAAACTAGAAAGAAGAAATAATGATAAAAAGGCATTTATAAGTATGAAATGCAACAAATCAACAATGATATATGATGCATACATTTAAATTTGAAAATAACGGAATGTTATATAGAAAAAAATAAATAAACAACAATTATCAAGCTCATTAATGATAATTATTTGAGGTAATTGTTTTTGTTATTTAGATCAATTCATTTCATTTTCATTGTATTGTCCACATCATTGGAAATTTATCTTCGGTTCACCTTCACAATCACAACCATGTTACGTCACAATAAAACAAGCAACATTCAGTTAATGACAACTGCTTTAATGTACATACTCAGTTCTCAGGCTTTATAGCTCTTGTTCAAAAGGCTGACTGCACTCGGTGCAATTTAACCTTTATACACCTTCTTTGTTGCTAGAGGCATTCTGTAACGACGTCCGGAGGGCATTAGTCTAAAACTCATCAGACAAGGGATGGTCCACATCTCTGATAATAGACCTGGCCATTCTGCTTACAGCTGTTTGGTAAAGAACTTCAAGTGAATTTTGCTCACGGCCGATCACCTTCCCTGCATTCATTGCAATTATGTGTAACTTGTTTTTATCTACCACAGTAAGGGACCCAAACCTCTGACATTTAGCCTTTCATCAATGTGCGTACCTAAGTACTTGAAGCTCCTCCTGACCACTTCAACTGGCTGGTCAGAAAGAGACAAGAATTGAACAGGAAACATAGAAGGTCAATGAATAGTATCTGAGCAAACACACTCTTCTGCTGTAAATGAACCACCACCATGTTTATAAAAGACTCAAAATTGCATCCTTCACCCCCCTACAAGGTCTATAGGGAAATTGTAGGGTGTCAAGTTGGTCCTTTACAGCTGCGACAAGATGCTTACTCACAACTCTCTCCGTATAGTTTGCTAGTACCAAAGTGAGTGTAACCTATTGGAAGTCATTCAAAGCCCTAGAACCAGGCATTTTAGGCAGAGGCTTAAGGATGGAGATTTTCCAGGAATTTGGAGTGGCACAGGTGTTTAACAAAATATGAAAAAGAACCGTCAAGCAGAACACACCTTCAAAACGGGTCCACCCAAACCGTTGGAGCCAGGTGCTTTGCAGGGTTTAATCCGGGACAAACAGCCACTGACACCCTTTTCAGACAGCTGAATAGGTTGGTCTATAGGCACTAGTGACTATGGTGATCCTACTGAGCCATTTATGTATTTCTGTATTTATTCTTGAATTCCGCGGTCTGGTCTTCCATAATGTTGAGCACCATTACACTTTGGAAGTTGTCAGTAAGTAGCATTTTATCATTTCTCTTAACCCTGTATAAACACGTAATTAACAAATCTCTCTGCATCTTCAGTTTCAATAAATAGCAACAAAGCATTTTAGAATATGATAGAAAGCTGAAAAATGCATAAACAACAACAACACAAGTAAATAAAAAAGACATGCACAAAGAGAGTGACCAGAAGGGTACTGGAGCGAATGACTTCATCTTCGTTGTATCAGAGAGTATTGGGGAGTTTTTTCTCGAAAACATCACATAGAAAGTTATTATTTGAAGTCTCCTTTGAACAGTTGCGAAAATGGGCAAATGTTAATAATTTGCAGCAAATTCTCATTTATATGCATTAGCTTTCAAGGTTTTTTTTATTTTATTTTTTTTATGTGTAATTGTTATTTGTACATTTAGTCGATGTAAGTCTGAGTTTTGGATTTAGAAGAATTCTAATTTCTCATTTAAGAACATCACATGACGGGGCTGAAGGTAAGGGGAAAGTAGAAGTTCTAGTACGATCACATGCATAATGAGAAAGGAATGGACCAGGGGACACAGCACTAGTTATTCCAGCAGCACTCAGACCTTCCTGCACGGAGCAGTTTTCCAGACTGGACAGCAAGAGGTTGGGAAGCAAAGTCTGGAATCCTTCTGCTCACTTCAGGCGATCCAGGCAGGGGCCCGCTTCAGGATGCCGCAAAACAATACTTTGAAAGGAAACCGTGCAAATTCTGAACTCGGTGTTGAAGAACGACTGCGGTCCAAGGCGGCAGAGAGCCTTGCTTCTCAGCAATGGAGTCCAGGGCCCCTTGGCAGAGCACTCTCCCCTGGCTCCAGATTGGAGGTCGGAGCTTCAGGTGATCAAGCTGAGTTGTTCCAATTAGATGAGACCAAGCTTTACCATCGCCGCTGGGTCATGCTCTTTCTCTTCAGTGCCGTCTCAGCTAACAACGCCGTGATGTGGCTCCAGTATGGCATCATTAGTAACATCTTCATGCGCTTCTACAATGTTGATGCTCTGGCCATCGACTGGTTGTCTATGGTCTACCTTTTTACATACGTGCCACTTATTCTGCCCGTCCTCTGGCTCCTGGAAAACAGGGGAATCCGGGATGTTGTCCTTGTTGGATCAGCCTTTAACTGCATCGGCACCTGGATAAAAATTGCCAGCGCCAGCCCCAATATGTTCCTGCTGACCTTTTTTGGACAGTTTGTGTGCTCAGTAGCCACAGTCTTTCTTCTTGGTATTCCTTCTCACCTTGCCTCAGTGTGGTTCGGAGAGAACGAGGTTTCAACTGCTTGCTCCATCGGGGTTCTGGGTAATCAGGTTAGTCTGAAAAAGAAAAAACAAAACAAATGAATCAGTGTCTCCTATTTTGTTTTACAAGTTTAGGTTTAGTTTTAATTTGATTGGGCAATTTAAATAGAATATAGTTGCATTTGATAATTAGTCCTAGAAGGAGAAACCGATATGTATGGGTTGGTTTATAGTTTATTGTTTTTAGATCCCCATCAGCAGCATGCTGCATATTAACATATTAAAGATGAAATATTAAAATAACACATTCTATTTTCTCCACTTTTAAATAAAAGCACAGACATAGTTCTAAAGTAGAGAAATATTTTAGATTTCCCTTAAAGAAAAAAAAAATCTTTACATTCATATAATATGCAGTTCCATTCCTGCATTGCTCTAAACATCACTGTACGCTAGCTAAAAGTTGTTTTACATTTTGGCAGAGTGAAACATAGTCTAACCATATGCCTTGTTGAGTAATCAATGCTATTTATGCTAAATGGTAATTTTTGGTAAAACATACATGGTGCTTTTGCTATAATTATGTCTGGTGGTATTGAATTCTCATACACTGCAGCTGGGACTTTCTATCATTTACAGCCCATTTCAACACACCACATAGCAGGGGATTATGATCTGGGCTTTGAATAGGCGTTGAACCAAAGAGTCCAGTTCTGCTTCGGCTTGAGTATTTTTTCTTAACAGATGTCTTTACATTTTCCTCTATCAGAGCTGCTTCTGATACTCTGTAGAATTGATAGTGGGTTCTGTGTTGGTGAGCTGTTCAGATTCTGGGCACGTGGTATGAGGTTCTTTTTGTGTCCATAATTTGGCTTAAGCTAAACATGTCTTCTGTGCTGGTGATAAGAAACACCCATCTATCCAAAGAACCTTGTTCCAGAGGTCCTGATCTTTATCTATGTTTTCTTTGGCCTTAGTGTTTTTTTCCTGGGGAGGAAGGTTTTCTCCTCACAAACACCCTATGAAAGTTAAACTTTTGCAGTCTCCTTCTGATTGCACAGCTGGTTGGACGAACAACAATTAAATTAAAGGACCTGTCAGTTTTCATTTGGTACCTTTTAGACCACAAAATGACAGTTGTTTTGATTTCTAAACTTTTGTTCTAATTTTGTGTTCCTGTGTCCATTAACACACAGCTGGGTTGTGCCATTGGGTTCCTCTTACCTCCGATCCTGGTGCCTAATGTGGAGGACATGGACGAGCTGGCAAACCATATCCGAACTATGTTCTACATAACAGCCGGAGTGGCGACATTTCTCTTCATCCTCGTTATATTTGGTAAGATAAATCTGGCAGTCTGCTCCCTACTTTATTATCTGACCATAGACCAATCGAGAGACAATCTTTTTAAGATTAATTTGTTAGTTTTATTCTGCCTTTATTTTGAATGAGTAGAAAAAATGTTTCGAGCCTCTCTATCATGTCCTCTCAGTTGTTTTTTTAGGGCATCAGCTGCAGCCTCAGTAAGTTAGATTCTTTCCCCATGTCATTATCTCTATCCCCTGTTAGGTTCTGTTCATTTCCTTCACCTGCCAGTTCATTGTCCCTCTTTTCCTTCAGCCTGATTGTATCCCTTAGGTCACCTGTGTCTAATTATCCACCCATTGTTTATCGGCGTCTCTTCCCCTTTCAGTTCAGCTCTTTCTGTCAGACACATTAGCCCTGTTTACACTACACCTAAAAACCGAGCCATGCCGAGACCAGTCCGAGCTTGGATCAGTTATCCAAGACAAGCCGACCCGTTTACACACAAAGCTTATCTCGGTTCCTTGGTTGCTCCTTGCCCCCTAGTGGCGATCTGCGGTACTACCGCTCTTTGAGATTGAAGGCGGAAGCAGCAAAAGAAAACAACGCGGCGCCCGTAACATTCAGGAAGTTATGCTTGATATTGTGATATTTCGGTGTTTGCGGAGAGTCAGGGGAAGAAGGCAACCATTGGTGAATTTACTTGAGAAAGTTTGCTTTTTTGGGAAGTGGATGAGACAAACGAACGTCTAATAAGGATTTACAGACGCCGGAAACAACGACAGACGCTGAGGTTCATTGCGCTGCTAAGCAGATTCATCTCTGGAAACCGTGTGGCACTGTAAGGAAGCTAGTATTATTATGAATGTCTGAAATTTGTCTGAATGGAGTGTGAATCGGGACGTGCAGCCAGACTGCCGGAAAACCCGCGGACAGTCTGCTGACTGTAAGGGGATGACGCGGTCTGCTCATGCGCTCTTTATCAGAAAACTGGGCCAGAAATAAAACCAGGCCGAGACCTGCTCAAGAGCTGGTCTGCAGTTAGCGCGGTCCGGTTATGTTTAGCGCGGTCTGGTTCAGTCTGCTGACCGTTTACACACAAGAGTTATCTCGGTTACCGAGCTCGGACTGGTCTCGGCTCGGTTAAAAAAGTGTAGTGTAAACGGGCCTTTTGTCAGGTCCTCCGTCTTCATCCACAAATCTACTCTATTCTGCTTATGTTTACCGTGTTCCTGGTCATTCCTTTTACTCATTAGAATCATCATTAGCTCATCTTGTCTACGCTTTAGTCCTGCACCAAACCTGACATAATGAGTTTCATTTGAGTTTAGCATGTTCCAGGTATGGATAAGTATGGAAAAAAGATCATCAAAAACATTTTTATATCCCTGTCTCATTGCATAAATGTTTCCGACTGACCGACCAAATAACCGACTGAGTTTACAAGGACCTCTTGGCTGCGTCTCTTTCTATTTTCTGACGATGGGTTGAACAGTGATCTGTAACGTGTTAAAACCTTGGATTATTGTTTTGTAACTTTTTTCTGGACCTGCCCGGTGTGTTCCTTGGTTTTCATTATACTGCTTTTCTCTAACAAACCAATGAGACCTTTAAAGAAAAAGATTTATACTGAAATTACATTAGACAAAGGTGGACTGTATTTACTATGTAGGTGACTTTGGTTGCATTGAATTTTATTTAGAGATAACAGAGGTAAAGGGGCTGAAAATGTATGCGCACCAAACTTTTTTTATTTTTATTTGGGAAAGCTATTAGAAATCCTCATTTGCTGTTCCCTTTACAATTAAGGACAACTCAATGCTGGTTTATGAGATAAAATCACTATGAGATACAAAGAAGCTTTGGGTTGTAAGGTGACGAGATGTCAAAAGGTTAAAGAGGTATGAGTACTTCAGTTGGACTGTAAATAAAAAAAAGTCTGAATATATATTAAAGAACAGTATGAATGGAAGAGGGCCCACTTTCGCTTGTGCTATCCATCCATCCATCTATCTATCCATTTTCGAACACGTCTATCCCTTGTGGGGTCGCGACGGATGCTGGTGCCTATCTCCAGCATTCAATGGGCGAGAGGCGGCGTACACCCTGGAGAGGTCGCCAGTCTATCGCAGGGCAACACAGAGACAAACAGGACAAACAACCATGCTCGCACACACTCACACTTAAGGAGAATTTAGAGAGACCAATTAAGCTAACAGTCATGTTTTTTGGACTGTGGGAGGAAGCCGGAGTACCCGGAGAGAACCCACACATGTACAGAGATAACATGTAAACTCCATGCAGAAAGACCCAGGACAATGGTAGGACTTGAAACCAGGACCTTCTTGCTGCATGGCAACAGCGCTACCCACTGTGCCACTGTGCAGCCCTGCTTGTATAAAAAAGGCATTTTTGGTAATATCTAGATTTGCTATGATCATTGTACCTCGACAGCAGGTAGAAAAGAGCAAAGTTGCACAAATCCATAGAACACATCCAGTTTATGCTGTACGATTTTGCAACAACCTTGTGTGATTTTGTGCAACATATTTAGTTCAAACCCATCTTCCCTTTATCCCTGTCTTATAGACACATTGATCTTTAAACTACAAACTAACGTTTAGATATCTCCATTCACTTCCACAAGCAAGATATAAAATTGAATTTTTCTGTTAGATATTTAAAGGTTTGTTAGATTCTTTATTTATGCAAAGATTCTTTTCTAAAAATGTGATTTTACAGTTAAACTACAGCGTTCTGTAAATGGATGAAGAGGTAAACTGTATGTGAAGGACTGAAGTTCACCAAGGAAAAGGCTTTGTGTAATCTGCGCTGGTCATGTTTTTTCCTGATAAAGCTCAGATGTTTAGTGGCATATTGTGTGTGTCTCCTCTTGTCCTGGCTAAGAGGATTCTTTATTCAGGAAATCTTTGTGGTGATGGTTTTAATTTCCACACTGTGACTGAATGCTCTGTTCAACAAACAGGAAAAACTGATGACGTGTGGGTGCACTAGGAGATTCACATAAACGAGCATTGTAGTATTAGTCCTGTCAGGAGAGATGTCTTGGCTTGAATGCCTTCCCTGAATAAAAATCAACAGTATTATTTTGTCACAGCAGGGGTTTGTTACTGATGCATCAGAAACAAAGAACCTGCGACCACAGGAGGATTCAGCACATTGTGGTGGAGGGAAGTGGCGCGACTTGTGATGTTGCATAGGAAGCATGATGTTTGGAAAAGTGCTAATGTGCAGTGATCATTTAATTTCTGGGAACCACACATTTTCTCTCCCACAACTTCCTACTTTGACGTTTTCATCCAGCTGTAAATCCTTTTTTAAACTGTTCATCCTTTTCACGTTACTATTTTAGACACCTGAATCAGAATGCTGCTTCATATTGGGCAACACTAAATTAATGACACTGCAGAATGTAGAATAACAGTTTGCAGAGCAGAGGAAAACGTGGCATGATAATGCCGCTGTCTTCTGTGAGCAGAGAAAGGGTGGGGGCACTCATAAGCACTCTAGCATTCCTTAAAACAAAAGGATGCTTGTGAAGGCATTTCCATGTTGTACCATGCACACCATTTAGAATAACCAGTGTCAGTGTGATTTTGTGTTGTGTGATAGTGTCCTGTTGTGGTTAACTGCAAACTTCAGCTAGTTTCTTAAACATGTGACCAACTGAATGCGGTGTCACGTGTGGTTTCTAATCTTACAACTTTGCACGAGCACTTAAAAATTATTCAGCTACAAAGCTTATGACACAGGGACATTGGTAAATATATATATTATTTTCTATCCAAATTAATTATATTGTATCATGACCATAGGTTGGCATCTTTTCAAAAGCAAATGTAAGAAAAAATAAAATAAAACGTTTTGCAATTTTTGTGTGAAAAGTATTGGCTATTTATTGTCCAATATGTTTGAGATTCTTTTTCTTTGCTAAATACTATAGAATACTAAAGTAATGGTGTAATCTTAAACCTTTGACTTTTTGAAATGAGGTCACATTTTTGTGACTTAACTTTTCAGTGACAGAGATTTTGCCTACCACTGCACTAAGGTTGAGAAATATTGCTTAGTTCAGCCTTAAGACTGGGACAGAGTGTGTGATTGGGTGTTTGTTCTTTTTTTAAGCATTTCACAATTTAGAAATCAGCTTTTTTTTAAAACTGACATATGGTACTTAAATAAAAGCAGTACCTAAATAAGTTACACAAATACAAAGAGGTAACTTTAAGGTGCTTAAAGTTTTTTTTTCAAGTTACTTAGGTTTATCTTCTGTTTTCTTTCCTTTTGCCAAACTAAACTAAGAACAATTAAGACATAAGCTAAGATAAAAATGACAAGCTAAAATAAGCTTCTATTTTAACCTAATTAATTCTAACCTCAGTTAAGATAAACTAAGCTAAACTACCCATCCACTGAATATCCCCTTGTTTATCCAGGGTCACAGAGTAGCTAGTGGCTATTTCCAGCAGTCATTGGGCAAGCGGCAGGGTAGGCCTACAGTACAGATGGGCATGTATCACATTGTTAATCATTATCGTGGCAAATCTCTTAAGCTGATAAGTATTTTAGTTTAACAACAAATTGTTAGTTAATGATGAAATAACTGTTGCCATAGTTACGTTTACTAGTTTCTCTACTTTTGGTTCTATCAATCAGTTCATTTACAAACATGATTAAATGCAGTTACTTTGTGCAGTTCAGTGATGAAAACCACACTTCTTTCGATAACTGGTGTCCTGATCATACCCATTTCAAAATGGTTATGTTTTTAGAGCGGTATTTGTGTTTTGGGGGGGGGGGGGGTTGGCTCCACTGTCACACTGTCACAACCATATTGTTGACTGAAAAGATACATCTTCTTTGGCACTTTTATCGTTATTACTGTAAATATAATATATTGTGATTTAAAGTTAATTTTGCCAATCCCTACGATAACCCTGGGACAGGTTGCGGGTCTATCACTGGACAACACAGACACACACAACCTCGCATGCACATACATATATAAGGACAACTTAGAGTAACAATTTGACCAAACTGTCATGTCTTTGGAGTGTGGGAGGAAGCTAGAGCGCGCCGACAGAACCCACCCATGGACAGGGAGAACATGCAAACTCAGTAAAGAAAGACCCGTGGCCAGGATTTGAATGGTAACAGTGCTACCAACCATGCCACCATGCAGCCCTGAAATTAAATTAAGATGACAAAAATTTAGCTGAAAAGCTAATCCAAGCCAAAATAAACAAATCTAAACTAATCCTTTGGCTGTATTTAATTTTACCCTTAGTCATGAAATTGATGGCTTTTGTCATCAAAAAAAAGTTAGGTAAAACTAATTCTTCTGTTTTTTCTCTTAAACTAAGAGGACTATCTAAACGTTAGTCTAGATAAGCTTTGAAAACCCTAAGCTAAGATGCATGGATATAAGCTAAGCTAAAAAGCTTAAACTAAACTTAGCTAGGAAAAGCTAAGTTAAGGTAAAACAAGCTAATATAAACTAAGCTGAATTGAGCTAACCTTGAAATGCTAAGCCAAAACAAGCCAATATAAATCAAACTGAAGAAAGCTGAGCCAAAATTTGCTAAGATGATCGAAATAGCTAAACAAACTAAGCAAAAAGATCTCTATATTAGTGGTTTACAAATGTTTTCTGTTGCCCTTTGAAGAAGGAAACATTTTCAGGCCCATCCATTAAAAAAAAAAACAGGTTAAAAAAGTAACTTTTATTGTTTTCTGTTTTAAAGGAACTAGAAGTAAGATACATACTGTAAAATCAACATAAATCATTCTCATTTGTCACCTGGGATGGAAGTAATAGTAATATTCCCGAAACTACTTCAGTGCAGTGTGTAGCCCATGTTTACTTCCTGGTTCATCAGCCAATCTTGAGAGATTTCCAAGTGTGCTAACATCAGTAAGAGCAGCAGACCATAAATAGAACAGAATACAACATCATATACCTATCCCATGTAAGTAAAAATTCACAACAGCAACACACCGTTTAAAAACGGCATATTAGATTGTTGTAAATGGCAAGCTGTTATACCAATTTGAGCCACAAGGTATCAGTCTTACCTATAGCTCCTTTAATGCATTAAAGCTGTTGTTCTGAAGATTACCCAGAATCCCTTTTAAAATGCATAGGATATATATATGGGTTAATTTATAAAACATAACGATGATTTCTAGCAACTAGAATGTATCAACATTGCCACACTTTAATATTAACAATATAAATGGCTTTTAGCCCGGCTCTTACCTGCAGTCAGCTTTTAACTAGCTATGAACGTCATATGGCAAAAATAATATCAAGCCATTGTTATTAAAAACAAATTTCAGTTACATTAAGTTTTGTTCTTTTTTAAGAGTTTATTAATCGTGTTCATCATACTACTGACCGCAGGTACAGACCAAACAGCAGGGGGTGCTGTATTCACATTTAGAATGATTTATATATAAAAAAAGAAAAAAAAAACAAGAAAAAAAAATTATTTAGAAGGCCTGTATTTTCTGGACAAAAAAGGCAAGGCTGTTCTTGCGGCCCCCTTGCAGTATCTTCACGCAACCCCTAGGGGACACGCCCAACTTTTTTAGAAGCTTGCTCTATGTTGACCCTGCTGGCATGAAGATGGTTTTAAACACTGTGTACATTGTTAGTAAGAAATAAATACATAACAGATATGAAAAAATACATATTTACTATAATTAAAAGTGCTTTCTTTTTTATTCCACTGGATGCGTTTAAATTTTTTTTTACTTGAAAAAGAAAGAAAACTCTGAAATATAGCTTGAGTATTTCAGTATGTCTGAATTACAGCCTACTGTAGTATTTCCTTCATTCATTTAAAGCGCTATAAATGTTTTTAAGCAACATATGGGTCTCCTCGTTACTTTTGTGAGACAATTTTATTCAACTTAGTTTCATCATATGACACATATAAACATAACACATTCACGCTTCTATGCAAAATGCCATGTGTGATGGCTGTACTGCTGGGAGGGCCATCTGTAGCCCTGCAACAGTCCTGTGAGTCAGCAGGGCAGACAAAGTCCTGCGAATTACAATTTTGCATAAACTGTGTGCAGGGAGGTGAGAGAACCAGTTTGGCAGCCACACTAGTTTGTTAAAGGACATTGACCACACATGCATGTAAAAATTAACAGCTTGTTTACAAAAAGTTCTTTCTTTTAAATTTCAAATTTTCAGTTTCTTTTTTATTTTTTTTCCAAAACCTGGAGAACAAAACTCGGATTTTTGCATCTCTACCTAAAAGAATCCCACTCGCTATATTTAACAATGCTTGTGTAATTTCAGTGTAATATATCAGCAAATAGTACAAACTGGTTACACAGGACTTTGGCAGAAAAAGCTGTTCAAGAAACACATATCTGTGCTTCTAAAGTTTTTAAAGGGTTTCTCATTATTCTTTTAACACGTGTCTGTAAATATTTAGATTTTACTGTGCCTTACCCTGTTTATTTCTCCATAAATGTCAGTTTTCCAGGAGCGCCCAGAACTACCTCCAACTCAGGCGCAGGCCACAGCTCGTACAATCCCACCAGAGGAGTACTCCTACACAGCCTCCATCCTCAGGCTAATTCGAAACAAACCCTTTGTGCTCCTCATCATCACTTATGGTCAGTAAAAATGTCTTAACTAATAAAAATAACGCTATTAATCAATTCTGTGATATAGTGCATTTAAAAACCTGCTAAACTGGTTATTGATTTTATAATTTGGGCTTTCTAGAAAAGACAAATCTCTTGGTAGTATTTCTGATAGTCGACACTGATTTTTTTCCCATTCCTCACACTTTTTCCACTAATCATTAAATTTTGTTTTTTCCCTTGCTGGGTCAGAATTGATATCACTACAGTAAAGGATTTCCAGGAAAGCCCCGAGAGACTTTCTTTATTGTCTGACAAAGTACATCTTAT
Organism: Fundulus diaphanus; assembly: GCA_037039145.1. NCBI lineage: Eukaryota > Metazoa > Chordata > Actinopteri > Cyprinodontiformes > Fundulidae > Fundulus > Fundulus diaphanus. The sequence continues at coordinate 27,812,209 of CM073142.1, read as the reverse complement.
CAATCAGTTGTGCATGTATGCATACACGCAATTATAATTGTAGTTGGAATAACCATTGAGATAGTAGGGAACCCTCCCAGGAGTGGTGGAAAGTTTGTTCATCTGCCAATGTTTAACTACTAGAATAAATCAGTGCGACTAACAGATCACGCAATAAGTCCGTATTTTAATTTCTGGAGCTCCAAGGAAAAATCAGTTACTCACACACTGAATTATAAAATCACTTTTCAAGCAAATATTTCACAACAATATGAAGATAATCTGCACGTGTATTAAGTTTTAGAATAAAAAAAAAGAAAAAGTTAATTCTGCAGGTTCTTTCACTTCTGTGTAGCTTGCACCTGTCTCTGTCACTTTCCTGACCTCATGTTGCTGTTCCTTAGTGTGCTGGATACAGAAAACTCATACAGTTTGAAATATTTACAAATCCTTATCATTGTTTTTACATTCAAGTTTTAACATTGTTTTATAATTGTTCATCAAGATTGCTCCCCAAGGGGATGGGTTAAATGCAGAGAACAAATTTCATTGCAGTGTGTGTTGCAATGACAATAAAGATGATTATAAGTGATTATCATTATTAGAAATACAAAAATGCCACAATTGAATACATTTAATAGTTCTTGCATGAATACAGGGAAAATCCTGGAAATGCATAAGTTAAATGCCACATTTATTGTAAAATATTTATTCATTTATCAAGAATTTTCTACATGTTTGGGGAAATGTTTTAAATACATTACGTTATATCTGATATGAAAATAATTCATTGAAATTTGTGTTCGCTGTGTTCTAACAGTTTAAACCATTATTTTAGTATTTATTTAATTTATTAATTTCATAGTGTTTTGATGCCATATTTCATGAATTTTGTATTGATATATTATTTATTTTTATTTATCATAGTATTTTTCTCAACTTTTAGTGTACTCTCTCTTTGGTTGAGACAAGAAGATTGGTCTCAAACTGAGTTGCCATGTAGGTTAACCAATTATTTCATTAAGTAGTACAACACAGGTGACATGAAATAAACACATTAATACAGAATTGAAAATAAAATTATTTTACCACACAATAAAATTTTAAATAAATTAAATTGCACAATTTAAATAATTATTGATAAATTTTCATATCTATTTAATCCATCAGTACAATTTCATTTAAACTATCACTTTTTTCAACAAATTATTTATTGATTGGATTGTGGTATGTTTGGCTTTTGGTGATTGGTTGAGAAGGACTTTGTTTGACTGTCCAAAGTACAGTTTTTGATAATTGGGTTAAAGATATTGACTTAATGCTGTGTCCTGTCAGGTCTGAACGTGGGTTGCTATTATGCTGTTGGAACCCTGCTGAACCGCACGATCATCAGGTATCACCCTGTAAGTTCAAAATCCACCTTCAACTATCTTTGACTCAGACGTTATTATCTTTTGGAAACGGACTGATCAATGAATCCAAGTTGTCAGCTTGTCAAACTCTGACAAATCCGATTTTGTTCTGTCAACATAAACACATCAAAACTGAAAACTGCCACTTTTTTCTGTCTTTCATTTCAAACAGGTGTTTCTCATGTAATAAATATGCTAACACAAGTTAGTTATAGAAATTCTATCTGATTTATTTTCAAGAAATTTTACACAATTTTCAGACAAGCTTCAAATAGAATACTGCTTACCTAAGCTGAGTTTACAGTCTCTTTAAAAGTGTTAATATCACTAGCTCCCACATATTTAATTGGGATTACACCAACACAAAGATGCACATAATTGAGGAGTGGAAATACAATAATACATTGTTTTATTTTTGTTTTTCAAAGAAAGAATTTAAAAATCTAACTTTAATTTGTATTCGGCCACATTTACTCCTATAACCAGGGTTCTCATGCAGTCTTGAAAAGTATGGAATTTATTTATATCATTTTCCAAGTATCTAAAATATAAAAAGCTGAATTTCTTTATCAAATAATTGACTTTTTACATTGATTTGCATTTAGATGATGACCTCTGTTTTTGACATGCAACATCACAACTTAAGTTTTTTCCATGTCATTGATCATTTTGGTTTTTGAGTTACTAGCAGATTGACTCATCTTCATTTTAAAATAAAATAAAAAATATTCCACTGCTGTTTTTGGCCATCTAAAATTTAAACTGGAACCAAGGTTCTTGAAATAGGTTTGGTTTAGGTTTCAAATTATTGAATTTCCTTTTTCTTTGGAGGTTTTTTTATGCTATTTATTTGGAATTTTGTTAAACGCATACTGATTAACAGCTAATTTAAAGGATCAGTGCCTAATTTAGGATAATCCAGTAAATATTTTAACTGATCTGACTTTGTCCAGATCTGAAAAAAAAAACAACAACAAAAAAACAAAATAGCCATTCACAGCGGTCTTGAACTAGAAGTCAGCTTTAAGCTCTTTGTGTGTTTCATGATTTGTGGGGAAAAATACAGGGGATGTTTTATTCGGATGTCAATAATGTCACACTTTCTGCTAAAAAAAAATGAAAACTTACACTGAAAAACCATGATATTTTGAAATATAAATATTAATATACCTAAATTTAAATCTAATGTAGCAAACTGCCTTCTGTCAAAACCATGTATAGTTTTCCTTCCACTTGACAATTATGCACTATTTAGATTTTTCTGCAGCATAAAATCCCAATAAAAGGTCTTAAAGTTCTAGAGTTATGAATACCTTTCCAAGGCACTGTACATTTCATTTTGATAAACAATGCATTGTCTTTTTGATACATGCTAAGATCTTGAACTCACTTCCTCTTGTTTCATGTTGTATGTTTGTTGATATGACAGGGTGAAGAGGTGAATGCTGGGAGGATTGGGCTCACCATTGTCATTGCAGGGATGGTCGGCTCCCTCATCTGTGGCATCTGGCTCGACAGAACTAAGACATATAAGTGAGTCCACATGAGAGTAGCCGATGTTCAGAAAGGAGGACGGTGTGCTTGGTGAATCAGACGGATGTTTATAAGGAGAGATGTAATTATCTGTCACATGCAGCCAAATTTCAAAATTGAGTTTTTCAGAAGTCATTAATTCTTAATCCAAAATACCCGTTTTTCATTATTCCACTAAGCAACTAAACACGAGTTTCTTTTGCTATCGTTTTCCCTCCTCTCTTCTTCCTCGGTGTTTATCTGTTAGCTGTTTGGTCTGTGTGGCTGTTTAACCAGGTGCAGCATGCTGTTAACACAGTGACCCCTCTGATCTTCCTCATGAGCTCCTCAGGCGGTGTACCGACGCTCATTATCCTCTGCTGTTTTACTTGCTAGAGTTGTGCGCTTTAAACGGGGCAATGCAGAAAGATCCTTTCCCTTGCTTAAAAAAACCTGCCAGCAAACAATACGATCTGGCTCTTCAGGACACAGAGAAGGTTTTCCAGTTAGGAAAGTTGGTCTTTCTTTTCAAGTAGCTCAAACAACTGTTGACACAAACGGAAATGGTGTTGTATCACCAAATATGTTGTCTTTAATTTTATCATCTGTTGTAGTTGTACAATATTATCTTGTACAAGGTATGGATAGATCTTGGATATCTAAAAAAGTGAAAGGGGCAGGAAACCATAGGTTCGCTTTCAAACTCCGGGTTATTTCACTATAAGAAGTGCCTTCCGGCGTAACCAATCATGGAAGCTCCAATACCACCACGTCTGTCACTGACAGACTGACAGACCTTCTTGCTATCCAGATGGCGCTCCGGATGGCAACAAGGTGGTACTACACCCTAATCCTGTGCACTTTGTGCCTAAGGTAAGTGAATCATCCTACAGATGCTCTTCATTGGAACTGCAGGCTTTTCATCCTCCACTGTTTGCTGTTGCATCTGCTTTGTCCAGTGCGTGCATTACATGTTTATGTGGACAGCGCTAAGGGTTTCCGGAGAAGTAACCATTTTTTGTTGTCTTGTGCTCCTGGCCATTATGGTAAACCTCTATCCAGCCAGCGGCTGAATTGTAGAGGCGATCAGGGAGGCTTATGTAGGGCCTCCAGAGCAACTGGGGCACATTCCTCCAGAGGTATGTTTACCTCGTGGGCCCCCTTCAGGAGTGTTTCTGTGGGAGGCATCTGTGCAGCTGCTTGTTGGGCACCTCCACATACTTTGATCAGATTCTGCTGGCAGATATGTGACTGAGCCAACTTTGGTGCACTGTGTTTGGTTACCAGAATGACCGTTTTCTGAAAACTTAGTGAGGTATCTCGCAACATTGCCCTGCTTGCATGGTCACTTAGAAGAAAGGGACTTGGGAATGTCAAGTGTAGGGCAGGGCTGCTTATAAAGGGGGATGGTGCCTGTCTGTCAGTCTGTCAGTGATAGTCGTTAACCTGACTCTCGCCAGATGGGTTTCTTTCAGCAGAGCTTCACACATTCATCTGGGATTGCTCTATTGGAGATGTATTTCAGAAGGAGGTGCCTTATCAAAAATCTTTGCATATGATTGGATAAACCACTTTTCCGTCATCTTTACTGACGTCCTACTTCAACCACTCACACCGAAACCAACATCGAAACCAAAACCATTGCTTCCACTAACAAAAGCCTTCAGAGCCGTTCTCTGGTGTTCTTTTAAAGAATTAATATTTGGTAGATTGGACAACACTGATGAAATAGCAGCTTCAATGTTACTGCAGATTTCTCTAATGAAAACCGGGGACGTCTCTGATTCTGCTAAGGGGGCGGGCGCAGAGTCTCTGTGGGGTACTTTGTTTGTTTTGCTCGATCTGCAATGGCAACGGGGCGGGGAAGGCACGTTCGGCTCAGCTCTTCTGATACGTCGGGACAGCGGCAGGATCGGGTAAATACCTCTTGCTGCATTAAACTTCTTTACTCCATCATGATACACTGAAATTGGGGACATTTCCTGGGACAGCTTTTACCGGGGACACGTCATCCAAAACGGGGAAGTCTGGTCACCCTTGCTTCCTCGGTGGGAGCCGCCATTGTTGTCTGAATCCAAACAGTTGCTTCTCTGATACGTCACGTCTATGAAAATCCCGCCTGGCGATTCTGATTGGCTCATCCATTTTATGGGGTATTGAAATCCCTCCCAATGGCAGTGAGTCCAGATGGATGTGTGGAGCCGTGTGGAGATCTGCTGAACTACATCCATCTGGCGAGAGTCAGGTTAGAGAGTCAGGGTGGTAAAATTTAAAACTACTGTAAAGAATGTTGTGATGGAGACATGTTCTTGTTTTTCTTGAGAGTCTCATTGTGTTTTTAACATTTTGTATTTCTTTTATCATGAAAATGTAACTTGATGTTTGTTATGAATGCATTTGTTGTGATTTTGGCTGCTACCTTGGCCAGGTCTCTCTTGTAAGAGAAATTCTGAATCTCAGTGGAACTTCCTGGTTAAACAACGGTAAAAAAAAAGAAATTGGAGCTTTCATGATTGGTCGCACATTAAAGGAGAAGTCTGGTAAAAATCAGAATTCAAACTGCTGAAAGTACTTTAAATATAAAACTACTACATACTGTGCAATAAATTATACGTTTTTTTAATTAAGAATAATTTTCATTTAATCATGTTTATGTGGAGGAACCCATCTTGGTCAAGAATAGTACTGTCACCTCCCATTTTGTGACGTCACTCACGTGTGTGTGTGTGTGCGTGCGTGCGCGCTCCGTCGCAGCACGGCAATCTTCACTCTCATGTCATGTTCAAAACATTCTTCTTCGAAATGGTTGCTGCATATGACGTGTTTTCTCTCTGGCCAGAAGTTAGATGGCAAATCCGCTCTCTTCAAGTTGGCAATCCAGCAACGAGCCCGGTGGCTCATGAATCAGAAAGTTGAAATAAGCTATGTTTTTTCGTGTTGTGTTGTGTTTAGTTGTGTTGGAACATCCAGTGGCCATGCACGTGGGCATTGTTGCTGTAACAATAGCTCTTGGGAATGTCAGCGGTGAAGTCCTCTGGAAATCCGAAAAAATTGTTGATGATCGCAGCTGTGTAGAACGGCTCCTATTGACTTTGCATGGAAAGAGCGGAGAAATGCTGTCACCGCTTCCACTTTTCCACGTCGCAGGATGTGATGTCAGACGGCCCTTACTGCCCAAATATGGGCAGTAATGGCCGCCCCCAGACACAGTGATCCAGACGACAATTTATGTTTTTATTTTCTTATTGATTAAAGATAAGTTCATTAAATAACCATAAACGTATTAGTTTTAGTTATAGCTAATGGTCCCCTGATTTTTCCTTGTTGACCGGACTTCTCCTTTAAGGGGCTCCCATAGTGTGATACCTCACTCTGTTTTCAGAGAACCGGGTTTACCCTGGTAACAAAAACTTTTCTTCTGCTGACTCCTTTTTGGGCCAAAGTATATTTACATTTTGTATTCTTTGGTTATTGTCTGTTATGATTATTGTATATATTTTTCTTTTAATGTTCGAAATGCTAGAAATAAAGAAGTAACTTAGTTATGCTCCAGCTGCAGATAAGTATTGGCTTTAGCTCTGGAAAAAAAGAAAAAAAGAAAAGGTTTGCACACACACCACTTTTCAGTGTATATGAAGACCCTGGGGCAGCAAGAGTGGGCACAGCTTTTGGTTCCTGTACTGAAACCATCCATAAAGTGTCATTGTAAGGGCTCTGGAACCTACATCTACAACGTGTTGCACTAAAGAAAAGCTGACATTGATTCTAGTCGGTGAGACAGCCTTTCACAGTAGAGTATAAAACAATATATTGCCTGAAAAAGTTGTACATTTCAGCTATTGTTGTGCAGCATATTATAGCTTGGATATTAAAGTGCCACGCCTTCACAGGAGAAATCCTTTGGTTGCTCAGAGTGTTCGCTCATCATTGAATTTATGTGCTTTTTGCCATAATAAAAAACATTATTCCTAAATAAAGATGAAAATATCCACAAAGTATCTTTAATTTGTTTCTATAGAATATATCATTTGATTTTTGAGAAGATGTAAGGCAAAAAATGTTATCCATGCAATTTGAGTTTCTCCTATTTTACACGTGTGTTTTTTTTCTACAGACAAACCACTCTCGCTGTGTACGTCATGACGCTGGTGGGGATGATCGTATACGCTGCTACACTCAACCAACACATCTGGGTGGTGTTTATCACTGCTGGATCTCTTGGGTATTCTTATTTCTAATCAGCTAAACTATTTTAAATTAGAAAAAACGTTACTTGGACCCTCTGGTGTACAAACAACTTTTCAGCAAGGGCTGCACAATTATAGAAAATATTATGATAATTATAATAACAATACATTTATTGCATTTAAAGACCAATGAAATGCGTTAAACTTGACATTTTATGACACCTTCTTGTTGAACCAAGAAGGTGTCAGGAATGATATGATAATTATGCCCAAAATTATTTAAATGCCTGTCAGATCTAGTTTTAAAGTTATTTTCATTCATACACTTTTTTACATTTAGAGATGAAAAGAGAATCTCTTCTAGGATAATAAAATATAAAAGGAGGATCATTTAAATATAAAAGGAGGATCAGTTCTAAAAAATATGAGTTTTTATTCCATGCATCTCAAATTGATCTGCACTCTTCTTAAACAATTGGTGGAAACATATTTTTCAATGTTTCCACTCTTTTTTTTATCTTTGGTGATGAGCGTCAAGTCTTGACCCTGGCTGAGCCAACCCAAAATTAAAATATTATTTTTAATTAAACACATTCAAGATCAACCATATGGTGTAATTCAATAAAAGTAAATCTTAAAGAAAATGAAATACAGCACAGAAAATAAAGAAAAAAATAAAAATAAATAAAAACTATAATATTATAAAACAAACACATTTTTAATAAGAACAAATTTAAATGACTATTTTTGCAAGGAAAAATAAATAAGACCATGTTATTTCGCCCAAAGAAATATACTCAGATTTTAGTACAGATACTGAAATATCCTATAAAGTCATTAATTTTTGACAAAATATACAGAATATATTGGCTGTGATTTTATGTATTAGTGTCTATAAAAAAACAGTCTCAGGTTTACTAGTCGTTCCGCGCGCCAACTTTGCTCTAAATTTTATGGGCAATTTATACTGTCTATCAAACAATTCTGATATGATTCTGCTTAAAAAAAAACATTGTAATTGTGAATTATTTTTTTATAATTATTTTGAAATTCTACCTACAGTGCAAAACCATTATACCCTACCAAAAATATAAAACTCAGATATGATTTATGAAGGAAAAAAAAACTAAAACATTAATCTCATCTGCTGTTTTTCCTCATAATCAAAGCATATTTATTAGCGAAGAAAAAAAATCAGTTTGTGAATACAGCAAACCGTGACTAGTTTTAATTTACTTTGGGACAGCTGCCATGTGAGAATCTGAATGGTTTCCCTTATGGTCACTTCTGTGGAAGGAAATCAAGTTCCTTCAGGTGCTTAGTGAAACTATCCGATGCCAAAACTTTGCTGTTAGGTCTGACATGCCTGCTGCCATAAAGCAATAGAAAGATTACGGTACATTTAGTAGGTACAAAGTTTTCCTCCACATGTGAAGTGTTGCGAAAAACTGTGCAACAATCCTGGAGATGCAACACTAAGTATACACTGAGTACAAATATAATCAGTTTAATAAATCAGATTGCAGCTGTTTTTTTGTGCTCATCATAAAAAAGATAATGCAATCTGTGCATCTTTGTGGCTTCAGGTTCTTCATGACAGGCTACCTGCCTCTAGGTTTTGAATTTGCAGCCGAACTGACGTACCCGGAGTCAGAGGGAACTTCCTCAGGACTGCTCAACTGTTCAGCACAGGTAGAGCTGAGACTCCTGCAAGCCTACCATAACACAGTAATAAGAAAATAAAGAGAGGAATAGGTGTAGAAATTTATATTTATAAGAGAAGTGCTTGGCAGAAAACATTTAATGATTTTTTTGAAGATCTATCTTGATGTTTTGTTGTGACTGTGAGTTTACATGTAACCATCTGCTTTGTTCCTAACTTCTCCACACATAGGTGTTTGGCATCATATTCACCATCTGTCAAGGGAAAATCATTGACAAGTTTGACACATGGGCAGGAAATATCTTCCTGTGTGTATTTCTGCTCATAGGCTCAATAATAACAGGTATGACTTTTCTAACTACATAACAGTCATTTCAAGCTACTGCTTTCAAGTTGTTCATACCGAGGTGTGCCACACAGATCTTTTCCTTTCTCCAGCTTTGTTACTGTTTCACTAAAGCTGTGGAAGGTGATACATTCCAAGAAAGTTGCTCTTTGCTTCTGTGTAGTATGAAGCTGTAAAAGGTTACATTTTAGGAAACAAGTACATTTTTACTGCATAATGACAACTTTGTTTTACTGTAAAGCATTATTTACATAGACACCAGTTTTATCCTCAAGAGGAAAAAAAATGTTTTTCTTTAAACTGCACAAAGAGAACAATAAATTATTTGTCTTTCAGGTCAGTTACCATGCAGTCATTTAACACAAACAAAACTAAAAGAAATCTGTTAACTCGTAAAAATGACAAAAGAATGAATTAACTATCTTTCTTAAGCGGTCGATAATAAGGTCAGTGGAAGGAGCAGTTCTAAACAGATGGACTGAAGCCCACTGAGTTGAAAAAAATGCTAGAAAAAACGTATCAAAGACCCATTTTTTTACATTAAAAAATAAAGTCCATGTGGAAAATAAAAATTATTCTGGATTTTCTCTGTTAGATATTTCATTGAGAGCTACACAAACACAAGCACTAACACAAATACTGCTCTAAATATAAAACTCACCCACATCACAACTATCAGCTACTTTAAGTGTTTTTATTGTCCATATATTATAAAATATGAACCTGAGAGGATAAACCATCTTTTCTTCCCAGTGAGTTAACAATTACACTTACTAAAAACCTCTGTGTTTTCTTTAGATTGTTAAAGAGAAACTAGTCATATGAAACTGATATATCATCTAAGGATTATGAATAAAAAAAGTACAGTGACTCACAAAAGCATTTGTACTGCTTGACCTTTACCACATTTTGTCACCATAACACCCAAGAAACTCCAGTGTATTAATTAGAGGTCGGTGCATGAATCATAATGCAAAGTATTGCTTTTATGTTTTTGTTTTGCAAATAAGAATGTGAAAATGTGGCATATATTTGTATTCGGCTTCACAAAGTCAACACCTTGCAGAACAACCGCTCACTGTAATTACAGCTGGATAAAATATAAAATATAATATCCAGCTCCAAGTTATGCAGATTGCTTATAAAATCTTTATGAAAGAATGGGTCACTCTCATGAGATCAGGCACTTTGTGTGTTATTATAAATCCTGTCAGATTAATTCATCATACATGTCAATCAAAGTCAGATCCCTGGCAGGTTGGATGTACAGTTTGTAAAAATATCATTGTTGATGGATGCTCAACACATATAACAATATGGGCATGCTTTAAGAGGGCTGTAATTTTACTTTTTACGGTTTTCTTTTGCCAAAATTGCAGTATTAGACTGGAAAGGGCCTAAAATGGCGCCTCAAATATGAATATTTTAAAAAGCATTTCCTAAAAGGGAGGAAACAGTTTGAATTTGCAGAAGATACAATTAAGTAGATAAAAAATCAGCTGACAATTGCTAAGGGTGTATTCAAAACTGCCGCATATGGTCCGCTTTAAACACACCAGAGATGGTTTCCACCTTGGTCTAGACCTTTTGTGCAGGTGTGAATACACTCGAGCGAACCCTGGTCCGGACTAAACAACCGGACCCGTCAAAAAGCGGGTCTTGGTCCACTTTCAAATGAACTGTTGTGAGGTTCGCCTCTGGTTTGAATACGAAATGAACCAACTACAGAAAACAGGCATCTCTTTGGACTTAACAAGCCACCATAGAAGTAATGTAGTACTCAAATCGTCTGTTGCTGCTGCCAGCATGCTGTTGTGCCACTATGCACTGTTTTTAAGTTATTTAATGTTCATTAAATAGCCCTCAGCCTGTTAGGTATTGTCTGGTGAATATCAGCCCAAACAGCTGATATTAGGACAATAGTTGAAATGGTGATTTGAGCACTGGCATTCTTTTAACAGCAAACTCTGCACGCATATGGAATAAATGAGTGACAACTTCTCTTCAAGTTCAAGAACAGAACAGAACTGTTCAAGAACGGTTCATTTATTAACAGAAATAAATTAACATCCAGAGAACACCACTACAGAATGCTGTCTATCTGAATTAAAACTATATTTCAATCAACAAATCCTCTCTACTAGGCTTTGCCGTTCCAAAATTAGAAATAAAATGTCTGGAAACCTGTGTTAAATGAGCTGCTCTTGCCACTCGCAATGATTTATCAACTGTTATAACAGCACAAAATATGCAAAACAGAGGTGCTGCATGCATGATTTTCATGGTAGCTTTCCTGTATTTCCGGGTCTGTGCTAAGTCCCACCCTCATCATTTTACAAGTTATAGTTTAATTCCAAAAATTACAATGGGAAAGCAAACCTCACCAAACAAAAAAAGTAAAGTCTGCTTTTTGTCCAGACCAAAAAAGCGGATCAAAGGTCTTTATTGGTGTGAATGGAGCATATAATACAGGATCCACTAATTAAAAATTTAGCTTTTAAATATTATATTGTAATGTGATCTGAATTGCATGCAGATGATTTAAGGTGCACAACAGGTTATTCAGCTGCCGTGCCGCTATTTACACAGGAGCAGGGTGCTTTCAGTCATTAAATGTTACTGACCCCTCTCGGTCAATACACAGCCACTAAAGTGTTTTTGCAAGGCCTATTGAGAGTTTTATGAGCAATGTATAACTTTTAACAGTATGCATTAGACACTGAGCCGGTAAACCTTATGCTCGCTAGAAAACAAGAATCTGCGATGGTACTTTATGCTTTCAAAGGTCAGGAGACTGACTCATTTATTTTCTCAGCATTCACACTATCAATAACTTGTTTTTGTCATGTTTTAACGTAAAAGAAGTGGCCTTCCTAGAAAACAAAAAGCTGATATTTGATGTGTTTAGCTTTCTTTACAGTATTACTTCACAATGGGTATTTTACTGGTTATTATTCTCTTTTCTTGTAAAATAAACAGCTGTAAAGCTACAGATGACCTGATATGGTTTCACTTTCTAGGTTTTTGCTGTTTCTCAGTTTCTGCGCAGTCTTGGAAAACAGTTTGCCTGTTACACCATAGTAGGTATCGTAGGGCACCTGTTAAGACTGTAATGCAGAGCTATTCAACTAAATTGCTTAGGGGGCCACAGTTACTTCAGACCAACAGCTCCAGACCAGACATCCAGGAATAATGTATAAAATCATTGTGTAAAATAAATACAAAAACAACTAACGAGTATTAAGATGATCTGCTTGTAACGTTTCTGGCACTGGAGCTGCTAATTGCAATCAACGCACCTGCGCTGCCTCCACCTCTACCGGCTTATAAGCCCTGCGCCTCGCAGCCTCCAGTGCCAGAACGTCTCGAGCCAACCGGTGAGAACTTCCAGCAATTATTATCAAACTGCCTGCCTGTCTGTTGCCCGACCTGTCTTTGCCTTCATTTCTGAGTCAGCCTAGCCCTCTCCTGGATTCTGTCTGCCCGCCTGAGCCCTGCTGTGTCAGCCTCTGGACCCCGGATTGCCCTCCTGTGTTTTTGACCCCGCTAGCCCGTGAGTACTGGAACCTGCCTGTCCCTTAATCAATCTGTGCTCTCTGGAAACTGGATCTTGGAACTGGACCCGGACCCTTCTTTGGATTTCCCCTTGGATTTGTCGCCTGGACGTATTGGCCTTCCCCGTGACCGAACTCAGACTGCCCCTGGACGACGCCCCCCGGATTTCCCTGTCGCTCGGCTTCCGACGCGTTTTGGAGCAAGGACTCCTAAAGAAGTCATCACCCCCATCAGGAGTTGTCGGCCCGTAAGCACGAGCAGCACGTCCCGAAAGCCTCCGCTTCCCTGTTTTTTCAATAAAATCGGCTCAAGAGCCACTGACCTGTCTCGGGTTGTCTTTGGGTCCGCCCTTATTCGTCACACTGCTATCTTTCAATTTGTTTAATTTTAATGGATCGAATCATAAATGTAATTACCCAAACCCAAATGCGTAATTCAAAGTAAGACTTCAAGTGTCAAGAATGCTTTCATCCTTTATGTAAAACTGAAAAAGAAACATGAGAAAATATATATGAATTTTTGATGAATTTATATGCTGTCATTCAGAATAAACGCACAAATTAAAGGAAAATGCATGAACCTCATCTCATTTCAGCCAAATCGTGGTGGTTTCACTTATTTCTGTTCACACAGACAAAACCAGAAACATGTAAGGCTGTAGAAAGAAAAGTTTAAGCTAATACGAAAACATTGTAGCTGGTATGGTGCGTTCACATAATAGCTTAAAATCGCCAGTAACAATCTTTGTACCAGCTGTGGGAGAACCATAATTGTAGACTTTGCCAGAGAAAAACAAAACGCTATTCATAACTGGCCACTAGAGGGTAGTAAATGAACAGCATACAAACAAAGGCTTTTCATGCCTGGGGCGTTTTTTCACAAAATAATTCAGATATTTTGTTGTTGTTTTTTTTTTGTACAAAGAAGTCATTCCTGGGCCAGATTGTAATCACCCACAGGCCGGAAGTGGCCCGCAGGCTGCCAGTTGATTACTCTGCAGTAATGTGTTGTTTCCTCTACAACACCCTTTATTGCATATTGTTGCTCTCACTGCTATAAGTTAGGCATATATAAAGCATAACTTTTTTTGCTTTTTATTCTGCCATATTAGAGTTTGAATGATCTTGTGCTGTCTTTGCATGTTTCTGTGTTGTTGCAGGCTTAATCAAGTCTGATCTGAGGAGACAAAATGCAAACCGACTGGCCAAAGAAGAGGTAAGTGTTTAAGCGAGGTAATGGGGTTGTGCTTGTTTGGTTCGCTCTGGATAGTCGAGGAGAAGAATTGGTAATGGGAACACTAAGCAAAAATTGCTTAACAGTGAAGGAGATCTCAATAAAAAAAACATTAGTCTAAAATTATTTATTATAGATTATATATACTGGATATGCCATATTTTGCATTAACATTAGGAGTTACAATTATTTTCTTATAAAAACTAGTCATTAGTGTAACAAGTCAAAAATCTTGCTTGCTTTCTTGTCATATGTTTGCTTGTAAGGCACGGAGTCAAATTTTTTTTTACCATATGCCACTCCAGAAATAACCAGCTATTTTCATATTTTTTCAGTTTTTTATGCCATGCATGTTTTTCATACAGGCGTATTTAAACGTAAACTCAGCATCGTTGTCATCTGGAGAATTGAGGCCTGCATAAGAATAGATTGACTAGAAGATGTGTAATAAACAAGTTGTAGCTAACATATGCTGCCCAGCCAAAAAAATAAATAATAATAATAATTATTATTATTATTATAATAATAGTAACATTATTTGTATTGTCATTGCAACACATTTCAATTGAATTTGTGCTTTGCCACAGTGGACTGCCACTGTGCACGGCCCAGTAGACCGCTTGCTTAGAAATTGAAATAAGTTGTTTATTTTTAAGGCTGTTCAAAGACAAAATGTATTTGTGATTCTGACAAAGAGAAGCAGTAACATCATATATGTGGATAAAGAAGGATGAGAAGTAGAAGGTGAAAGTGGAGGACGAAGAATAAGAATCAATTGTACACCGGTAGGCACTCTGGGCAGAAAGCCCCTTTACCTGCATCCTGTGCTGTTAAGCAGCAAAAATAGGAATAATAATAATAATAATCCTGACATTGCGATATTTGGGTGCCAATATGGCAGCACCCATGAAAAGCACATAAAGGCAAAAAAATTTTTTTTTAATCTATTTAGTTGTGCATTGATAAAAAAATTGTAGTGATAATACTTCTGTTTTCAATGAATGAAAAAAGAACATTTCCAGGTTTTTTTTTTGATTTTATTAATCACTGGAGCATTCATTTAAAGATGAGCTTTTTACCTGTGTGCTTTGGTAAATTCAAGTGGGGATTGTTTTTCTTTGTTTGGCTGGGCAGTTCATGTTTGTCTGCATCTGCAATCAATCTAGAGATACTGCTCTTGTGATTCGCCCTGTTCTTGAACTGTTCAGTCGTCACGTGTTTCTAATTCTGGATGGGTCTCCAAGATCTGTGGTGAAGTTACTGCTGAGTGCTGACAGTAAAATGTAAGGTTTCAAGTGCACAAATCCCTCATTTTCATTCTAGATGTCCCAGAGTCACCTCAGGTTGCAGCTTGATCTTTAAAAACATACACTGTCGCACTTTCTAAAGGACTAATTGGCGCTGACTTTGAATTTAACAGTGTCATGTCAACAGGGACATTTCTTTGACTTTGTAAAATAATGAAAAACATAAGAATGAAATGATTAACTCAATTTCTGTCAGTTTCTCCTGAACTTCATCCAAGACTGGAGCCTCATACTTTTGTAACTGCTGAATGGGAAATGATCGGCAGCTGTTGTTTTAGGCGGAGAAGCGGATGTTGGAGCAAGTCTACGGAGCAACATCACAAATCTCATCACAGCCACAAACTTCTTCTTCTCAAGCCTGATCAAACAAAAAAATTTCTGTGTACAAACAAAATCTCAAATTTTAGCTCGACACAGAATCAAAAAGGTAGGAGCACTGAGCAATCACACACCAACGTTGATTATCTTGGCACTTGCTATACACTATTTCACTGTGCACCGCTAACTCCACACCCTCTGTATCTGTGTGTTTGCAAAGATCATTAATCATAAAGGTGTATTTCTTTAAATTCTGTTTCACTCTAATTGCACGAGGTGAAATTTTTCCCAGATTTACCAAATAACCTGAGGTTTTATTGATCATTCAGCAAATAATATTTAGACAATTTGGTAACAAATATTTCACAAAAGCACACACATATTGGTATGGACTTAACTGCAGAGAATACATTTAACTACCATTAGTGTCATTAGTGTTGATGTATGACTAAAAGTGCTACACATCTATTGCTGCTGTTACAGCTGCTAGGCTTTTGGGGTGTGTCTCTAACAGTTTTGATGTTTTTATGCATTCTACCTTTCAAAGTAGCTCTGTCAGGTTTGATGGAGAGCATCTATAAACATTTTTCCACTCATTTACTGTTGAATTTATGCCTGGACTTGCCCATTCTAACAGTCCAATCTACTTCAATCTAAGCCATCCTATTGTAGCTTTGCGTTGGCAAAAGAGTTCAGTTTCTTATCTGACCTCTCCTTGTTCCACATGTTTGCTATGCCACCCTACTTGACTGCAAACATTATGTATACTTTCTTTCTTTTTGCCACTATGTCACCAACACCAGATTTGCTGCGTGCACAACTAATAGTCATTTTGACAACATCCTCTTACCTGAGTTGTGAATGTTTGCTGCTCTTCCGTAGCTACCTTGGCCTTGTGACTGCTTCTCTGATTAATAATCCTTCTCCCATCAGTATATGTTAGGTTTCCAGCTGTACCAGGCTCTTTCCATTTCAGAAGCAGGCATGTTTCCACTGAGTCTTTTGCATAACTTAGTTAGTGACTTTTGACGGCAGTTGTTTATACCGAAATGTATTTCTGTCTGTATAAAAGGGGGTGAATATAATTCTTTCAGACCCTTATATGTAAAATATTCTGGACTAATTAAGCACTACTTTGAGTTGGTCTGTCAGATAAAATCCCATTCTAATACGCTGACATTTGTAGTTGTAACAGGATAAGCAATTAAACATTTTCATTGACAGTGAAGTAACATAGGGATGCTGTGATTTAGGATTATCGGCTCCAAGCGGCGAAGACCATGCACTACAGTGGAAGCTCCTTAGAGGGCGCTGTTAAAACATTCATGTGCTTACATTTCCAAACTAGCCGTGAGAGATTAGCTCCAAGCTCATGTCAGCAGTTTGACACTTGACATTGAGGTGAGAGGACTTTTAGTGCTTTTTTTACATGTAACTGTAACTTTTCCGTTTTTCTGTGTTCATCTTTGACAGCTTTTACATAATAGGCTTATTAAACATGTATTACAGGGGTTAAAGTTCTCCGTCGCTGCAACGGATTTCTGTCATTTGGAAAATGAGCGCAAAAAGTTCCGTCTAGACTTTTTATGCAAGGTATTAAACAGAAGCTGCTTTCATCCAATGAAACCTGGCAGAGCCAGGACATTAGCCAATCAGAAAGAGAGTAGGGCGGGTCTTTGTGAAGCGGACATCTGCCAATCTGAGTTTTATCGGTGTTTCATCATTTTAACTTTTGGGAGAGCATTTGGCATGAATGAAAGTAGCGGTGGTCAAAGTTTTCTAAGCAAACCAGCAGGTCATAAAGTTCACCGGAATGAACAGCTGACAACAGCTTAATCGGTAAGTGTGTCTGTCGTTGCTCCTGCAGTTAATTAATGAATTATTTCCACCTGTGGCCACGTCACCTGTCAGCGTGTATTCCCTTGCTGCCAGTAACTTAGCTGATAAACAAACCAGGGATCTCCTCATGATTCGCTATTATGTTTTATTTAAAACTCAAAGAATTACGCGCTAGCTCAGGCCAAATTTAGCGTTTCCCTTTTTTTTTTTTTTTTAAGAACGGTTGGAATGTGAAACATTCAATGGGTCTGATTCAGAAAAAGTACAAAAATTTCAGCTGCGCTTTTCTGTAACAAAGAAGGCAGAGCTGCATCGGCTGTCAGTCAATAAACAGCAGCTCCACCTCAGGAGCAGCTGCTCACCAGGACACTCGTTAAATAAAATCACAAGGATTTTGATGCATGCAGATTATTAAGGAAACTACGTCAATAAATAAAAAAATAAACTGCAGCTACAATATGGACTGGAGAACGGGTTCTAACTGGGTGAGGCCAGAGAAAGGCGATTCTCAGAAAGCTTTTATGAAGTTATTTTTTATTTTTAAACAGAGTGGAGCGCGATGTGAAGCGACACTGTAGAACCAAGTCGCACTAGAACCAGCTGAGAGCCTCCTGTGGTTCTATGGACTCATTTTATTCAACCCAAAATCACCAGCCAGGGAGACAAGCTACAGCAGCCAAGATTACCTACAGCAATATTTAACTTTTTGCAAAGTTTAATAACATTTTTCTAATTAAAGTGTTTATCTTAAAAAGCAAGTTATGTTGAATTTATGTTTTTTTCTGATAAACGTTGAGCAATTTTATTAAACTTTTAAAAAATTTAACATCCCATCCATCCATGGATTTTCTATACCCGCTTTTCCGTACAGGTGTGACGTCAAGCCCTATCTCATGGGGAAACAGGGTAATGGGGGTGTGGGGGGGGGGACGGCAGGTGGCTCTTCCTAGGCGGGGACACAGATTACATCCTGGACAGGTCGCCAGTCACAGGGCTAAAATATAACCGTTTTATTAGACTTCAAAAAAGTTAAATAATGCCTTTTTTTATAAACTCATAAGTTTTGATAATTAATTGCTGTGCAATAATAGGAAAAACAGACTGATTATTGTAATGTGCGATCTTTGTTAAATTAAAATATATGACGTCATCATAGTGTTGGTTATGTGTCCTGCATTGTCTATGGTTGTGGTTGGCCTTGTATGATCATAGGATTGGTTTATGTGAGGTAACTGATGTGGCATGATGTCCACGGCCCGGGAATATATGGGCTGACTTGAAAAAATTTTCAGTCAGACCGATTATTTTTGCTTTAACTCATGATGTATTACCATTAAAAGTATTTCACACATACATTCTGTCAGTTCATAGGATTTGTGAGATTGTTGCCTGTAGATGAGACTAAAGCCTAAAGTTAGACATTTAGAATTAAAAGGTTATATTAAAAAACAGCCATTTTTTCATATTCTGGCTGCAATAGAAGTGGTTGTCTAAAAGTTGTATTTAACAGTCTGTGTTTTGCATAAACAAATTGTCAGGACTGGCATTAAAGTAAAACTTTTGACAACCAACCAACTCAATAAAAGAAAGCATAATGAACAAACATCTTTCAGAACACCTGCCATCCTTTAGTTCAAAAAGACAACAATTCCTCTTTCCAGATTCAAGCAAATGAATGTTTGCCTGTTTTTTGTCTTTGTTGTTCAAGAAGATGCATGAACTCGAATTAAAACTACTGTGGCAGAAGGGTTCTCATTTTTGGTGACAATCACTTACATTAAATTCCTCTGTCTTTAATACAGGTGTAACATTATTATCAGTCCAATTTTTTTGTACTGATATTGATATGATCTTAAGCAAAAATGCATGTTGAGTGCTGCTTTCGGTGTATATGAAGACATTCAGGGTAAATTAACACGTCTCTTTTGATCTTCAGGAGCCAACTGATTCCACCACAGGAAACTTGGACTTACCCACCGTCATCAAAGAAGTCCAGCTTTAAAGAAATACATTTTCTATGTCATGATTTTTATATGAAGTGCTGATGATAATCAAGAAACCCCCAGATCTTTTCCCCTTCTGAGTAGACTGAGAGACAAATCTGTGAAACAATGCTGCTTTGACAGTTTGATCTGTCAACGTTTTTATGTTTATTACAATTACCTGGCTGAGATAGAGCAATAAAGATTGAGATTTTGTTAGGCCACCTTTAGATTATATTAGATTATATAGAACAAGTGATTACCCAGTGTGATTTTTATTTTCTGTTTGTTGTGGAGACCTCATGAGGTCAGTTGTTTCTACCCCCAGAGTTTGTCAGTGAAAAAGCCCACTACAGGGTGTGAATGACACTACAGTCAGTCATTCACACCCTGGAGGCAGTGAGCTATGGTCGTAGCCACAGCTGCCATGGGCCAGACTGAAAGAGGCGAGGCTGCCATACATAGGCGCCACCGGGCCCCCAAACCACGTCTAAACCTTAAGAAGTCTCACTTATTTTTTTGAAAACAGTGTTCTATTTTTTTCTCCTTACTTTAGCTTTCAGATGATACTATATTAATTTTTGGCTAAGAAATTAGCTGAAACCTTGTTGACTGAAAAAAAGAAACTCAGATGCTGGAACAAATCCTCCAATGAGCGCTCTTGACCAACACACACTCAGCAGTGGTACAGCTTGATGTTTACATTTAAAACGTGAAAGCTGATGGCTCGCCGCTGTTTGTCAGTTTCCAGCAGCTGCTGCTGCTTGATGTAGAAACCAATAATTCAAATCCCAGAATAGGGAAAATATTTTTAACCATAACTACAAAATGTGCCTTTTAAAAAAAGTATTTAAGGCAAGAGAAGCAGCTCAATAAGAAAACACCCTGCCAACTTAACCTAACTTTTAATTATTGCACTACCTTTTCTTAATTTTACTGCATGAAGCCAGGCGATTGCATTAATTAATTAATTAATTTATTTATTTTGCCATCTGGTGTCGACCATCATAATGTTAAGTATGTCAGTGCATATAGCAGGCCACGTCAGCTGTAGGGTTTGAAATCCATAGCAGTCCAATGTGAAAGAAGCACAGAAAAAAAATTTAAAAATTGGAATTTTGTAAATTAATTTGTAAAAATATTCATGTTTGCTGTTTTAACATGAAATAAAACTGTTTTCTAAGTGTTCTTCCCATTTCTATTCACATCGTGTGTGTCTCATACAGAAACTTGTGTTTTATGCAGCCAAGGTTCATTTAAAACCCTGATGCACCACAGGCTGTAAAAGTCTAAAATTAACATTTGCACAACAGATCCGTTTATCATTGTGTTGTCATGATACAGATGGCTGCAAACAGAAAGAAAGGTGTGTTTAAAGATAAAAGTGTTACTTATAGTCTTACTCTATATCAGCACCAAGTCCACAGAGCTCTTATCAGTAACCAAAGTATGAAGTTACTAAACTGGTTGGATGACACGACTAGGGAGTCTTTATTAAAGCTTCATGTAACCCTTTTTTTTCTCCAGAGGACTATTAAGTGAAACAGCAATGGTTTGTTTTAATGAATGTTCACTTAAATACTACATCAAAGGCTGAATGAAGTGCCTACAATATATGGCAGGAGAAGAATACATTCCAATTACAGGAAAGTTGTTAAATTGTCATCAAGTATTTTTTGGATGTTGTTTTTTTAGGACCATTAGGAGTTAGACCTATATGAGATATTAAAAATAACCCAGTGGTTCCTAAACATGAAGAAGCCCCTTAGATTTCTGGGGTTTTAGAGAATTGGAAAACTGAGACCATGACAAATCATGTCAAACATTTTTTTCCACTGTTAATGGGACAATAATCCTGGAAAATTCAACTAAAAAGAAAAATATGTGTGGGGGCACAATATAAGACAAAACAGTTAGAAAAACCCCATTACACGACTGTGACCCTTTGTTAAACCACCTTTTGGTTAATTTGTTTTAGCATTCAGGGACCTTTCATTGGAGCCTTGCAACCCTACCTTGCAAAGATTTTCCAAAACTGATCAGGTTGTCCGCAGCCTTCTGCAGGTGACTCCACAGATTTTCTGCCAGATTTTGTTCTGGACGCTGGCAAGGCCATTCCAAAACTTTACTTTGCAACTTTACTTTACAAGGTCCCTTCCAAAACTTTACTAATCCTCCATGGATGCCATTATTTTGATGACGACTTTCATACAATATACGTTCGTAGTCACAGTTACGGCAAATCACCTATCTGAAGGTTTTATTCAGCCAGTTTGACAAAACTTCTTGTCACATCCGATAAAACGTAATCCCAGGTAATGATCCTGCCAGCACCCTGTTTCAGTGTAGGAATGGTGATTTTTGCTGATGTGCTGTGTTTTTATTGTGCCCAACCGTTCCAGCTTGGTTTCATCAGACCATAGCTGATCTTCCACAAGGTTTCGGGAGATTTATCTTTCAACCCTCCGACTTCATACAGACATATGGCGAACACAGTGGACTTTTGTCACATGTAAAGCACAACCTGTGGCTGCTTCAGTGTTACAGTTTGCTCTTGGCTGATCCGTTTCTATTTAAGTCTTTTTATCTCTTTTGGAGAGAACATCTAGTTATATATTACAAGAAGAAATCACCATTAAAGACACACATGTGCAACAGGGATCTCTCTTGAAGCCTAAGGATGCAAATAGTAATTTGTGAAATATTCTGTCTAGTCAAACACAATTTATTGTTTAGCAACCATTCACCTGGTAAAACTCCTAAACAAACCGGTTTGAACTGTGTTTTTAAACTTTTTTGGATGCCAAACAACAACATTGTAAGTCCGTTTTGGGTTGTTTTCAATTCAGAGATCAAGTAAGATACATTGTACTCAATGGAAAATGCACGCCACACTACTTAGGTTTTTATTTCAACATATATTGAAAACCATATGCCATTTCCATCCACTTCACCAATATGCAGTAATACATCCATCACATAAGGTCTCAATGAAATACATTAAAGTTTGTGGTTGTAAAATTAAAACAATATAAAGAAAAATGTTCCAGGAGTATAATTATTTCCACAAAGCACCTTCATTTATATGAGAATGAAAAGGAAATAAAAGATGGCAAGATTGTTTAAAGTGTTGACCTGAGGACAAATGTATAGATGTATAGATGGAGACTGGAACTGCAGTAAAACACAACTATAGAAAAGTGCTAACCACTGTTTTCACTTTTCTTACCGTCTAAATATTACATGTGGCGAAACAAGGATTGAAAAAACATGAATAGCAATAAAAAGTATTTGTAGGAGATTTTTAATCCCGACAATCGATTAAATAACAATCACAAAATAGCATCAACAACCCAGATTTTATTTTTGTATAATTGCATGTTGATGTCAAATTTATTTATTACACATAACGACAGCAAGAGCTGTTAAGTGTTGTAACATTTTCTAAAGAAAAAAAAAGGTTAATTTCTGCATTTTTCCTGTAAGATCGTATTATACACCTAGTATTGAGCTCACCTGTTGATTAGTGATTCCCAAGTTTTGGAGCGACTACAGTAAAGTACAGAACATGCAGGACGCAGTACCTCTCATGGCCAGAAGATGGTGAGATCGGCATATTATTTAATAAAGCTAGTCATCAGTCTTACACTGTCTCTCTGTCCCTTTACCTTTTTTCCGAGGTATCCCCTGCCCCCTGGTTTACATTTGAACTCCGGTCACTGAATGCTCAAACGTGAGCAGGAAATACAGGAAAACTGGCATGTCTATTCACAAAGAATTGTGCAATATCCACCTACTGCACAACAAGGACCAAATTAAATTAAAAGCCGCCTACTACTCTGGTGCAATCTGTCTCAACAAAGACAATACCAAGTCATTGTTTTGATTTGTCAACAACATTCTTCAACTGCCAGATTCCCTCCCTCCAGTCATGTACTCAGCTGACTCCTGCGATTTACCTGTTGTTTTTTAATGTTTTTTTTTTAAATCCATAAGCTTTTTAGTTTGTCTCCTCCTCTGAAGTTTTTAATTACTGTCAGCCGTTTTCATGCTTTCAACTTCCAGCTGGTCAGAAATTTCAGACCCCATTTGCCAATCCAAGTCCTGCATGTATCATCTTGATCCCTACAATTTTGGTCAAATTCTGCATTTCCTCTCTGCTCCCTCTCATTTTGGCCATCATCCACTCCTCACTCATATCAGGAGTTGTTTCCTTCCATTTTCAAATTGCAGCTATCACCCCAATAATGACGAAACCTAGTTTAGATCCCAACAACTACAACAACATTGGCACCATTTCTAACTTACCTTTTTTTTTTTTTTTTTTTTTTACATCCATCGGTCACAAAACTCTCTTAATGGAGCATTATAGTCTGGTGCTGCCCCCCTCCAAAGGACAGAAATTACCCTCCTAAAAATCATAGATGACCTTCTCATGGCAGCGGACTCTAGTTTACTCAGCATCCTCATCCTTCTTGATCTATCTGCTGGCTTTGTTAAAGTGTCTCACACAATTGTTTTCTAGGTTCTTATCTCTTAGGCTGCACTGGGTTCATCCAATTTAAGTCCTTCAGATCCCTCCCATTTCCTGTTACAGCAGGTGTGCCCCAGAGCTCAGTTCTTGGGCCTCTTCTCTTCATCATTTGTCTCCTTCCTCTTGGCAATATTTCTTTACAAATTCAACATCCATTTTCATTACTATGCAGATGACACGCAGCTCTACTTTCCCACAAAACCTAATTCCACTCTCACTTCTTCCTCCTTCTTCACCCGTTTAGCTGAAATAACATTTCTGTTCACATTTAATTTCCTCCAATTGAATGGCAACAAACAAAAATTCAACAAAGCTGGCCGTTTTCTGTTTCTGTCAATGGCACTCCTGTTTCCTCCTTCCCTATTTTTAATTTACATAGCATATTTTCACTTACACAACATAAACCGCCTCCCTAACCACTTTCACCACTTCTCTCCCTGTTCAGAGCCTCGCCACCTCTCGTACTGACTACAGAGTAACTCTCTCCTTCATGGTCATTCTCACAAATCCCTCCATAAGCCTCAGATGGTTCAAAATTCATCAAAACCCATTAGCAGCAAAATATGCGCAGCTAGCAAGTGGAAAGGAACAAGGAACCTGGCATTACGTGAGCATTACGTGAGCATGTCAGAATGACTGGCACATGGGACAACCAATAGATAATGGGAAACCCCCGAAACTCGAGGGACAGAGGGGGGTGTGAGCTTCCAGTTCTGATGTTTCCAAATAAAATCAGCACTTACCTCCTCTGCTTATCATACTTTGGACATACTGTAGCTCTGGTCCTTCTCAGACAGGGAAACATTCAATACTTGATCATACAAGCATTATTTAGGAAGCAAAACATGCCTTCCACAACAGAGAAACCTGTTAAAATGTCTACATCAGGGACAAAGTGCACCTTATGCAAAATAGCCTGTCCCTAAACACTTAAATATACACCTAGAGGAAGTAGTACTGTCACAGATTGACCAGTATTACCTCTGAATTGGCAATGGTTTAACTCACTCCAAAGGCCTGATGATTTATTTTCAATGCAAGTCTGCCAAAGTGCGTCACTGCCCTGAGTGTGGCTGATCCTATCTTCCTCCTGGCGCTTCTCAGATATGATCAACTATCTACATCTCCATCCGTCCTGCGCCCACAAACCAAAAACACACAGCTGAAATCATAGACTGTGTCGTGATTTCTAGCATTCTGTAATTCACTTCTGTGCTATTTACTTCAAACAAGGTCCACGGACTGTATTGTAGGCCTCCACACAAGTGGTTAGATGCTTGAAGGAAACTAAAATTGCCGATATCATTGCCACTAAGTATAGGAGGGGAAAGCCATCGTGCAAAAGAGCAATGTGGAGAGAAAAAGAGGAGGTGAAGATGGTATGACACACTGACTCCTGTTTGGGTTGCAGCAGAGGTTGTATAAAACACTGCTGTAAAGACGGAGCGTGATTTCTGACACATGGGCTAAAAGAGAGGCGAGGAGAACAGAAAAGTTCCAAAATTGGAGAATCTGCTGACAATCAAGAAACGCATAACTACGGCTCCGAAAGAAAGAAATTTAAGTGGGTTAAACACTCACAGATGGCAACAACTTCAGAGAGGCTGCTAAATGAACACCTCATCCTCGGCCGTTCTGGAGAAACCTGACTCACAGATGGACATCAGAGGAGGGAGGTGAAACGGTTTGCTTCATGTTTAACACTGACACAGGGCCAGAAGAGCCTTGCTATTCAAACAGCAAAGAAGACAAAGATTAGGGAGACATTTTTCTGTCGCTTTCTTTAAAATAAAATAAAAACTGTTGGGGTGTAATGTGAGGAGTGTGTTCAGTTTGTCTTCTCTAAAAATATGAATTAAGAAAGAAATGCATCAAAATCACATTTTCTGTTAAATTCAAAAAATATGAACAAAAACAGAAATCTTTGCAACAACAGAAACTGAACAAAGAAGAAAGCTGAGCTGATGGTAGATGTTGAGACAAAAAGCATCAAGTGAGGATAAAATAACAGCTTGTGTATTGAGGCGTGTTTTGTATGCAACCTGGAACGTTTTATCTACACAACATCATTCCCCAGAACATTTTATTTTACCGTGGGCTTCACGTCTGTGCACTTCTGCTGTGGTGTCTAAATCTTGGCTGTTTGTTGAAATGACATCTGTTGATTTTTGAGAAGGTCCTCATTCTTCAGGGGGGTTGCTGCTTCAGCTTCAGTGACGGGCCATGGCAGCAGAATGTAGAGTTAAAAGGTTACACCAGATATTTTTATGTCTGGTTCTATGGAGTTATTATTGATAATGATTCACTCACCTGTGATATAAAAATGCCATACCCCTGTGAGCTTGCTGGAAAAGTAAATCAATCCTCAAAGTGGTGGAAGCTGACAGCTAGTCAGGCGTATGACACTCGTTTTATCCAACCTTAGTCATTTGGAACAACGGAAATGGAAATGTTCATATCAGTGGGACAGAATGCTATTCAAAAGTCTACCATTTCCCTAGAGTCTGTGTTCCTACTTGAAGTTATCGTTACTCAGAACCGCCAGCTTTATCAGCCCTCTAGATCTGCTCCTGCTTATCTCCGCAAAAAACAAGGTCAACTTTTAGATTTTGCATCAGACTTTCAGTTGTTCCTGTGCTTTTCAGGACTTGCAGTTGCTTGAGAATTATCCCTGTGGACTCATGATCAGACGATCCATCAAATCAGCTGATGAAGCCGATTGATGCAGGCTAGGTTAGTTGGGTGGTTAGTTCTTTGTGTTCTAACAATCAGAGCATACACTTGTCCAACAACCTCACAGTGAAATGTATTTTTCTTCTTCTGGTTAAAGACCTATTACCGATAACGACAGAATGAAGCTTGGCTTACAAAGATCTGAACTAGCCCTTCAATATCAAATGACTTCAGTGGTTTACAGGAGAGAGAGCGAGAGAGACAAAAAGAATTACTGCACTGACAATAATAAAGTAGGATTTTCAACAATGAACCCAGAATTCATAATTCTGTCCTAGCAGTTACACTATTATAACTTGTATAGAGTCTCTCCAAATCCTATGGAAAGGTGTAACTGTAACAAACTGTGTTTACTGGCCTTTGGAGCAGGGAAATGTCTGTTTCTTACCCAATTAAAACAAGTCAAGAACACACGATCTTTGGGGATTGTGATTGTTTTAATCTCTATCTCTATATCTCTGTAAAATATTGTAATCTTACCAAAAGAAAAAGCCTTTTAAGAGAGCCTTACTCAATTGACCTTCAGTGGAGGCCTGCTGTTTATTAAATTCATTTATTAATATTTACTCTAGAGTTGGCTGATTTTCTTCTTTTTTTTTTTTTTTTTGCACTAGTGGCATTTGTTTGACAGTAGGACAGATAGGAAATGGTGACGAAATAGTGGGAGAAGACATGTGGCAAAGGTCCACAGGCTGGGACTTGAATCTGGGGCGACTGTGTTGAGAACTGAGGCATCCAAACATGGGTCGTGGGCACTATGGCCATGCCCCGATTCCCATTTTCACACTATAAAACACTGTGTTATTCAAAATCTGGTTCTTGCTAAAGCAAAACACCTTGAGAGGGTGCTGCACCAAGCAGTCAGGGGAGTACCTCATCCACTGTAAAACAAGACCTGAAAGGCCACTTAGAGAGAAAGAAGAAATCACTCTAAAGCAACATAAAAAGCCAAATTACAGTTTGCAAAATTAACTCAGGGACAAGGACCCTAATTTCTGAAGATGTGCCCTACGGTCTGATTCAAATAAAAATGAAGAGCTTGACCACAATGACCATCATTACATTTTGAGCGAAAAGGGGGAAGCTTGGAAACCTGATGTATGAGGGTGGCAGCGTCATATTGTGTGGGTGTTTTGCTGCAGGAGGAATTGGTGCTCATCACAATATATGATGTCAGGCATCTTGTGGAAATACTGAAGCAATATCTCAAGACATCTGCCATGAGATTAAAACTTGATCTTAGGGACAACAAAGCAAATGTTCTGGAGTAACCACATCACAAATCCATGGAACATGTGGGCAGAGCAGAAAAGGTAAGTGTGAACAAAGCGGCCTATAAATGAGATATAGTTAAACTGGTTCTGTCAGGAGGAATCAGCCAAAATTCCAGCAAAGTATGGTGAGAAGGCTGTGGAAGGATACCCTACATGGTTTGACTGAAGTCACACAGTTCAAAGCTAAATCCTATCAAATTTGTAGGGAATGCATTTAAAGGTTCTATATCATACTTTATTAAGCCTTCCAAAGTCAACTCTAGACATAAATATGATAAAATATTCCCTTTACGCTACAGAATATTCTTTCCTTATGACATATGAGTTGCTTTCTGGAGCTATTTTTCTAACCTGATGGAGAGATGCTTTTCTTCACTGCAACGGCACCTCTCTCCATGTGGGTTCACCCTAGAGCCGTTACAGCATGGTATCAAAAAGGAAGCAGTTGTTACTGTGCAGATTAGGTGTTAAAAGAGCCACTTCGTTTCAAATTTGATTAGAAATTATCTAGCTCTGCCTCACATCACTGCTTGCTGGGCATGTTGTGTACTGAGCAGGGGCGGCACGGTCAAGGTAGGCATTTCCTGGAGGGGTTGGGTAATCAACGTTGTACGTAGACCCGGTCATGGCCGCTTGTTTTCCAGGACAGGTAGGAGCTGCTGCTCAGAGAGCGGAATTCATGAGGATTATTAAGACATGCATGTAGCAACCAAAATGAGTCTGCATTGTCCATGGCTTTGCAGCAATCCCTCATACTGAGCATGCATGAAGCGACAGTGGAGAGGAAAACTCCCCTTTAACAGGAAGGAAAAACCTCCAGCAGAACCAGGCTCAGTGTGAACGGTCATCTGCCTCAACCTCGAAATAAGTTTGTTAAATCTAGCTAATGAGAACCAGGAGAAGTTTAATATTATGTCTGACACCCAGAAAATAGTGCTTATGGGTCTTTTCAGTGTATGTAAAAAGCTGGTTTAAACTATATATTTTTCTATGTATGTTTATAAACATGAATTTATAAATTTATCACATGGTTCGGCAAACAACTTTTTTTTTGCTTGTTTTCTTTTAAAGATGAAATCTACATGAAAGGTTTGGTAATCACAGGACGGGCAGTGCGCCTAAACCGTTACACAATGACATTTTGTACGGTCTCCTCCTTTGTTTGTGGACTGATTGTTTTTTATGTTTGCTTGCCCTGGCCCAGTACTCCTTTTTAAAGCATCTTTATTTATGTTGTTTCTGAGATTACAGCACAAAAGAGCCTGCGCCAAACAAAACGTCTGATGAGAACTCGTCACAGGGCGTCAGTTTTATTTGTGGCCTTGCTGATTAAATACAGCAGTTGGGGACTAATTTCTTCCAGTGATCCCTAAGGCTCATGGGTTGTTTTTTTTATTATTGTTCATGGGGAAAATGTTTCAGTGGGCAAAAAATGGAAAAATCCCTTGATTTTCCTCTCCTATAACCAAGCTACTGTTTTGGCTCTTATTGCACACTCCTCCGCCTATACGGTTAGTCAGGCTCTGAATCTTTGGTGAACGCCTCGTGTTTGTGGGCATGTGGAGTTAAAGGTGCTACCAAACCCCGCCAGTGCTGAAACATTCTCGACTGCACTGTTTTGACAAGAGAGGTATTCATTGAACGGTTTGCAGATTTACCTGATTTGAATTTACATCTGGAGGCAGAAGAAGCCTGGGCTGTGAGCTTTTCGGAGGAGGTTTCTTCGGCTCCTCAGGTTTCAAAGCTGGCAGGCTGATCAGAGTGCACGAGGTTTGTGAGCCTTGGCAATTGCACACAGGGCCAGGCTTTGAGGACCCAGATTAACCTACACAGAAGTTAAATAAACACACATCCACGCATGGCCGCATGAATGGACGTTTCATCACAACCCGCCATGTTTCCGTGATTGTGCTTTAGTAATACACTGCCGCACTCCATGATGCAATCAAAAATAACAGCTAGAACGCAAAAACACATGTGGGATATATGCAGAGACGTATAGAAACTGATACACTTCCCAGATTAATGTACAATTGGACTTCTTTCCATTACTTTATTTTCAGATGGTTATCAGTTGCAACTTCTACTATTCACTCATCAATTCCAGCATTGTGTATTCATGTCCTTGTGAAGTGGCCTCAAGGCCAAATTAGCTTGACCCCACAGAATGCATGAGTCTGGGATAAAGTGGGGCCTAGCTTTGGGAGGGGGCACACCATGGTAGTGGGTCATGTTAAAATAGCAGAGACAAGGGAGTAGGGGGGCTTGTGTTTGTACACAGGGAACCCAAGGCAGCTCAGTAAAAAGGAGCTTTATTATTTATCCCACTGCCAAGCAGAGATCAGGGTGGAAAATACACAGGATCACCGGCGCCAACTCCCTTGCTCTTGGAAAATCCGCCCCAGAAGCATCCAAGCATGGGGCCTGGATTTAATCACTCCCCGTGGCATTTGTCCTCAGTTTGAATAAGGGAGCCACAATCGATATGCATCAAAGTGACCCCTAATCCCTCTGCTAGCATTCTGGCTTAATATTTAAGTCTCATTTAAAGTCCTTAATGCAAAGTCAGTAACTGTTAAATTTCTTTCCTCCTTAAATCACAGATTTATAGAGGGAGGAACTTTATATATTCATCTAAAAAATTAATATATATAAGGTCAGATGATACTATTGTTTGATTAAGACATGTTGAAACTTCTAGAGCATGAATTATATCTGAAAATCCAACTTTCAGTTTAACAAAGTATAAACCATCAAATCATTTTTTCTAGCAAGTTGAACACTTAAGCAATTATAGAAAATTGATTAATACTGCACTAAAAAAGCAGACAGAACCCAGTATAAATACAATTTTATATGGTTCCATCACCTGACGGACAAGGGAAAATAACTATATAGTATGATTATTTTATGTTGGCTTTTTTTGCGATACAGTGTTGCAACAACCCTCCGAACCCAGTGGTCTCTGCTCTGGTTTTAACTGCAGCACTCCAAAATCTGAAGTGCAAAATACCAGAAGAATGCCAGGAAATGTTGTAATGAGTCCATTACAACATTTTTGTACCTAGACATTGCCATTCATTACCATTCTTTTTGTACATGTAAACTTAAACTATTGCATATTAATTTATTTCTGTCCCAATCTGAGCCTGTTTGCACTCTGCCATGATCCCCTGTGCTGCTGCAATCAAGCTCATGTCACTCACCTGTGTTCTGCACTACAAAAGCTCTCAACAGACAGCAAGACAATGCCAGATCATCAAAAGCCCTAGCCAGTAGATGTCCAGAGGTTCTTCGATGCCTGATTACCACTTCAAAACCTCAATTACATTTTCTGGATTTTCCCTGCCTTGCTTCCCCCTTGTAGCACTTCTACATACCTTCTGATCTCTGGACCACGACCATGTTTCTGGATCATAACCAAAGATGTCTCTGATCATCCGTGCATGACCCCCGCCTGTCCCCTGGACTTTGATCAAGCCTTAGCTATCCTGCCTGACTCCTCTGTAGTGATTAGGCCAGCTTTCCTCACCGCCCAGTTTCCAGCTTGGTCCTTCAGAGTATTCTTGCTGGTATCCAGGTTCCTTATCCTAAAACCTTTAGATGTAACAATTTGACAATGGCCTGTTTTATTTGGGTCCATCAATTATGGACATAATCATTAAAGGTATACTATCAAACATGGCTAGTCATATCTAAAAGCTTTTTATGAAAGCCTATTTTTGTTTACTTTGATTTCGAGCAATGTTTAGCATGTTGTCTAAAACAAAAACAAAAAATACATTGTTTTTCTAAATATTATGTTCAGGAGTCATATAACTATATTATATAGTTGTTTAATTTGTCCCACCAAATCTTCTCCTTTTGATCTCTTAATTACAAATATGCCTCAAAAATAGTCTGCTTCTGTAGTCTTTGCAAATTTTCAAAAAATTGAAAAAGATATTAGTGATGTCAGGGTTCAGTATGGCCCCTCTCACCCTGGACAGTTCTGGAGCCTTCCATCTTCCATTCACGCCAGTTTCCACTCCACAGCTGATCACTGCACCTGCCGTCAATAATCAAAGGAGACTGATTCCACCTGCCACTCTGCCTACTTAAGGACTCCTCTGCAAGCCCCTCATCGCTGGAATGTCTCTCTCTACCTCTCTCACGCCAACCCCTCGCTCACCTGTTGTTCCAGCCTTTGCCTTAAGTCCTTTGCTGCCTTCCACGCCAGTTCCCTCGCCTCAAGCCTGCTGCACTCACCATCTTCGTACCCGCCTGCTGCGCTCCAAGAACTCTCTCTGCAGTGCTGCTGGCTCAGCTGCAACCCCAGTGCTCCAAGAACTCTCGCTGTGCTGCTGACCTTCCCGGGAACTACGGCACTCTACTTTCAGTCCAGAAGACTGTCTGGCTCCTCTGTGCAGCACCCACAGTCCTCCAGCTACTTCCTGCTTCAGCCGCCATCACTCACCTGCTCCAGACCGGTACAGCTCTCTGGTTCATCAGATCCACTATCCATCACGTTCCAATAAACTGTCTTAAAACGTGGCTCTGTGTGTGGCTGAATTCGGGTTCACCAGATCGATTCCTGACAAGTGATAACTATGTTTTTAAGGGATACAAAGATTCCTCGCACATTCCCAAATTATACAGAAATGGAACCCGAGGCAATCAGGGAGCAAGATTTTATCTGTGATTTATTCCATTTTAATTAATAAATGAATTAGATGATCTTGATCTGGCGTAGAAACATTTGAATGAGTTTAAGTTAATCTATTGACAAGCATGCTCCCATCCTTCAATTCAGGGTGAAGAAATGGGACAGTCCTTGGTTTTCTTCTGAACTGGACAGTCTGTTACACCGCTTTGGGCCTTGAGAAGGAGAACAGGCTCTGAGACTGATGGGTTACACTTTCAGCAACTCAGAAATTGCTGTGCTGCCGCTATCAATAAAGCCAAATCTGATTACTGTAGATCTCAAACTGCAGTTAATCTAAATAACCCTGGAAAGTTTTGGCAGGCCATCAAATCCCTCCGTTACTACCAAAGTGACCTTTACTCCCTTTTCTGTATGGGATGTTCAAACAATGTTAAAGGCAGGCCCGGACATTTTACTCCCTTATCTTTTGCTTTTGTTTCACCTCCATCAAAAGTGGCAACTCTTCAATTCAGAATAACTACAGGCCAATCTGAAAACTTAGCCAAAGCTTTTGAAAAATTCATAAATGTCCAACTGAAAAATGATTTGTATTCCAATGATATACTTTAAAAGGATCAGAATGGTTTTAGAAAGAAACATAGTACATCACTGCTTCTACTGGGGTCATTAATGACATTATAGAAGTCCTAAATGCCAAAAAAGCTTTGTGCTACCCTTTTCATTGATCTTTGACACTTTTGACCATGGCATTTCATACCATAAACTGTGTGACGTCAGCTTGACCTAGTAAGCTCAGGGTTGGTTTAATAATTATCGGTCAGATCTAAAACAGTGTGTGTGTCAATGGACCCTTTTCAGGCCTATTGAATATTAAATATATGCCTCAAGAATCAATATTGGCACCTAGACTGTTTAGTATCTATATAAATGATGTAGGTCAACACTCAGAGACTTCTGTTCATCTGTATGCTGATGACACCATTATTGTGCTTGCACTGTTGCTCTTGCTTTTGAACAGCTGCGTTCGGCATTTGATGTCATCCAGTCTCAACTAAAACAGGTCAGACTGGCATTAAATGCAAATAAAACGGATGATGTTTTCCAGCAAAAAGGTGGCTACCTTCAATTGAGTCCGCAGAAGGTTCCTATCAGATAAAGCTCATCACGTAGCTCTAACTAGATGTAGATGTCTTACCCATCATTGCACCTTGTATTTTTAGTTAGTCATCACAGTCCGCCTGTGTGTAGTTTTTCATTGGTACATTTTTATCTGTAAATCCATACTTGGTTTGTTGCATATTGCAACAAAGCATATTGATCCCAGGATGTCAATGTTCGGTTTTGCCTCAGTATAAACGGAGTTAGGAAAACCAACCTTTTTATCTTATTTTATTAATTGTTTAAAAAACAATTTTATTAATCAAAAAAATCTGCCAACAATGTCAGAAAGTTTTTTTGTGCTTGAATTTAGATATTTTTCCTAATTATTTAGCATTTTAAACATTGTGATATTGTATTTCAGTAAGTCTTGTATGTTTTCTGTTTTCTGTGAGTTTTTAAATACAATATGAGTTTAATTCGTTTTTTTAAGTTAATATTTTGTATCCAAATATCCAGAAGCCTACCAAAACTCCAGAAAAAATATCTCTGGAAAATTGTGGAGTTTTGAAATTATAAATTCTGATTAAATTTGACTTTGGAAAGTGCCTTGAGATGATATATATCTTGAATTGGCACTATATAAATAAAATTAATTTAATTGAATTGAATAAATGTGCAGAATCCCACTGTGATACCATCAATACAGCTGACCTGTCTCATGTACACCCATGTAGCAAACTCCATCAATTGCTGACGTTGTCTAATGTATCTCATGTTTATCCTTTTTACCCATTTTGACAAAGCAGTTCTGTGAAAAGCTGCAAAGATTAGTCTCTTTCTGAGCTTCTTGTTGCTGTTAATAGATCACCAATGAACCCTCAACTATGCCGCGCACATCCAAGCTTTTTAAAATGAAACCAACACTTGGATCTAAAGGAGGCATTGTGAGCAACTCAGCAGTATCAATATAAAGTTTTAAGCGAAGCATGTGGGCTATGACACTCCTAAAGAGTAAAAGAAACCAATTCAGTGTGGCCCCTTATTGTTTTTATTATTATTATTATTATTATTATTATTATTATTTGTCAGGGTTTTCCGTGGTTTCCGTGCTCTACTCTGCTCCACAGGTGGTTCTAGTTGACTGGGGGGCGTGGCCCACACCTGCGTGGCGTCAGGAGTGGCTTCCACTGGCTTCTTAAGGAGCGCTCAGACAGATGGAAGACGCCAGAGTGTTAACCCAGTCGTGGTATGCCTAGGCCTCTGACCTGTCTCATGTGCCTCGTATTTGTGAGTTCTTGGAAATCCTGTTTTTGGAATAATTTTTGTCTCTCTTGGTGTTCTTCAGTTTTTCGTGTGTGGATTTACTCACCTGCCTTGACGTCATGTTCAAAGAACCAGCTCCTCAGAATCCCCGCCGCTCAGATTTTGCTCAGGCAGCTCCCCTCATACTCTCTTGGTGGTACCAAGCCGGGCGTGAGATCCCCTTCCCTGGATTCACCTGGTTCATCTGCAAAACTCAGGTTCTTCCATCTGCTCCTCCCGTCTGCAGTCAACTGGGGTGTGCTCCGGATCCCTCGCCGGCCATCTGTCAGCCCTCCAGTCACTCAGCCACCTGTTACCATCAATGAGTTACGGTCACAGAGTTCCCTCGTCATTACTCTCCCTGGATAGGTCTTCTCCACTAAATGGTAAGCGGCGCAGCTTCTGGAACTTTCTCCTGGTTCGATCTCTCGTAACTTTGTTCCTCTTTCTTTCCGTAGTCGTTCCAGCACTGACGTTCAGACCTCGCTCGAGCCACCCGTTGTGTCTTTCCCCGTTGTCCGAGCCTTTAATAAACATTTAAAATTTATTCCTGTCTCCCGTCTGTATCTGCATGTGGGCTAAACACTTAAAAACCATGACATTATTATTATTAATGTTATTTTCAACCATCATCCCTTCTGAACAAGCTACCCTCTGAAGTCAATTAATCTGTTCAGTCTAGGCATACTTCTCCACAACCTGTCCAAATTATATGTTTATGGCAAACAATGACCACACCCTGTGGTCCAGGCAGTGTCCGAAATTAACTTCCTGATTCACCGGCCAAGTTGGCCGGTAGATGTAAAAATCAACCGGCCAGGCATATTTTTTACCGCCCAAAATATTAATCCTGACCAGACCTCTCAATTTTTACCAAAAATTAAGAGTGAGATTATGTTAATTTTTGGGGGGCGTGGTTGGGAGCGTGGCTGTCTGGACCCTAGAAGAGAAATCTTTGTTTCCTGACTTTTATAAGCAAATATTGTAGTTGATTATAAAAGGCACAATAAGAATTATCACATTTACATCCAGGCAATAAAAAACACTACAGATTATCATTATTCTATCCGTGTTGGTCTAATTTGTGAATGAGACAGAGTTTCATCAAGCCTATACGGTTCAGCATTTTTCTCTCAGCTGCCACACTTAAAGCACACAGGGGTTCACGCTGCGTCTTTACGCTGATCCAGCTGCTGGATTTTACCCTCGTGCGCTACGCGCGAGGGATAAACAGTGGGGAAAATGCATAAATAAAGACTGTAAAGGGCTCCTTTAGAGGGAAGAGAATGAATAATGGGTCTGAGCTGAAGCCCCTGATTTTACAAGTTCCTTAAAAAGTCCGCACCTATATTACATGTAACGTAATTTTGCGCACCTGAATTCAAGCGCAAGGCAGCAGCCCACCGAAGCACCGCTGGTTCTGTGTCGTTAAAAAAAAGAGCATTAAACATAGCTACTGACTCTCCTATTTTTTTTAATTGGGACATTTTGGTACGAGTGGAAGGGCATTAAACGTAGTGATTCACGTTTTGAAGGTTGGTCGCTGACAAAAGCACCTGGCTCCGAGGGAAGGGAGGAGAGAGGCGCAGTTACAGCGCTGAGGCACAGAAACAGCGCCTCTCTCCTCCCTTCCTTTGGAGTGCACGTAGTTAAATGCAGAATTAATAAAAACGAAACTTATAAACAGACTAATGGGCGTTTTAGACTGTATCTGGTTAGCAGATCTGTTTTCTGATCTATAGTGTGCAGCCATGACTGGTTTTGAATGAAAGCTTTATCTGGGAGCCGCTCTCCCCAGAAATAAGATGTGAAAGAAGCTGAACCAGCTCCGCAGAAGGCGGGTCTAGACTGAGCTCTGTGAACGGATCATCCGCAGCCCAGATGGGCATTGTTATTTTTATTTTTAATTTAATTTATTTGGTACAAAGATTTACTCGCCATGTGGCAGCTAGCCCTCTGAAATTCACTCGCCAAACGGGAAATTTACTCCCATTTGGCGAGTGGCAAGTGTTAATTTCGGACCCTGGGTCCAGGTATGTTTCAGCCTTTGATGCAAGGCTGCTTGTTATTAGTCTGTTATTGCTTGATCACACTCTTAAACCACTAAGAAGGCAAATCCTTACGTAACAGTTAAAAGCTGTCATGATTTAGGTAGTTGTTTGTTTATTTTGGACTTTTCTGGACTTTTCCCATCAGCCTGTCACCTCTCAGCCACTTTCCAATCAGTTCAGCCACCAGTCAATTAGCCCACATCAACTCCACCTGCTGCCAGTAATTACTGTCAACTCTGGTCACCTGTTCACCTACCTACATATACCTGCTTCAGCCGTCTCATCTCTAGCCGAACATCTCTTCTCGTCTCATTTTGTCTAGTGTGATGTGCCCTGCCTCTACCGGTTCCTTTGTGCTCAGCCAGCTGGACTCTTCTGTTGATAGTTGCCTGTGTTGCCTATTACTCCCTCACAATAAACCATTTAAAAAAAAGTCAACTCTGTGTCTGGCTGAATATCGGGTTCACCAGCACTAACGGTTACAAAAAGCTAATAAATACTCCTCAAGAACACAGAAATATGTTCTGTTCCTCAAAATGTCATCATACTATTCCTGCAGCTCTGGTTTGGGGCTTCTTACAGCTTGTTCCTAACATTATTTGCACAAAACATGTGTTGTCTGGTGTCTCAGAAATATTGTAATGGGTCAGAAATGGGACATGTACGTGGTTACCACAGCAACAAATGCTGCAGTGGGAGAGACCTATGAGGTATTTTTAGGTGTTCTGGTCTTGAGTTTTTGTCAAGTATAGAGAACTTTGTTTTTGTTGTTGTCACCTTGAGAAAAAGAACACACTCTGTTCTTTCAAACTATGTACCGGTCTTATCAACACATTGGCATAACACCAACTGGTTGTCTTCAACCCCCCGTTCCACCTTCGTACTTTCAGAAAACCCACAAAGTTTCTGTTTTTAAGTGCTTTGTGAAACATGACCTTCAGTAACTATACTATAGGGTGTAGGTCTGTGTTAACATGATGCCAAGGTACATAGCAACCAACAGTGACCTTGGAGAAGCTATTACTGCAGCTCATCAATCTAGGAGCAAATAAATCTGGCCAGGCTTTGCAATAATCTAAGAAATTGTAAAAAATCAAAGAGGCACATATTAGGCTTTACGGGCTTCAGTTAGCTTGTTAAATAATAAACTTTGTGACAGTACAGTTAAAAAAAGACTGAACAAGTAAAGCTCGTTTATAAGGCTTGCCAGGAGAAAACCGCATCTGTCCACAAAGAATTTTGGAAGCACAACTCCGGGTTGAAAAGTTGTATCTAAAAGAACCACAAGATTTCTGGAGCAATGTCCGCTGAACAAATGAAACTGAAATAGAGATGTTTGGTCATAATGCCTAAACGATCCAGAGGTCTGCAGATTGACTCGTATTATTGTCCTTCTGGATGAAACAAGTGTGAGTCATTGCACAGATCATCAGATTGCTGCCTCAGCTGCTGCTCTCTCTGCTTTCCCCTCTGGCTGAAAATCATTTAAATTAGTAATGTACAAAAAACTTCCTCTGCAAAACATGCATTTGGAAATCAAAAGGTCAACTATTAATATAAATGGTGAGAGTTATTAAGAGATGTAATTGCTGCAATATGTCCACTTTGAGAATTATGATAAAGTGTTGTTGAAGTCCAGTGAATGTGTTGCAACAGCACAGCAGCTTGACTTTGAACTCGGATAAAGCAGCTGCCAGAAAGCTGTGTGGGTCATAAACGGTGCTGGAAACAAAAATGCAACTTTTTTTTTTTGGAGTCACATAATCCTTTACCACTGTTATAAATTCCCACACAGCTATCTCTTATCATATCAAAAAGTTGGTCATCACCCTAACATCTGTGTTGATGTAACATATATGTTTTTTAGAGCAATCCAGGCTGATGATGCACTGCCTAAGCTTGGGTTTGTTCTTGGGGTTTTCCCACAGTTTGCTGCAAGTGAAACTAAACAGAAGCTAATATGAAGCTTTAATGGTCCATGAGGGGAACTTTGGTTGCTCCATCAGCAAATAGCAAAAGGATATGGAGAGTGGAAGATGTGGACTTTTACTCGTGTAGCACTTTTTATAAAGTTAAACCCTTTCAAGGTGCCCCTAATACAACAACTCACTTTGCAGTAGGAGCACAGCTACAGTGGCAAATGTAATTTGGAGTTCTTGCTAAGAAAGACTGTGGCTAAAAGTTATAGGGATCAAATGTGAAATAAATTAATTAACAGATGACCTGCTTTACATCTGGAGCTCATGCCACACATCCCATAATACATTTCACAGAACCAGACACAGTATTTAAAATAGAAGAAGGATGAAGCAAATACAGCTCATTTAGTGTAAGACTTTTTGAAAGCAGGGCTTGGCTTTATGTGAGTTTGACTTAACCTGGCCAGCCAGATTTATAATGTGTAGCACTCTCCGTTCTGCACATTATCAATCTAGGACTGCTCCCATTGAATCTGTTTGGGGAAAGGAGGGAATTTCAGCAGAACTCTCTGAGCTGATTGGGCCTACCAAAGCGCCTACCAAAGGTTGGTTTTAGCCAATCACGGTATCAAATTAAAATGTAAGCAGCAGCTGCTATGAGAAACCACAACAAGGTAAGCTAGTCGAGGCACTTCTTGCTGCTCTTCTTTCAAAGAGAAATTTGTGGATTCTTACGAAACAGATGTGATAGCAGCAGCTACGCGTAGGCTCTCCTGCGCTGCAGCCATATTTCTGTTGGTTTGGCTGAGGGCTCAGCCACTCATGCTTGTGTCCCGCCTTAAACCATAATACTGCAACGTGATTGGCCCGGACCGTTGTTGGTTTGGACACAATCAGTTTAAATGTATTTGATTGATGCTGTGCTTTGGACCTTACCTTGTATGTGTGTCTTATTCCATCATGTATTTAGTTAGTTCATGTTCACCTCTAGTAAAATACAGTCATGGTTAAAGATAAATGTAACCCCTTTCACTAAATTCTTTAAATTGCACTTTCCTGACACAAACCAAGCCTTTGGTGTTATGCCCCTTGTAAAAGAGAATCACTTACTATAAATACACTGCTCAAAAGAATTAGAGGAACCCAAGACCCACTGGACAAGTGAAGGGTCTAAACATGGGTCTAATGAGTAATTCCTGATAAGTAATGGCTGTCATGATTCTGACCCAATACCAAACTGATCATGCTGAACAATGTTACAGGCATTTTAATGATGTTCACAGCCTAATTCACGTCTGTCACATTAGCTCATAGTGACCCTGCTCTCATCTGTGAAAAGAACAGGGAACCATTGTCGAACCTGCCAATTAAGGTGTTTTCTGGCAAATAGCAGTCCAGCTCCATGGTGCCGGCCAGTGAGCACAGGGCCTACTAGAGGACATCAGGCTCTCAGGCCACCCTTATAGTCTGTTTCTAATGGCTTGGTCAGAGACATTTCCACCACTGACCCCCTGGAGATCACTTTGTAGGGACCTGGCTACTCATCCTGTTCCTCCTTGCAAAAAGGAGCAGATACCAATCCTGCTGATCGGCTAAGACCTCTGACCTCAACTCTCCTAGAGCTGCTATCCAGATTTTTGTGTGTGACCTGACCTGTTTTTCCCATTTTTGGATTCCCAGTTTGCCTTGCCTTCGTTGGACACCTTATTGGCCTTCTGACTCTGGACATGACCTTGGACTGTTTTCTCGACCAGGCTTTCTGCCCTGCCTTCTGGAGCAGTCGGCTAGCCTGCCTCTCTGTTCATAACCAAATTTGTTTCTCAGACGTGCTCCCTGTTTCCAGGCCAGTCTGTTCCCTGCTTTCTCTGGTCATTATTTCTGTCTTTTATAAACCCATTGTCTGGCTGAATGATGGGGTTCTTTAATTTATCGGGCATTACAGTGACATTTATCTGAAATTGAAAATTAAGATTTATCAATGACAGACAGTACAGTATGTAAGAGATATGAAGGGAACAGAAAACCAAATGGCAAAATGGGCGAGGCAACAGGGGGAGAGGCAAAACAGAAATAGTAGGTAGGAGAGAGCAGAAGGATCCGACAAGCCAGTACCAAAACTCTCTGGATTTCAACTGCTGGGGAGGTGATTGAGTGACATAAGAACATTGTCAAATAGAGTCAAATACAAAACAAAACAACCTCGACAGGGCGAGCGGATATTATATAAAAAAAAAAAAATCCAAAAATGTCCAATCAAAACAAAAACCTAAACCAACAACAACCAAAAAGTCCCGGAGGACGGCCCCGGCGTGTCAGGTAATCAGGTGGACGTCCTAGACCCTTCAAGGGCGGAGTCTACAGTGCAGGAGCCTTGGCAGGCATCGACGATGATGCAGGCCCCTTGGCGGGCGTCAACGGTGCAGGCCCCGCCTAATGCTAAAACATAAACTAGCCAGGAGTTTCGCATCAGGGGGTGCCTGACTACGGAGTTCAGAAAGCGCCGAGCTACAGAGCTCTGGAGGCGCCGAGCTACAGGCTTCAGAGGGCGCCTGGCTACAGTTATCAGAGGGCGCATGGCTACAGTTATCAGAAGCTTGCTTCATTTAGGGGAGGAGCCGAAAACGATGACGTCCAAGCTTCGCTGCCCGGCTGTACCACGTGACTGCTTCGGGAAGTGGCTCAGATTTTGGCGCGGGGTTTGACAGCTTTAGAAACCCTACAGGCTCCATTCAAAATGTGGGTTGTTGTAGGCGAGTTGCGGTCAGTTGAGAGAGTGGATAGAGTTTTGATAGTTTGGATAGTGGTTATTTAGTTTGAGACAGTTAGTTTGGTGTTTGGAGAGAGAGAGAGAGAGAGAGAGAGAGAGAGAGAGAGAGAGAGAGAGAGAGAGAGAGAGAGAGAGAGAGAGAGAGAGAGAGAGAGAGAGATTTAGGAGTGCGAGGACAGGATAGGAGTAGGATGGAGCCGGCGAGATAGAGGAGGATTTCCCCTATGTGGGAACATTTCGATTTGATAAGCCCTAACAAGGTAAGGTGAACTGAACATTTGCAGATGCATTAGGTTTGCTTGTGAGGAAATGTATTTTTCACTGTTTCTTATTTTCTGTAAAGGTGAGGTGTTTATTCTGCTCCAAGGAGTTGGGGTACAATAATAACACCTCATACATGCTAAGGCACTACTGTGCCTTGCATGAGAATAGGGAGGAAACTGGAGCTTCACCCAGCCAAGGTATTTCATTACTATATTACAAGCACACTATCACAATTTTTGCATGCTGATGTTTGCTTGTTGTGCAAATAAAGACAGGTAACAGACACTGTATTTATTCTCTTTTAACCAGCCACCAGAAAACAAGAGCTGAATGAAGCTCTAGTCTCCATGATAGTGAAGGATACCCAGCCTTTCACTATTGTGGATGACGTTGGATTCAGGACATTTGTGTCTAAGCTGGATCCCAATTATGTTCTCCCTACAAGGCAGGTATGTGTGGGTCCATACATGAAACGAATGACTACATTATTGTATGTGTCACAATTCAGCATTATATATATATTTCTTCCTTTAGGCTCTGAAGGCCATGGTGGAGGCCAAATATGAGTCTGCTAAGGAGCACGCTAAGGCTAAAGTAGAGAAGGTGGCTGCTGTTAGCCTTACATCAGATATGTGGACATCCATCAACATGGATGCCTACCTGGCAGTGACATGCCACTTTGTGGAGGAGAATGAAAAGCTGAGCTCGGTGTTGTTGGGAGTACAGGCCTTTCCCCCAGTCTCACACTGCTGAAAGTATTGCTTGTGTGAAAGCCTCCCTGATGGAGGAATGGGGAATCTCAGACAAGGTGACATGCATGGTCACCGACGGTGCTCCTAATATGGTGGCATGCGTGAGAGACCTGAAGCTTCGCCACCACATTTGTGTTGCTCACACCCTCAATCTTGTTGTGAAGAGGGCGCTTGACCAGCACCCTGCGCTCTCTGGCCTCCGGGCCAAAGCAAGGAAGCTGGTTGGCTACTTTAGAAGCAGTACCACTGCTAAGGTATGCTCTTTTCTTTTATTCCAATATATAATGTTAATAGTTTGTCTGTACTCCTACTGCAGTGACTTAATGGCCTACTCTTCTGTATCTTTAAAGGAGAAGCTTACACAAGTGCAGCTTCAGCTGGGCATGCAAGCAACCAAGCTGATGCAGGAGGTGGAAACAAGATGGAACAGCACCTACTTGATGCTGCAACATCTGGTGGAGTTGAGGGAGCCAGTAGGAGCGGCATTGGCTGGATTACACACTGACATTCCCTATTTAACTGCCAGTGAGTTTGACATTGTTGTAGCGTGCCTTTCGTTACTCTCTCCTTTCTATGACGCCACCACGGAGCTCTCTGCAGAAGAACACGTGTCGGCATCAAAAGTTATCCCCCTCCTGAAGATGATAGAGAATGCCCTTTAGAAGGAAGACACCAAGTCGGCACCTGCAGTAGCAGTGGAAATAGGAGAGCAGCTCATCAGACAGCTCAGGGAGAAGCTGCACATGCTCCAGTCAATGAGCATCTTGTCGCTGGCTACACTCCTGGATCCACGATTTAAACTTATAGCATTTTTCAGCAACACAAAAGCTGCTGAAGCAGTGAAGCGCTTGACTTCAGAGTGTACCACCGTCATCCGACGGAACACAGAAGAGAACACTCACGAGATTCCCCAGGCTTCCACCTCTCAAGAATTCAGTGGAGGTAATCTTTTATATTACATTTTGGGATTACTTATTCCTATTACAACACTTACTAACATGACCTGTGGTTTCCATTTAGGTAGCAGACTTTGGCAAAGATTGGACACTAGTGTCATGGAGGCAAAGAGGACTCAAAATGTGTCAGCAGATGCAACCGTAGAGGTCCAGCGCTACCTCTCAGAGGCGAACATAAGCAGGCTGGAGAACCCCCTGGAGTACTGGGCTAATCATCGGTCACTGTACAAACTTGCACTTATTTATTTATGCACCCCGGCATCATCTGTGCCATGTGAGCGTGTCTTTTCAAAGGCTGGAGAAGTAGTGACATAAAAGAGAAATAGTTTGAAACCAAAAACTGTGGAGAAATTGTTGTTTCTTAATAACAATGCATGAAATCATCCAAGTTACACAAGCATTAGCCTAGTCACTACCCCCTCCCTACTTCCACAAGCACTTTCACTGTCCTCTGCCTGATTAAGCCCATGCCATTTTTCTAGAGTCACGGAAAAACATTATTACACAACATGCCATATCACATGACACTCCTATTTTTGGAATAATTACACACAGAGAATACATTCAAACAATATTTTATTATACACATATGTGTATACATAATTTATGTAGACAAATGATTTTGTCCTACACCTTTTGTGAAGTCATTCCCAAGAGCCATAATAGACAAAAAAAAAATCAATGCATCACACGTGTTAAGATAAAGCTGGCTGTGATTATACACCTGGCCAGTAGGTGGTGTCGTGTGCACATGAAGCTTCAAGAAATGAACCCTTTCTCGAACCAGTTGGCTCAAGTGGTTCAATGCCTCATGAGGCTTCATCTCACCATCACTACAAATTGGGTCAATATTCACAGGACTAACAGAAAAGAGTACGCTGGACAAGACTCACCAAAATGGCACGAAAGGATCTGGCAGATTGCAGGGGGCAGAGGCAGGTATAAGAAGGGGAGTGAGCAGGTGAATGGAGTGAAACTAATTACCGGAATGGGTGGAGCTAATCAGGAGAAGGGAAGTGACTGGAAGTAAACTGAAGCTGATTGGATGGTGACTGGAGAAGGGGAGTGACAGGGTAGTGACTAAGAGGTGAAAGATGCTGGCAGGTGAATTGAATAAAGGCTGGTGACAGAAGTGATTGGAGCAGGCCAGAAGAACTGATAACATAAAACAAAGTACAAAATCAAACCACAATAAAACCCAAACTATTCCATAAACCAAAACTAATACAGAACCTAAACCTAAGACTAAACAGAATACACAACCATAACAAAACCCAAATCCTGACAAATTAGCTAAAACAATTATACTATCAGTTAAAAAAGAGT
The DNA here is from genome assembly GCA_037039145.1 of Fundulus diaphanus. Taxonomy (NCBI): domain Eukaryota; kingdom Metazoa; phylum Chordata; class Actinopteri; order Cyprinodontiformes; family Fundulidae; genus Fundulus; species Fundulus diaphanus. The sequence continues at coordinate 27,767,252 of CM073142.1, read as the reverse complement.
TACAAGTTAATTTCTAAGGTGCTGGGATTCTAGAGAACCATAATGAGAGCATTATCAACAAATGGACAAACATAGCTGGACTACAAAGATTAGTCCAGGGGCACATTACCAACTCTTCCACAAGATTACAAAAACAAAGAACATCTGAAGCACTGCATACCTTACTTGACTCAGGTAAGGTCAACATATAAGATTTAACAATAGGAAAGAAACAGGGCAAAAACTTCATCATGGGGAGAGCTTCAAGGTAACAACCACTGCCCACCAACAAAACAAAATTAAAATAAAAAATCACAAAGGCCATTTTTACATTTGCCCAAAAAAATCTTGATTATCCTCAATACTTTTTGGAATATATTCTGTGGGCCGATGAGACTAAAGTTGAACTTTTCAGACCTTGTACATCAGGCTGTATCTTGTGGCAAACTAAGAAAACTTTTGGGAAAAAAAGAAAATTATACCTTCTGCTCTCTGCCAAAAGAATCCTGAAGGAGATTGTCCATCCACTAGTTACTAACAATTAAGCTCAAATGCACTTAGGTTGTGCAGAACTGCAGAGATCCAAAACTCACCAGCAAGCCCACCTCTGAACGGGTCAATCTTAAAAAAATTTTTTAGTGGCTTATTCAAAATCTGGACTGAAATGCATTTGATATGCTTTAAAACAACCTTAAACAAGGCTCATTGTAAGTTATCACAGTAACTTGATTGTTATTGATTCAGTTGTTGGCATCAAAATGAGCAAGAACAGCTATCAAGAAAGCTAATTTTCGCACAAGGGCCACATTGGTTTGGATATCAATTTTCCTTTATTGAATTAAATGACTGTATTTCTAGCACTACATGAATATTAGACCAAGGAAAACCGTAAATAAAATCACACAACAATTAAAAACAGTACTTCTCCAAATATAAAGTCTCCATTCTTTTTCTTTTATGCTTGAAGTTATAACAGTAAACTCCAGTTCAGAGCTGTATGTCATATTATATTCTTGAAAAGTTTCTCAGCACAAAAAAATCCCCCAGAAAAAACAGAAAAGGTTTTTAGTGCAGTGAGTTCATACAAGTTTCAGTCAAAAAATTTGAATTCACTCCGGGACTTAATTCACTCTGGTTATATCATACTATCAGTCTCCTGAGATGATGTAAAATGTTTTCCTAGTTTAAAACTAATATTGACATTTGGGATTTGCAAGGAAATTAGAGTTTTGTTGAAGCCTCCAGGGCACTTTGGCACACTGTTCCCAATGAAAGACAATCTAATGAGGTCCGACCATTTTTAATTTGGCTGTAATTAGCTCGTCACCATAGTGAGGAGATTCCTTGGTTTAAAAAAAGACCATTCCTGCAGAGTGAGGTATTAGAGCACCATTTAAAACTACATTTCTTCAAAACGTAATGATAACTTGAATAACACTGTAAAGATTGCTGCTTCTTCTTAACATTGATACATGGTGACTCTGTTCAGAGTCGCTTGTGGTTATAGTTCTCGCTTGCTTCCAAAACCACACATTACAGAGTGGCAGCTACTTGTGCACGAGCGATTATGTCTGCTTTTGCAGCAGAGCTAGAAAAAACATTGCGCTGCCACGATCTCTCACTTGGCCCTCCCTCATCAATCCCTGGTGTGGCCTGCTGGAGTACTTTTCTCACCATATGACTTTTATTAGCTTGATATGAAAACCCAGAATCGTCTTTTGAGTCATGGTTGAGAGCCTTTCTCGCTGAGATTTTCTACCTCAAATCAACCCTGAATGAACACACTACAAAAAAAAAGAGCAGTGTTAGGTTTGCGAAACACTAACCGCGGGGTAACACAGTTGATTAAAGCTGTTGATTGCCAAGGGAGAGACCTGCGTTTTATTTTTGGGCCTGCATTGAACCACTGCCTTTTACCTCTGCAGGTCAGAATTACAATCCCATTATCCCGAGATCAGTGGAGGAATTACATCATGTGCCTCCACATAAATGAATGACTGGTGTTTTTGCATCGCACTGCTGCTCAAGGAGCCGGTGGGACGGAGGGTTCTGGATAAGGTGTCCTTGCGCTGTCAACACTAAAAGAAATCAAAGCGTTCCTTTCCCTTCCTGTGTGAAAACGCCCTCATGTTTTCAATTTTCTGAACGTGGTGGACTTTTGACTCTGTCACCCAATGGTTTTCGCACTAAGAAATAATCTAATGTGAGAACCCTAGGCAGTATGATGAAATATTTGCAGCTGCTGACAATAGTGAACTTTAGCTCCTAGAACTGACATGGTTATGATTAAAAGTGACGTTACATATATCTTGTGTTTTAAAGAAAGTTTGACTGAATCAGTACTCCTCCCCTTTACACTCCATACTACTGTATCTTTAACACTGTTCTGTTGCTCTGTTTCTTCCTTGTCCTCTCTTCTGTTTTCTACCTTATCTCCCCAAGGCTACTCATCTTGTTTCTCTTACATCTTTCCCTCTTAATTTCTGCAAGATTCACAGTAACTTTTCAAATAATTTATTGTAGTGATATCATAACCTACTCACAATGCATTAAAGAATGCTGAGTGCATAAATATGTGGTTTCCTATTTATGGTCTCTTTTCACCAGCAGACAACAGCAGCTTGCGCTTCATTAATTTCTCATAGTCGAATCGCCTCTTGAGGATAATCTCCACAGTGAGTTGTGGGTCGTCCCTCCCACTGGGATGTTTACTAAATCCCTCATGGGATCTCCTAATCAGATCCTAAAAGCAGTTTATCTGGCATGGACATTTTTTCATGTGTTACTGGTTCATTTATTTAAATGGCATAGCTACAACATTTTCATCAAAACAATTAATTTTTCAAAACGAATACATCCACAGAACGTCTAGACTGGTACAGAATGAGCGTATTCATTTTACTGAAAAATAAATATATGGTGTATAAATAGATCTTTTTTTAATTTAGACAGGTCCAAAATATATAAATATTTATTTCTGGTTACGATGCCAACGTCCACAAGAAAGGATTTTGCGCCAACAGGAATAGCATGTTGAAGCCAGGCATTGCCAGATAGTAGCTCTATGATAGGGCTGAGTAATGACTTTTTCTCAGTGTTACATTTCTCAGATTCAAGTGGACCAAAAAAAGAAGTAAAACGAGGGTGACCACCGGTCAAGCCTTTAAGCGTTGATGCCGATTTAAGGAAGCAAAGGGGCTCAGAAGCCACGCAGAGGTTGCTCCTTTCCTTCTGGACAGGTAAGTTAAATGTTTGCTAATGCTAATAAAAGGACCTGGCAAGGTTGGAACAAGTGTGAGCGCGCGTGCACCACCTACTGGCCAGGAGGAGTTAAACTTTTAGCTATTTCCTGTAAAGATTTAGTCTTTATTCTCAAACTTTTTCCAACTCTCTACACTGGAATCTCTCTGGTTGCTGGCCAATGCCGGATGGACAGTGACTGCTCATAAAAGCTCAACCCAACCTCACTCAAAAAAAGCTAAAACAACAGTAAACTATTTAGCAATGGTTTGCTAGGACAAGTCTTCCATTAGAATTTATTGAACGCATAAACTTGAGTATCCTTAGTATTCAATGATCAGTTTAGGGGCTGAGTGCTGTTTCAACAACTGTCTTAAACTTGTATGACAAGTTTTCAAATATACTCCCAGCCTGCAGTGTCATTAAAGCAATTATTATTTTTGCCTTTGTTATTTTGTTTTTATAATCTTCTAGTTATTTCTGTTTAGCAGTATGAACTGGGCTCTGATTAGTTTGGAATAATCCAGTGTTAATTGTGGTTTATAGATGCCAAGCTTTCTGTCAGTAAATAGATTTATAAACACTGATTAGTATTGTCTTAAAGAAAACTCCCAAAAAGGTCATGTCGGTATACATGAATCGGTTCCCTCCTATTAATTTAAATTGTCACACATGCTGGACCGCTCATTGATGAGAACGGCCGTCACTCTTGGATTGTGACTGGATAGAAACAGAAAACATTGTGGGTTATGTCAGTTACATGATGTAGTTTAATTGCATCCTTTACTGCAGTACAAAAATATCCATAGACTGATTTAAGAGTGTATGCAGAATTAAACTTTAGTCATTAACACTCTTGACTTTGTTTTGGCATATCTTCATTCTGTCATAAAAATCAACAAAAGCCAGCATCTAAGTATGTATTATCGTAAAGGCAGTTGAGCCAAATCAGAACTAAAGCCCACAGACCATGACAGCATCAAAGTTTCTATATCATTCAACAATTCACTTTTTCTCCCAGACTGCAGGCTCATTTGTGGTTTTTTAAATAACAGGGGACAGAGCTTTTAGTTACAAAGCTCCTCTGGGTTTTGTGTACTTTCAGTATCTGGCTTAAAATCATCTTTTTGAAAAAACCTCTGTTAAAAACAGCTTGAACTGTGTATTCCGTACTTGTGTCTTTCCTGAAGAAATCCCATGATCGCTTCTTCCTAATCTCTTGTTTTTGTTATCTAATCAGCGGCGTGAACACAGATTCAATGCATGTACTTTAACAGGTTATAATTGAATTGAACTGAAAAGTAGTTATTTTGTAGAGCTTGGATATCATTTTATTTTGATGTGATAGTGGAGTTAAATTAATTCACACCAAAGCTTCTTTCTTGAGCCCACTCAAACACAGAAAAACTAATAAAACATCATCTTCTTGTGGCTTTGACTCATCCATAACCTATAATTATTAGCAGTAGGTTCCTGTCTATTTGCCTGATCTTCTGTCTGAAGTGGTCTCTTTTTTTTCTTTCTTTTTTGCCACCTTTGGAGTCTGCAAACACCTACCATACACTGCAATATCCTACTTCACAAGGTCCATGTGGATGCAGGAATGAAGCTGACCATCTGAAATTGTCTGAATATGAATACCAGATGGGGATGAGACAGGCAGTCCATACATCATGCCTGTCAAATTTACGGACATGCAATTTGCAAGTAAGACCTTTCAGAATCAAAATGATGGATGAGTTTTTCTTGCTGATGATTTACATGAGAGAACTCCTCTCAACCGAAGCTCAATAAAGCCACGGTGTCGAGCAGAAGTGCGATCACTTTTGGATTTGTGAGAATTAATCTCAGTGTAAATCTAGCTGCTCTGTGAAGGAATCAGAGGTTTGCTTGAAATCAGTAGTGAACAAGCAGCATCATGGACACCAAGGAAGTTGTGTAGAAATTAAAGCAACTATATCCCAAGCTTTGAACATCACACAGAGCAACGTCCACCTAAACTTACAGGTCGAGCAAGGAAAGGATTTATCATAGAAGCACCCAAGAGGCTCATGCTAGCTCTGGAGGAGCCAATTGATCGGCAACATTTAGCCAGGGCTGTGATGGCAATAAAAACATGTTCCAGACATAAATCCAATTGAAAATCTGTTGCAGCCATTGAAAATATGATGTTCACAGATGCCCCCCCATGCAATTTTACTGCACTTGATTTAATTAGCAAAAAACGGACTAAGGTTTACAAAGCAGACAGAGACATACCTATCAGCTTTTCAGACCTGCAAGATAACTGCAGAAAAGGTTGTTTCTGCAAAGTCTTGACTTAGGGTGCTGCAATCAAACACTTTTCAATTTTTCATTTGTAAAAAAAAATCCTTTAAAAAATTTCAGACAGTTTCCTACCACTTCGCCATTATGTGCTGCTTTGTGTCGGTCTATCACAAAACATCCCAATAAAATGCACTGAGGTTTTTTTCATTGTAACCTGATAAAACTAGAAAGAAACTGCATCCTTGATGCTTTCGCAAGACCCTCTGGGACAGATAGAGAGAAAACATCTGTCCTTTGTTTGCAAACCTGTATTGTTACCTCGTCACTTTATTAAGGACAGAGAAGGATGTATAGAGAAAATGGAAAGTCAGAGGGAGTAGTTAAGTGTTGCTAAAAGGTGACCCCATGTGTGTGGTCCCACTGTATCAGATGCACAGAAGAGAGACATGCACGGAGCATGTTGATATTCCGAAGACTTGCATGTTTGTTTAAAGAGAGTAATTGACACTTGCCACTGGAAGAACCCCCCACCACCACCAGTTTGGCTCAGAGTGTGAGAAAAAGGAAAGAGCAGTTTGCCATGTCTTCTTGCTGCTGGCATGTGTCATGCTATGATGGGAAATACGCTGGCCCAGCTTCTTGCGCTTCTTTGGTGTTCTAGGCAAAAGCAACATTAGACCACACATACTGCTACTTTTATGGTCTTTCAGCTGAGAATCACTTCTGTTGTTGCCAAGTTTCTTATTACTGACGCTCTCAATAAACAACTAAAGAAAGGTAAGGCTGCCTTTATGGTAGGTCTTTTTAGTTCATTAAAGAATAAACTGTTGGACTAGGTCTTCTGCATCTTAAATTAAAACCCACAGTCTGCAAAAGTTCAAGAAGATGAGTCACACTCTGATAAAACTATGAAAAACAAGAACGTGTTTCCCCCTGTTCTCGGTCATGTCTTTGTTTAAAGACATGCTAGTGCCATCTTTGATCAACATCTGTTTAACACCTTAAAACATGACAAAAAGAAACATACTTAAGAAGGCTTAGTCAGAGCAGGACTCAGCTGCAGATGTTATCTTTGCCAGCATGTTGCTATCTCGGAACAAGGAGGATCTCTACACTTTGTTTTAATTGCATGTATTTACACCCCCAGCATCTCCGTTCATGTGCAAAATGGTGCTTGAATATGATTTTGATCACCTCATTCCTCGCCTTTCACCCAACCCTCATTCATGTGTCAGTACAAAGTGTGGGCCCTAATCCCCAGATGAATGCCTGTTTTTGAGCTTCACGTGGCAGCACATTCCTGCCCCTGGGACGGTGAACAGCTGGCTGGCTGCAGCGCAGGTTGTTTTATGTAATCCTGCATTGTTCAGATCTCAAGTTTGAAAAGCACACATCAGGAATGTACTTGAACTGGAAGGAATGGAGGCTCATTTTTTACCAGATCTGGCTCAAAGTTCAGTGTATGCTCAGAAATATATTTTTTAAATGTTCATGTCAAATACACAAGATACATTTGGGTACCTTTTTCATATACCAATCTGAAAGAAAGGTTCCTTTTTTCAGATGCAATAAAAATTAAGTTCAACCTTTGACTAGGAAGCTCCAAATACTTATTTTTCTTCTTTTTTTGCCATTCCGAGGTGGACATGCTGGTGTGCTTTTAATGCAATCCAAAGTGATTCACAAAATGCTTTATAGATGGGGTTTTGACCAACCTTAACGCTGAACTGACATTTACTGCTGCTCAGAAAGTGCTAAAGATTGAGTTATTTCACCACTTTAACACAAAGAATGTTTGGATGGGTATAGTGAAAGTCTCAAACCACCGAATACTGTCCAAGTACGTATTCAGCCAAAAGTGCTGGTGCTATCATGCTGAGTGTTTGTTTCATTAACAGTTGTACTTGTGCATTGCACAATAGCTGTGGAATCATGAACGAGAAGGAGTACTCACAAATGTTTCAATTTACCTCAAATCAACTGCTAGATGACTAGAAGTTTGGCACAACTTAGAGTTTTTCCACATGGCAATAACTTCATAGTGTACATACACTGAACATACACATAAACTGGTTATAGAATGGATAAAACAGGCCAACTAAGACATTAAGCTTTGTAAATGGACCCAACCTCATTATTGAATGTTTCTGGTTTCTATTTTAAGGTGGGACTATTGCCTAGAAATCAGTCAATTTAACTTAACTCCACATAAGAAAGGTTGGTCCAATGTCTGGCCAAAATCATACCTGCAGCTTGTTGAATGACAACAAGAAGTGTGTGGTCAAAAAACAACTTGCTAAGGGACATTTAACCAAATTCCACTAATGTGGATATATGTGCAATTCAAATGTTTAAAAATCATACAAGTTCTATTCTCAGTCCCCCCTCAACAAAGAAAGGCAAGGCCCTACGATATCAGTGATGCAGAAAACAAAAACTAAATCATGGATCGTGACTGATTACATTAAATGTAAGATTAAAAGTAAAAATCAAAGTGAAGTGTAAAATCAATACAAAGCGTCACCTTTCGGAACAAGGGGAACAATATTTTCCCTATGGTTTTTGACAGGAATGTCTGCTGACAACACAACACTGATCGGCCTCAACCGGGTGGGTGATGCCAGTTATTTATCCATAATTCTCTATTTCAGTGTTGTTCATTTTTACTCACACTTTGTTCATGTATATTTGTATGTGTATGTGCACCTCCAGCTTGTGCACCTCCAACATGTACACCTCCTTTGCATTCTGCTCATTGCACCATTGCATTATCGTCTCAACTTGTCCACTTGTTTTCATACGCATTTTCTACACTGCAGACTGTGTTTCATTTCTGTTTATGCATTATTGTGTTAATGTATTATTTTATAAGTAAGCACATTGTGAGCGTTGTACAATCCAGAGTCAAATTCCTTGTATGTGAACACATGCCTGGCAAATAAAGCAGATTCTGATATTCTGAGTTTCCATTAGTGAATTTTGTTGCTGAAATAAATCAGGTTTTGAATCATATTCTAATTTACTGAATGGGTCTGTGCAAGAAAATCTGATTTGAAAAAAAGATCAACTTGTTATATCAAAACAGACAGGAAGCAAGCTAGCATTAGCCTTCCAGGTCAGCAAACTACTCCAAATAAAAACACCAACAGCCAAAGTCACAGGTTCCAACTAAGATGTCCTATAAGGAATAAGACATAAAGCTATCAGTACAGACCCAACTTTAATCAGGAAAGGCCCTGTATTTGGGCTTTATTTCAACTTATTAGTGAATACATGTGTAAGTCATGTTAAAGTCTTATTTATAAAGAAGCAAAACATTTTTTAATGTAATTTTTTAGCCTTTGTTTTAGAATATGGTACACACAAATGCTTAACTTGCTCCAAAATGAATGGACACTCAAACCTGTCAGTCAGCATGACTGAACTCTTTGAAACCTTTTATTTTTTCCCCTACACATAAACAGTGTGTGTTTTTCATGAAATGATAATGGGGAGAACAGAAGTGCAAGCTTAGTCTCTTCCATTGTCAGTCTTTCATCCACCTCTCATTGCCCTCCAGTAAACCCAAGCCTTTACAAGTCAGCAATGTACTCATTCTTTCCTCTTGTGAATTATTGCCTTACATTCACTATGTGCTTCTGAGAGAGAGTGAGGCATTGATGTCTCGTGGAAAACTGTTGCAGGAGCCAACTCAGAAAATGAAAGAGACAGAGAGACGGTTTTTACAGGTTGTCAGAGTAGATGACCTGTTTTGAGAAATTTCAAGAACCATGTTTTCTGACTTTATAACGCCACTTCATAATATACATCGCTTTCCCACAATACAACATATGTTCTTTAGATTATTATATGGGGTATAAAGTTTTCTCCACAGAATATCTATGAAATACAAACTTTTGGTTGCAAATGTTATTACGATGCCCAAATATAAAATCACTTTCTTTGTCTGTACTAAATATACTGGACCACTGTTTAACATGGCGTGCGCTGAGGCTGAAATGTACTCAAACAGGCACATTGCAACTGCTGATGTAATGTTACTGAAAATATATCTTCTCTCCTTTCTCAGCCTGTCCTGAAACTTCACTTGTGCCAATGTTTTTTTTTTCTTGCCTCTCCGGCACACAGCCAGTATATTGTAGCCTGATGCATGTCGTTTTGTAGGCAATCATCTGGAGCTTTCTCTGTAATAATAATAATTCTAAAAAACGAGCTTCAGAAATATATTATCCTCTTATGTTTTCTCCATGTGGGGTAAAGTTCAACATTTTTGTTGTGTTGTGTTGGTGGTTATATAGTTATAACCCTCTTTTCCCTGGAGTGAAACCATATCTTGAACGACCAAGGCTCAATGGCCTCTCCTGATGAGTTTTTCTTGAGATCTCAATACTCCCATAGAGATTCCAAAATTTTACTGGAAAATGAACAATGCACAGATCTGCTTTCATTACGATTTATTTAAATGGCATTTTCATGTGCTCTTACTTTTAGTTGCAGTTTGTACAACCTAAAAGTGAATGTAATAGTCTCTGAGGGGTCTTTAGCAGAAAACCAATATGATCTATAGACCTAAAAAGTTTTGTTATGCATATTCCTGCAGAACAACATTTCTAAATCTTGGCTGTGCCTACTACGTATATCTACATTTTAAATTTAATTTGTGTGAAAAACTGTAGAATCTTACATGCAATGGTTATTGCTATAGTCATATGGCATTTTATCAAAACTAGCAGCATCTATGCCAGACAGAAATCACAGTTTTTTGTTCAAGGACTGTGGACCTAAGACATTTTCCTTTTCTAACCTTCACATTGTTTTACGCTCTATCTACTTTACTCCTTTTTCAGTTAGGTTTATTCCTTCAAATCAGGCAATGAAATCAAACAGAGGATCATACACAAATTGCTTTACAAAAGCTTAAAATACATGGGCAGGCTTAAAACCATTCTAGAAATTGCAAACTGGGTAGATAAAGAACAATTAAATTAAACAGCTATAGAGGACAAGAAACAAAGGTGTGAGGGCAGATTTTGGAGAGCCAGTCAGTGAGGAGTCAGCAAAATAAGATTTAGCAAAAGAGCTGTCTTTGTGTGTTTTGTCATCTTATAGATGATTACAGGTTCCAAAGATGTCTAACCTCTGTTTGTCATGCTGCAGCTTTGCTTGCTGCATCATGGACATTTCTTGACACTTTTCGCCCTCCATACATCCCAGTCTCCTCTCCACCTCAGTAATCATCTACACCTGTCAGCCACTAATCAAGCCAGAACTCATCACACCTGTCATCATCCCTATTTAAGCTACCTGCTTTCAGTCTTTCCTCGTCGGTTCATTCTGCTAATTCCTGTTTACTTCTGCTACTTCTGTTACTGCTGCTTACCTCATCCAGTTCTCGTCCAGCCTGAAGTCCCTTCATCTCCGCCTTCCTGCTGTGGTTCTGGTTCTGATCTCACTCCGGTCCTGCAAGTATTCTCCTAGTCGTGCTGCTCAATACTGCTGGTCAAGTTCTGGTTCCAAGTCTCCATTCTGCCGTGCTGCTGGTCCTGCTGTCTCCGTGCTCTGGCTCCGTCCAGCTTGCCAGTTCCTGTCATCTCCAAAGTCCAGCTCCGGTCCAGTACTGACTGTTGGTTTCTTCCTCCTCCTCCATCTCGTTCAATAAAACTCACTAAATAAGCTCTGTGTGTGGTTCAGTTCGGGTTCAATAAACAAATCATGACACTGTTGAAGTTGTAACAATGGCAGTTTCCACCAGACATTTCATACAACTGAAGCATTTACCAGCTTGTATTACCACATTAAGCCAACCACAGTGGATCGATTTCTAAGCCGTGCATGTGTCAAACACAACTGTCAGACAACAGGTTGATACTATGCTCATGAAATATCACATATTTAATCTCATAAAGCATGGCTGTCCAAAGTGTGGCCCAGGGCCCCTTTGTAGCCCTCTTTATTCTATAGCACAAACCATGAATAACAAACCTAAAAATAAATAAATATCAAAATGTCATTAGTTATGAGGCTGTAATGGGACCAAAGTACAGACAGGAACTCTGAAGCAGGATGGTGATTGAAGGCATGAGGCAAAGAGGAAAAGGAGCACAAACAGTGAAAGGGCAAAGCAACAGCAATTAGCAATGAAAACCAAGAAGCTTATATTCTGAGGGAGCAGTGGGCAATGACACTGGGTGCAGGTGAGTAAATCAGGGGATAATGTGGAAAACACTGTTATGCTGATGACACTCAGCTATATTTACCTGATGAATCCAATCTATAACTTATTTATAAACAGGCCATGCTATTTAAATTCTTTTTTTAGGATTTCCTTTTTTTTCAACTCCAGAATAACTCTAACATTAGAAATATTATGTTCAGGAATTATGCTGAAAAACTAGTCCATGCATTTGTTATTTCAAGCCTGGGCTATTGTAATTCTTTCCATCAGGAAGTCCACAAAATACAGTTCAAAGTCTTCAGCTGATCCAAAATGCTGCAGCAAGAGTGCTGATGTAAATTAAAAAGAGAAGATCCTATTTGTGCTATTTTAGCTTCCCTTCACTGACTTCTTGTTAAATCAAGAATATAATTTAAAATTCTCCTTCTCACATATAAAGCTCTTAATAATCAAGCTCCATCATATATCAGAGCTTTGATTACCCCGTATGTTCCTAACAGAGCACTTCGCTCTCAGACTGCAGGTCTGCTGGTGGTTCCTAGAGTCTCTAAAAGTAGAATGGGAGGCAGATCTTTACAGTCATATGAAAAAGTTTGGGCACCCGTATTAATCTTAATTATTTTTATTTCTAAATATTCGGGTGTTTGCAACAGCTATTTCAGTTTGATATATCTAATAACTGATGGACACAGTAATATTTCAGTATTTAATTGAGGTTTATTGGACTAACAGAAAATGTGAAATATGCATTAAAACAAAAACTGACAGGTGCAAAAATTTGGGTACCCTAATCATTTTATTAATCTGAATACCCTTAACTGATTTCCATTGACTTACTGAAACACAAAATTGGTTTGGTAACTTCATTAAGATTAGAACTTCATAGCCAGGTGTATCCAATCATGAGAAAATGTATTTAAGGTGGCCAGTTGCAAGTTGTTCTCCTGTTTGAATCTCCTCTGAAGATTCATCATGGGCACCTCAAAACAACTCTCAAATGATCTGAAAACAAAGATTGTTCAACATAGTCGTTCAGGGGAAGGATACAAAAAGTTGTCTCAGAGATTTAAACTGTCTGTTTCCACTGTGAGGAACATAGTAAGGAAATGGAAGACCACAGGGACAGTTCTTGTTAAGCTTAGAAGTGGGAGGCCAAGAAAAATATCAGAGAGGCAGAGAAGAAGAATGGTGAGAACGGTCAAGGACAACCCACAGACCACCTCCAAAGACCTCCAGCATCATCTGGCTGCAGATGGTGTCACTGTGCATCGTTCAACAATTCAGCGCACTTTGCACCAGGAGAAGCTGTATGGGAGAGTGATGCGACAGAAGCCTTTTCTGCAAGCACGCCACAAACAGAGTCGCTTGAGGTATGCAAAAGCACATTTGGACAAGCCAGCTTCATTTTGGAATAAGGTCCTGTGGACTGATGAAACAAAGATTGAGTTGTTTGGTCATAAAAAAAAGCGTTATGCGTGGCGGCAAAAAAACACAGCTTTCCAAGAAAAACACTTGCTACCCACTGTAAAATTTGGTGGAGGTTCCATCATGCTTTGGGGCTGTGTTGCCAATGCTCGCACTGGGAATCTTGTTAAAGTTGAGGGTCGCATGGATTCCACTCAATATCAGCAGATTCTTGAGAATAATGTTCAAGAATCAGTTACGAAGTTGAAGTTACGCCGGGGATGGATATTTCAGCAAGACAATGATCCAAAACACCGCTCCAAATCTACTCAGGCATTCATGCAGAGGAACAATTACAATGTTCTGGAATGGCCATCCCAATCCCCAGACCTGAATATCATTGAACATCTGTGGGATGATTTGAAGCAGGCTGTCCATGCTCGGCGACCATCAAACCTAACTGAACTGGAATTTTTTTGCAAAGAAGAATGGTCAAAAATCCCTTCATCCAGGATCCAGGAACTCATTAAAAGCTACAGGAAGCGACTAGAGGCTGTTGTTTTTGCAAAAGGAGGATCTACTAAATATTAATGTCTATTTTTTTGGTGAGGTGCCCATATTTTTGCACCTGTCAAATTTTGTTTTAATGCATATTTCACATTTTCTGTTAGTCCAATAAACCTCAATTAAATACTGAAATATTACTGTGTCCATCAGTTATTAGATATATCAAACTGAAATAGCTGTTGCAAGCACCCAAATATTTAGAAATAAAAATAATTAAGAATAATAGGGGTGCCCAAACTTTTTCATATGACTGTATTTATCAGGATCCTCTCGTGTGGAACCAACTCCCTGTTTTGGTCCATGAGGCAAGACACCCTGTCTACTTATAAGACTTGGCTTAAAACTTCCCATTTTGACAAAGTTCATAGTTAGAGTGACTTAGGTTATCCTGAGCTATCTCTGTAGTTATGCTGCTATAGCAGGGGTCACTAATTAAAAATCAGCGGGGTCCGAATAACAAAAATCAACAACCAGTAAAGGTCCGGACACGTTTTTAATTACAATCCGTTACTTCAAACAGTATTTAACACTGAAATAAAATGTTTATGCATCCACCTTTTACATTGACTTTTTAAACAAAAAAATAACATAAAAATAGAACGTTTTTCTATTTTAAAATCCAAAGTGCTTTTTGATTTTGCTTTTTTTTTTTTCTAAAAAGTAGCCAGCAGCAGCAACCCTGACTGACACACCTCATTGGCTAATTTGCATCACGTGCATCCTGGTGCCTGACGCTCCGGAGGGCTTTGCCATATTAACAAGTAAAGTTAGCACAGGGGTTGAAGCAAAAATAATGTTTGACTGAAAACATTTTCTCACCAGCCCATATATTCCCGGGGCCGTGGACATCATGCCGCATTAGTTGGCTCACTTGCTTAGTGTGCAAAGTCAACTAAATCTGATACTTTTAAAATATCCATTGAAAATTTCTGTATCTCTGCCACCTTTCAGCTTTAGAGCCTTTGCGTCATCCTGGACAGCCTCTCCATCACTTTCCACATCCACATCATCATCTGGGTTACTTTCATCTCTGCAGCATCAAGTTCTTCCTTCACACTGTTGACAAACTGGTCCACAGTCCACTTTACAATCCCAGCTCCCTTTCCTCTCTGTCCTCCAGAAACCCTCCATAAACTCCAGCTAGTACAAAGACAGCAGCTTCATCATTACATCATCTACTTCACACCTGCACATCAACTCCACTGGCTCCCTGTCACATTCAATATAAACCAATTTTATGATCATACAAGGCCAAACACAGCCTTGGAAATGCAGGACACATCACCAACACTATGATGACATAATACATTTTAATTTGACACGGATTGCACATGACAATAATCAGTCTCTGCTTTGCCCGTTATTGTTCACCAATTAATCATTACAGTTTATAAAAAGGCACAATTTACCTTTTTTTAAGTTTAATAAAATGGTTATATTTTAGCCCAGTGACTGGAGACCTGTCCAGGATGAACCCTGTGTCCACGCTCCACTTTAACCTAATAAAAAAACTCTCTGAGAATCGCCTTTCTCTGGCCTCACCCAGTTAGAACCCGTTCTCCAGTCCATGTTGTAGCTGGAGTTTATTTGTTTTATCTTTTTGATGTAGTTTTCTTAACAATCTGTAAGCATCAAAATCCTTGTCATTTTATTTAGTGTCCTGGAGCGCAGCTGCTCATCAGGTGAACACTGCTGCATACCGACAGCAGATACAGCTCTGCCTTCTTTGCTTCAGAACAGCGTAGATTTTTTTTTTTTTTACTTTTTCCAAATCGAACCCAGTCAAATGCGGGAAATCGTTTCACATTCCGACCCTTCTTCTTCAAGGGTCATGCTAAATTAGCCTGAGCTTGCGCGTCACTCTTCTTGTGTTTTAAATAAAACATAATAGCGAATCACGAGGAGATCCCTGGTTGGTTGCCGCGTTTATCAGCGAGGGAATAAACGCTGACAGGTGACATGGCCACAGGTGGAAATAACTCATTGATTAACTGCAGGAATAGCGACAGAAACACTTACCGAGGGAAGTTGTTGTCAGCTGTTCTATCAGCTGAACTTTCTGACCTGCTGGTTTGCATTAATCCAAAGAAAACCTTTGACCACCGCTACTTTCATTCATACCATATGTGGCCAGTTTAAAATGCTCTCCCAAAAGTTAAAATGATTGACCACCGATAAACCTCAGACTGGCAGTGTCCACTTTGGAAAGACCCGCCCTACTCTCTTTCTGATTGGCTAATGTCCCGGATCTGCCAGGTTTAATTGGTTGAGAGCAGTTTCAGATTAAAACCTTGAATAAAAAGTCTAGACGGGACTTTTTGCGCTCAGTTTCCAAATGACGGAAATCCGTCGCAGCGACGGAGAACTTTAACCCCTGAGTTAGACACTGTCGGACAACACGCAGTAATATATAAATGTTTTAAATCAGGTTGGGTCCGGATTAGCCAGCAGGTGGGTCCGGATCCAGACCGCGGTCCGCTAATCCGTGACCTCTGTGCTATAGGCTTAGGCTACTGGAGGACATCAGGGTCTATTTCTCTCACACTGCTGAGTTCTCCTACTGTTGTTCAATTTTGTATTATTTGTTATTATTTCAACTTTGAACTTTATGTTCTCTCTGTATTTCTTCTCTTTATTGTCGGTACATCTGGTCTGGCATTCTGTTATCTGTGACACCATCCGGGGGGGCAGATCATCTACCATTACCCTCTAACATAAAAGATTCCATTGTGATCATTGTGTAATTCTGTGCTGTTTTGAGTCTCTGCTTTCTTCTAAAACCCCCTCTCAGTCGAGGCAGATGGATGTTCACACTGAGCCTGGTTGTGCTGGAGGTTTTTCCTTCGTATTAAAGGGGAGTTTTCCTCTCCAGCGTTGCTAGATGCATGCTCGGTATGAGAGATTTCTGCAATGTCATCGACGACGCAGACGACTGTCCACTGTGGCTCTACGCTTCTTCAGGAGGAGTGAATACTGCTTGGAGAGACTCAATGCAATCTGCTGGGTTTCCTTAGATAGGAACATTTTTGATCAATCTGTCTGTATGATTTGATTGAATGTGATGTTGTAAAGTGCCTTGAGATGACGTGTTGTGAATTGATGCCAGTTAAATAAAATTGAATTAAATTGATTTGAATTGAAAAGCTGAGGGAGAAAGAAAGCAGGGCGATTGAGAAAGGGGTCTAATGAACATGAATGGATCTGAACTTAGACAAAAATAAACTACTACACAAAGAACAGAAAGCAGGAATTAACTAATAAACTAAACACAAAAGAATTAACTAATATGTCACAATCTGAGTGACAAAAGTACAAAAATAACAGGTTGTGGCAACACTTTTATAACATATTAAAATGGGGGAAATGATGGAAATACAAACACAACAGAAAACCTAAACATATGCAGAATATACCAGGATGCCCCCAAAAAGGGCAGATCCAAGGCGCCCTGCTAGAGTTTATGAAACAAAAACAAAAGATGCACAGCCTCAGGTGCACAGAGGCTGTGATGGCTTGAGGCTGCAAGGAGTGGACGCTTCTGAAGTGGCAAGGAACAGACTACGATGCTGTGAGGCTATGAGGAGGTGACTGGAGCTTTAAGGGTGCAGAAATTTGAGGCTACTTGCAAGCTCTGGTGTTCTGGGGAGTTATGCAGCAGGTATAGCCGCTTGAAAGGTTAGCAGAATATACCTGTGCAAATTCTCAGTTATCCGGGTCATCGCAACAGCAAATAGGCTTAAAGGGAGGCAACCGGACTCAGGTCTTTCTGAAAACGTCTCAACACCTATCCATGAGTCTTTGTGAATTCTGGTGGCTCAAATGCGTCGCCTGTGCCCAGACCTCCTATACTTCTGGTTCCCAAAGTTCCTACACTACGGCCTTCTAGGGCTGTTTCATATATCCTCTGATTGACACAGTATTGTATGTTGTTATCCACACCTCCCTCAACATATAGGCTTGTTGATTTTCTTAGTTCTTCCCTGGCTTCTTTCCTTGACTTCACAGTCCTCATTGCTCTGTTCCTCTGTTTTCCTCATACTGACATTGTAAGTTCTGTTTTTTTCTCTTATTGCAAGTTCATCACTTCACTGCTCTACCTCTGGTTCTGCCTGCAGTTGAGCCCTTCCTAAAACCGAATCATGACAATATTGGCACATTTAATAATAATTGTCAAGCATGGTGGTGCAGAGGTGATAATTTGAGTTTGTTTTCACAGAGTAGACCAAAAACATTCTGGCAGAAACCTTCATACAATCTGTTTGAAAGATACAACTTGGCCTATTCGGGGTCATGCAAGAGCAGAATGATACCAAACATAGCAGCAAATCTACAAGCAAAATGGCTGCAAAATCAAATATTCAAGGTGCATTGGCAGAGTGAAATTCCAGAGCTGACTGAAATGCTTTGCATTATCAAACATCTGCAAACCTCAACAAACTGAAGGCTTGTTGTTAAGAATCTGATAAAGTAGGCGATTACCCCACATAGTTGCTGTAAAGGGTGTTTCTATCAGCCATTGAATCATGCAGTGCACTTATCTTGTCCCAACCCTGTGAGTTGGGATGTTCACTAGTTCTAGATTGATGAAACTATAACCTCTTAATTTTTTAATGTATATTTTATTTATAATAAGTAAAAAGTCTGATGTAATTTTCAGCAAAAACCATATAAGTCACTCTGTTACAACTACCTTTGTAGGTATACATAATTCTGAGGATTCAACAGATACAAAACATGTAGCCAACCAGGATTATACCTAAACAACTTCTAAATTTTCCTGGTGTCTGATTTTTTTTTTTAACTTTACCTCTTGCTAGATGGGAACAATATACCCAGTCGATTTGAGAACACAGCCCTGTCATACCAAGCAGTGATAAACCCCATGATCCACAATCACTGTAAAGTGGGGTCACAGTTGCTCTCTACCCATGCATTTTATCCTTTCGCTCTGACACAGGCAGCTGTAATTCAGTCTTATTTGGTGTAAAGTTACAAATCTTCATGTGGACTAAACTGCTACTTATTTGAATAGCTGTGACTGATTAAAAGAAGGCTTTTATTATGTAAGGCTGTTTTGATTTCTTTGATATTTGTACTAGTTTTGCACGATGACACATTTTTGACTCCGGTACATCAGTAAAACCACAGCACAATTTTTTTTAACAGTCTCCAAACACAGCAGAGTTTGTGTGAGGCCTGATTCCAGGGTGGATTAATACATAAAACAAAACTGATAAATGTGGTCCGACAGTAAACTATTGGTAAACCAGTAGACGCCTGACTGTCAGAGTTATTTAAGTAATGGAAGATTTACTACAGATAACTTCTGATTACACTTGTAAGAAAAAGCCTGGATTGCTATTGATCTTACAAAACACATTCTAAAGTAAGATACCACTCTCATTTACTCTGGCGCTCATAATTTTCTTGCCTTTTGATGGTTGACCTGCTGGCTAAATTGTTCACTTAAAATATTGGTGAATTATCTCAGAGTGCATTAGTTCCTCTTGAATGGGCCGCTCTTGAACCCCACGTTGAAACATTATGTCATTAAAGGACAAAAATGATAACAGATGTTCTCGTAACCTCCGTGCCCACCCACCCCAACCCGTTCTATGTAACTCAGGGTGGTTGAATGGTTTAAACACATAACTTTAATTGTATTTGAAGCTATTTTTTTAAACATAGAAGTATACTATAGGTCAAGTTAAAGTGTAGATTCCAGATATTAAGTACCAGAAACTAATTTTTCACTGTATCTGGAACAGAGAAATGCTATGTGACTCCCATATGCTTGTTGAGAAGCCACTAACTCTCATCAGATAGAAGCTAAAGCGAAATCTAAGCATAAACTGGACATTTTGGCTGTTGCTGTTTTTTCAAACAACCAACTGAAGCTTGTGTGTCAAATGCAAAAGAACAAAAAAATAAAACAACAACAGCTGAATTGTTGTTGTGGAATGATAAGAAGAGGTATCTTTTAAAAGAGTACATGAAACTGTTTCCTTGTGGCGGTCTTAAGAATTCGAACAATCCAGAGACAATATAAAAGAGGGAGCCTTGGGTAACCTTAATTGCAGGTGTATGCTGGCATGAAACAAACCAGTAAAAAATCCCCAAGAAAGGTTTGTTGGGTAATGGAAGGTTAGGCGTTGTTATGGAGTCTCATCCAGAACTACAACAGGCTTTTTGCCTTGGTGAATAAACACACAACCTTGAGATTTGGAAATCTTTTTAAACAGCCTTCGGTTATTACGAAAAAAACAACAATAATGACAAGAAGTTTATTATTGTAACCTTAAAGGGACAGTGTGTAACTAATTTGGCTTTTAATTACCAAAAATCAAGCATTGCTTTTATAAATACGTATTCTGGCAAAGTCTAATAAAATCACATCAAAAATTAAAGCATTCTCATAGCTTAGAATTAGTTTATAAATACATGGGTGGCGGGGCACCTGCTGAGAGACGCCACGTTGCCTCGACATTTCTGATTTCAGTTGCAAGAGTACATCCTTATGCATGTTCCCTATCTGTCTTCTATAAGAAGACGTGCTGTTGGTGGAGGAGGAGTATAAAACAAGCAGAGGGCCGTAGCTCATTATATTTCACGTTTTCTGTTGAAATGGAGGACCATACGTACTCTTTGCCAAGCGACAGGGAAGAGAAAGTAATCAAAAAAAGATGAAGTAATAACCTGAAAATGGAGAAAATTCATGAGGGAGCAGGGATTCAAAATGGATGCGGAGGTTGCAGGCTTTCTGCTGGTTGTTAGGTTAACTCAATATAACAGTGAAGTTATTTTGGGGACAGTTAGGTTAACTCAATATAACAGTGAAGTTATTTTGGTGTTTTGTTAGAAACAGGACATTGTAGTCCAGCAGCTACTCTGTTTTCACGGCAGAGATGGCTAGTTTGTCCGTCTTGGTCAACCCTCTCCCTCTCTGGGAGTATGTGTGTACGTGGAGGGGCGGAGTGATGTTTCAAGCGGTTGACGCTGTCTGTAGCGCAGCAGCACCAGCGGCTCTCTTTATAACTCCGGTTTATAGTCGCTTATTTTAGAACCCAAACAAGCAACTACATGTTCAGAAACTAGCCCAAAAAAATGCGACTCAGAATTTACAAGCAACTTTAGAAAAAAACAAGCCCAAAATTCTTTGTGGTCTGACTACAGTATCAAGCCATTTAGGGACTTGTACATTGCTGGTACGTTTGCATCCTTCCGGCAACTCTCCGAGAAATTACTTTTGCCTAGACACCATTTTTTTTTTAAGATATCTTCAATTTTGCAGTTTCATCGGCAATCTCAGCCCTAAATTCCAGTCTCCTGGACAGTGGCGCCTCCAGAAATGTGGAACTAATGAACTACTAAACGGGCCACAGCTTAAACTACAAGGTTGTGTATTTGCATATTGCAAGCCTAACAAAACCCAGCTTGGTTTAGTTCTGTTTACAACCATGTTCATTTGGAAAGGAATATAAACAGAAGCTCAAATCAGATCAACATCTCTAGATAGAGGGGTTAAGAATGGAGACAAAGGAAGATCATGACCTGTTTTGTATGTTTAAAGATACAAATGGGCAAATAAATGGTCAAACCCTCAAAGGGAAACGAAACCTAAGTACCAACTACTTGTTTAGAAGCATTTGAGGTAAATGTAACATGTGGTTTGCTTCTTTGTGTGGCCGTTTTCATCAGGAGATGAGATTTTATTTTATTTTTTAAGAGGAATACTTATTGAGGCCAAACCATTAATTGGCGTGCTCGAGAATATTCAGGTAATCTCACCAATGATTCTCTTCACCATCAAGTTAACAATTACAAACATGCGAGTCTTTTCGGCTGCTCGCTTATTCAGGGGTCGCCACAGCAAATCATTCCAACGAGCTCACAGACTTGGCAGAGTTTTCACACCGCTTGCCCTTACTGACTCCACTGGGATTCAACCCAGGTCCCCGGGTATCAAAGATGCAGATGAAGCCAGACCACAGAGGAACTTCAATTACAAACACGAGTACCGGACCTAAAACAAAGAGACTTTCAGGTTTACGGTCCATTTTTAAACCAATATTTTTCATGTAACCAATTATTGAGTTCTGAGTAGGTCCTTTTTCTAATCCTTTCCAAAACAACTACCAACTTCTAAAGTAGGAGATACTTAAATATATTGTTCGCATATATTGTATATATATTGTAAATATTGTTTAAAGCATTTGTATAGTACTGTAGCACTTAACCAGCAGCCCTGTTATTCAGTGGTCAACTTCTCTAACAATAAACAGAGAGCCACAAGTATATCCCTAAATAACAGAACTAGATAAACGTTGACTGACAGAAAAGAAAAACTCATGAATTGGGTGTCGGCTCAAAAAGCATAACAGACCACAAAAGAGAAGCAATTTGCCAACATTGAGCCACTGTGTCTCCAGCGCTCAGTGATGTCAGCTCATCATCACGCATCTGGACCAAAATTTAGTTTATTGGTATAACCAATGGAGTCTCAGAGGCATAGTCTGCACACCAGCACAAGAACTGAATATAACAAACAGTTTTTCTATATTTTTATGACCAATTTTTTTCAAAATGCATATTCAGTAGGCATGTATGTAATATTTGTCTGTTCACAGACTAAAAAGTAGTCAGTGCTTGATTACCTTTCAGTTTAGATCTACACGATGTCAGATCATACAATTCTGTTTAGAAAGTTGTTAATGCGGTGTAAGGACCCACCTTAGTTCAGGACATGAGCTCTTTAAATGAAACTGATCCTATAAGTATGAAAGCCTGGTTCTTAATATATTTCACACACGTGCGAGTACAAACCTCCTGGAGAGATTTAAGGCTCTTTGTGCTGTACATCACATTACACACCCCCACACTCATACATCGTGTGAGACGCAGAGAAGTCAGCCGGCTGTGGAACCCCGCCAGCTTAAGGAGTCATGAGGTCTCGGGCAGATTAATGAGGAGGCACAAACCAAACATGTTTCTCATTGACTTTGCGGATGAACAGCAGGTTTTTGCTTCTGCTAGTTACTTGGCAACGCAGCGTCTGAAATATTTTGTTACTAATAGAAGAGTAATTGCAGAGCCATTAGAGATCTACAGGTTTTTTTTTTCCTTTCCGTCTTTGTTGAATAATTTTGGCCTCATGTTCTGAAACTTAATGGTCCTGCAGTGCAGTTTCCTGTATCTACGAGTAACTGATGATGATGTCAAATTTTTAAAAGCTCAACAGCTAAGTTATTGTTCAACCAAAATACTTTATTTCACTTGGCAACGCCTTTTTTCAAGGCCACCATTTAAGACACATCCGGAGATAAACCGGACTGGAGGAAGGGTGGGAAAATAACCCGACATTGTTCTTTGGTCTGTGTTTCAAAGTCACAGTTCTGTGTGCCACCTTCAGGAGATGGTTCCCCTGTTGTTCAGTTACAGCAAACAAAGCTAAATGTGCCACGTGTAAACCTTGCAAAGATATATGAGCTGGAAGGAATACTTTACACCAAACGCATCTGCTGTATAGAAATGTTAAGGCAGGGCACACTGTGAAGGTACAGATATAGAAAGCCTTCATCTTTCAGATACTGTATTTTACAAGGAGATCTGCAGTTTTCAAGTATCATCCTGCGATTTGCCATTTTAGAACCTCTTATCCTTGCGATTGCAACTTTAAATGTTCCTCTTTGAAGAATGCAATATATCAAACTTGGTGAAATCAGATTAGGATGTCTCTGAACAGCAGTTTTCAAATCTTTCCATAGATTATCAGTTATATTCAGATCTGAAAAATTACTAGGTCATTCTGACAGAATGACAGACTGTAAATTATTACATTGTAGCTCTGGCTGGTTCTTTCTTTGCTGCTAGGTGGACCTCAACCCCATTCTCAAATCTTGCCGCCTCTAACAGCTTTTCTTCCAGGACTGCCCTGTATTTTGCTATTTCCATAAACTTCAATCAGGTTACATCTCCTTGCTGAAGTAAAAGCATCCCCACAGCACGATACCTCACCACCATGTTAAATTAGCTGAATACAAATGCACATACTTTTCATGTTTTGAAAAGTTTCATATTCCTTCCACTTCACAATTATTAACAAAACTGTGTTGCCCTATAACTTAAATACTGTACACTGAGGTTTGCTTTGGAAAGATGACACAATTGGTAAAGATTCAATGGCTCTCACTACGTTAGCAAGGCACTGCATATCCATGCTAAAATAATGAGGAAGAGGGAATACATATAAAGTTCTGAGAATAACCACAATTCAAGGTTGGAAGGGGCAAACATTTGTTTTTTAGTATTCCAGTTTAAAAACAAGAATCTTAAAAATATATATCTTGTCTCACTTTGGCATCAAATCATAATAAACCTTTTCTGATTTAGGTAATTTAAGATTACCAAAATAATTTATATTTCCTAAATGGCAAAGTTTGGAAATATGATAATAAAATGGCTTTTTAAGATTCTAAAAGTTTATGTAACAACATTTGTAGTAAATAACGCAGTCCAAGTTTATTTAGAACACATTTTTACAGACAGGTGTCACAAAGTGCTTTACAAGAATGGTAAACCCAACAAAACACACAACAATGTACAAAAAAGAAAAGAAAAACCCAATCTTCTTCTTCATTCGCTTTTCTCTTTCAGGGCTTTCAGTCCAACCCTATCTTCTGCATCTTCTTCTGTCGCACCAACTACCTTCATGTCCTCTTTCACTCCATCCATACATTCCCTCCTTGGTCTTCTGCTAGGCCTCCTGCCTGGCATTTCCAGCCTCAACATCCTTCTACCGATATACTCCCTGTCCCTCCTCGGTACATGTCTAAACCATCTCAGTCTAGCCTCTCTGCCTTTATCTCCAAAACATCCAACATGAGCTGTCCCTCTGATGTATTCATTCCTGATCCTTTCCATCCTTGTCACTCCCAAAGAGAACCTCAGCATCTTCACCTCTGCCACCTGCAGCTCTGCCTCCTGACACTTTTCTCCACCTGTTCCAACTTGCATGGACTCCTTTTCACACTCACTGTTGCTCTGGCATATTTGTTCTAAGTACTTGCAACTCTTCAGCCTTCTTCATCTCTGCTCCTTGTGGCTCTAATTGGGCCCAACCTTGAACTTAGCCATGTATAACTGATGCATGCAAGGCTTTCAACATATTGCTTCCCTGTGTGACGTCTTACAAGAATCAAAAGAAATCAGCAGAGATATCAGGAAAGATTGCCCCCTCTGGGTTGGAGGTCAGTCTCTGCCTCAAGTGGAGAAGTATCAGGGTGTCTCGTTCACAAGTGATGGTAGAATGGAATGAGAGGTGGACAGACAGATTGGGGGTTCATCTGCAGTAATGTGTGTGCTACTCAGTTTGTCATAGTGAAGAAAGAGTTGAGCCAAAAGGCAAAGTTTATGATTTACCAGACCATCTATGTTCCGAACATCACCTATAATCCTAACTTGTGGACCATGATCGAAAGAACAACATCCCGGATACAAGTGGTCGAAATGGGCTTCCTCCAAAACGTGGCTGGACTCAGCCTTAGAAATAACTTAAAGAGCTCTGCCATGCACTGTGGGAGCTCAAATTAGAGTGTTTGCTTCTCTGCATCAAAATGAGAAGTTTAGAGGGTTTTGGTATTTATTTATATATCACCTCTCTTTGGAGGTTTTCCAGGCATGTCACACTGGTAGGGGACACAGAGGAACACCAAGAACATACTGGAAGAACTATATATCCCATCTGGCCTGGAAACGTCTTGGGATCCACTTGAATGAGCAGGAGAATGTTGCTGTGGAGAGGGATGTCAGGGTTTCCTCCCTGGACCTGTTATCCCTGTGACCTGATCTCGAATAAGTGGATGGTTGTTTGGATGGATAGATGAATATCAGGAAGACAATCGCGGAATCCCACAGTTCTGGTTCATCCTTTGACACATTTGCAAGATAACTGAAGGTGCCAAATCATCTGTTTAAAGAATTATTTGGAAGTATGAGCACTGTGAGGATGTCTAGTTACTTTATTGGAGACAGTTTCCATTTTCCTGAAAAGAAAGAGTTTTGGTGAAAATAGCATTTATCAATCACAGAGCAAAAGCCCTTTTGAAGATGCTCCCTGCAGAGAGCTGTGGAGAGAAGAGCAGGGTTAGTGGCAGAGAGGAACTCAGTGATGGTGACAGTGCACTGAATGAAAGCCACTAACCTTCTCAGATGCTGGGAGGTTGCACTGGCTCTGGAAATTGATTCCAGTGGCTCCGTCTGGATGATTAGAATCCCTGACGGACTGATCCGATTCTTGACGTGGCTAGACAGAAAAAAGGCTTGCAGGAAAGTTGTTGTCAGTTGGGAGGTCATGCACAGGGAGACAATCCACATGGCAGAGGTTTCCAGAAGAGCTAGGTGAGAGGGGAATCCGGGATCGGTAACAGGAGGCCCCCCCACCGGGCAGGGGTTTCCAAGCACGGCAGAGACAGAAGACGGGTCCAAGGTCCATGCTTGGGTCATTGACGATAGGCAGGAGAATCCAGACAGGGGCAGAGGCAGACAGGCTTGGTCAAGAGGTAAGGCAGGAGGTTGATGTCCAGAGAACAGAAACCAACAGTGGTATCTGACAGGGGCAAGGCAGGCAGGGGAAAACAGGAGGTCAATACAAGGAACGCTGGATAGTCTACTCACATTGATGGCTTTCAAGAATCTAGCGGTTACCCACTGGTAATATATAGTAATCCTCCCAGGTGCAGTAACTCTTAACATCACAGGACTGCACACGGCAGCTTTTCAGGCAGGAACAGACAGGGATTATTACAGGAAGCTTACCAAACGTGGGAACACCATCCCAACTGAGAAGTAGGCGGGGGCGACAACATCATGTTGTGTTTTTCAGTACGAGGGACTGGCACACTTCACAAAATGGATGGCATTTGAGGAAAGAATATTATGTGGTAATGCTGAAGCAACATCTCATAAAATGAGCCCAGAAGGTAAAACATATTGCAAAACTTGCTAGAGTCAATTTTCAGGAATGCCCATCACAAAGCCCTGATCTCAGTCTTTGTAGACAGAGCTGAAAAGGTGTATTTTAACCAACAAAGATGACTAAATTTAACAAGGTATATCAGGAGGAAAGGCCTAAAACTCCTAGCCTGGCCAGCCAGATTGACTTACACCGTATACACATACACACGGCATATAAATCTGGAAAGGAGCTGGTAGAGACTGATTTCGAAAGTGGGCCTGACAGGGTCAGCGTCAACAGGTTAGAACCAATCAGATAACTACAGATGTGGCGTAAAAAACTTCAAGCGATGCGCTCTGTTTTCGTAATTTGTAGTCCGTAAAACATATCATGCCATAGAGCAAAACCTCAAGTGAACGATTTTTGCTGCTTTTGTCTAAAAATCAGATAATACATGGTGTACTCACATGTACTTTCTGAAAGCCCCAAGCAACAAAAATTTCCACATTTATTTAGCTTGTTATGGTTATAGAAAAGCGCTGCTGCATTATGGGTAATTCTGACGCTGAGATTGATGCATGGCAAAGTCCCACCTCCCGCGCTGTGATTGGTCCGGTCTGTTTCAGACCAGAGAGCATGGACCTTTACTAGACTGACTTACTCCCTGTGTAAGTCGGTCTGGCTGGCCAGGCTAGGAGTTTTAGGCCTTTCCTCCTTATAAACCTAACTGTTGTGAGAAGCTTGTGGAAGGAGAACCAAAACATTTGAGCCTTGTTAAACAGTTTAAAAAGCCTTTTTCCTACAATTTAAAAAAAAGCCTTACTACCAAGCTTGGTAGTGGTGGCCTAGTGGTTAGCTGGGTGTTAGTGTCTTGGAGAAGCCCCAAAGGTCAACGGTTCGAAACTCTTGTCACTCTGGGTCTGAGCAAGACCCTTGACCACAGATTGCTCCCCGTGCGGCACTTGGTGTTGGTGGCACACTGCTACTTCATGGTTGCTTTATATTAAACGCGAATATGTTCTGCATGGAAATGAGACCTGCAGACACAACATCTGCAGCATTTATGCTCTGTGCGGCTCTTCCGCTGAAGTCGTGCTTTTCTCCTTGACTCTACAAGGGCAGTGTTGTGGTCCTACGTCGAGCATACTACACCCCACTACACATAGAAGTAGAAAGCACAGTTGTTTACAACATTTAAGCTTCTTACTTTCTTCCAAGAGTGACGCCGATTTCTGTACAGGAATTGTTAATTTGTTGATCAAGATGATCTTTTTGGGTGCTTGCTCGTCCGCAATGTTTTTCCGGACGAGCTTGTCCACGTAGTTGGAAATTTTCCTGGGTGCACGGAGGTGAAACCTTCAGCCACGCGGAGGGGCTTTGTAGCCAAAATTACGTAATATGGCCTCGCGGACCTCACAGACAAGTCAAACATAAACTAGGCTTAAGGGTTAAACGTAGAGACAAATTTCCCCTTCGTGGGACTTTAAAGGGAAATATATTTATTTATCATTTGTCACGATTTGTGTATGGATGAACCCAGAACCACAACACACGGGCCTAAAATTGAGAGTTTTTATTGAAGGGTTGATGGGATGATGGATGATGTAACCGGAGAGGCAGGACTGCACAGGAACAGGGGTGTAGATGAGGGCAGGAGCTGACGGCCCGGAGAGAAAGTTCTTGGAGCCCAGAGACAGGCAGAGAATCCACAGCTCGGCAGAGAGCTAGCCAGAGCACAGCAGCAGGCCCTTCAGTACGGTAGAGGGGAACCAGAGCACAGCAGCAGGTTCCACAGCACGCCAGAGAGTGAGCCAGAGCAGAGCCACAACGGGACAGTAGCTTGGTAGGTGAATACTTGCAGGTCTGAGTCACAACAGGATTGTTAGCTTGGCTGGGTGAATACTTGCAGGTCAGAGTCTCAACAGGATTAGCAGCTGGGCTGGATGAATACTTGTAGGCCAGAACATCAGCAAGATAAGCAGCAAGGCAGCATGAATACTTGCAGGTTAGAGTCACAACAGGATAGTTGCACCGACGAGACTGGAATAATCCATGGCAAGCTGAGGTAAAAGAGAAGCAGAGGTGGCAGGATTCCAGCAGCAAGCAGAGAACACTCAGGTAGACAGGCAAGGAGTAGGTGTTGCATGATGACGAACCGGCAGAGGAGTGGAAGCAGAGTGAGGCTTAAATAGGGAGGCTGGCAGGTGAAATGAGTCTGGCTGATTAATGACTAACAGGTGTGACTAACTGCAGAGGGAGTGAAGGGAGAGCTAAGTGAAGGGAAGGAGGAGCTGAAAACTAACAGAAAATAAAGTCAAATAATAACAAAAACCCTAACAAGGAGGAAAAACTGAAAACTAATAATAAACAAAAACCAAGTCAAAATTAAACCCTGATATCATTTATTTAAATACTAAGGAAATGTGTGTATTCTGAAGTTAGAGAATGTGAAAAGCATTTCTCCAAAACAATTCTCCCTATCATTATTGTAACATTTAGCAATTAGAATTATTTTTTAAACCTAAGTGACATGAAAGGTTTAGTCTGATTTAATTAGACATTGAGAAAAAAATGGTTACGTGTCGTTTTGTACAGGATATATCGATTTCTGGTTTCAGCTATGCCAAATAAAGGCATTCATCACCTTTGCATATTATCCCCATTTTGTTACTTCATAGCAACAAACGTCGATGTATATTGTTCATTTAGATTTATGTAATAGACCAAGACAAAATAGTCAACATTTTGTGAACTGAAAGAAAATGATACATGGTTACAATCGGGAAAAAAATCTATGAAAACTGGACAAGAGTGGCAGGATGAATAAGAATTTTAAACAGATAAAATTCAGCTTTGCAAAATTGATTTAATCTGAATGAAAACATGTAACATAATCCAGGCAGTCGAAGCAGAGTAGCAGAATCAAGCTTATCAGACACCAGGAGACTTTGTGGAGTTATTTGCACTGAGGGGATTCAGCATATCTGTTTTCTCACTAAATGTAATCTATAATCGCTATGATGTTGAAGCGTGCCGCTGCATGAAGGATCATTGGGGAATCTTTACAGAAAGCTTCTCTCCTACACTTTGAATTGGGCATGCACAACTTTTCTCTTTCACAAATTTGTTGTACATCAAAACTAACAGTTCTTTAAGCGTAATTCAAACTTCTTCCATTTTTTTTACAGAGTAATAAATCCTTTCTAATGTTGTGTTTTGGCTTTAAAGGTTGAGCAGATTATAATCGCACAGCATCTGCCTCAGTTTCTCACACAGAATCCACTTTCCCTCCTCTTGCTTCTGCACACACAGTCCCTGTATTATTACAGTCATGGATACACACATACATACACACACACACATTGGGCTGTACATAACGCTGTGGTTTGACCCAGGCCTCCCATTCATTTGTTTAGCTCTGAAGGTCTATGAAGTTGATATGTGTTTACATATTTGTTCACCCTTTCGTTTTTTTCCAGTAACTACGGGTGCTGGTCTGACTAGTGTGTGCAATTGTGTGTGTGTGTGTCTGCTCTTCCCACTGCTGAATTACACAACTCTTTCCAACTCAGGGCCTGAGAACTGCTCTGATGTGACCTGATGATTTTATTGCAGCTACAGGCCTTTAGAGGACTCTCTCTCTCTCTCTCTCTCTCTCTCTCTCTGTTCTCTCTCGCTCTCTCTGTCTCTCTCTCACACACACACACACACACACACACACACACACACACACACACACACACACACACACACACACACACACATGTGTGATATTTTGAGGGAAACTATTTAAACGTGGGGGAATTGATATTTTATATATATATATATATATATATATATATATATATATATATATATACATATATATATATATATATACATATATATACACACAAAATCTCAGTTTCCCTCTTTGTCTCAGTCGCTCACTTCCACCTCTCTTTTTTTCCTTTTCTCCACATCTGTTAATCTGCTCAGGGAATAGCAGAAGACAGACTTTTCCAAGCCCTCTGTGCATTTACGTGTCATGCAATTCATCACTGGTTGGGTCTTAAGTTCTGAGAAAGTCAGACTTCGACTGAGAACCTGGTCTTGAACTTAAATCAGATTATGGGTTGCTTGACAGTAGCCAAGAGGTGGAAGTTGGTTTATTGGAATTTTGGGATTAAGGTGGTCAGTTTGGATTTATACCCCTCTATTTAACAGCGGCCAGAGAAGATAGGAAAGACCTCAATGGGTGCTTTTGGACCAAATTCATCTGTAAATCCCGTTGAATATTTGATGGAAACTCAGATTTACAATAACACTGACCATCCTATCTCACAGTTTATGAACTCACCCCTTATGAAAATGAAGACGTTCCCACTGAAGAATTGGGATTAAATTTAAACCCAGGACTTTCTGGTTGTACGGCAGTAGAACAAACAGATAATCCACTGTGTGGCAATGACCAACTTAATAAGTGTTTCTATGCATTTCTTTTCTTGTACCTTTGTTAAATATTAGAATAAGCTGAAAATCATTTGACTTTGTCTGTGGAAGGTTGTGTGATTCACTGCAGCAACGCACTCAAAAAACTATGGTTGAACATTTACCAAATCTTTTCATTTGATCGCCACATAAAGCCCAATATCCACTGATTAAGAGCAGTACACATCAATAAAGGCACAGCCAGGTGCAAGGACTGACATTAGTAAGGAAAACAGGTGAATTATTTATTATAATATCTTTTTTAAAAATGCAAGAAAGTCTTGATTACTGCAAAATGAGGGAATTAAAACTTTTGCACAGTGCTGCATGTGGCCTTTGGTGGACAACTAAAAGTCAGTCATGCATGGGGCCCAGCTCCTCTGTACCACAAATATGCGTGTTGTTAGTACATGGCTGTCTGCAAAGCCATTAAAGCCCCAGCTCCTGTTTAGACCTGAGGTTGCCCTCTGGTCTTTGTGTTCCCATCATGGTCCATCTCTGATTGATTCTGACAGGGAACAATAATGGGTACTCAGAGAGAGGGAATTCTCTCTGGCTATTTGTCAGTCCACATTAGCTCAACCCATTAGCCCCAAGTCTCTCTGAGTGATTGCAGACCGTCAGCGACAAGGGCATGAAATAGCACCAGTAGTTCAAATGCAACCATACCAGAAAGTATGCAATCTCTAAACAGTGTATTCTTCCTATTTCACCAGTTTCCAATTTTACATTTAAGAGAGTTGACATAAAAAGACTATGTACCACTGCTGAAAGTTCTTGTCATAAAAACATATATGTAAATTAAATTTCAAATTTAATACGATCTATAACCTACACAACTTTGCTTAAAAAACGAACTGGAATGTTTGGGGGAGAGGTGTAAAATACAAAAACTTCAAGCTTTGTTTGAATAAGTGTGTACGCCCTCTTCAAGCTGGGGATGTGGCTGTTCTCAAAATAAACCACAACCTTCAAACCCATTTTTAAAAAGGAGCCAGAACACACCCACCATCATTTGAAGAGCCTCTGATCAATCCCCAAATAAACTTCAGCTGCAAAGGAGGGGGGGGGGGGGGGGGGTGGCTTTTGTCTGAAGACATCAGTCAGGAGAAGTACAGGTGCAGTACATGAAGACAGTCATCATCAATTGAAGAAAATGTGATACAAAAGCATTATTACTAAGAACACTGGCCATACCTCCAAAACTGATGAAAGGAGGAGATTAAAAGTGGTCAAGGAGGTTCAAAGATTCCTTTGGTAACATTTTAAAACCTGCAGGAATATTGTTGTTTACAACAACTATATTCTTCAAACGTCTGAGCTACGGACTAGGGAAGCATTTTTAGTCCAAAATGAAAGAATTTCACCAACTCGGGTTACTTTTTGTAAAAACGAAATTGAAGTTTTCTAAAAGCAGATGATAAAATGTGTTATGGTCTGATGAAGTCTTTATACGTTATGATGGGGTCAGTGTCATGCTGCGGGACAGTTTTTCTTCAAGTGGAACCAGGGAAGGAAATTGTGAACAGTTACAGAGACCAGCTATTGTTGACACAAAACATGCAGGCCATCAGATAAACCTGCAAATTTAACAGGGTGGTGTGGATGTCCTGATGCATCTCAATAATCCATGGAATAGGAAAAACTGAAACTGAATAACTAAATAAATAAATAATTAGGTCCTCTGGACAGGTTCTTCTTTGTTGAAACTTTCCAGCTCTTCTACAAGAAACTTCTTCAGTCTGAGTATCAGGGTGGTGTAGAGTTGGAGTTTTTATATCAGCTGTAGCCTATGAGTCTTTTCCCATTCCAACTTTTGCTTTTTTAACATAAACAAATATGCCAGCAAAGCAACATAAATCCATTTAAGAGGTAAGTAACAAGGCTGTGACTGAATACATTTCTCTACATATTCACTATTGTTCAAGCAATTTATGCTGAACAGTTTCTAGCTGCATAGGAAGTTTTTTTTTAAATAAATTAGTTTTGAAGTCAAACAAAAAATTGCAGAAGCAAAACATTTATTTTTGGGCCTTTGGGACATAAATACGAAATTGCTTTGATGAAGTAAAATCTACGAACACTAAATGTGCCTTAATATGTGATATTAATTGGGAAATACGGGTTCCTGTGTGATTTATACAGACTGTTATGGTGAAAAATTAGAAAATAATGACATGTCTGTGTGTTAATATGCCCTGGAAATAAGAGTAACAGCGTGTCGCCTGGGAAAGCTGTTAAGCATAAATCTCTGACAAAGAGCTCGCGAATTTATTACTCCAGCATGAAGCAGAAAAAAAGGAGCATGTGTTTGCAGGAAACAGGTGAGGCTGGTGAGATTCAAGTAAAATTCATGTTTTTCTTGCTTATGAGAAAATGGCATTTTAAATGGTATTTCAATGTGGCAGACTGGACCAGCGGATAAATTCATCTTTTCCTCATCTGGAGTTAATTGTTTTCACAGGTCTGCCGCAGAAAAAGGCAAAGCACTTAATGAACAGTTTAAGCCGCAGCTGAAAGAGGGCTTGCATGGTTTAGCATGTTGTATTTTTAATAACAGACTTCATCACACAATATTACTGTCGAAAACATTGTCTCAAAGGATAGATGACCCTGACAGGGAACATGTCAAACAGTACAGGTATTCAGACACCATCTCCTGACTCGGAGAACAATATGAGGTCTAAATTTACATTTTGCTGCGATCAGATTATGGCTTTTTCCCTTCCCGTGCCATATTCTTCCATTTAGGCTTCACACTGCACTAAAACAAACAGAGACTGCAGTGTTTTGGTAACAGTCGTCATTGAGAGTGGCGTGACATGTGACAGGTGAATTTTTTGAAGAATCAGTAGAAAAAGAAAAGATAAAAAGAAAACCTAAAAGCAGCAAGGTTTTAGATTACACACTACGGAGCTCAGCAAGTGCCAGCTGCAGAAATAAAAATAGAAATTTGCTTTCTTAGTCGATTTGAAATCAGCTTCTTTTTTTTAGGAACGGAGATCTAGTTAAAGACTAGAAGGTTGGAGAAGCTATTGATCCTAGGATCTTGAAGTTTTAAACAAACCATTGTTACATCCAAAATTTCACTCCCACTTTGAAGGCAGAAAAGTAAACAATATCCAAAAATCTAATAATCTCAGTTGGAAGTGACATTGCTATTTATGTGGGGCTGACTTTGAGACAAGAGCTTAGAGACCATTTTACAAAGTAATTAGAAAACAATTCTGCAAAAACAATCAGCTTTAATAAAGCACAGAGAAATTGGCTGGCGATGACGTTGGCAGATTTATTTTTCTTATCGGTGAACACACCATACCTAAGCAGGTCTCACTAAAAACGGCACAAGTGAAAGGCAGCCATTTTCAGACTTAGTGCATAGTTCAAAAGGACATTTTATTTTGTTTTAATGGTAGAGCAAACTTAAATTCAAACTGAGGACAGATTTATGTGGCCTCTGTTTTTATTTCTACACCTTGCACTTTCTGAGCTGCAAGCTTACATTTTCTCGAATTACTGCAGCAAAGGTGCTGGATTTTAACCCGGGAAATGCACTGGGTTACAAACCGACAGACTAAGCTTTTCTAATACAGATAAAAAGGTTGCACAATATCTTTAAATTACAATGTAACAGTACCTTAGGTAAAATATAGTATAAAATGGCTTTTGTTGTGGATAATGACCATAGGGGTCAATTCTCTCCTGTTAGTGAAACAATCACTATATGACATGTTACATAACAGAAAAAAATCTGCTATTAATGTAAAAGAAATCTCATAAAAACTTGTTGCGTAACACTTGCGCTCTTCCAGTAAATTCTTTGATGTTCGAGGAGAAAAAAAAAAAAAATTGAACCTGTGAGGAATGAAAACATCCAGTGAATGGCAGCGCACACGTGGCTAGTTTCCAACACAATCCTTCCCTCCAATTCAGGTCCCCTTTTCTTCTTTCCTGTCCATCCGCTCTAATAGATGCACCAAAAATAAAAGGGCCACCGCTGCTGGCTGGCCAAAAGAGAAAAGCTTGGCTCAATTTCTTTGTTCATTGCCTTTCCATTGCAAATCCAACAGGCATTCTCACTCAGCTCTCCTTTCCCCAGACCACAGCTATGGCTTTGGATACAGCAGTGAGTCTGTCCTTTCTCCTTTTGTGTTTGAAGATAATGCCCACCGTCTACAGAGAAGGGAACTTAAGGAAAGTTTAAACAAAATGACCAGCCAGAAAGAAATCTGACCGTTCAGGGGAGCAGATTTAATATTTAGGGCAGAAATGAAAAAAGCTGCACTACTGACATTGAAAAGATTATAACTTTGTACACCGCCCGATTAAGTTTGGAGGCCGAAAAATAAACCATAAAATAAATTTTATTCCGCTGTGGTTAAAATCAGATTAGTGTGTAAAATTAGCTTGCCACTCAGCAGTGACTCTGTAACAGCAAAAGTAATGAGGAACAAAAAAAAAAAGACAGTTTTAGTTTAGACCAGAGCTAAGCCACGGGCCACAGGGTCAGTTTAAGTATTCATCACAGCTCTGAGTCTACAAGGTTTTGTTCTGTACCGAGTGAAATCTTTCATCTCAATCAGTCTTTCATGTCCCCTCAGCTACATTTGCAAGACTTGACGATCATGTTGGGCAGCTGCTCCACCTTAGGGGTCCGTCCAGAGTAGTAGAGTATAGTGAGGGGCTCCAGGTCCTGAGGAACGCAGCAGGGGGCTGCGGAGGCCTGAGGATTCAGAGTGTTGTACAGGCTCAGCAGCTGTGAAGAAGCAAAGCACGGAGGTGAAGACTCCTATTTTTTGTCTTTTGTTTGGTCTGTTATGCTTGTGTGTGACTGAAGAAATCTGGGAAAGATTTGGATTACTTCAAACCAGAGAATCGCTTGTACAGTGTGACAGGAATATCTGCAAATATTGTAATAGCCAAAACATTTGCATGTTAATATTTGTACTACAGTGCCAAATACAGTAGAACTTGCTGAACCTTAGCAGCAGGTGAAAGTGAGTGCAGCATCAGCAAATAAAGGTGACTTTCTGACAAGAAGGGCCAGAAATACACCATATTTTGGGCATAAAAAGCTTCAATGACAGGCTGGAGTTCTGCTGGAAGTACAGTAACAAATAGCAAAAGACTGTTCTGTTGAACAAACAATTGACTTTCCTGATATAATCCATCCATGGGCTTGTTTCTCATCCAATGGAGTGAATTTACTATCAGTTCTTCCCAAGAACACTGGCATGAATAAAGTGAGATCAAAAGAGATCCTAAAAGAGAAACTTCTTCCAAAAATTCAGGCAAAATTTAGTGAGCTGTATTTTTTTTTCCTGCAACATATTCCAGCCTGTCAGAAAGCAGAAGGATTGAACTGCCTCAAAGATCATACCCTTGAATTTTAGCCCTAATGGCAATGACATTCCTCAGGTCTGAACTCAACAAACAACCTGTGGTAAATCTAAAAAAAAAAAAAAAAAAAAGATAAAGAGGGAAGCTCTTTTTGACCCTCTCAGGGGTAAATACAGCCGAGATAACCACACATTTTTTTCTTTGAAATAAGTGCATGAAGTATTCAGCTCATGAGTTTAAATAGATTCTGCATTTTATTAAAGACTGCGTTCCTACACACTTTTGATGAAAAAAATCCATACTTTCCCAGACTTTGTTTGCAGAGTTTGTATTGCTTTACATCCATTTTGAACGTAGGATAGAAGACATAAGGAAGCACATACAAATAGGAGTCAGAACAGAAATCAGGGATAAAGAAAGTAAGAAAATGATATATATGAGAATATTTCCATAACAACATGTTATTTTTCCATACTTATTTAGACACGGAAAATAAAAAAATATGCTTTCATATTGCTTTAAAAAGTGATGTATTTTCCAGACAGCTTAGGAACCCTTTAGATGCTATATGGGGGGCTGTGACTAAATATGCATTCTTAGTGGACACACTTTCCATCAATATCTTCCACTAATTCTACTTTTTGACAACTAAAAAGTGAAAATATATGAGCAGTTTTTTTCAGAGTTCATCGTCATCAAAACAGAGTCAGTGAGAGAATTAAACAGATCATAAACAATGACAATGAACTCCTCTCAAAATGTTTAGCTGCTGAACTATGAAGATGAATTTATTTTGTTTTAAGGGTGTGAACTAAACTTAGATGTGTTTCTAGATAGGGTAGAAAACAGCTGCTTAAAGTTTATAATTTTAACTTTACAGGCCTTCTCACCGAGCTATGCGTTGTGTCTGAGCTCCTCAGGTAAGGGCACGGCCCGGAGCAGTAGTTGGCATCGTAGCCACTGGGCTCATGGATCCACTTCCAGTCCAGGTCACGGCGAAAATCTATGTGGAGTCGGCGAACGCAGCAGCTTTCCTCCATGTTTCTGTGGAGCACAAGAGCAGACATTCAGAGCGGGCGCGTCAAGTTTAAACTCTTGGGCAAATCACCCCCGTTACTTAACGGACGCTTACGAGAAGCAGTAGTTTGTGTCCAGCGCTCTTTTGCGTCGGCGACTGGAGTGAGTGTCCAGGCGGTCGGGTGGGATCATCATGAGGATGAGGTGAGGAAGGTGTTGTTCCTTATTTTTCTTCAGGTTATCCAGATCTAAGCGACTCTGCTCCTCATCTCCATCAACACCTAAATGACAGTTTCAAAAGGCGAATGAAAGTTGTGCCCGCTGCTCTTTCACATAATGGAGATTCACGAATGAATGATCAAAAACGGGCTGAATTACTTAAATAAGTGCCAGCTTCACTGAGGAAACCCACCTCTAAACTTCACCTCCAGAACTTCACTCTCGTTGTCAATGATGTCACCGTTTGAAGTGAAGGTATGGCAGGGACAATGCACACTGATTTCCAAACCCAGATTGGATCCTAATGCCAAAGAATCATGTAGTAAAATTATTTTCAGATGAGAAGGACTGATTGATGATATCTTATTTCAAACTGGTCCTGATAAAGATTACCTCACCTTTGTTTATAAGCCACTCCCGCACAGTTTCAGTCACATCGAAGGTAACCCACTCAGGAGAGCCTTTGGTCTGGACTTTTTTAGCTCCAACGAAACGCTGCTTCCTAATGTGCTCGTTTAGTCTAATAATCTGCAAAAAAAAGTTACAATTATGGGTTTTCTTGCTTAAAAGATACTGGAAAAGAAAAATATAGGCACTATTTCTTAACATGGATTTAAGGTTAGATTAGATTCTTTTATTTTGAACATATATATAAGCATATAGAATACACATATTCCCATATGTATAACAAAAGAAACTCAGGGTGTTGCAATAAAAAATACAATCTATCATCAAATCAATTAGATGCAAGTCCGAAAAAGGAGTGAAAAGAAGTTTACATTTTTTTTTATAACTCTAATCCCTTTATACCCTTAGTTAATGTTTCATATCACGTATACTGCATTCATTTTACATACATAAAGCAGTATAGATAACCCATATATTCACATGCACTGACGTAAGTACATACAAATGCATGCATATACACTTATTTGCACATACAAATATGTTTTCTCTGCACAATAAGATAGGTACGGTAAAAACATTGATGAGTAAAGAATCTGTAGTGATTAACAATCCAGACAATGGGATATTCTTCCAAG
Source organism: Fundulus diaphanus (assembly GCA_037039145.1). NCBI lineage: Eukaryota > Metazoa > Chordata > Actinopteri > Cyprinodontiformes > Fundulidae > Fundulus > Fundulus diaphanus. The sequence goes on along the minus strand of CM073142.1, from coordinate 27,728,578 downwards.
AATTGCTGTGCATTTAGCCAGCTTTTGCCTATCCTGCATGAGGTTTCCAGCTGATTTTTTGGTCCAGGATTACACCAAGTAACTTTATTTCACTTACTCCTTCAATTAATGTATTTCATTGTTCTTCATCTCTTCAACAAGGATTTCTATTTTAATGCACTTTCACCATGGACAGAGGTTCTGGTTGCAACAGGCTGCAACAGATGGAATTTGGAGCAGGAGATAACAACCCTAAACAGTTAAGCACCAAAGGAATGGTTAAAATCAGTGCATATTCATGCGTTAGAATAACACAGTCAAAGTCCAGACACTGCTTTTCATCTAATCTGATAGAGCTTGGGCTATTTTGCAAAGAATAATTATAAAAATGGTAATTCACAAGATGTAAAAAAAAAGCTTTAAAAACATAACCCAAAAGACCTGCAGCTGTAATCGCAAAGAAAGCTGGTACGACAAAGTATTGACCCTGTTAGGCAAGACTACAAGTGAATGCCACAATTTTCAGATATCTATTTGTAAATGTTGAAGACAATTTTCTTTTCACTCCACAAATATGCACTACTCTGTGTTTATCAAATCCAACTAAAGTGAATTGAAGTTTGTGGTTATAATGTGACAAAACAGCTCAGGGTTCAAGAGGTTTGAATAGTGTTGCCAAGGCCGTGTAAAGATTTGGGGTTTGTTTTTTGAATTTATTCCAGCCTTGGTCATGGGACAGAGAGATTTATATCATTTCCAACTCCCCTGTGTAGCAATTGAAAATACAGCAGAAGGTTGTTAATTTTGGCCTTTCTGTTATGGAGCAGAACTTGGGGATGTTATTCCATCTGACGAAAGAAATATGTTAGGGATTAAATGTTCATGATAGACCGAAAATGTGAAAGCAACATTTTTTGTAAAAATTAAAAGAAAATCTAAAAACCTTTTTTGACTTTGAGTTTTGCATTTGACGTTGGTAAAAGGACATAGAAATGCTACCTTTACTCACCTGGTAAAGCTCAATCCGCTGTTCGTTCCTCTTGGCGCTGGGGTTTGGTACCCTCAGGGCTCGAAACTCTGCTCTGAAGAGGTTGGTTGCGTTCCCCTCCATGGCAGAGACGTTGAAGCGGAAAACTTTAGAAGTCATGCCTTTAGAGCAGTGGGGAAGATCATCTGTTGGGAAAAGGGATAAAACAAGGCTTTAAAGGAAAAATACATGCTGAAACTCAGTATTTACAGAAAACAAGAAGATTTGTCTCAATAAAAGTTTTCAAATAAATCGGGACTGGATCTCAAAGTTTGAAATGTTAATATCTGGACTATAACAAAAAAATTTTTTTACTTCAACCTCTGTGGATAAAAAAAAGAAAGCCAGAAACTAATTTAAAAGGCCAAAAGTTCCACTCTTTTAATATCAAAATGTCTTATTTGCAATGTCCAAAATTCATGTTGTTTGATAGCATTTAAAAAAACTGTTAATTTTAATTAGTTTTTCTATAATATAAAAAGCATAAGTACCGCTTGAGTAGGAGTTGTTATACCAATAAATTATATACTATACTTTCTTGAGTCAGATTTTTGATTTGGTCAAATTGAGCTTTATTTAAAACTAGAGAGGTCTATTCTAATTAGTCACTGCTCTGGTCTACAAGAAGTCGCTGGACAGTTTCATGATAATAAAATGTGTTTCAAGCAAATATTACAGCACCAATAGGATATGTTTTATGGATTTTTTAAGTATTTCTCTTCAACAACCTTATTAAATCATCCTATAGTGCTATAGTATCTTATAATATATTGAAAAATATATTGAAGATATTTTGTAAGAGTTTTGATCTTTTTGAGATAACTAATAGATCTTTTCTATTAGACCTATCAAAGCCCACCTCGTGTTTCCATATGGGGGATTTCACTTTCCCCAGGAAAAAAGGTCCTGGTCTGAGGGTAGGACTTTTCAACAGGCCTGGGGCTTTGTTCAGTGGGCAAGGTGGTGTACAGCAAGCAGGACTGTCCACCACAAGAGAGAGTAAAGACGAGTAAGGAGATGACGAGTTTAAAAATCTATCGATTTCATACCTTTAATTTAATCTCAAAAAGTAGTTTTAAAATGTTTCTAGGCGAGAAAGTACAACTCCAAACTTCATCTGTGCTGTCAGTTGATCAAGGTCATAAGCCAATTTTTAATCTGTTTTCAGACTTGTCGGGAGCGCCAGAGCTCCCCTGACAGGCTGGTCTCTCCGGGGAGGCTGCAGTGGGTAACCCCGTTGTTGCTGCGTTTAGTCGGCCAGACCGTCTGTGATTTCCCACAGACTGGATCTGTTCGTTGCAGCTGAAATGGGAAAATATAGTATTGACTAAGTTTGTGGGAAAATCTGCAAATACAATTAATCAAAAGTGAAAATATCCGGCAAATGTTTTCGTTATTTTAAATTAATTATGAAGTTTTTTGCCCCAGCACTTAATTACACTGATATTTTGGCACCAATGATTAAACAGAAAACACACATTTCTCTAACACTGACTTTTAATGTAAACCTAACCTTGTGGACTGTGAGCTCTTTTATTACTTTTAAACCATGAACCACGCCTGAGGGAGGAAAAAAGATAAAGGATATCTTTTTTCCTCCCTTTCTAGACACAGATGGGTATGTTGCATTTAATTTAGATACCCAGATTTAGCAAGACTTTCTCTAATTTTACACGCACTGAATGTTTTGTCTCTAAAAAGAGCACCAGCTGCTGATCGCACCACTGTGTGTGTGTGTGTTCTTGCAGCTGAACAAGAACATCGTTTGCTAATTTTACCAGTAAAGACTTTGATGTAAAGTAAGGACCAAAAAAATGTCCTCACTTTTTATCCTGAGCTAGGGGTTAGGTTTAGGACTAAGGTTTAGGGTGGGGTTAGGTATAAACCGGTAAACGTAAGGTTAGGGTCAGGGTTAGGCTTTAGAAAGGCTTGAAGATGAATAGAAGTCTATGGAAGTCAAGTCATGGTCCTCGCTATGTACATTAAACAAGAATGGATGTGTGTGTGTGGAAGCAGGCTCTCTGATTTCTTCTCAGGAAGAGCCCAATCTGCGCAGCACATATATCCTATGAAAATAATTTCACTGCGATCAAAAATCCACGGTATTGTACTGAAAATTCTCCTCGTTATTCAGGCCATGGCTGAGGCAAAAACGTCCTCATAAAGCTCTACATTTTGACTCTGCGAAGCAAACTTTGGAGCAGACAGATCACAGCCTCGTCGCCCCTCTCCGCTTCTGTCCCTTACCACCACTGCGTTACGCAAGCAGAAAGAAGTTGTGCTTTATTTTTATTTATTTATACCAACAGGAGTAGAATACAGTGGAACCCAGTGGCGCAGAGCTGTGCGGCGGAATAGGGTAGGGCTGGTGTAAAAGGGGCTAAGGACGTGCAATGCCATCAACAAAACCAGTTGTGCGTTCTCCATCCTGTTTCTCCGGAGTCCGGATATGGCAGGATATGGATACAGCTTCTCTTGCCTTTGTCTGTTTTACCTATGCTGCCTTCTTGCTGCCACCTGCTGGAGGAGAGTGATACTGCAGTTTTACTCACAGCTTCCCTAAATTTCATTAGGCTGTTTTACATAAACAGCCATCTTGGGATCAAGGTTGTAATAATATGTTGCACAGAGTATAACAGTGCCCCCTGGTGGTCAAATATATTATACTTGAATCAAATAGAAAATTAGTCAAAACCAAACATACATTGAATCTTCATCAGTGCAGACAAACCATCTGCATTCCACAGCCTGTGATAAAGTAACATTATTATCAGGTCACTGTTGTCACATTTGACATTTATGTAAGACAATCATCTCAAATAATAATTTTTTGTCAAAACCACGTGTCAAAATTATTGGTACCATTACAGTTCCGATAAAACTAACGTAACGTTTAAGGTAAGATTTATCTTAACTTCATTAATGTTTCAGGGTTTCCACCAGAAAACTGGCTAGGCATGCTGGTAGTTTAGTTTTCAAGGAATTTGCCTGTAATGCCTTCTAATGTAATATAAGCTAACAGCGTTAGCTTATGTTATCCGGGAGGTTTACAACTTCACTGTGGAAGGTACAGGAGCTTTACTGACCTTTTTATGTTACTCTCAAACGCCCATGTTGTTAGCTTAGCATGTAGCACCGTTCAACATTTCGTTTTTCTTGTCTGTCTGGCTGGTAAACTTTTTAGTAACAATGCTTTGTTTTTGTGTTTATCTGTTCTTCTGGCTGCTTTCAACCTGTTGGCAGACTTTAAGACTTTCAGCAGCAGCTCATTATTTGGGTCAGGTGCAGGGAGGAGATGGGATTGTCTGTGCGGTACTGCCAGAAGAAATGCGACAATTTGGGCAAATGTGAATGATTTTGAGGCAAATCTGTATATTTGAATAATTAATTTCTTAGTGTCTATTACATAGAGGCATCAATTATTTTTTGAAAACCCCTACTATATACAATCTTTGGTATCACGTTTACTGCTTTATTAAAAAAAACATATTTAAAAAAAATAAACAAATAACACTTAGCTTGGGGGTGGAGCCTTAGTAAAGCCTGGTGGGATGCCAAGTCTATTTTAAAGAGGGGAAAACCCTGATGTTTCAGTGAGCTTCTAATTAGTGATGCATGACTTTCTGTTGCACTATTAATATACAGTGAACCCTAATTTCTCGCGGGGGTTATGTTCCAAAAAAGAACCCGTGATAGTGAAATCCGTGAAGTAGTAACCTTTACTTTTTTTTACAATCATTATACAATGAAATACTCCATAGTTAATTGAAACCAAAGAACAAAACCTTTTTACAGGCCCAAGCGTTTGTTTAACAAAAAAAAGTACTGTATAAACGTTTTTTTTTTTTTTTTACAATAACTACTGTACTGTAAAATAATAATTTTAATCATCAATACAAACTGAAGGATTCAAATTGCGGAGATCAGCACCGCCCCACCGCGACCCGTGTCATTGGATTAGAACGGGAGAAAATGAAAAATGATTATGAAAAAAAATACAAAGTACAGTTGGACAAATAGTGACTCACGTGTATTTCACTGCTCTTCTGACTGAGCCGCTGCATCCTGACTCCGCTCTGTAGCGTTTTTTTCTTCTAAAGCCTGCGGTGCAGGTGTATTTTTTTCGGGAGAAGAACATAGTTATCGGTAGTTGTTGTCGCTCTTTTTTCTTCTAGGCAAAAAGATTCTTATAAACCGACATGCCACCATCGATTATGTTTAAGAACTGTAATGAACGGCTCATCAATGCAAATCCGTGAAGCAGCGAGACCGTTAAAGGTGAACCGCGATATAGCGAGGGTTCACTGTAATGCGATAATTCGGCTGGACCCCTAGGCTGGAAGAGAACCACATTTATCTTGCCACTGTGTCTTATAAAAAGGATGGTAAGAAAGGTAAAAAAAAAATCGCACTGATCTTCAGCAAAGAGTCTCATCTTCGGGTCACCAAGTCTCCATAACAACCATGATATGCTACCTACATGAAAGATTGTTGTGTGGGAGTGATGCCAGAAAGACCCTTTTCTGTCCTACCATCACAAATGTAAATATGTAGAGTTTACAAAACTCCTCTGGAACTTGAACCTGAACCATGGTCAGATGTGACTGTGCTTTTCAGCAACAAATACTCCAGGTGGGTTTGAAATAACATCAGGGCTGGGCTGCCGGGGCTTCAGCCCAGCATGTTTTCTGAACAACTACGGATTTCGCAAAAGAAGACATTTAGATGTCTTCAACATTGGTCAGAGGGAAAGAGCATGAATAAAGATTAGGTTTTCTCTAACATACCAATAGGTGTTGTATCTTTCAGCTGAATTTTTTTTTTCATCATTTCTGAACTCTGTCTCTTAATTCTTCACATAAATTAATAACAAAAAATTTTAATCAAATACAATTATTGTAAATCTTTTTTGTTTGATTCACAATAATGTATATTCAAAACCCAGCTAAGGCAGAGAACTGGTAGAACATGTCCTATATCATTTTAATTTTAAATTACTTATAAATGAGGCCACTGTCCAACGGAAATTAAACAGTTTTGGGTCTGGGTTAAAGCCCCCAATGTTTCAAGACCCTAAAAACACCCTGAAAGAAACGAAGGATGAGGAAAAGCAGCTTGTGCTCACAGTAGGGTCGGAGGATAATTCAATATCAATATATATCGATTGATAGACGTATATCGATGATAGAAAAAAAGGGTCAATAAAAAGTTCAATAGGATAACAGTTTTCCTTTCTTATGGATTGTAGCCATGTAGGTTGATATAACAGTTGTTACATTCTCCCAACCAATCACAAATGCAGACCCAGGAACACTCTGTCATCAAGCTCTGCCCCCTTCAAAGAGTTCACAGAGCACATATTATTTTTTCTTTTTTAAAAACATGCAGCTTTGGTAAAAAGTTGATTGAATAAAGGTTTGAGTTTGAATTCAGTGTTTGTGTGTTCTGTATCTAAAAACAGGTTGCTAAGCAACAGCATAAAATGGCCAGGGCTGCACTTAAAATATATGTTTTGAATTTGCTGATAATTATCAATATTATTTCTATTTTATTGATATGCTTTTTTTCTGTATCGTCCAGCCCTAGCCCACAGTTAAGGATAGTGGAGAATCTGTAATGCTGTGGGTATGTTCTCTTGCATGACATTATGAACTTTTGAAATACCAAGACACATAAAAAACAATTGTGAGTGGCAGTAGTAACATTGTACATTCCATGAAAGTATCTACCACTGTATTGTAATGCTCTCACTAAATAAAAATAAAAAATGTCAAAAAAAAGATATACCAAGACACTTTGAAGAAAGTTCTGGTGGCATCCACTAGAAAACTGAACATGGGCAGTGTCTGGATCTTTTACTCGGATAATTGTTTTAAAAAGATTTCTCACCAGGGGCAGAGCCAATCTTCTTTGATAGCTATCTAGTGCGTTCCATTTGTCCTCGGTAGTTGGGATTCTTGACCAGCCGGTCGGAAAATGTAACTGGAACAGCCCCTAATATCAGTATTACGAGTCGGAAAGTCGGTGCAACAGGATGCTACCCGACATCAGCATTCATGATGGCTGCTACTCGCAGCAACATTGAGTAAAACCTCATACTTTGACTTTTTGTAGCAGCTCCCTATTATTTATGTAACATTTAGTCAGTCGTACAGGTGCTACCGCTCAGTGCTCATCAGACGGGATGTTTCAGCTCTGTTTATTAGCTCAAAATATCGCCTAAAACAGCATTGTTGTTGTTTGTTTTAACAACATTGCGAGCATCCAGGTTTTTTCCTAATGGAGGGCAACTGGAACTCAAAAACTTGCAACTCGTGAGTTCCAACCTCCGAGGCAAAAGGAATGCACCATGAGTCCCCATACCTAAGCCTGTGTGTACGTTATGGCTTGCTGTGGTGACCACTGAATAAGGGAACAGCCTAAAGGATTCACATCACAGTGAAGCATTGGCTGCCCCTCTTATCAAAATGCCTTGCTGGTTCTGCATCAGATTCGGTCTGTTAGGAGAAAGTGATAACATTGTAACTGAAACACCAACATTTTTTAACTGTCCTATGACTTCATCCCAGTGGTATTTGTGAATCAAAGGGCATGCTTTAATTTACTTTTGTTATCGTGATGACTTCTCTAAAGTCAGGAACTGACGTATGCCAGCTCTCTCTTGTAATTAAACCCCCAAGATGGAAATCTTTCCTGTGGTTTGATGACCAGTTTGTGGTGTGACAAATTAGAATAGAAAGAAACATCCTTTGTTGTAGCAAACCGTACATTAAAGCAAGCATGCAGACACATAAATAATAATTTAAAAAATGCACAACAAAAAAATCTGAACATCAACATTTAGAATAAGAAACTCAACAGTATGAGCACATTTTCACTATACAGTTTTATTTATATATATATATATATATATATATATATATATATATATATATATATATATATATATATATATATATATATATAGAGTTAATCTTGCCTGCAAGATGGATTCACGCGGTATGCGTTCACACACCCACGAGAATCCATCTTGTACCACTACGGCTTCAACCGTTTGTGTACGAACCAAAAACAGTTTGGGCCAATCACGTCGCAGTACTGGTGCGGCAAAAGCAAGAGCGGCTGAGCCCACAGCTGAGCCAACATAAACATGGCAGCGCTGGAAAGCCTACGCATAGCTGCTGCATTCACATCAGTTTTGTAAGAATCCACGATTTTTTCTTTGATAGTAGAACAGCAAGAAGTGGCTTGACGAGCTTACCTCTTGTGGTTTCTCATGACGTCTGCTTCTTATGTTTTAATTTGATATCATGATTGCCTAAAACCAACCTTTGGTAGATGGGGAATAGGTGTCGCTTCACTCAATCAGCTCAGAGAGTTCTGCTGAAATTCCCTCCTTTCCCCAAGATTGATAATGTGCAGAACCAGAGTGCTACACATCTGGCTGGCCAGGTTAGTAAACAGCTGGCTGAGGACCAACTGCTTTTCCATCATGATAACAGCCCTAAACACATCTCCAAAACGACCACAGGCTTGCTAAAGAGACAGAGGTTAAAGGTGCTTGACTGGCCAAGCATGTCTACAGACTTAAACCCTATCAACCATATGTGTAGCATCCTGAAATAGAAGGTGGAGCAGTGCAGGGTGTCTAACATCCAGCAGCTCCTGTGAAGATGTCATGGAGGGGTAGAAGAGGATTCCAGTGGCAACCTGTGAAGCTCTAGTGAACTCCACGCCCAAGTTAAGGCAGTGCTGGAAAATAATGTGGCCGCACAAAATATTGACACATTGGGTACAATTTGGACATTTTCACTTAGGCCTGTTTCCAATTTTGTTTCCAGCGGTTTAGACATTATTGACTGTGTGCTGAGTTATTTGAGGAGACAGCATATTTACACTGTAATACAAGCGGTACATTGTTTACTTTACATTGTTCCAAGTGTCATATCTTCAGTGTTGTTCCATGAAAACATATGGTAAAGAGAGAGAGTATCTCACAAATGTAAGTACACCCTCACATTTTTTAAATATATTTTATTTTTATTATATTATATTATGTATATTCCACAAAAACAGTTTAAAAAATTCACTAACGTAGAAAATACAATAAAGACCCATGTTATAATGCAATGAAAATGAATACAGTTTTTTTTTTACCATGTCTTTTTTTTAAAGTACTGTAGTATTTGTATCATGATTGCAGTATATATCAAAATTATGTTTTATAACTGATGATTTAATAATAATGTAAACACATTTTCTAGATTGTTAGCAATAATAAAGTGAAAAGGTAAGGATTAATGTGGGATCTGGTGGGTTAACTTAAATGTACTCAAGCACAGTTGTTTCAACTTACCGTGGTTTTATTTCACCACTAGGATTGTTAAACGTTAAATACACCTCTGTAGTCAGTTAATATTTTATTGCTTTCTTAAAGAAAATGTAGACGCAATTCTTATTTAAAAAACAAACTCCACTTCCCTCAAAATTGCAACAGGAAAGCTCAAAATTACATATTATTTAACCTATTTTTATTTATACTTCAGTAACTCACTCTGGTTGCATACAAAGATTTTATGAAATATTAGCAAGTCTTGCTAGTGTATTAGTTATTATTTCAGTGTTTTATGCTTTGCTTTTGCTCAGTTTGTTTGTCAATAAAGCCTTTCGTGTTTATTTATGATTTTAACTAAGTACGTACTGCGCATGCACAGCGGGGGATAAAACAAGGAAGTTAACAGCATCCGCCAGGGAAACAATCAAGAAAGGTCCAAGATTCAGTGAAAAGAAACTATATTCCAAAATATATTTTAAGAAGGAAAAGACTGGAATGTCGCTGGGAATACAGTATGAATGTTGGTGTTCACTGAAGCAGACGCTAAACCTGCTGAGGCTCAGATGTGACCGCAGAGTTGACTGACTTGAGTAAATTTTCTGATATGAGGTTCTTAAAGTTGCTGTAGATCTGTGTATTTAATTAACGGTTGGTCTTTCGACTACGTCGAGCTGCCTCTTTACTGTGAGGCATTTCAGAGGGTCATTATTTACAAGTGATTTATCAATTAAGCAAACTGGCATTATGATAGTTCTGCGATACCGCTGGTAGATGCCGCCACGTCTGTTTATATCTGCTCATCGCACATGGTCCGGGGTTCTATTTAGCCCAAAAAAGGACCATCAAAACACTATGAGGATGGACGCTTGGTGTACATAACCTTATTTTGTCATGATCAAATGGTTTTTGGACTTTTTTAAACCTATATAACTTTAAGTTACCAGTTTACAAAATCTGATAGTTTCAAAATGAATGCGTTTTTAGGGGAAGCATCAACATATTTCAAGACCATTTGATTTATTACAAGAACAAATACTGCAAGAGGTGGTTCTTGTGGGAATAGCACCCTGAGCAAGAACCTTACTCGTGGCACTCTCCACTACCCGTACAGGTCTGTACTACCCATGCCGTTCTTCTCTATTAGAACTATGTCATATCCTCTTTATGCCTGCTTTCATCGTACAAACGTCACAGAAACTCTTCCAATTTTTGAAAATGGTATTTCAGATTTCTCAGTTTGGCATAGTTAACGGTAGCGCTCAGTCAATCAAACTCAAAGAAGAGAAGACATCATCACAAGACTAACTTGTGCCTGATCCCCATGTGTGATTGACAGCAAGCGGCCATTTCTATCTATTCTCTGCAGCAAGCACGGAGCGCTTATACAACACAAGGGAGTGCTAACAGGGCAGAACTGAAAAATATTGTTTTTTACATGGTTATTGCGCACACCACTTTCTAACAATTTTTATAAAACAGGAGAAAATAATAGTTTAGGAAAAGCTGTTGATTTCAAAGGCGCTGTGATGCAATAAGCTTAGCTTTGCTCTGGACCGTGAGTCTCTCTTGAGCCTTTATTACCCCTTTCTACTCTCTCAGTCAGACCACAGACATGTGTCCCTCTCTCCACAAGTTTTCCATTTCCATGGCTTTTATTCTACGAAGAGAAACAAGATGGCAACTATGTACGCTTGGCATAAAATACGTGAAGCAAGAAGAATATGAGCCTAAACAGCCTACTCTAATTATTTTTAACAAATTGGTCCCATCCAAAGTAAAGCTCATTATAAACAGAGCACCAAAAACGTACTTAGTGGTATATTGGCAACAAATTGAAGGCATAATGAAAACATTCTCGTTGAAGGTTCGGTTTCACTCTCAGTATAGCAAAGCTAAACCTTAACAGTGAGGTGATCTCACCCTTGCAGGCCACCTGTATGTGTAATTATCAGGCCAAGACACACAGAGGACTCGTTTTGAACACCACCTCAAGAGCAATGTGCCTATGAATATATGAGGACCTCATTGAAAGCGAGATCTCTCTGTCAATGCAAACGAGGAGGGTCCCCTCTATTCTACAACCCTTACTGTCCACCTCTGTTAACTTTCCCCTAAAGGCATCCCCAACCGCGGAGGGAAATGTCCCTCTCATTCGGGTCTGACTGGAAAGGAAATGGTAACATCTGGGAGGTGGAACATGATCCATCGAGGAGGGAAAAACACGAGGGAGAGGAGGGGAGTGGAGCGTGAAGGAGGGGGCTGACCTTCCTGGTTCAGAGTTAAAACAGGTGGGAGAACACAGGAGTAAAGCTTGTTTCCTTTCCTATGCAGGCTCCCTCTTCAGTTTTTAGAAGCTACTACCCAGTGGTGTATTTTTCCCCACAAACAAATGAGCGCTGACAATAAAAACACAGCTGGGTAAAGAAGTAAGGATTTCCACTGCAGTATTTCAACATGTTTTTAAAAGCACGCTGAAGAGAATAGCTGCCAGTTCTACTCTGTGTGCATTTGGGCTGATGACATCACAGAAGCTATTGGAAACCCTGGGACTGAAGAGGCTTACAACGTACTAGAAAAAGGTTTTATGTTCAAGCTCACTGGATGAACATGCGAAAGTTGTGTATTAAAGAAATAATTGTCAGGATAATTCAGATTCATCATCATCATCATCCTCCTCATCATCCATTTTTATCGGATCCCTTTTTAAATTTCATAAAGTTTAATCTATAAATTCGACAAATCACCTAAAATAGGGCTTCACAATATGTAATATAAGTGGGACAGAGGTTCACGGTAGTAGATGCACACCCTGGACACAAATGGCATTGTCCAAATTGGGAGCATAGATGAGAAAAAGAAGAAAGAAGAAAATAGGCAGTTATTGCCATCGATATCGTCAACGCAATATTTCTCAATATTATCGGTGTCAGGAGAAGTTTTTCATTACTACAATTTGATAACGGAAGCTCAAATCATGTAGATTTAGTACACAAACGGACATATTTTAAGCGTGTATCTGTTCGTTTTGAGGATTATTGCTTAATAAAAACCCAAAATAAATTTTCTCTGATAATAAGGATACTAAATATAACAAAAACAATTAATTCATTTTGAATGTTTAACACAGAAATGTTAGCCTACTAAAAATCATGTCTGTACTACTCAGTAGATAATACTTGGTCTTTCTGCATCAGTTAATGCATCCATCCAGCGTGGAATAGAGCCGGCCAGATTGTAGCTCTGAGGTGTTAACGGAGCCGAGGGAGCAGCGGCTCATCTGCCTTACTGTGGTGTCTCTCAACTTTCTGTTGACAATTCCCCAAACAGAACATATCAGGTCATTTAAATGGACTGAACTTACATAGCACTTTTCCAGTCATGCTGACCACCCAAAGCGCTGTACACCCAAAGCACTGTACACCATGGCCGCGGGAAGTGGGGGTGCTGGGGGTGCTGCAGCACCCCCTAGTGGCGAGAGGGAGATTTTTTATAAAATGTATTAAAAATGCTTTGCACAATTTATAAATTTCTTATAAATATTTTGGGGAATGTTTTTGACTTTTTAAAAAAAAAAAAAAACTTTAGTATTACCTGTATTTGGATTGTAATTTAATTATTTTGAGGCCTAATCAACAGAACTTCACGGAAGTTACGTTGCCATGGCAACTTCAAGCAAGCTAGTGGTCGCCGAGTAAAGATCCGCTCGCGGGAGCAGACTAGTAAATTTACATAGTCTAAAGACAGAAACGAGGAGGAAATATGGCACAGAAACGCATTTCAGATTTTTTTTGGAAACTACCACCACCAGTGAAGAACACTAGTACCGCAACCACGACAGCGGAGAGCAACCGGAGTGAGGAGACTGTCTGCCCGCCTCTGATAGCAGTTGCCCCCGCATTGACTGTCGAGGCGCAGAAATTACGGCCGCCATCTTGGGGCGGTCGACCTGCTACCCTAACCTGCTGGTTTAAGCTGAACAGACGGATGCCACAGCACTGTGCGGCGTATTTTTGTTTGAATCGACAGACTATTGTCATCAGGGATCGAGGGATAACTTTCACAATTAAGATGAAAAGATATTTTTTGATTAGAATGTTATTTTTCTGTATTGTTGTCCACCAACAAAATTCAAGCTTGCTCTGGTATTTCTCTATTTTGTTACGTTTGAGAATTTAGTTTATTTAGTTCATTTTTATTTATTTGCTTATTTGTTGTATTAATATTTTTGTTTAAATTTAGTTGCTTAAACAATTATTTGTTAGTAATTTGTTTAATTAGTTAACTGATTTGTTTGGGTCACTTGAGTTTTTTGGCTTTCATGGACAAGTAGTCACTACACTTGTTAATATTTGGTGCCATTGTTTTGCCAAAAGAGTTATTCTCGACAAAATAGGCTAATTTTCAGTAATAATAGTTATATAATAAAATAATAATAATTATATATATATATATATGTGTGTGTGTGTCCTTGTTTATGTTTGGCATATGCATATAATAATTATTGAACTTTATTGATCTCACAATGGAGAAAGTCATTTCTGCATCTTAACCCATCCCCTTGGGGAGCAGTGGGCTGCCACTGTGTGGCGCCTGGGGAGCAATCGGGGGATAAGGGTCTTGCTCAGGGACCCGGAGTGGCAGTCAGTGGGAGTTGAACCCAGAACCTCTGGGCCACCACTCCCCACAATATATTTGTGTATAAATGTGTTTGTGTATATAGCAATAAAAAATGTATGAGTGGCTGTGTTTTGCAACATACATACATTTATCAGAATATTCTTTTACCTTTAACCCCACTAAGAATATTTACATGCACTGAACCCTTTGTTATAATAACTATAGTTTTAAAGTTTTCATCAAAAAAATTTGAAAATTAGTTTAATATTCAGCAAGTTATAGTTGATTCAAATTGATTCTGCGCCTCCTCCATTACACTGAGCAGAGCTGTTGACCTCCCGAAGATGGCGCCCCCAAATCTCGTCAATGCCCATAGGCGAAAGCGATCACAACCCAGCGTGATTGGACTAGACACGCCCTTCCAGCCAACACCCAGCTTCAAATGTCAGCTTTTCAAATTGGCGTAAAGTCACTGAAAAATGTAACGAGCATGAAAGATCAGAGTTGCACAATACAAGTCAATACAAGTTGGCTGCTTTGGATGACGTCTCCATTAGACCCTTGGTTGCGTGCACTCAAGTGTATATGACAAAAAAGTAGTGAATCTCAATCTATTTATTTATTGTATTTTAATTAGGCCTATAGGCTCATAGGTCTTTTGTCCAAAAAAATAAATAATTCACAGCACCCCCTGTTCAAAACTACTTCCAGCGGCCCTGCTGTACACTATAGCCACATTACCCCAATCTCACTAACACGCACACATTTATACACCGAGACGCAGCTCGGTAGGGAATTTGGGGTTAAGTGCCTTGCCCAGGGGCACATCGACATGTGGCAAGGGGAAACTGGAATCGAACCCACAACCTTCTGATTGCCAGATGACTATTCAACCCATCAAGCCACAGTCGCCCAGTTCTGCTTGCTGGCTTATCAGCCTCTGTGACGAAAAGCTCGGCAAATTAGGTACTGCTCCTTTGGCCAGCATGTGCTGGCGTCAGGTCTTGCTAGAAAATTAAATCATCTTCACAAAGCTTGTCAGCGGAGCGAAGCATTAAGTCATCTAAACTTATGTGACTGGTTTGACTTTGGACTCGCTAAAACACAGCAGACCAACAACAACAGATGACTTGGCACACTGTTGTGCCATCAAGCCATGAGGGGAAATCTGATTGAATTGGAAACAAATGAAACAGCACTTTTACAGGCACCAGGAACTGCACCCCTCAGCAGGGTGCCGTTGCTATAGAGCCAAGCTTCCCACAGACAATCGTCCTCATTTCCCGTTGCTTCATTGGAACGACATAGGGGGGAACTCTCTTCGTCCACTGACTAGGCTCAGAGAACTGCCGGCTAGATTGAAGCTAAGTCTGCAGTCTAACTTCTGCGTAACCAGACGCCGAAGTAAAAGGATCCATCTATGCCGAAACCAGCTTTGTTTATTTTTCTAAGCTATTGCAGGAAAACTGACCGCACCAGGCCAAGTTGAGAAGAGGGGCTGATTTGAAGACCTGACTACGACCTGGAGCCGCCTGCTCCCACCGCCACGTTTCGACTAGCCCATAGCCACAGAGCCACATGCTAGCCGCTGCCCATTGCTGAAGCATTTACCCTACGTCAACTCCTTCCAACTGGATGCCCAAAGTGAACCGAACTGACACAGAGGCACCGACAGGTTTGGCAGAGAAATAAACAGTGAAAGTTAAATGGTTTATTTAGAATGTCCGCTAGCCTAATGCTATTAGCTTCCGAATAACATTCGCTCTTCCCGGATACGCGACTGCGGTTCATTTCAAACATAAGGTTTGTTTCGTTTTGCTCCACCATCGCTCGACAGTGCTATGAGCGTTATTACCGCATTAATATGGAACATTAATGTCGATTTAATGGTGTTTTTATAGAACTTTAGGATTAACCGATTTTAGCGACCGATCACTACAGCGACCCCTAGCTTCCTGGAGGTATAATCGCATTAATAAAATTGAGCATTCTAAAGTTTACTGATGTTTTTTTACTGAGAAAATGATTCTTTAAAATGTCAAATAATGTTTTGTTTAACTCAGGATTTGCATTGTGAATGGGTTGAAACACATACCAAATGTTGTTCTGAATTAGCCAATTTAACCTCATTCCATGTTCTTTGGCTCTTTAACTTAGATCTGCAGTGGACCAGGATTCACTGAATTATTCTGATGATGATGATCAACCATTTTATTTTGTCTTTTGTTTCTTTTGTGTGTATAGTTCCTTAGCCTCTTTTTATCTTAATTTTGCTTAGTAGTTTTAGTTAAGCTTCACTAGCCTAGTAAGGAGGATTTGTTGAGTGAAATATAGTGTTAATTCAGATAAACAGCATTCTATAGCGATGTTTATTTCTGTTAATAAATTCTTGAACTTGAAGAGAAGCTGTCACTCATTTATTCTATATGTGTGCAGAGTTTGCTGTTAAGAGAACGCCAGTGCTTGAATCATTCCTTTCAACTATTGTCTCAATATCAGCCCTAGGGCTGATATTCACCAGATAATACCTAACAAACAGAGAGCTATTTATTAAACATTAAATAACTTTAAATAGTTTGTAATAGCACAACAACACTAATATCTTAATACTAAACCCCCAGCAACTTGGGTTGTGTGCCTTTCCACTGTTTCTCCAGTCTCTGGGACCTTGATTGACATTTATAATGTAAAATGTACTTGCATCTAAAAAGATGACTTTGTACTACTGTGTATCTCTATCTCCAACAAGGTACTGCTGATGTCTCTGGATCAGGAACAGCTTAACAAAATGAATCCAGGGCATTTAGCCCAAGTCCTGGACATGTCTGTAATGAGTGGCTTTTAAATGACTGATTCCAGCCATCAAACTCTTCAATGGCTTTTACTTTATCCTTTATTCTTGTGGCTTGTTAACCTTTTCTAGCACACTTTCCTTCTACTCAACTTTTTTTGCTTGGATACTACAGTCTGTGAACAGCAGGCTTCTTTAGCAATGATCTTTAGAACATTTGTCAAGTCAGCAGTATTACTTTGCATTGTATTATGCATTATTATAATTTTCTAAAAACCTGCATATGGGGTTTTTCGTTTGCTGTGATCTATCGATATTAACATAAGTAAAGGCTTTAAATATATCTCTCTACGTGTAGTCTATCTTTATGCTATTTGTCTTTCATTTTTTAATAGGATTACTACAATATGGTACTTTTTAAAAGACATGGTTTTATTGATACAACACTATATAATCGAGACACACACACACACACACACACACACATATATATATATATATATATATATATATATATATATATATATATATATATATATATATATATATATATATATATATATATATATATATATATATATATATATATGTGTGTGTGTGTGTGTGTGTGTGTGTGTGTGTGTGTGTGTGTGTTTGTGTGTGTGTAAAGTACCAGGTAAAACGAATACAAATGAGTCGTTTAGCTTTTTAGGTGCTTTTTCGGAATTCGTCTGTATTTGAATGGTCTTTATTCGATGCGTAATTACGCACTGCGGAGACGATCAGAAAGTTTTGAAAATGGATTAAACCTACTGTTGTCATGCGTCCCGTACACCATGGTGACTTTGTGTATCTCTTTGGCGATGTACTCCGTCTCTGTGTTGTCCTGGCCGCAGCTCTGCTTCCGATCCCTGCCCAGCTGCTCCAGAAGCTCCTTCGTGCTGTTATATAACGCCTGGATCTGATAGGGAACCTTGCTCGATTCAACGGAGTGCGGGGGGCTCGTCAGCCGGAGTTTGCTCAGGATCTGACCCCGTATCGCCTCGACCCTCTTCCTCTTCACATGGTCGATGTCCACGGTGGCACAAGTGGACAGCGGCGAGCTCAGAGTCGCGCAGTTGAGGAGGAGAACGAACAGTAGCGCCTTGCCCAGATGCATCTTTCTGTCCGCATTTGTTTCGCTCTGGGAGCTGAAACGTAAAGGTTCACAGCGAGGACTGTCTCTACCTTTTAATCAACCCTGTCGGCGCTTCTTTTGTTTTCCAACTAATAACTAACTTCGAGATGAACTCCTCCGAAGTTCTGTTCGCCCATTATTTATCCCGCTTCAAATATCTGTTAGGACTTTCTTTCTGTATTCTCCTGTTCAGTCCATCACATCGTAGTCCTCCTAGAGATTGGGTTGTTCCCCTTCTCATGCGTCGTTTAATTTCGGAGCATCAACTTTTATTCTCTGTGCAGGCTCACCGCAGGCTGTCACGTTAATGAGGTATATGAGACTTTGGGCTGCTGATATGGCTTCATATGAGCTTTATAGGCTGCCGCTGCTTTCTGACGTTTTATGGAGGAGGGACCGCAGGCACCCGGGAGCGCACAAATCACAACAGGGCCCACTACACTCATCGAGCCTGAAATACAAATTATATTTTGAAGAGAGAGAGGGAGAGAAAGAAAAGTAGCGATAGAATAAAGCAGCTGTTTTGTTCTCTGGTGATGTAAAACAGACGGAACATCTTGAAGGTTTATTAACATGGCGCAGACTTTAATCCAGATCTGGTCTTGAATGACTTTTTATATGTCATTACGCGATACTGAAGTTTTTTTTTAAATATGTCTGAGTCTTTTATTGTAATGTTGTGTTTTAATCTCCCTGGTAGTGTGCCCTCTAGTGAACAAAACCGCTACTTACTGTATTCAAGTTGGCAAATAGAAAGAAATTTACTTGTTAATTTGATGCAAACATTTTTTAAACGTCACCCGGATTTCTCACGTTCTTCTTTTATTTCATTCTGTTTTCAAAAGCTTTTGATTTGATACCTAAATATAGAAAATTGTAAATTTCTACAAAATG
This sequence comes from Fundulus diaphanus, assembly GCA_037039145.1. NCBI lineage: Eukaryota > Metazoa > Chordata > Actinopteri > Cyprinodontiformes > Fundulidae > Fundulus > Fundulus diaphanus. Next base: position 27,709,779 of record CM073142.1, on the reverse strand, counting down.
TATTTAAATTTAAATTAGGTATTAAATGTGTTGCAGTTTATATTTGGTGATTCAGAGGCTCTCCTGGGTGTCACACCTGTTAAAGAGCCAGGTTTTCGTTATTGAAAAAAATATGTTACAATGAGCAGCCATTGAAATATATTTCCCACCTTTAAGGTGACATACATAATGTACAAATCAACAAACAAAATGTGTTAGTGAGAAAAATATCAAATAAATTGCAATATTCTAATTACGTAAAGGTGTACACCCCTAAAATAGTACTTTGTTGAAGTGCTTTCAGTTTCATCATTTAATTATATAAACTCTGATATATCAAGAAAGGTATGGAGAAGGAAATACTTAGTGTACAGTAGCTGTGTGGATGGATGCTCCTTGTTGACGTCAGAGGCGAATAGGCAGACGCGTGGAGATGATAAGAATGCAACACAATGAGTGTCTTGTAGCAGACAAGGTATCAAGAACACCTTGTCTGAATGCACAACACATGGGACATCTAAGAAGAACACTACATTGGGTATTACTCTTGTTGGGTAAGAACTGGGAGTTTAGAGGCTAAAATTCAGCACAAGAAGAAATTGGACAAAATGTTGCATGGTCTGTTCAGATTTAGGTTGCAGCATTCAGATAGCATGATCAGGCGTAAACAACTTGAAAGACTGGATATATCCTTCTTTGAATCATCAGTTCAGGCTGATGGTGGTAGTTTGATGGTGTGGGGGATGTTTCTGCCCCTGACCTGTTTGTTGAACATGACAATGTGTTCACTGTTCTCCAGAGGCCTTAAGCCACCAGATTGCAAGGGAACGGTTGTGGTGGAACAGCGGTGACTATTTTCAAGAGGCAATAATGTCAAATTCTTAACAAAATGTATTTCTTACAGCATGTTCTGGTTGAAAATGCTGTTTTTTTGTGTATATATTACATAATAAAAACAAAGAATCACAAAAGAATTAATGCACTGACCTCCAAGTGTCCCAATTCACACATGTGGTTTGACCACAGTTTACCCATACAATTTGATTACTTGAATAAAAACGGCCCTTTGCCACCTGTGGTACATCTACCAGTGGGCAGAAGATAAGGATAAGATTCAAAACAGAATTTTTCAGAAAAGTACAAAAGTTTAACCAGAAATTTGCATATCATAAATGACATATTATATATATATTATCAATCAAGCTTTGGAGCCTGTTTTTGTTGTCTAAATGGGTCATGACGTTTAGAAAAACTGCATTTTTGCTGCATCCCCCGCCAAGCCAAGCTCTAGGTACTAAACAAAACCTAGTAGTTCGATGCAGTTCTCACATTATAGACACTCTGACAACACATTTGTGTTTTCAGTCAAAGGAATCAATGATTCCTCGCTACTAGCACAGATTTTTCCCATGCCCTCTGCCGCCACTGTCCACACAAATGTCATTTTTTTTCTGTCCCAACGTCTGATGGTTTGTTTGGAGCCCTCTGAGTTATATTTTTTTCCCCTCCTTCATCAGCTTTATCTCTATTCTTAAGGCATATCCACATTTTTCAAACCTATTTAAGGTCAGACTGGCTCAGCCTCTGGAGGCCCCGTACCCAAACATGGGATCTAACATTTCACTATGTTGCTTTTGCCTGGCAGTTTGCATACCAGGAATGATTTCATATCACATCCAATCTTTATATGGTAAACATTTGGTTTTAACATATGGTTCATATATGTGTGGCATACAAGGTTTTGGGATTTATTGGGTTGGTTTGACAAAGTTATAAATGTCTGTTTAATGTATTTTTAGAAAAATATATATGATTTACTTGTTTGAGTTGATAAGGAATAATAAAATATGTTTCACACTTGCTTATACGTGCAGTGTCTTGTAAAAGTATTCACATCCCCTTTTTCACATTACAATCCCACACTGTTGGACGTTTTAGTGATACACCAACACAAATTAGTAAACACTTTTATAGTGGAAGGAAGGTGGTACGTCGCTTTCAAAATTCTCAAATGTGTGGCATAAATCTGCATTCACCCCTTTTACTCCAGTACCCATAAATAAAATCTTCAGGAGTCACCAAATCTTGAATAAAGTCTACACGTGTGTGACTTAACGTCAGCAGGTACACAACAATTCTGGGAAGGCCTAGAACGTTTAAAGCAGAGTTAGTTTATAAAATGACATCCCAGAAGATGAAGAATTCACAGATTAATGTTCAGTCCATCAATCCCAACTAGAAAGACTATCCCACAACTTAAAACCCATCGACGAACATCCACCTAAATTGACAGGCAGGGCAAGAGGAGCATTAACCAAAGATGCAGCCATAATGGCCGTGGTAACTTCGAAGGAGCTGCTAACATTTGGAGCTGTTATTGGACCAATTTGTTGACAGGACAGTTATTAGTTATGCCCTCAACAAGTATGGCCTTAATAGAAGAGTGGTGAGATGAAGTCCCATAAGAAGTGGTTACATTTTGCCTCAAACCATGACTGAGATGCCTTCACGGCCATTGTGAAGCTATTTTAGGAGCTGCACCAAGTCCTCTGGTTTCTGTCAGCGACTCTCCCACAGTCCTCTGCGCACACAGCGACACAAACATAAAATTTGTCCTAGAAATTTGGGATGTTTCTGATACAGATTCTATTATAATTGGTTCTTTCATAAACTTACAATGTTTATGTTTTAAGGTTGTTGGTCTTAAGGATGCTTTTCTTTAGGTTCATCAAGGAGAATCATTAATGTTTTTAATCTGTGATTTAATTGGAAACAACTTCTAAAACTCTGGACAGAGCAAAGATGGCAAGGACACGAGTGTAGCAGGAAAAAAAAAGAGGTGCAGAAATTTGATGTGAGCGAGCCTAGGCGTGTGCAGCAAACACAGAAGAGACCAAGGCAAAGGAAATGTTTTGTATCGAGTATGTGTGGCTAAACACCAAAGATGGTGAGATGCAGGTGGGAAGAACATCTGGAGTGGAAAGGCGTTTAGTCCTGGTGACCCACTGCTGAAGATGTAGAGATGTGAAGGTAACTTTTCAGCTGATTATTCAAGAATACGAATCACACAGAGATACAATAAGTGATCACTACAGCAAGGACGGAGCTTATAAGAAATGTCAGTAAGAAAATGGGAGAGTTGTTGAGGTTAAATTATGAAGAGAAGTGACGATCTCGGAGCAGTAGTGTTGATGGGGAAGTATAGAAGTTAGAAGGACTTGATCTGTGTTTGTAGATCTGGAAAAAGCATGTGATGTGAGCCAGAAGAGGAACTTTGGCTCTGCCTGAGGAAGCCGGGAGTAGAAAATAGGCATTTTACAGCCTCGAACAGGTTTCTTTCAGGATTGCCATGAATTTATGCCAATTCAGCTTCTGATCAACTAATAAATATCCCTATACTGAAGAAAAACATTCCCACACCACAATGCTGCTACCACTACGTTTCACTGTGTGTTGAGAGTGACCAAGCAGACCATCGTACAGTTTGGTGAAAAAGTTCACTTTTGGTCTCATCTGATTTCTTTTTTTTTTCCAGATGATTGTGTCAAACTGCAGGCCACTGATTTGTTTCAAAGGTGAAGTGATGAGGCTGTGCTGATCGTCGGCATGACAGAGTTGGATGTAAGAGCTGGAGGAAGCTGAAGGAAGATGCTCCTGTATGGTCAACCCCTAAAAGGGGAAGCAGAACCAAGAGTTGTGACATTATATGACAGCATCAAAGGGTCTCTGGGTTTGCCAAACTTCAGGCCATGGCTCCTTTGTTTTGGCAGTTCTCCATAAAGCCACCAGGTGATGCTGCATACCAGTTCATAGCATCTCCATTGAAGAAAGTTTCCTTTATGACTATCTCCAAGATTTACATTAAATATATTAAAACCAGGATATATTGGCATCATTGTTAACTAAACTGAGAAATGCATGTAATGTGTGAAATTTCCAAAAAGTATGGCTGAGTTAACAAGAACAATTTTAATACTGATCAGAATAAATGTTATTCTAAATGTTTCCTCTTGCCATTGTTCTTATCTGCGCTTATAGGTTGAAATAAATCCGGCTGGACGTACTCATCTGGAGAGATTCTGTGGTGTGACTGAGCCGGGAGGCCGCGTGCGCAGGATTACAACCAAATGAATGGAGGAGGAAAGGAAAACCTCTCCGTTCAGCAGGCGCCAAGCTTCCAAGCAACATCTTCCATCGGCCCAACATTCCCGTCCCTTTGGGAATTCCTAGACGCGATCCCAGACATCACCAGCTAAATTTGCTTTTTACTCTAAGCGTCTACCAGTGATTACCTCACTGCTGGGTCAGGTTTTAGTGAGTCACTCTCCGGCAATCTCTCTGTCTGGCACTACACACGGAAAAGGAATGCCGCTGCAGACCGAGGGCTGAAAACAAAAACACATGCTGGTAGCCACACAGAGGGACATGTAGGTCAGTTTTTTTTTTTTGCTGATTGTATTTGTCAGGGATGTTAACGGCAGATGTAGTATTTGACCTAAAAAAAAATATGTCAGCCAAATGTTTCTAATCTTGACCGTTGAAAGTACATGTCTAGCCTTACCCAGTTCCTTAATTTGACTCAAATCCTTTACAGCTCACCTTTCAAAAAGCTTGACGTACCCATACAAAATACAACATAGGTAAAGGAGGACTACAAATTTTCATGAACAGTCAAGCTTTAAGAAGTAGAAACAAAGATACACTCTCACACGACTGAGGATTCGCTAGGCAGAGTCAGAGAAAGCCTAAATGCCAAGCAGCTATTTCCTTTTCCGCAAAACCCTGATGGGCCGGCACAGTCAGCCCGCCTTGTCTGGGGGAAAACAAATCAATGAGTCATATGTGGGCAGGTATCTGAGTGAGAATGCTAACAAGAGACCCCTAAACCCACACCAGAGGAGGCAATAATGTGTAGATTTCATAGCTGCATAACTACAACGAAACATTCGATTGGTCCAACATCTGTATTTGTCATCAGTTCTCCTGATACACGAAAATTAGGATAGGAATACCACACCGGCTAGACGATGACTTCAAGTGAGATCATTTCAATTCAGCTCAGGTTTGTCACTCTTTCTTGTTGTGGACGTAGTTTATTTTTGAACCTTAACTCATACTGTGGTCCAAGGCACTCTGACAGTTTATTTGCAGATCTTATGGTTCATGTCATACCCCAAATTATTTGTCCTATGAGTACAGTATTTGGTCTAAATATAGTTTAATATAAAAAATACCCAATTAATATATTTAAAAATCAATACGCTTTTTTAAGCTTTTAATTTCTAATTATTAGCCGATGCTTGATATGTTTTGGGATATTGTTTCAAGAGAAATATAAATAATTAGTATTAGAATAGAGTTTGTAAGTTAAAGATGATTTAATGAACTAAAGTAAAGACATCAATGACCCTAACTGTAAGTATTGCATACATTACATGCACAGTATAGTACAATTATAATTACAATTGTAAGAGCTTTTTGAAAGCCATATTTAAGCCCCAAGTTATTTATACCGCTGGCAAATTTAAGTTTAATTTTACCGACATATTTCTTCTGACTGGAAGTAATATTAACATGATGTGACCCAGCTAGAGTGCCAACTTCACAAATAATCTGTTGAGGGAGCTAAAGATAAAGGAGACTTGGAAATCATTAGTAAAGATGAATCATCAAAAAACCAGTGAAAACATACAAAAAGCTGGTCAGCAATTATAAAGAGGATTTGATTTCTGTAACGTCAACCAAAAACTTTATATCTCTTCTTGAGAAAAGTATTTAAAAAATTTGGCACGCAAATGTCCATTAAACCGTAAACAGTTACATTTTCTTTTTTATTGATACCACTTTTACTTTTTTTTTTTTAGTCTGAGGAAAAAACCCATCATAGTTTAATTAAAGCAGTTTTTATCAAAATTTGGCAAGGTACAAATAATCATGGGTTTAACTATATCTTTTCAAATTGAGCCAAATGAATTATGCTTTCTTCTTTAACAATTGATTTGTAATTCCGGTTTTGTCCCCTAGGGGGCAGACTCCCGTAAGCGTATCCGTGAGAAGAAACACTGACCGACCTGCACAGTGACATCCAAGAACACAGTGCCCAATGAATGAGTCCAACAACCAACTAAAATATATACATATTTTTTAGCATTATATATCTATTTTTTAAAAAAAATTATAGGATACTGTTTGATTGAAGACAGTACAAAAGAAGACATTTTTCACTCATTCCTGTAAATGGCTGACTAAGGTAATGTAGGTGACGTAATGTAACTGTTTATATTTAATGGCCACAATCTTTGTAAAAAGTTGGAACAGCTAGAAAAAAATTCTTAAGAAGTTGTGCGAGATTCAAAAAGACGAGGAGACAGAACTGATAAGATCACTGTGTGCGAAAGAGTATTTCAGACCAATTTTTCTTAATCTATGTAACAAAAATTATATATTACATTATTATAATATTACTGAAGGTCAAGATCTTCAGGCCTTAAGACAAAGGTGTGCCCAAAAACAGATTGTGTTGATAAAACTTTTTTTTTTAAGAAGAATTATGAAAAAAATAAGAAAAAATGGCAAAATAATACAAAAATTAATTACTCAGTGGCATCTAATAGGGGTCCATAACAACACTTGGTCTTACTTTCTAAAATACAAAGGAAAGAAACTTTAGGACAACTAAGATTGTAGCACTTGTTAACTCTTAATGATGAATTTGTGTCTGCACAGTGCATCCTCACAAATTTCAAACATTTTAAACAAATTCTGGAAAAAGCTAGAAAAACAAAAAAAAACTAAACAGCTCCGAAAATTGACTTACTCATGTCACTTCAGGAGGTATTTATATAGATAGCACTACAAATATGGGTTACAGATGCTGTTTTTGGCAGGATTTATGAACTGTGCTGCCAACAGGAGTTACATGCGCTGTTTAAACATTCCTGCACACAGGATTGACAGACAGCCATTCAAACAGGTTTTATAAGGAGCACTGGAAACAAGACTAACACACGACATTCCAAGCAGGATTTATTAACAATGCTTCAAACATGAGTGTTTCACTGTTTAAGCAAAAGAGTTGAAAAATGCGCTGCAACAGGAAGCGAAATACAAATACAAGTTACATGTATAAACACTGCTACAAACAGAAGTTATGTACGCTTATAAAAGCAGAATTTAATAACTGTTGAAAAGGGAAGTTGCGCTGTTTCAAGCAAGATTTATTGACAGTGCTCCACACAGCTTTGATACATGTCATTTTAAGCAGGATTTATAAACATCAGCTGGTGACACTGAAGGACAGGGCAGTGTTTTAAAGGGAGCAGCAAGTTTCACTTTCAAAAGAAACTGTGCAACGTATTGACCAAAATAAACCACACGATGGTTGGAATAAAAAAAAAAACAATAAAGCTTTATTATAGTTTCTATTCAACTTATTATTAGGACCATCTTTGAGCCTATATGAAAGCAATTTGTTCCTACAGCTTGACAAAGAGGAAGATGAAAACACTTTTATTTGGACTTAATGAAATTTTTTAAAGTAAAAAAGCAGTGAAGCACACTTCTGCCAGACGTTACATGTCTTGTCAATTTTTCTCTTGAAATTTTGTTTTTCATTTTTGAGTGGTGACCTTTTGGTTTTCACAGTGGCAGCTTCATTTCTTTTCTATACACGTTCATGGGTTGCTACTATTAACAGTGACCACGTGCCAGTAGAGGGCGCTCGGGCGCTGCCTCCATCAAAATTTCAGGAAAAAAGTGTAGACATAGTAAACAGAAATGATCAAATAAAAAGTAATTATCACATCTTTTCTCTCATGTGTCTCAGCATTTCAGTTGCTTTTTGGTTTATTTGAGGTTATCATTTTGTAAAAGTCATATTTTTTAATGGCTTGGGACGACAAAACAAATGAGTGTGTATGTATGTTTTGAAACTTGTGGCTTCCATGGGGCATCTTGCTGGTCTCTAATATGTTATTTAAACAAGCCAAACATTTTGTTGCACAAAAGCTACTTAAAGATTATTTTCAGGCACAGCCAATAAGGGCTTTTTGTGTCATTCTTCATCCAATCAGATTAATTCACGACACGTTTCAGCAGCTAGCTGCTCGGGAGCAAATATCACCCAAACATACGGATTCAACTGGAAGAGTCAGGCATCAATGACACGACAGAACAGGAGAGAATGACTGAAAGAACATTCACTCATTTATTTACAAAATAATAATATCACAAGGCTTTCGCTGGAGGGAAAAGAATTTAAACCAGATTAATCAGAATAACAAAATCCTGCAGGTGGCAAGTGACTCTGGATGGATTTATTTTGAACTAGAGTTTATTGTTGTGTTGCAATCCCTGACCTCCATTCCCCACTGTTCCACAACATGGTATATTGTCCCAATTTGATGTCTGAAAGGTGAAGACTGTTCACTTTACATCTAGGTCTAAAGGAGGTGGCAATGTGCTGAGTAAAGGCCTTTTGGAAAACAAAGGACAAAGTGTCATTGGGCCTCTGCATGAATATGAAACAGTAGCCGGCCAGCATGTTGATTCACTCACCAGAAAACTTCTATCAAAGCAAAAGCTCCACATGCTTAGCTTCTCGAGATTACCACTCCACGTGAGTCAGTTGCTGTGCTCCGTGCTGTTTGTTGTGATAACTAATTGCAGGCCTTGTGTGAATGACTGATGACACAGGCTGTCAGTTTTCCAGGAATGATTCAGCTCATTATGAACTCATCTTTGCTGATGTAACTTCGGTGTAGACAATACTTTGTGGCTTCTGGACAAAGATCTGCGGCTTTTTATGAGCAGATTTATCCACAAGCCCATTTAGATATATTCAAAATGCCAAAGGATAAAGAGGAAAGCAAATGTCAGAGATTGGCTCATAAGAGATGGAAAAAGTGCTTTTGAGGAAAGAAAAATTGATCAGGCCTCTTTCCACTTTCCTTAATACATCCACATTTAGCATTTCGAGTGCTGACAGATTTGGACAAACCATCAATGTATCAGAAGAAAAGATGATCAACCCAAAGAAAATATCTTCACTGGAAATGTAGAATGAAAGCAAAGTAGATTTCATATTTACACATTTGAAATGAATTGTCTGTCATTTGGTTCAGATTAGCACAGCACAGACACACATATAGGGTTGGTTTGTGTGTGTACGTATTATGAACAAGAAACCGGTGGTGTGGTATTGGGACTGTATGCATTCACAGGCACACACATATACAGTCTTTCTCAGCACGGTCCAGGTTTGCGCTGGCCTCCTCATGCCGAGTCTAGACAGGAAGCAGGACCATGCCAGATTAGGGATTTTCTCCCTCCCACCAGAACACACCCAGATCAAATCCACACATGGGTTACACTACTGACAGCCATCGTCTCTCAGTATGTCTGCCACCACTGTGTCCTTGGTAGTGTGTCAGGAAGCTAAAATTACAGCTATCTCCGAATACATTAAGAGTCCTGTTTTGGTATGGGTCTGCTTTTGTTTCTCTGCTACACAGAAATGCAGATTTAACGCTAGAATCTTTTTTTTGGTTTCCATTACTCACTTTATGTCTGATTTGAAGTGTTGAGTCTGAGGCACAGTGTGAAAAGTTCAACTCGTCCTTCCCAGGTACAGCGGCGCACTGCGTCCTGTAGTGCTTAGATAAATTAAACCGAGCCCCCACTGTTCTCATCTGCTCACCTGTAGCTCCTGCCAGGCCCGGCCATAACCTTTGACCCCACACAGATGGGTCTGCATAATAAGACACGGACACACACGGCTAGGTGCCACCTTGGACACACTTGACAGGGAGCTATAATGGACTTAAAAAGTTTAAATACTGTATGTTTAAATGCTAATTTCTTGACCTTTGTGACTGGGTGAAGGCTTGTGTGAATGTGTGTGTTTTTCTTTCATCATACTGTGAAATTAACTAAAGGTTTTAGGGCTAAACACACGTACAGGCAGAAGTGTGCTTACTGTACATAATCTGTGGCTCCCTGTGCATTGTTGGCCTGTGGCCAATGACCTCTGTGCTCTGTGTATGGCAGGATGGGCTGAGCTTTTTATTCTAACTGTATGAATATGCATGGCCTCCTGGCTCCTTAGACCCCGCAGTATTAATACGGTTTACAGAAAGCTTTAAAGAAAAAAATATCATTTAAATATTTAATCGAGACTAATTCATTTTTAGGTAAGTTATGGAGTCGTCCCATATTACACTTTCTGTGAAACTTGGTAAAGTTCAGTATTTACAGATGGCAAGTTTGTCTGTTTTACATATAGCAAGATAATTTGTGTTGCGGTACCTTACAAAAGTTATTATTCCCTTTCAACTTTGCCTAATTTTGTTCTGCAAGAACAAAATTCTCTCAATACTCATGCAAGAACCATCAGATTTTATTTGATAGAGTAACACAAAATAGTGAATATCCATCCATCCATCCATTTTCTGACCCGCTTATTCCCTCATGGGGTCGCAGGGGTTGCTGGTGCCTATCTCCAGCATTCACTGGGCGAGAGGCGGGGTAATAGTGAATATGTTAAGTGAAAATTAATAGTTTTTAAAATCTTTTACAAATAAAAATTGGTAAGTTGTAGCATACAAAATACAGCTGTACGGCTTTTGGTGTTCGTCTCTACATGGATGGATGTGTTTCTCATTCTGCTTTGCATCAGTTTTCCTGCTCTGCCACAGATTTTCAATGGGATTGGGGCCTGAACTTTGATTTTACTGCATGAAAATAATTTGGCCTAAACCTGCATGAAGTTCAGAGGTCTAAGAGAAAATCTATACAGAGCGAGGGTTGAGACACACAGTAAAAGGATATTATTTTACCTCTTTCTAATGTTTTTATAAAATCTACAATAAAGTTGCAGCATTTTAAGAAATAAATAATTGGCACCACAGAAAGAAATCTGGAAAGACTAAAAAAAAGGTCATTTTGCAATAGCATAATCTCATACAACAAACCCTCAAACGTTTAACCATTCTAGCTTCCATATTTGTGACAGTATTTTAAGAATTTTGTTTTGCACAACATTTGCTTAGTTGATGCCACTTACATACAAGTTGTTCATGTGTATTTTGTGGGGAATTTTAATTTTCGCTCTTCCATTAAATGTGTTCTAGATGAAACAGAACGCTTGTATCACTTCTGAATTTTTACCCCATTGACTCCCTTTGGAAATGCATTCATTTATGCATTCAATTTAATTACCAATTTGCATGTACGGGATGGCAATAAATTAACATTTTATTGGTTTTTAAACAATTTTGCACAAAAATAAAAATTCATTTGAATAAATGTTATCCAATTTGGAAAGACCAATTAACCTTTTCAATTTTAATAAAATAATCTCTAACAGAAATGTTTCTTCTCACTTTATAGACACAAACTAAAGGGTGGATTGTGCTACTGAAGTAAAAAAAAAATCCTATATATTTAAAGGTTTTTATTTTGGCAAGGGCGTCACTACATGTAGTTTCCAGGTTTGATTGATTTGCTTACCACTGTATAAAGGACTGGCTTATTTGTAAACAGGACCTTTGTCGTGACTGGGGTTAAGGAGAATCCAAGCAGAGTGTGGAGGTGACAAAAAGTTTAATGAAATAAAGAAAACTTGCAACACACAAGGAACGGGGCAGTGAAACAAAACAACGAGGAAGAGCGCAGGCAAAAATAATCTGGCACAGGAGCTGAAAAACTGAGAGTATGAAGTCAGCAGAAAAAAACAGCAGTGAGTAATGAAAACCAGGGAGTTTAAATACAGAGAGGTGTGGGAAAAAGTGAGACAGAAAACAGGTGTGAGCAGTCAGGAGGAGATGAGGAACAGTTGAGACCGATGAAACAAATGAACAGAGGTGAGGAGTGCAATTGGGTGACCAGATCTCAAATAACCAAATGTGGGACAGGATGCTTGTGAGGGACAAAGCAGGACACATAACCAACACTATGATGACGTCATACATTTAATTTAACACATCGCACATTACAATAATAAGTCTATGCTTTGCCTGTTATAGCACAACAATGAATTATCACAACTCACGTTTATAAAAGATATATTTAACCTTTTTGAAGTTTGATAAAACTGTTCAAATGTAGCCCTGTGACTGGCGACAGGATGTGTCCCCGCCTCTCGCCCATTACCTGCTGGAGATAGTCACCAGGCTCCCCGCGACCCTGTGTTACGTGAAGCCGCGTTTCCCCATCAGATAGTAGCACCTGCACGGAAAAGTGGGTACAGAAAATCAATGGATGGATGGGATATTAAACTTTAAAAAAGTTTAATAAAATTGTTCTACGTTTATCAGAAAAATCTTAACTAGGTTTTAAAGATTAACACTTTTTAAAGCTTATTAGAAAAACGTTGTTAAACCTTTGCATACAGTTAAATATTGTTTAAGTCAATCTTGGCTGCTGTACCTTATCTGTCTGGCAGGTGTTTTTGGGTTGGAGTAAAATGAGTCCATAGATCAACAGGAGAGATTTTCAGCTTTGTTTCTTGTGTGACTCGCTTCTTACAGTGTTGCTTCACATCAAGCTCCCCTCCATATAAAATTAAAAAATTACTTTGATAAACTTCATAAAAAAGCTCTCTGAGAATCGCCTTTCTCTGGCCTCACCCATTTAGAAACCGTAATAATCTGTATGCATCAAAATACTTGTCATTTTATTTTACGAGTTTCCTGGTGCAGCTGCACATGAGGTGGGGCGCTGCGGCATATTGATTGACAGCCGACGCAGCTCTCATTAACGATGACTACAGCTCTGCGTTCTTTGTTTCAGAAAAGTACATGTGGAATATTCTTTTGACTTTTCCGAATATAACCCATGTGGGACATTATTCCAGTTTGTAGAACAGGGTGACAAGAGTGAAAAATAAGGGACAGTCCCCCACAAGTTGGGATATCTGGTCACCCTAAGTGCAATGAACAGAAACAGAAGGGAAACAAATGGAGGAATAACAAGGAATGTAACAAAATGTACATAGAATGAACTAAAAGCAAAATACACTAACTAATCCACAAAAGTATGAACTAAAATAACAGCAACTAGATAAATGAAAGATGATGAGCATCGGGGAATAACTAAAGAAGACATGATCTAGGAAATAGCAGAATTTCCTAGGAAAGAAATAGCCCAACCTAAATACACAAAAGAGTATCAAAACACAAAACAACTGGAGATTGTGACAGTCTTATACAAAGCCAAATCTCTCCATATACTTTTCAGATGTAGGGTTTCAGAACATTGCTCTTCTAGTCTGTGTTCTCCAGGGAATATATGAGCATATTTACACCATGTCTTTGAGGATCTATGACATACTGGCCATTGCTGCATTAAAAGTATAATTCATCCTGTTCTTGGTTCTGTCTGTAAAACGGTCCTCTTCATTTCCCACATGAGCAGTTTTCTTATCATCCAGGGCTCCTCTCGCCTGCCCCGGGGGCTGAGTTAAAGCCGATAAAACACCCAAATATTCTGTTAAACATGGGCGGCCTCTGCCGTGTGGCTGTTCCCTGCAATGCCTCCTGGGTAATTATGATAATAACTCAGCCGTCAGAGGCGAGGTCAGATGGACCCGGAATGACGAGGTCAGATTGGAGAGCTCCAAACGAAGAAGAGCCCTGCCACTGGAGACGAGTCTGCGGGGGTCAAGGTGAAGCCTGCTGCGCTGCATGTCCCATAAACACTCGCTGACACATCAGAGACCACTGGATGTATGTCGGCGCTGCCTCTGATCTGTCGTCTTCAGCTACCAAGACGCTGATGAGGGATGATGACAAGCGTTTGAGTTGTTTGAGTATTTGCACGGCCTCCACTGGCAGAGTGGGACGATGGGTGGGAAGGTCAAAATACCCTAAAGTTGAAGCAAGTAGGACTGCAAATTGCCTCTTAGCCAGTTTACAGGGACAGCAGATTTGTATATGGCTTTGAAGAGCTGACTGGATCATCTCCCAGGTTGTTTTTTTTCTTTGCTGAGATGCTCTGAATAACAGAAAAAGGCAAAGGACAAAATGTTCTTGTGCACCTTGATCCATTATGGGTCCATGGTGTCCTCGACACAGAGGTGTACGCCATTACTTTCAGGAATTAAAATCCAAGCCTTTGTATTCTCCGTATTGTCCGTCTGCTTGGAGACTCTGACGGCCGCCTCTTGTATGAAGAATAACTGAGACACAAACAGGGCAGCTGCAGCAGACTTGGCCATTTTACTGTTGTGCTGTTATGTGTGTGTGTGTGTGTGTGTGTGTGTGTGTGTGTGTGTGTGTGTGTGTGTGTGTGTGTTTGTACAAAACACTAAATGGAGCACACGACACAGCCCTCCGCCCTTCCCCACTTGTTGCTGAAAAGGTTACAGTAATACATTTCATCCTGGCTTGCAAAGGAGATGATTGCAGCTTTTTAGACAAAGTTCAATGCCATGGTTGCGGTCATTATGTGTTTTGCAAGATAGTTGTAGGGCATACGGGGGGGTATTCTGGTGTGTATACTGGTTGGTGTGTATACTGATGGGTATACTGATGGGTATACTGGTGGGTATAATGGTAAACCTGCGTTAGTCATCCTAGCTGAGATAAGTGGGATCTGCAGGGCTTTAGATCTTACTCTGGGTTCTTTTTGTAAGCTCCTAGGTGAGTTTTTGATGCACTCTTAGGGAAATCTTGTTTGGCTGGTCAGCTAGGAAGGGCAGCTGTTCCACGTTATCTCCATTTGTGGATGATGGTTCTCACTGTGGTTTTGTGCCCAACCTTTCAAGACTGACAAATGACACTAATTATGTTGCTCATCTGTTCTTGTCTTTAGATTGGGGTGTTTCATGTTGCTTTTTCAGCTCTTATATTATAGGTCATGTTGTCAGGTTCCAATTACATGATTTCTTGATTTTACCGGTCTGTCAGTTATAAGGTCAGGGCTTGGATTGTAAAGTTTAAATAAAATCCCATTCTTTTTAAAGAATTGACAAGAGGGTGTAATTTTATTTCCCCTTTGGACCAGGTTGATTTGGAGCTTACCTAATATCATAACTTGAAAACAGCATTTTGTATTCAATCAGCTTAACTACGTCTGGTATTAAAATCTGTTTGCTCTGTGGTTTTCAAGTGTGACAAAAAAGATAAAACCAAGGAAATCTGTAAGAGGGAAAATAATTTTTCACAGCATTGTTACCTAAGCATCAATTTGACCACAAAATTATAATTGTGTTCATTTTTGTCAGCTTTTTTGACAATGTGCCAAGCCTGAAATACCTCAGGTCAGAGCAGTTTATTCCTGCAGCGCTTTATCGACCCATATTTATGCTTACATAGTTAAATACTGCAGTTTATTCACTGCCGGCCAGTAAGCGGTACATTGAGACCTCTGACCTGCAAACAACTATAAATATTTATTTGTGTCGGCTTGTCTAAAAATAACTGTATTACAATAGAGTGTCCTGGAGGAGGTCCAGGAAAGTTGTGCAGTGAACAGCAGTCAGCATTCAGCCTCCGTGTCCGGAGAGAGATGGGGCGGTGTCGTCAGGCAGACATATCAATAGCTTTTTGGTCCAGAGGAGGGGGAAAAAGTCACATTGCAAGGGATCTTTTCGGTCCGAGGAGGTATTTTTGGAACATGCAGACTAAACCTTGGCGTAGTTTAGCGCTGTGCAAGCATTTCTCTCAAAACACAGTTTTTATCATTCATCATAGAATTCAGCTTTCTTACAAGACAAATATTCTGACAGAAAAAGAAATGTGTGCAAATAAAACAGTCAGAAATGCAGAATTCCCGTGAAAACTAAGATAGATACTTAAATGTGAAGATAAGATGGAAATGGGACAGGTTTAATCTACAATTTTAGTCATTTTTCTTTACTTCATGACTGAAAAACATATTGGTCTTTTTGTCTCGGAGAAGATAAACACTTGTCTAAAATTCACAGCATACATGTCTTTCATTCAGGATTGGACCCTCTTTGGGTCCCGAACACTTAGTAGGGAATTTGAGCGAACTAATGCTGATAATCTAAACAACCCGACACATTTCATATGTGTTCACCCCACTTAGAGCTAAAAGCCAAGTCAATGAATAATAAACAGGTTTCCAGAGTTTCCTTTTTTCACCTCCGGAATATCGCCAAAATTAGAAACATTCTGTCCAGGAGTGATGCTGAAAAACTAGTCCATGCATTTGTTACTTCAAGGCTGGACTATTGTAATTCTTTACTATCAGGAAGTCCACAAAATGCAGTTCAAAGTCTTCAGCTGATCCAAAATGCTGCAGCAAGAGTTCTGATGAAAATCAACAAGAGGGATCATATTTCTCCAATTTTAGCTTCCCTTCATTGGCTTCCTGTTAAATCAAGAATAGAATTTAAAATTCTTCTTCTAACGTATAAAGCCCTTAATAATCAAGCTCCATCATATATCAGAGCTCTGATTACTCCGTATGTTCCTAACAGAGCACTTCGCTCTCAGACTGCAGGTCTGCTGGTGGTTCCTAGAGTCTCTAAAAGTAGAATGGGAGGCAGATCCTTTAGCTATCAGGCTCCTCTCCTGTGGAACCAACTCCCAGTTTTGGTCCGTGAAGCAGACACCCTGTCTACTTTTAAGACTAATCTTCCTTTTTGACAAAGCTTATAACTAGAGTGGCTCATGTTACTCTGAGCTACCTTTATAGTTTTGCTGCTATAGGCTTAGGCTACTGGAGGACATCAAGGTCTATTTTTCTCACTCTACTGATTCTACTGTTCTCCAGTCTACTGTTCTCCAGATTTGCATGGCATTACATTGAAATGACTGTTGTCATTTCAGCTTTTAACTTTTTGTTCTCTCTCTTTTTTCTTCATAGTAGGTACACCTGGTCTGACGTTCTGTTGACTGTGAAATCATCCAGGGAGGACAGATCACCGACTATTACCATCTAATGTAGAACAGATTACTAGATCAATGTGTGCTTCTGTGCTTTTTTGTCTCTCTTGTTGTGTCTCTGCTCTGTCTTCTGTAACCCCAGTCGGTCGAGGCAGATGACCGTTCATACTGAGCCCGGTTCTGCCGGAGGTTTTTTTTTCCCGTTAATGGGTGGTTTTTCTTCCCACTGTCGCTTCATGCTTGCTCAGTATGAGGGATTGCAGCAAAGCCATGTACAATGCAGACGACTCTCCCTGTGGCTCTACGGTTCTCCAGGAGTGAATGCTGCTTGTCGGGACTTTGATGCAATCACCTGGTTTCCTTATATAGGACATTTTGACCAATCTGTATAATCTGACCCAATCTGTATAATATGATTGAACTTGATTTTGTAAAGTGCCTTGAGATGACATGTTTCATGATTTGGCGCTATATAAATAAAATTGAATTGAATTGAATTGAATAAATAGCTCCACTATACAAAATTGTAAGGCTAAATGTATAAAATGTTTTAAAATAAAAATTAAAAAACTCACGTTTTTTAATGTTTGTTGTGTTTGTCATGACTTATTGTAACCCTGTTGGGTCTGTACAGTCGCATTGAGTGCTCTGAAAAGCACTTTTAAATAAAATGTATTATTATTATTATTACAGAAGAATTGCATAAAGATGGATATTTTTCCACACTTTCCTAAGATTTAACATTCTTCATGAAGCTGTTCAGCTGTACATGCATATCTTCTCTTCTTCTTCCCTTGTGTGCTTGTATCAAAACATCACCTACTATACTTAACACGTGTCTATAAACCAGCAGTTAATTTTCCAAAGGATTCTCTTTGTGCATTTCTGGTAAAAAAACAAAACAAGAACACACTGAACATTTATAAGCAAAGTTTATATAAAAATATCCTTGTGTTCCTTTTTTATTATTATCATTATTATTATTATTTCTATAACCAATAAATAACCTCCAAAGTCTTCCTGTTGATTTCAGGGGTTTTTGCTCAATGAGCCTTGCCAAGAGAAATAAAAAAAGGGCAGCAAAGCATTTTGATACTGCAACCTTTCATATCTGTGCACTTAATCTTTGCATATCGGTGTATTTCCCTTAGTACTTTTGATGACAAATGGATTTAAATTATCTTTAAAGTGTCAGTAGGATCCTTTCATTGCACATTGTTTCTAAAAACTTCATGTTAAAACCTGTTATTTTGTTAAGTGACTTGTTTTCTTTGTGGGTCAGAAATATTATGAATCCTGATAAAAGCAACATATCTATAGTTAAGTCCAATTTTGTTCATAACACTGTCAAACTTGGGAGTAAACTATTTTTTGATTTTGATCTTTTGGCTGGAAACAAAATTCTTGTTTTGGCTCGGTCCAGCCAAAGTTCCAACTTGCATCTGTGAAAACATCTGTGGAGGGAGCTGAAGATTAGAATAATGGTTAGGAGGCCTTTCCATCTTAAATCTAAATCTGCCAGGAATTAGATAATTTTAGTTTTAACTGTATGTCAAACCCCAGAGGGTAAAGATTTCTTATCAAAGTTGAATGAACAAGTGTTCTACTGACAGAGAACTACGATGAATTTTCAGACCAAACGTACCAAACATCCCCAAGTTGGCTAAAAACAGGCTCATGTTGGACAGAAACATCCTATGGCTGTTGGTACCTAAAAAAAAGTAGGAAAAAAAGTTTGAAATGTCTACAAAAGAAGCTTGTGTCCCAGCGTTACATATTTACACATCAGATCAGATTTCTGAATGGATTTGCCATTTTCCGTGTAGGCTAACTAAGACGTGATGCCTCAAAACACCTATTTTGATGTATTTTGACACATGTTTATGTTAAAATCAGGTCTGAACAGGGTCATTGACTGTTTGAACAGCAAATTATCTTAGAGGTGATTAATTCTACTGTCCTCATTTTGTCTTATTCTCCGCTCCTGCGCTGTGTCCCACTTGAATATCAAACTTTCAGCCAGCCTGACTCAGTATGAGGCACAAGTATTCTCCACAACTTGCGCCTCTCTCCTCCACAATCCCTCCTTCACCCCCAGAATGCAATAAATGTCCGGCCATCATTTATTTTAATTCACTCCCCTCTTGCACAGATGAAATGGATTCGTAACCTTGTAGGACAAGGACGTGCATGCTGTCTGCCGTCAGTTGCTGAGTTATTCTCTATTCTTCCAGCATAAGGAAGGAGAGAGAGCAAGGCACGCTGAAAGAGAGCGCGAGAAAGAGGCCCAATGATGAAGAGAAATAGTCTGGCATGCAAATTGCCGCCTGCCACGTCCAATGAGGAGCCCTGGTGGAGACTGTCACCGTAGAAACTCTGGACAGAGTTAAAGCGACGGAGGGAGAGCCGACTGGAGGACAGGAAGAGTCTGGGAAAAAAAAGAAAAACACGCTGAGTGTGATTTATTCACTAAATCAAGATGCGATGGGTAGATTATGGGTAGTCTGATGAGAAAAAGTGTTTAGGGGATGGCTAATTGAACGTGACCAAGGAGGGGAATGCTGAGAGCACGCAGCAATAGTTACTGGATGGTGTAAATCATTTGATAGTTAAGCTGGCATTGAAGAATACCACAGAAGATTGTGGAAAAGAAGAGAAATACAAATTTAACTTAATTATCTACTTATTCAATTTATATTACACAGTACAGTGAGCCCAATGCAATTTATAACAGTATAATATTGAAACATTTCTATTTAAGGGAGGTTTAATAAACAGAATGAGTATGTTGCATGTTGAAACCCTTGAATATGGAAACAGGTTCAGCCTGGCTTTACTTTTTATCTGTAGTGATGTTGTTTTACACACCGAGTCGCTTTCTGATTTTTAAGAAATAAGTAAAGGATTTAAAAGATTTAATTTTTCTTACCAGTCAAATGTTTCTTATTGGTTGATCAGGCCCAAAGCTTGGTTTGAAAGTCCCACTCAGAAACAGAAGTTTTCTTTCATGTTATGGTTCCACAATAAAAATTAAACCACAATGCCCAACATGAATCAATTTGTCCGTTCAAATCATACAAGGCAATCTGCGAAGATCACGTGGTGTCTGAGATTTCAGCTCATGTAGCTGGGATTGCAGAATCAATGGGGCATGGCTTACGGTTGCTTTATGCTTGACGCAAAAACATTCTGCGCGGAAAAGAGACGTGCGGTCACGTCTTCAGCATTTATGCTCAGTGCGGCCTTTTCTCCGAATTAGCACTATTCCCCTAGACTCTAGAGGGCAGCGTTGCGCTCCTATGCAAGGTGTACTACACCCAAAATTATACAAGCAAAGTTGTTGCACCATCCTCTGCATGTTATTATATTTGTCACATTCTGCTGTTACAGCATATTTCTCTGATCAGATGGACAACGAAGGATCATACGTCGGTGCTCTATGTGAACCCACCGACTGTGTGGCCATGTTCTTTGCTTTTTACACTCTTCTTCTGCAATCCCACTGTACCCCTTACAGCTGATTTTGGTTACAGATCCCCTGAGTTGGATCTGTGGCAGAATATTGTTGGATCAACTTCAACCTCCAATTCAATTGTTCGTGAGTCATAATAAACATTTTTATTATGAAATCCAAGGATTATCTGAAAGAGAAACAGAACCAAGCCCAGCCAAGGAAGAACCAGCTAAGAATCAAGTTTGCCAGATTTGTTTGTGATAACAGATTTGCTTGGATTGAACTCTTTGCTGTTTGTCTCTTATTGTTTCTCCTCCAGTGTGCTCAGTCTCACGCAGTGGCTTTCTTAAAGAGAGTTTTCCTTACGATCAATCAGGATTTTAAAAACAGCTTTCCAAAGTGCAATTTAAAAAATTTTTTTTTAGTTGTGTCCGTATAGCCTTGGCAGGGGTTTTGTGACATTATGATGTACTTTAAACATAAACACTCGGACATTTTGTGTTAGACATCTTAGCAACAGAAAGCATTTTATTGTCTTTTCCCACATCTGTCTCAGTTGGTTTTGACTCTGCTTACTGGTCAGAAAGAAACTGGCAAAGGGTGTAAAAACAAACACAGTTGTATTGGAACCATGGGCCTTGTACTACTGCAATCTTCCTCGAGATGTTTATCCTTTGAATTTTTAGGGCTAATGTCAATGTTAGGGCCACCTTCTAAGGTGGCAACGCTCTTACTGGAATGCAGGTACAAACTAGAGGAGAGTTACAGCAAAAATAGCAAGGGGAAAGACTAACAAGGCATGCAACCTTTTTAAAAACACAACTTTTTTTCATATCCCCTGCTGGAGACAGGCAATCGGAGATTCAACGGACTAACTTAATATCCTTATCAATGATCATGTTACTTATTACTTTAAAAATATCCTTAGATATTTCAAGGCAATGTAATCTCCTTTTGTCAGTTCGGAATAAACTTCTGACAGTGCTGTCAAGCCCACTAGAGGGTAGTATTTAACTACCTGCAAATATTAAATAAATAAGATTTTTTTCTGGAACATATATAGTGTTGCCTGTATGTCTGTTCCTGTTTTTACTTAAGCCCTTGGGAGTATTAGTCATTAACGTGAAAGGGTTTTATAGTTTTATATCAAAGCATTCATAAAACAAACCCCACTCTGATGAAGTATGTGTTTATTTCCATGGATTACTTTTTAAACTTAAAAGTGCTTTTTTTGTAGAACACTCCATTGGGACTATTATGATTCATAAACTCTCTGATATGAGCATTATATAGCAAGAATGTGGTGATGCTGAGTTGCTTGAGATTATTACCTTTCCATGTTACTGGCACAGATTTCAAACCCTCATTTAAAGGTAAAATTGACCCAATAAAGATGTAGCAATTAAAAAATAGAATTGGATATAATATCATTTATTGTTATTGTGAAAAGTACAATAATATATATATATATATATATATATATATATAAAAGCGTTCTGGTCAGTGCTTCGAGAAATAAATAAGATATATAAAACAAAATTACCGTAATAAGGCTGAGTAGTAAATATAAAGTTAAATATTGGGGAAAGTTTTCTGAATGCTTCTGCCTACTTAGTTTACAACTATATTTCTTACATTCCCATTTTTACAATCTCCAGTTATTTCCTCTTACTGAATACAAATCTGGTTAGTGATGACATATTCGTAGCATGTCCGCTGAAGTCCTTGGAAATGTTTGTGTTGCATCTCATTTCATGAATGCTGTGGAAAACACACTGGGATTGGACTTTAACAGAAATTGGATTAATATTTGCGAGAGATCTAAAGCTTCTCCACCTGTAATGTTGTTTGCAGATGCACTAAATGAGATGTATCAGCAAGAGCAAACGTCTCTGTATGCAGAGCTAACGGTGCGGAGGCCTGCATCCAGCAGCGCTGTGACCCGATGGTTCCTCTCCGGCTCCAGTTTCAACAGGACGCAACACATAGGGCAACAGCATGGGGAAATGTGATTACAGGTTTTCCTAATGTAGGGAAATCTCATTTGTTTTGTTGGCCATTTGACTGTGTCTTTCTACGCCGGAGAGTTAGAAAATCCCAAAGCTGATGTGGACGAGGGGGAGCAGTTACTGTTACCACCCAGTCTGAGGATGTGTGCTTTGACTTTGACTTCTACCTTAAGGTAATTTATTCTCAAAGTGGGGAAGAAAAATACATCCACTAAATCTAATAGCTGACATTTTTTACCATACAGCAATATACCATCATTCTCCAAACTAAACCGAGGTTAAAAAAAACAAAAACATTTCCAACTAGTTTCAGAGAATTTGGGCTCAAGGAAGCATTACAGTGTAAGATGTCCATTGACGGAAAATAACCCGCTAACTAAGATAAATGTGTGGTATCGAGCTCTGGCATGAAAAATGAGGACTAAAGTGTGCCGCATGTTTTGTGACGGTCCCCAGTGTCCTTATCTCCCGTGACCTCTGACCTCTGAGCCCTTTAAACCACAAGAGTGATTGCAATTGGCTGGTCAATACAACAACCATTACCACCAGACTATAGATTCACAAAAGTGCTGCTTCTGAGATGTCAGGATGCATACACCATGTTACTCACATTGTTTTCTCATGTCTTTAACAGTCAGCAGGGTGTAGAATGAGAGAAGATGCGATTTACGCTAAGAAATGTCAGATTGCACTTAAAAAAAGATTGGTATAGAATGTAGAGTTATTAATAAAACATAGCTATAATTATTTATGAACAAACGTTAAAGTGCTCAACTAAGTTTGTTAACAAACTTGGTGCAGGAAATTATAGCGTAAATTGAAATGATCAGATGAAACAAACAGAAATATGAGGCTTTGATCATTTTTGACAACTTCTTTTCTAAGATATGCACTGTTCCTGGACATTGTTTTCTTGATACAAATAGCCTGAAATTTGGCCTGCTTGTGAAATGGGGTGAAAATAAGTTTTAATCTTTTCTTTTTCAAATCTTCATTATGTCTTTCATTTGTGTAAGTATTGAAACCCGTCTCCCTTTGTTATTTTGTTTTGCCTTTGACTTCCATTCAAGGACACAACCAATAAAATTGCATTGATTTCCAGTTTTTATTCATTCTTTTCTTTTGTGTTTTCCTCTGTATCTTTTTTCCAGGGGAGGTGTGTGTGTGTGTGTGTGTGTGTGTGTGTGTTTGCGTGTGTGTGCGTGCGCGCGCGTGTGTGTGTTTGGCACAGTAAATCTACCAATTTCCATATAGGATTGTGAAAAAACAAACGTTTTGAAAACCTTGGGGAAAAAATAACAATCGATCAGAATCACTGATGATGCCAATTTTTGACACTCCCTGACTTTGATAATAGGCAAGGCAAGGCAAATTTATTTGCATAGCACATTTCAGTACAAAGACAATGCAAAGTGCTTTACATGATTAAAATATAGGAAAATAAAAACAGAAAAAAAGCATAAAAACAGAATAAAAGCATAGTAATAGCCTCCCAAAAATGCCAATTTGCATATGTGGAAGCAGGGCATAAAGTAACATTGGCCTCCCCCCCCCCTCCCCCCCAAAATAAATAATTAAAAAGACAGCATCAAATGCTATAGCTGGCATTCAGAGGGTTACATTTTCAGAAAACACATGAATAATTTTTGTAATTTGTAATTTTTATTAAGGATCCCCATTAGCCGCTGCCATGGCAAACAGCTAGTCTTCCTGGGGTCCACGTTAAAAACATACAATAAAAGCACAGTCACAAATATTACATTTCCAAAAATGCCATTTCTCAACACTCCGTAGTTTAGAAATTATCAGAGAATGCACAAAAGAACAAGTAAAATAAAAACAGCCAATAAATAAGAACAATTATAATAAAACAGCCAATAAAACAAAAACACTTCGGGTCATCAAATGGAGTATCAGATTATCTTTAAAAGATAATTTACTCTAAGTGCAGCAGATGTACTGAGGTAGATTATTCCAAAGACGCAATGATCTATAAATAAAAGATCTCTTTAGAGCATTGGCTTTTGGACCTGGTAAAACAAGCTGCCCATTACTGGAACCTCAAGTGTTGTAATCATGAACAGAATTACTAAAAACAATTTGTGAATGTATTGTGCTGTATGATGGGAAGGGATGTAGATTATGGAATTCATAAAAAAACAAAAATATGTGGATGCATATTTTGTTTTGTTTTTTGTCAGTTTTTCTCAACTGGTGGGTCCCGATCCAAAAGTGGATCATAGACCCATTTCACTGGGTTGCAGGCCTTGTCTGGGCAAAAGACAAACAAACAAAGCCAAGCAAAACATCAATGGCTCTCATCTCTTCCTAATTACAATGGGTGACAGTAATTTCCTGTAATGTGAGTTGAAACCTATTGTTTTACATAATAGAAGAAAATTAACAAAGTTTCTTCACATATGCTAATTGAGCACAGCAATATGAAGGCACAACTACATGACATATAAGTTTCCTGTGAAACAAAGGGATGAAGATTGGATGCACAGCCCCTTTGCAATGAATACTGGATTCATCAAGTTGCCAAGAAACAAAGAGAGTCAGCTGGTGGCACTATCATGTGGCCACATGGTGAAAATCGCAGAGGTGAGCCTCCCATATCTGGTACTCCATTACTTCTCTGTTAGTGTGACTTCTCAGCACTGGTTCAGCTAAAGACAAAACACAGAAACAGACACTAAGCCTTACTCAGTTTTTTTCTCCACTATAACTCCAGACTTTTATCAGGGGCAAAAAACAGTCCTCCCTTTAATTCATGCTGATTTAGTCTTATGATCTTAGGGTTACACCAAAGGTTGAACTTATTACACTTAATACTGCTTAAGTTTTTTGAAAGCAAAAATATTTTTAAGTATTTAGTTCCCGACAGGTTACCAGAAAAGGAAAAAAAAAACAATAGCTTGATTTTGAAAACTGGTGTGTTTTGAAATTGGACTTCTTGATTATTTTATTCGACACAACATTTTGGGATCTGTGAACACAAAAGGACAGCAAAGAATTCTTCATCTAATACATTTTTTCAGTTTTTAAATAAAAACGACTGAAAAAAACAGATTTTTTATACTTTTGGTTTGGTTACAGTTTTAATGAAAATATTTTACAGCTAAAGCTAAATAATTTGAGTAACAAATTAACCTTCTCAGTAGTTGCATTTTTTATGTGTATTTTTAAGATAAATGGTTGTTTGTGAGATTTCTCTGTTTGTTCTGATCCATAATTAATGCTTGAATAAATGACAGAATAGGTGACTGAATTAAAAAAAGGATTGGAAAATGTCCCTGACTTGGTTCTCAGCTTGTCAACAAGGGGTGATTGTGGGTGCTGACCAGGAAAGATCCACTGCTGTATGACATCCCATAAAAAAATGCATTTTTTATGTTTTTAGAGGAGCTGATTATGCTATAAATATAAAGTTTCTGTATGGTGGGTCAAATTTGTTCTGTTGCAAAGTCTACAAAAATGTGATAAAACCTCTGTTTACAATATAATATAAAATAAATACTTGGAAGATTTTTTTTCAAGCCAAGGTCCGACCCTCAACAGTCACAGTGGCTTGTGGCTCTTTGGGAAAAACAAACATGTTAAGGCCCCCGCATACTTGCGCTGACATGAGTCCGCGGAGGTCCGCAGAGAGTCTGCGCATACTCAAGGCGGACTCTGCACAGACTCCGCGCTGACAGGTATGCACATAGCTCAATTTTTACGGATACGTATGCGTTTACGAATACGCCCGCTCCTCTGAATGTGAGAGTAACTGCCTACCAAAGATATACATGATATTTTGTAACACAGCAGTTTGAGATTAGTGAGGGGTCCCCGGGGCCCCACTCGTCACTCCATTTCCTAAATTGACAGCTGGAGAAACTCTATTCCACCTGACGTGACAAACGACATGGGCCGTCAGAGGAGTGCGTCACAGCAGAGAGAAAGGAGTGATAAATGGGGGAGGTTGGGAGGAATCAGGGCAGATAAAAGTTGTTGGGCAGTGGAAAATGACTGACAGCTCATTATGAAAATCCAAAAGAAAGTCAGACGTGTTCAGGCAGGCGGTTCTATGTATATCTCAGTTCTGGACACTTTTTACTTCAGTTGATGCTACAAGCTGTTTAGAGGCTTGTTCGTTGATGGTAGCATTTGATATTCTATATTAGGCTACATCACAACATCTGCTATATCCTTGGATTTTCTTTTTTTTATTATGGAAAGAGTTCAACATTATCAAGTCACTCCTCTTCTCACTAAGGTAAATAATCTCAGGGTGCAGCGAACACCTCTATCATCTTGATTTTGGAAAATTATACTTGGCAGAAGTATCAAGAGAGTATCAAAGTATCAAAGTCAGCAGTGACCAATGGGTTTTCCTCTTTCAGCTTGTTCTTAGGACCTGCCTTGCTCTTGCTGTCCGGACCATCTGTAATGTTTCTTTCTGGTAGATTAATCCACTAATCAACTGGTGTCTATTAGATAGTTTAAATACCACTTATCCAGTTGGAATGATAATCCAAAGTCTCATCAGTTGTCATGTTCATGTTCAGCTATCTGGGGGTTCCTTTGTGTTTCTTGCATTTTCTTGTTCTCTGGGGTCTTGCTGTATATAGTGCATTTCTATGTTAATTTATGCCCTTTAAAGTCTTGCCATATTGGCTCCTGCTTTTGTGTTTAGTTTATTTTAGTTTATGTTCCTTTGTGTTATTGGATTTATTTATCTCAGTTTAGTATACATATTCATTTCCTTTAGTGAGAAGTTTCCTTCCATCTTTGTTCAGCTCCTTCATGTTAATTAGTCTCCTTCCATCAGCCTCCCTGGTTACCGTCTGCCTCAGCTGCTCCTCGTCATCCTCTGATTATCACACTGGCTTTCAATGTCATTCTCCTCACTTCCCTCAGTATTAAGTTCACTGTTGGCCATGGGTCCCTGCTGGATCCTCCCATTAGACTGCTCATTATGTTCTGTCATGATCTGTTTCTTTGTCGATGATCTGCCAGTACTCATAGTCCTGTTCTCCTTATGCTCCCCTTTAAAAGCTATAGTTGGTAATCCTGTTCAGAAACACTTTTACTGGATAAAATTGTCCTTCCATCGTGAAAGTAATTTCCCTCTGGGATTATTAAAGTATGTCTGATTCTGATTCTGAAAGTAGTCAATGCATTATGTATTCAGAAAAAGGAGGTTAAAAAATCATTCTCTGTGGGAACTGCAGGCCTGTAAAAACTATAACCAATCTCAGCAGTTTTATTCCTGCTCTAACCCATTATATACTCACCCCCTCTCTCCCTCAAGTTCCGGGAATACCGTCTTACATATTGGTTGTCCCACATGCCGATCATTCTGACGCGCTCATGTAACGGCAGTGTCCGTGCTCTTTCCTTCCGAGTGTCCGCTTGCTTGCTGTGCATGCGCACTTCTTGTGTGCGTGTTTCCGGTTAGGTTAGCAGCTAGGTTAGCTGTTCGCCGTTCATTGTAGCTCCGCTGCTCTCACTGTACAGGACTGTCTCAGAAAATTAGAATATTGTGATAAAGTTCTTTATTTTCTGTAATGCAATTAAAAAACATGAAATGTCATACATTCTGGATTCATTACAAATCAACTGAAATATCTCAAGCCTTTTATTGTTTTAATATTGCTGGATATGGCGTACAGCTGAAGAAAACTCAAAAATCCTATCTCAAAATATTAGAATATTTCCTCAGACCAAGTAAAAAAAAAATTATAACAGCAAAACAAAATCAAACATTTGAAAATGTCCATTAATGCACTCAGTACTTGGTTGGGAATCCTTTTGCACAGATTACTGCATCAATGCGGCGTGGCATGGAGGCAATCAGCCTGTGGCATTGCTGAGGTGTTATGGATGCCCAGGATGCTTCAATAGCGGCCTTTAGCTCATTTGCATTGTTGGGTCTGGTGTCTTTCAGCTTCTTCTTCACAATACCCCACAAATTCTCGATGGGGTTCAGGTCAGGGGAATTGGCAGGCCATTTAAGGACAGTAATGCCATGGTCAGTACACCAGTTACTGGTGGTTTTGGCACTGTGGGCAGGTGCCAGATCTTGGTTGTGCAGCGTTTCCTGCCACATTTCCCCCTTCCAACACACTTTTTGTGAATGTGCTTTGAAACTGCACTCTGTGAACAGCCTGCTCTTTGAGAAATTTCTTTTTGTGTCTTACCCTCCTGATGGAGGGTGTCAATGATGGTCTTCTGGGCAGCAGTCAGATCAGCAGTCTTCCCCATACTTGTGATTTAGTTTACTGAACCAAGCTGAGTGTTTTTCAAGGCTCAGGAAACCCTTGCAGGTGTTTCGAGTTAATTAGACGATTCAAGTGATTAGTTGAATAGCCTACTAGTATACAGTACTTTTTCACGATATTCTAATTTTCTGAGACAGTCCTGTATACTTTGAACATGGCTGAGAGTTGCAAGAAGTGAACTGTGTTCATGTTTATGAGAAGAAGAGGAAGGCCTCAGTAGAAAGAAATAAGACCAGAGTGGATTTGGGAGAATTTTTTAACGCAAACCCCCTGAAGAGCGGAAGAGCAAGGTAAGACGGTCTTGCTCATGCGCAGTTATTTAAAAAGAGACTTGGGGGAACTTCCGGAAAAATTACCGACTCTACCTTTAAGATGGAACTTTTTTATTTATTCATCACCATGTTCATCCAACATTCATGTATGCATTTGGGTCCAAAGCTAGAACTGGTGGCATCCATGTTTGTTTCCATGTTTTAATAATCGGGTTAAAGTGCTTCAGACCTAGCAGAATAACACTGGTGCATCACTGTTGTGACCCTCTTCATGTCAACAATAGGTTAACTATAATTAGTAGTGTCGTTTCAGTTTACCAATTCCCTCCTTCCTACCACCTCTTTTCCCTGAGGGGAGAGGGCAGTTGTGTATGGTGCTTCAACGAAAAAATCTTTAGCACCCTCAAAGCAAAGTGGTATGAGCATTATTGTTAATAATAAATTTTTCACACATTATTGTTTATAGCTTATATGTGTTCCCAGTACACAAAAAAAGTATTCATAATGTGGCTTCTTCATTTGGAGTTATGCTACTATTTGGCATAAATTCAACCAAGGTTCCTTGCAAGGAAATGGTTTGAGGAGACTGAAGACGCCCTGAGAGACTGCTTCTGAGGAGGACGATCAGAGTAGGGAAATACAACTACAGGAAGAAATTAGTGGCACAGCTGCAAGACAACAACATCAATGATGTTTGGATAGCCTGAAAACAATTTCAGGTCAGAAATTCAACACCGAGATTGTGGGCGACTTGGGCTGGGTGAACAAGCTGAATCAGCAATTTCTGATGTTTGACCAGCCTGCCTTTCTGATAAGTTTATTCACTTTTCCTTTAGATTTTAACCTTGAATTATGTTTTTATTCATTACTAATCTAGCATATAATTCTGTGTATGTGTTTTTACCACTGCCACGCCTAAATTTCCCCATTACAGGACAATAAAGGTATTTCTTATTTTAAAACTGTGAAGACGACAGATTAATCAGAGACATTTTGTTTTGTCTATGCATGTGAATATCCTTTCCAAATTAAATGGTGAAATTAGCCACAAAAGTAGGTAATGGTGGTATTGGAATAACAACTATTCTTTAGTGTCAAATGATTTTTAAGCCTTCATTGAACGTGGTTCAATCACTGTTGTTTAATGATAAAAGTTTTTGTTATTTCCCTTTGTTTTTTTGTTTTTTTGCAGATTACTTTCAGGTAAATTGATCAAACACCAGAAACAGATTAACTTTTTAGACATTCAGACCTCATGAATTTCTCTTTTGATGCGCTTTGACTGGACAGGAGTTAATGCAGTGGCATGGACACTACAACTTTTGTTAACATTTTTCTTTATTATTAGCAATGTAACCCCGTTGTCATTTATATTTATAGCCCATGCAAAGCTAGAAGTCACCCAGTATAATGTTAGAAAGCTCAAATAAACCCTTGAGATTTCCACTTGGCAGCACTTTATTTGGCATTTTCCCCTAGTATTCCTACTAGCTTCTTGCAACCTCACTCATTTTAGTTGTTTTAGCCCCCTATGGCTGTGTTGCTGATTTTGAATAAGTGCTCAGGGCGAGAGGGTCAGCTGCAATTTCAGCTGTAGCTAAACTGGTCTTTTCTAATGTGAGATCTGAGGTGACTTTGACTTTTGATTAATGACAGTTCTCCAAAGGACATATCGCCAGGAAAACTTTCCACAGCATGAAATTCACTTCCAGTAAAATAAGAAAACGTCTCTATCTTTATGCATACAAAATCTGCTGCTGACTGACTGCACTCAGTACGAAATAATACCCAGGTGCCGTCAGAGGAGGCAAACACTGAGCGTGTTTGTTATTAAAATATTTGTACTTTTTGGGTCCCAAAGGCCCACTATGCCTTTTCTCACTTATGCATATTTCCATTATAGTGACATCAAGCAAACAGAGAAACACTGCTGCTGCTTTTCCACTGTTCTCTCTCGAGTGCTTCTCTCACAGGCTGTGAAACCACCAGCCCCAGGGAGTATTTGTATCCCATGAGCCCTAGGGCAGAAGGCCCGAGGACACGCTAGGGGGATGTACTGAGTGGTATTTTACAGAAAAAGGGAGTGACACATCTCAAAATAATAAACCATAGATAACTGTAAAGTGATTGAATAGAATTGGCCCATTTGGGGTTTTAGCAGAGATTCAGAGATGATGTAAAAACACAGGCGTGGTTACTGCCGAGTAAATCCTAAGACCATAAACAAATGCAAAGTTCGACTGTTATAACTGAACATGGCATGTTTTATATATACAACACACAAGTAAGGTTAAATAGTAAATATTTAAATATTAATACAGCTGTGAACAACTCAGCTACATAAAGGTATTAAATAGTTTATGCAATAATGCTTAAATGTTTCCATCTGTGTTCCACTTGAAATATTGCAGACAGAAAACACTTCTCTTCACTCAAGTCATTTTCCTCCTGCCCTGAAAACTGCTGTGATCAAAGTGCTTGTGAAGAAGCCTAAACTGGATGCCTCATTAACGAGTAACTAAAGGTGCAAATAAAACCTAAAACGTATGGAAAATATAAATAAAAAGGCAGTTTCTGTGTTCCAGTACTGTGCTTGACTACAAATGTCCTAGGGAAAGTGTGTCATTTGGGAATTATAAATAAGAGCAAACAAAGATCACATGTGGGCTTCCTGAACCAGTGTTAATTTTTCTCCCTCCAGTTAAAATGTTTAGTAAGGTAGTTTTACTCCTTGGGTTCAGGGCTAATGTTCTGAAGGTAAAAGACCTTTAGTAAAAAAAAATCTAAATAAATAGGACCAGCTGTGTTGAGATGGTGATATATCTCATTCATTAAGTTACTTGCTTATGCTCCAGTGTTACAGGGGAAAAACGTCCTTCCTTGGTCTCGTCTGTACAAAGAATATTGCTCTAGAAGTCACTGGGATTATTTTATATTTGAGTACAGTATCTGACTTGTGAATATTCTTCTTCATTGTAGAATGATGGATTTCAAATTGTTTGGAAAAGGCTGTATAACCCTCCCTAGGTTGCTTCTTTAACGTCATTGATAATTTGCGCCCTCTTAGGACTGTTAACATACACATGCATGTAAAGTACCAACACTTGTGCTTTTATGGAGCTGTTCATCCCCTACACCAATTTAATCAGCTATATAAGAATTTAATTAGGAGCACCTAGCTGCTACTATACCTCTTATGTCCTATGGAGGAAACAAACTGTGGACATCAAAGCTTTATCTTTGTGTAATAAATTATGACAGTGTGTTATTGGTTCTGTCTTTTTTTATACACTTTGAATTTTATATTTTGGTTAGGCTTTTGCACTGTTATGTTGTTTCTGATGGAGACCAGGATCTTTACCAGAACCACCATTTCTGAATCAAAAGTCGTTGTGTCTGTACTCCACTGTATGATCTTATTATGTGTCAGCCAATTTAACAGAGAGGCCTTCGGGGAGTGACGGTGAGGATGCTGGGGAACAGGAGGGGACGCCCTTTAATACACACACATGCACATAGCTCTGCTGTTATTCACAGTGACCTCTTTGGCCCCTCCACAAAGCCTGTTTTAGTATCTGATAGAAAAATCGATAAGTTTACTGGCAGAGAACAACCTCTGTGAAGAGTTAAAACAAGAAAAGCTTTAAAAAGTAGCCAATCATTTTCCTGTCCACTACAAAACATTTTGTTTAGCCATGTAAAAAAGGTGATGCAGCTTACTGATGTTACAAATCTGATGAAATGCAG
Source organism: Fundulus diaphanus (assembly GCA_037039145.1). Taxonomy (NCBI): domain Eukaryota; kingdom Metazoa; phylum Chordata; class Actinopteri; order Cyprinodontiformes; family Fundulidae; genus Fundulus; species Fundulus diaphanus. The sequence continues at coordinate 27,677,196 of CM073142.1, read as the reverse complement.
CAAACATCTGGTTTACTTTACGGATTTATGGCAGGGCTGGACTTGACAGCAGGACCAAAACATTTTAATGGGTTTAGGATGCTTTTCCCCAGTGGCCCAAAGAATTATACTGTATAAACAATTTATGCAGCTTTAAATTTGGGAAACAGCATAATGGAAATCCATTTTCTGTTACGTCAAAGCGTTTTTCCTTCGGGGTAAACAGATGAGTTTTTTTCTCTCTCCTTAAAGTTCTGCAACATTTTTTTCCCTTTTTTTCTCATCTCTGTCTTGTTTCTGTCCCATTTAGTTCAGGAAGATGGCTGCTCACTCTGATTCTGGTTCTGAGGCAGATTTCTTGCTGTTAAAAGGTAGCTGCTCCTCTCCACTGTCGCCCCATGCTTTCTCAGGATGGAATATCTTAATTTGCCTGAAACTAACTGCCAGAAATTGGCCATTAAAGGTATACTATGCAACCGGGGTTGATTTTCCAGCGAGGCGTCCCCCAGAGGGCGAAAGTAAAAGTGCACTGTCGTAAATATGCTCAGCTGTTCTCCTGGTTTCTCCGTCAAGCCAGGCGCGGTTGTTTTGAGCTTAGCAGACAGGCGAACGCAACGAATACAAATGTCGAAAACACGGCAGTACAAACAATGACTAACACAGTGAAAGTAAGAACATGCACAGAGAGAGAGAGAGAAACCATTCCAATGCAGTGTTTCCCCTAGGAATTTGCTTAGCGGACGACCGGCGGAGCGGGAGGGAGAGAGACAAGCTTTGCGCGACCGGCGGAGCGGGCGGGAGACAAGCTTTGCGCGACCGGAGCGGCGAGGCGGGCGGGAGACAAGCTTTGCGTCCCCGGAGCAGCGAGGCAGGCGGGAGACAAGCTTTGCGTCCCCGAGCGGCGAGGCGGGCGGGAGACAAGCTTTGTGCCACCGGAGCGGCGAGGCGGAGCGGGCGGGAGACAAGCTTTGCGCCACCGGAGCGTCGAGGCGGGCGGCAGACAAGCTTTGCGCGCATATCGAGTTAGTTTTTTTTTTTTTTTTTTGGAATGTTTGCGAGGCAGTAGTGTGAGGGAAACCCTACAATGTTACTTACAGTCGCATCAGCAGAAACGCGAGGTCCGCGTCAGCCTTGCAGCCTTCTCTTTCTTTTAGCTCTCGCCATTCGGAAAAAACTTGCCCGATGTTCACCCGTGTACGACTCCTCTCTCTGTCCAGAGCCATTTTCCTCTTTCTTGCCTGCTCCAACATGGGCTTTCGCTGTTTTGTCGCTGGTTCCGCCAAGATAACTGCACAAATATCTCCACTGCGCTAGCAACGAGCATGCCTTTCACTGGGGGCGTGTAGCAGTTCTCGCCGTAAAGCAAGACCGACTCTCGCGATGCACACGAGATTTTGAGCCTGTGGGCGTGGGCCGAGGCCTCCTGCAATTGCAAGTGCGGTATTTCCCCCACAGACCACCAGGGTGACCGAGAAAACCTTTATTCGACCTGAAATGACTCATTTAATCATCCAAAACGATATGGAACATATTAATTAACTGAAAAATGTTGCATAGTATGCCTTTAAGCAGATCAATACTTTATTAATGGCCCGAATATGAATAGTAAAGACATAAATGGATTGAATGTGATTGGACTTCAATTTAAACTGTATTTGTTTATAGATGGTGCCCTGTGATGACTTTTTGCCATCCGGTGGTATGTAAAAAAAACCCCAAAAAACAGGATTAAAACAGAATTAAGATAAATTCAGATACAGTAAAATAATTGCCGTAAAGCACATAAAGAGAATGAAATCTGACTTATCTGTTGTCTGTATGCTATCAGACATTATATGACTACAACTGTAATTTTTCCAAATGTAGCCTTGGAACCAAGGTCAAGCTTTTTAGTCGGGGCTCTCTCATGCCAGTCTTGAGGCGATTCTGAACAGATGTTGGCACAGCCAGCTGGACATGGCGACCTTGAGTAAGTCTCAAAGGGGTCCTCTTTGGCAGCGTGGGCACCTACTCTCCCCCTGGCAAAGGAGGCCCAGTGCATCCTCGCATAAGCAAGCGATATGCTAGGGTGTGTGTGTGTGTGTGTGTGTTGTGTGTGTGTCCACAAACCAGCATTGTGTGTCATTCAAGCTTCAGTGAAAAGGTACCAGTGAATCAATCACATGCCCTGTGTAACACAGCGCTAAATGAAATTCAATGGACTGATTGAGTGAGTGATAGATGATTCATGTACAAAGAGCCAGAATTAAGTGATGGAGAAACACTCAGAAGGAAAGTCGAGGAGGTGAGGGTCCACGGACCTCCTAGGACTTCAGGAAGTGTGTGTTTTGCTTTCGGAGTGAAAATGTTGAGGGAGAAAAATATAGACGTGGAGGATGTTGAGGCGCCTGGGAGCACCGAGGAGCAGCCGTGTTCCTTCCATACATCTGCCTCCCCTGGATGCAGCAGAACATGTGTGTTCATGAGTGTGTGGGGTTACCATCTGGGCAGAACATCAGGGGTACGCCTGGACCGCACGGTGAGCCAGTCCACTTTTAATCTGCCCAGCGCCCTCTCCCCGCCAAGGAAGGTCAGTGCCTCGGCAAGGACAGCACTGTCACCCTGCAACGCGAACGGCGGGGGATCGACGCTGGCTATCCATAATAGATGGCAGCTGGCTTTAGTGTACGTCTTCACTTTGCCTGGGGCCCCGGTCTCTGCCCATCTTTCATTCCCACAACTCTGCTAAGCTAATGTGCTGTGTTAATGCCTGTGTGGATCAGGAGGAGTGCTCAGCCGTGTGTCTCCCCTGTAGCTACCGAATGCTCATGTCATTGCCAAAATAGGGCAGACAGTGTTTCAACAAAGGAAACATTTATCTGGAGGTATTGCAACAGAGCAATTAGCCTCACGAGTTCCCAATTGCAGCTAGTGGGGAGAAACATATAGTTAAGTGTGTCTTTGGAAAACAGCTATTTATTTGGATGCTAAAGTATTCCCACCCCCTGAACAACCACCAGATTCAGTGTTATTTATTGGGGTTTCATTTGATAGACCAACACAAATCAGCACATTGTTATGGAGTCAAAAGCCATACATGACTTTTTTTTCTCTTTCTTTTTTTTTTTTTTACAAATAAAAATGTTAAAATGTGGCGTGCATTCAGCCCCCTTTACTCTGTTAGCCCTAAAAAGAGCTTGATTTAATCTCAGTACAAACTCAGCTGCTCTGTGAGGGCCCAAGTGGTTTGTTCAAGAATAATATTGAATAAAAAGTCTCATGAAGGAGACAGGTCAGGGATTGAGCTGTGGAATTGTCTAAAGCAGGTTTAGATTATTAAACAATATTTTAAACATTAACGTTTCACAGAGCACTGCTCGCTTCATCTGAAAATTTGAAACTTACTGCAACACTGCCAAGCAAGACAAGCGAGACCAAGCAAGGAGAGCAATACGCAGAGAAACAGCCAAGAGGCCCATGGTAACTAGAAGAGATGCAGAAAACCGTAGCTTGGGTGTTAGAATCATTAAAGGCCCCAACCCTAGTCCTCAAGGCCCGTTCCCTGCATGTTTTGGACTATAATTGCGTTACCTTCTCAGCATGCCATCAGTGTGCTACAGAGGCCTGTAAATCCCATTCATTTAAGTCAGGTGTTTGGCAGCAGGGGTATACCTTCAACATGCAGGGTTGGAGAGAACTGGATCAGACAACTATTAGTTGTAGTCTTCATAAATATGGTCTACACATGCTCTATGCATATCGCCCCGAGCACAAAATCCTCCTATTAAAACATGGTGGTTGTAGCATCATGTTGTGGGAATTCTTTTCTTAGCAAGGAGAGGGAAGCTGGTCAAGATGGAGGCTGCTAAATATGGGGAAATTCTGAAAGATTATATGTTAGAGACTGCAAAATACTTACAACTCGGTTAGAGATTCACCCTAAAAATGAATACAATGGCCCAGAATATGCAGCCAGAGCCACAATGCTTTGAATCAAAGCATATCCATGTATTAGAATGTCTTGGTCAAAGTCCAGACCCAAATCTAATGTTTCAAAAGCTGGAATTTGTGTTTTCATATGCTCTCAACCCAATCTGGCAGGGTTTGAGGCATTGCAAAGGAGAATGGGCACGTGTGTATATCTCTTGATGTGCAAAAATGGCAGCGATGTCTCCCAAAAGACCTGGAGCTGTGACTGAACTGATAGATGGTTATAAAATTGGTAACCCATGGAGCTGGAAAAAAATACATGTCATACTTTTCGGATTTATGTTTGTAAAAGATTTTGAAAACCATTATTCATTTTCTTCTGATTTAACAGGTAGAAGCTACTTTGTGTGGTCATGTGTGAAATCCTAATAAGGTTTAACCGTGTAATGTGACAAAATATGGAAAGGATTAGTGGGAACTTTTTCAGACACTGCATTTTAGAGATTTAAAAAAAACAATGGGGTTCACCAACAGCAAAATGGAGTTAATGTTTTGTATATTTCTTTCCATATGAAATCAATGTAAAAAAATATACAGAAAAAAATATTAAAGAAAAATTCTCTGTTTTGTAATTAGTCATTTGATTTCACAGGACTTTATGCAAACTGTTCTTCTGTGTTTTTTTTCAAGTTGTCACAGAGACCAAAACCATTTTAAATGCAAATGACCTAAATAAGATTAGCAAGGTGGGCAGGCCGCTCCCTGTTAATTATCAGACGCAGTAGTCAATTAACAGACCTAACGAAGGGACACTTAGAGAGTGTTAACCCAACTTACCACGGCTGACAGATGGGTGAACACAGCTGCAAGATGGCAACTTAAGGTTGGACGTGAAGGAGGGGGAGGACTCACGTCTTTATTAATGAAACTATTTGACTTTAACTAGAAACTAAGAGAGTTCAGCTTGATAAACGAGAAAAGATTTAGTCAAGATGCTTAGTCTTTTCACCCTGATGTGATTTCCTGTTGGGTACCGTGTGGGAGGAAGGTGGATGTGGGCTCATCTGGGGGGTAATTACAGCTGCCTGGGAGGTGCCGGCCAAGGTACTGCTCTACAGTTAACAGCATCAGTCACAGCAGCCATTAAAGCATGCCCCGATTTAACAGTTGTCACTAGATCTTGACTGTGAGTGGCATGGGTGACTGACAGGTCGAAACAGGGGTTTCATTTGAATATCTGGGTGTGTGGGCATGTGTGATGGACTCACCTGTAGGTTGGGATGGCATGTTCTGCATAATTGTGTTGGAAACCTTTTTAACAGGTGTGTGTATATATATATATATATATATATATATATATATATATATATATATATATATATATATATATATATATATACAGTATTTGCACATAAGAACAATACCCATATTGTTTTAGTTTTTACACTTCACCATAAACGATAGGCTGGAGGTAAGTTCTTCTTTTTAACTAGTCTTGTTAATGCACGAATTGTGTGTTTAGTTGCAAATTTCCGCCTCGAGATCAGAAAGAAAATAATGACAATGTTACTGCAGATTTTCTAATGCTAATTTCAATGACATGACAGACCTGTGATTTTCCTAGTTTTAGGTATTTAGTAGTTTTTGTATTATTCTTTTCCTTCTCAATTTTCATATTATTGTTAAATTATTATGCTTCTTTATTTTATTTCAGACAGGATTTTTGCTTGGTTGGTAAGCACCAAGGGATTGATTTAATTATAGCTATGAAATGGGAGCAAAATTTATATTTGGTAGAATTATTATTTCTTACTACTACTACTACTACTACTACTACTACTACTACTACTACTAATAATAATAATAATAATACTAATAATAATAATAATAATAATAATAATAATCAAAAAATAATTTAATATTAAGAGTTTTTTGTCAATCCAAAAAACTCTTAATATTAAAATGAAGTCATTTAAAGTGTTTTCTGGGTTGAAGGAATTTATGAAGAAGTTATGTTGCAGTTTGTTGGTAACAGATATGCTGCCATTAACAACCATTATTGCCATTATTTAGATTTTATTTTCTATAAAAATGCTCTGGAACCAGTTTTGTAATTTTGTGTTTGCTTTCCGTCTTCTGAAACCAAAAGCTGGTCGTGGCAGATGGACACTCATGCTGACTTTGGTTCTGGTGGAGGTTTTCTTCATGTTAAACGGGATGCGTCCTTACCATCGGGAACTGCTGATGCAAACAACAATAAGCAAACAACTTGAAGCAAATGTTGCCACAAACTGGCTCAGTGTGAGGGCTTGGTGTAACGCTCACGTCGTTATAGAGTTTTCAGCCCACTTTCCCCACATACCTGAGTTAATGATCAGAAGGAATTGGCTGAGCTTCCTTAGATAGAAAACATCTGATCAATCGGCATTCTAAACTGAATTAGACTCATTTTTATAGCATTTAGGATTGATCTGTGGACGTACGTCCAACAGTCTAAACCCAGACCAATGGCTCCTCACTGTGTGTCATTCTGTATAGATAGAAATAATTGGATCACTTTATCTTATAAAGTTTCCTAAGATTAACTTTTTTGTGATTTGGTGCCACACAAAGAGGATGGTATTTTTTTAAGGAGTGGCTCTGTCATATGATTCAAGAGTCAATATAACAGACCAAATATGCTTCCATGCAATTCATTTTCTCATCACTTGTGTTTTTTAACTTGTTTTTTGGTTTTGTTATATCTGCGTGTGCTTTCTTTGGATGCTTTGCATTGGGCTCCATTCTCCATCAAATCAGAAAAAAGAACACTGAATGCTGAAAACGAATGCTCATTCCCTGCAGATGATGCTCATTGCTAAACAAAACAATAAAAAAACAGCTTTGTCATGTATTATTTATACATTTTGGCAAATATGAAAAACCTACGATGCTCTGAAATAACTCCCCCTGCCTGAGGTGACTGTTTTCTTCAACAAATGCTGCTGCAAGCCTCAACTGTTGCTCTTAAAAAAAAAAAAGCACACAATTTAAGCGCCATTTAAACAATTTAGAAATGCTCTGAAATGCTCCAAAATGCTTTCACTGATCCCAGCGGATGGATGACATTGACGTAACTCTATTAGACACATCTGCCTCGCTAACATAAATCATCATCACACTGTGGAGCTGCCCTACCATTTTCATCTGTGGGACTCGAGGCCTCAGCAGGAAGCGTGCGCTGGTGTGAGTGGCCTATTGATCATTAATCTGGCGCCATTGATCCAAACATATTTCCCTCCCACCCTGCTGCTATCTGTTTGTGTAATCTGTCAACATCTACAGGGACGTCTTTTCACCAACGTCTTCCTGTGGAATCTACACATAAGACAGGCCAGACAATAAATGAACTGAAGCTCTGAATTGGTAATATGTCATTAATATCGTAATTAAGGCTTTGTCACCATGTAATGCTGCAGAATGATACCAAGATTTGTTCAATCTTTTTTTTTTACTTCAACTGTATGTTTTGTTATTACCAATATTGAGCAACAGTTCAGTGTTAATTTATTTATCTGAGCTCAACAGTAGCAAATATGGGCGCGCATGTGGCGCAGCTGGTAGTGCGACCCATATACAGAGGCCTTAGTCCTCGACGCGGTCGACCCGGGTTCGAATCCAACCCGCGGTCCTTTGCCGAATGTCTCTCCCCCTCTTCTACCCCCTTCCTGTCAGCCTACTTTCGGAAACAGCGAGCTGCAAAAAATCCCGAAAAACACGTTGAGGAATGATGTTATGTGGATCACAGACTTTCATAAATAGGGAAGTCCTTAATTTATGTCATTATTGATTATTCAGTTAAGAGCGTTCAGCAGAATCATCAGTCCTACCTTTCCCTTTTCTTTTGATCTCTTCCTGAGAGTGGATTTATGAGCATTTCTTCTCATGTCGTGTAAAACAAAATGGACATAAATTAAAGGTAACTGACGTAAAGTGTATTCATGTGATGTTAAATCTGTAAACGGCATTTAATCTCAGGAAATCTGAGTTTTATGCAAAAGATGCCAGAAGAAAGCTATTTTTTTACAGAAAGCCAAACGTAGCCCTGTTTATAGTTTCCCAAAACCCATGAAGGGGACGTAGAAAATGTGTGGTCTGGTCAGATTAGACCAAAATCAAGATTTCTGGCCTTGTGGTGGCAAACTAGCAAACTGCTTCCCAGTAAAGTTTGGCAGTGACAGCATCATGATGAGGGAATCCTTTTTTAATGATTAAAGGGCAACTGGTCAGAGTTGATAGAGAGAGATGGATGGAGCTCAATTCAGGGCAATAATGGAAGAAAACCTGTTAAAATCTGCAAAAGACATGAGACTGAAAAGACTGACAGTACCACAAAAGAGGGGCTTAGACAAAAGAATATGTATGTGTTAGAATGGAAGAAACACACAGTAACAAAAAAAACTAGGCAGATCTACAAAACATTGCCCCAGACGTGCTGAACACAGTAAGCATGACAAAAAACACTGCGAACATTTTTGCAAAGACCTGTACCTTCTTGTAGTCATTGTTCAGCTCAGTTTTCTAACTCTTGCCTGGCTGTTTGATTGCCATTAAACTAACAAATGCCCTGGGTTCTCCTGATTTAGTGAGGGCGCTCCGGCCCCTGATGTATATTAATGCCACAACACTAAACCTCTTACCCAGGGTTCATCATTCATCCGGCTAAAAGAGGAGGAATTGGAAAGCAGTCCTTGCTTTTGCTGTAACTGGGATCACAGTCATTTATTTATAGACAGAGCAGCCCTCTCCGCATGTCCTTCACCTCCAGCGCGCAATGTCAGCTCTTATTAGGCGCTAAATTGTGTTTAGGTGGATTTTTGAGAAAACATACAGGTGTCAACAAATGCGCATGAAACTTGAGTGAGATGTGCTGTGTTGAATTAGATGTTGCACGCTTGCTTTCATTCTGCTCTTTATCTAAATGAATCTGTGTGTGTGTGTGTGTGTGTGTGTGTGTGTGTGTGTGTAAAAGGCCAGCGTTAAAGTGAAAAATTTGCATTTCATTTCATGCATATTTTTAATCATGTCCCTTTCTGGCGATGCCCATCATTCCCATCTAAATCTGGTGAGGTTTCATTTGGTGAGTGGCGCAGCTCTGGGCTTGGTTAAATGATGACTGCTGATGACAGACTGTCCTCGACCACATCGCCAGCCCTGCTCCCCAACACACCACCAGTCCCTTGTTCATATATTCCTGAGTGGACTTGAAGACTCAGTCAGCGATATAAGATAAATAACACTTCTGCCGTGCCATCACTCTTTCCAGCAACACAGCAGCTCACCTTTCACTTAACAGAGCCAAGTGTGGTATCGAACTTACACTCTTTTCTTCACTATTTCTCAAATGTCGTCCTGGACACAAGGGGCAAGCTCTCTGAAGAGTACAAAAATGTAATCATATGGCAATTTTAAAACATGCATGTTGTAATATGTATCCAGGAGCTAATCTTGATGTTGTTGCAGAGATTTGTATGATTTGATTCATTATGAAAAGAAGTGTTATGATACAAAAACGAGTGCAATCCGTTGCCCTGAAATTGATAGAATTTTTGGATCAGTCTTTTTTATTTTATTTAACCTTTATTTAACCATATAATATGATCACAGACAAATAAAGACGGTAACCCTTTTTGTCTAGTTAGAACGGTATATTCTTTTGGTAAACAGACAAGTTAGCTTTACTAACTATATTACAGATTTATCTGACATAGGTTCAGGCAGGTTGTGGTGTTGTCATGGTATAGGGCAGGGTTCACCAACATGGTGCCTGCAGGCCCCAAGTAGCCCCCAAGGGCCACATGTGGCACTCATGAGCCTGTTCTAAAAAAAAAAGCACAATCCACCAGTGAGCTGCATCTAAAACTTTATTTTATTCTGTCACTCTTCTTGTTTAATCACATTTGCATTTATATAGATTTCAAAATGACAATATCTATAATAAAGCATGAAAAATTTATTTATTTTACATAAAGTTAAGGTGACTCTTCTAGTTCACAGGTCAGTACTGGTAGCCCTTCGTATGACCCAACACCAAATGAAGTAGCTCTCAGTTTCAAAAAGGTTGGTGACCCCTGGTATAGGGGGTGTTTTATTGGCTTATTTTCAACACTTTAGTACCAACTAAGAATATTTTAAACACCACAGCCTACCTGAATATTGGTGTTGACCATAGTGTAGCAACTTCTGGACAATGCAACACATCTCAAAGCTCACATCACCTCAAACTAGTTACTTGAAGATGAGAGTGAGTTCATAGTACCTTAAATGGCCATCCATCCATCCATCCATTGTTCCTTCCATCCATACATCCATTCATTCATCATCTACACTCGCTTATGGATGCAGTCTTGTAGAGGGCTGATGCCTTTCTCCGGTAAATGGCTGAGAGGTGGGGTACACCCTGGAGAGATAGTCAGTCCATCACAGGGCAACACAGAGACAAACAACAAAGCAGGTAGAGACTCATACTTAAGGGCAATTTAGAGAGACCGATTAACCCAAAAGTCACCAATTTAAGATAAGGCCAGCGTAAAAACATTCAAATCAATGCAGCATTATCTAGTAATAGTCAAAACTGGGCTTAAGATGTTGGGCCTCCTTAGTGCTGTTATCGCAGTAAGACCTGTTAAACTTTAACAAGTAAAGATCTTAAATATCAACGAATAGGCCTACGTTAGATTTGTTTCAGATAAAATTATTTCTTTTTTTTTTTCTTTGCAAAATGCAGCAAATTAGTTGTCTGTGTAGAAGTCTCTGGCTGCTCTACCTGCCTCATACTCAGGAGGATGCTGTTGTGAATCTGCTCGTATGAAAGAGGAGCTTCGGTTGAGTCTCCACTCATGATTCGTTAACTTCACAGACACTCTCGGGGAATCCTGAGGCCACACTCCCCCTGCCACCGCCCTGGGCAATTATGCCCCTTTGAAATGCAAATGACGGCATGTACATGTTCGAGCGTGTGTGTGAGTGTGGGTGAATAGATGGTTGTACAGGTTAGTGTATTATTTTATGCACACCTGTGGGTACGAGTGTGTTTTCTGCGTAACTTATCTTGAAAGAGCCTAAATCCTCCGGCACTGCTGTGCAGAAGCAGTCAAATCCAATAACATCTGAAAGCACTGTTACCTTGTGCTCGCCTGGTCCATTGAAGGGACCCTCCAAAACGCGGAGCCGACAAAGAACATACCTTCAATTAGCCAAACGATTAACATTTTAGAGGAAGTCTGTGTTTGACTCCCATGGGCTGCCCAAGCTCCCCGCCACTGTTCTTTTCATATTCAAATCCACAACATAAAAGTTAGCCATATCTAATCCCGAAAATTGGTCTTTTACTGTTTTATAAAGAGATAATGTATAAAATTTTTGCAGGCAGAATAATTGCCAGGTTCTGGGAAAAGGTGTATGGTTCTGTTTAACAATAACTGCAGATCATAACTGCTCCTATGATGAGGCCCTCATCCGCGGCAGAAAGCTGTATGATATTGTCTTTTCTAATTTAGTGAGTGATTAGTCAATCATATTCAACTACATTCATTTAAACGATTGCCTCTGTGGGGGTTGCTTCCATGCTTGAATGGGTTTGTGGTCATTATCATGTTGTGCCGTGGTTTAGTCCTCCAGATAAGAGACGGCCGTATTGATTCGCTCCATTTTTTTGTGTCTGGCGCCTGTCACTCAGCCATGGTATCTTGGTACGGGGTATGTTGGGATTGCCCATCTGAACTCCTCCATAACCGTGTGTTACAGGGTGCGTCATGGTAGAAGCTGTAAACTTTACGTGAACTTACACCTCACTCCTATGCCGACAGCAGTTGATGAAATTCCTCAGTCACTCACCCCAGGGTCAGGTAAAGTGGATTTACCCAAATGTGTTATGCAAAGGACTCACATAGGTGTCTGTATAACCTTTTGTGTGAGTGTGTGTGTTTGTGTGAATTTAAAATGAGCTTTTTCTGAGTCACAATCCATGGCAACTGGGTTCTTATTAACAGTAGACCTCACGTTTTGAAGATTTAGTTTCAAAACTGCATTTGCATTCATCCTCCAACACTGTTATATAACCCCTCAGCTGGAGTTACAGGTAAATCATTATTTATTTGCATTTTAGTTGCTCAATGTGAAAGACAAAGACAGATTAGGCTAAAAAAATAAAGCTAACCCACAGTTGAATTGAGACATTGATTCAGTTGAAGGAAACACCCTCTGAAATGCTGAAATTATGTATTGATTTTCCTCCTGTCTTTCGCCCCGATGCCTCCGGGTAATTGCCTCTTTGCTGCTGCGTCGTCGCAACTGAACCATCAGGGTATCTCAGTGACTCTGGCCTGTTACGCACATTCCCAGAAGACATCCTCGCTGACTTCCCGTTTCATTTATGAGTCTCCACAAAAATTACCCGATATGAATAGTATATCAACTGTTTTTGGAACAGAAGAGATTACAAACTGACTTTCAGTCCTGCATACCTGGTGCAAAATGTTATATATTATGTAACAATCAACACAACCTTTAGCTGACCTCCTTGACTCAGTTTGTCGTGGTTTTAGACAGACATAGGGGAAAGATTGTCGTTATCAGATCCTGGTTTTAGGACTAAGCAAAAATTTTGTTAACTTGTTCTTTTTGTATTATTTGACAGGGTTAGCGCAAACAAACATAGTGACAAATCTAAGCATGTCACTGAAGTGCTGCGTTTAAAGTTTATAGCTAATATTAATTTTCAACTCCTGTCCCTGGTTGGGCATTTGTATAAAAATAGAATTTACATACAACACCACTTCAATTTAAAAAATAAAAACATGATCAAACTGTAAAACATGCATATCATACACAACTCTTACCTACTTATAATAATTAAAAATGAGTACAGTTTTGGTTTGTCTTTAACCAGTTTTTAAGCCTGGTAGTGAACATTTTAAAATCAGGTACAGTCTTGATGTCACATGGTAATGAGTTCCAGAGCTTAGAGGTTTTAACAGAGAAGGCCGTCTGTCCAAAGACGGTCCTGCAGTATCGTATTTGACAGTCATGGTTTGAGGAGCTTCTCGTGACTCGGATGCTGCTTTGTCTCTCAACAAGTTTACTTATTGGCTCAGGTGGTAAAAGATTAATGCCTGCTCAACTTAAAAAAAATATTCTTCACATCCTCTAACTCAATTTGGTCATGCATTCACTGACCAAATTTTGGCTACAGCGGTCATGCAGGGAAGGATCTGAGATTCTGGGAGATGATAAAAATTGTTAACCTGACTGTGACGGAGGAGCCGTCACGAGCCAGGACGTAGTTATAAGTCTGCATCAGCATGCGAGCACACCTGCACACACAGACACATACATCTTCTCTAAACTTTTTGTTGCAGCTAAACTGATGTGGTTCGTTGTGGGTGCACACACGGTGTTCCTGCTTCAGTTAGCATTTATTCTAACCTTTGTTTCAGTTTCAAACATTCTCCCGGTTCTGTTTTCAAGCAGGTTTATTGCTGGACTGTGGTGTGCTGGGAGGGAGTCACATGATGGTGTGATTTCATCAGAAGTGATGAGTGTTGTTAAATTGAGTACTGTATTTTTGATTGTAAGTTTATTTTTTTCCTTATTATTATTTTGTATACTTTAATTTATTTGAGTTGGAAGTAATTGCTAAGATGTTTTTGTTTGGTTGGTTTTTGTTTGCTTGTTTGAACTTCCTGTGGGCGGAGCCTGTGGCTTTAAAAGCAGGGCTCTGCTCCACATGGAGGCAGTCTGTGGTTAGACTCCAGAGAAGTCACACTGAGGGTGAAAGACTGTAACATGGAAGTCATTTATGTTTGACCAAGCATAGAAGAGCCCCGTCACATATGGTGTCAGGAGTGGGATTATGGCGAGCCGGAGAAGAGGATCACATCTGTTGAAGCAAAAAACTGGCCTTCGATCACAATCAAAGATGGAGGAACAGGTGGATGACAAAGCATGGGAGAGCATGCCAACGACGGATGGATCAGATGAGGAAGGTGAACCAAAGCCTGGCCCCAGTGGATCAAGTGCATCTGGCAGTGAGTTTCTCACTTTGATGAAGGACTTTATGGCAGGTCAGCAAAAGCGAGAGAAAGGGCTGCTGAAGGAATTACGAAATCTTAGAATGTCTCTGCAGCAACCACAGCAGGTACCACGCCCTCAACTTCAGTCAGGAGTTGGTGCAGAGCAAAGTGGCGACAATGATGGTGGTGATGATGACGACAGTAATCCAAGCCATCAACTTCAGTCAGTAAGTTACACCACTGATCCAAAGATTCCACCTTATCAATTAGGAGAAGACCTGGAAAACTATCTGCTGCGGTTTGAGCGCATTGCCAAGACGTGGAGGTGGCCAGAGAGTGAATGGGCGTGCCGTCTCATTCCACTCCTTTCTGGGAAAGCGCTGGAGGCCTATGCTGCCATGGATGAGGAACGTGCTCACTGCTACAAGGACTTAAAAACTGCTTTGTTAACAAAGTTTGACATTTCACCTGAGACATACAGACAGAAGTTCAGAGCAACAAGTATACCTGTTGGTGAAACTCCTTCTGAAACCTACCACCGCCTTAGAGGCCTCTACCGACGATGGATCCGGCCAGACCAGCATTCCAAGGAAGACATCGGGGAGCTTATCATCCAGGAACAACTGCTGAGCGTTCTGCCCTCTGATGTAAGGACCTGGGTGAAGGAACATGAACCCAAGGATGGTCTGACTGCTGCAAAGTTGGCCCTACAGTACGTGAACACACGGCGAGGAGGAGCAGTACGTTTCTCCAACCCGGTGCCGCGACCTGTTCAACTGGCTGGCCATCAACGGTATGCCAGAGACCCAAGCCAGGAGGTTAAAGGTACCACAAGTTCTCTGAACCCACCATCCAAGGGTAAGACATTAATTTGCTATTATTGCCAGCAGCCGGGCCACAAGGTTTCGGTGTGCCCAATAAAGAAGACCAAGTTTTCTGGTTCCTGCTGTGTTCCTAGAGTGGAAAATCATGCGGGTGTCAAAAACTTTAAAACCAGAACTCATAAAACTGTGACTGTGAATGGACAGCAGGTGACTGCATTAATAGACAGTGGTAGTTCCACATCACTTGTAAAAGAGAGTCTTGTACCTGTTGGATGTGTGAACTATGAAAAGAAAACTGAGATTTTGTGTGTGCATGGAGATTGTCATGTTTATCCAAAAGCAGAAGTGACTGTCATTATTGATGATCAATCATATTTGTTAACTGTTGGTGTGGTGGAAAACCTACCTTTTGATCTCATTTTGGGTACTGATTTACCTGTGATGTTTCATCTTTTGGAAGAGTTACAAACTGAGGGGGACAAAGTTAACAATGTTTCCTGCCCTGTGATTACCCGTTCTCAGGCCAAAGAACAAGTTGAGTCCCTACCTGATTTTGATGAGAGTTTGTTTGAGGTTTCAACAAGATCTAGAAAATCCAGAAGGCAAAGAAAATTTGAGAAAAGGTTAATGCTGAGTGGAAATGTGTCAGCAGATTTAATAGTGGATGACATGTGGAAAATACCTGAAAATATTGCTACTCTACAGAAACAGGATGTGTCTTTACAACCTTTGTTTTACCAAGTGGAAGAAAAAACTGATGTTAAGTGGAGAGGAAGAGAAACCTTTGTGATAAAAGATGGAGTGTTGTATGCTTGTAATGAAAAACAAAGGTTGGTAGTTCCAACTAGCTGTAGGGCACTTGTCATGCATTTGGCACACACCATTCCATGGGCAGGGCACTTGGGGCGTCAAAAAACATTTATGCGCGTCAGCTCACGTTTTTTCTGGCCGTCAATGTATAATGACATTAATGCATTATGTGCTTCTTGTCCCATATGCCAGAAGACTCGTCCTACTCGGAAATCAGATCGGGCACCCCTCCAGCCACTACCGGTTGTCTCCACTCCTTTTCGTAAGGTTGCAATGGACATTGTTGGACCCCTAGTGAAGAGTGGGCGTGGTCATCAATACATCCTGGTAGTATGTGACTATGCCACCAGATTTCCAGAGGCTTTTCCACTACATACCATTACTGCTCCTGTGGTAGTTCGAGCTCTGGTCCAGCTGTTTTCAAGAGTTGGAATCCCAGATCAGATTTTGACAGACCAGGGAACAAATTTCACCTCTAATCTCCTAAGACTCTTTCATAAACAGCTTGGGATCTCAGCCATCAGGACGACGCCTTACCATCCGCAAACTGATGGATTGGTTGAAAGGTTCAACCAGACGCTCAAGAGGATGCTGCAGAAGTTTGTGAATGACACTGGCAGAGATTGGGACCGCTGGTTACCATTCCTTCTCTTTGCCTATCGTGAGGTGCCGCAAGCATCAACTGGTTTCTCCCCATTTGAACTTCTGTATGGGTGGGATGTTCAGGGGCCGCTTGACCTGCTGAGGAAAAGCTGGGATGCATCAGAAGCCTCATCCAGTGCCAAAGGTGTGGTCCAGTATGTGCTGCAGATGAGAGGTCGGCTTGCTGAATACCAGAAGCAAGCTGAAAACAACCTGCTGCAGGCCCAGCAGAAGCAAAAGAGGTGGTATGACCAGCAGGCACGACAAAGGGTCTTAAGTCCTGGACAGAAGGTGTTGCTTTTCCTGCCTTCATCCACCAGCAAGCTTTTAGCAAAGTGGCAAGGGCCCTATACCATCAGCCGACAGCTAGGACCCACCACCTATGAAGTCTACCATCCTGACAAAAAGAAAGCTAGACAGGCTTATCATGTGAACTTGCTAAAGGAGTGGAAAGAACCATGGCCAGCTCCTGAAACATCATGCGTGTTAAGGCCGGTTGAGGAGGAAGACGAGGTTCCTGGCATTGAAGTGATGGCTGAACAGTCAACCCCCAATCTCAGTCACTTGAGCTCACACCAAGCCTCACAACTTCAGCAGGTCTTCCAGAAACTGTCTCCTCTCTTTTCTCCTAATCCAGGCCGGACCACCTTGATAGAGCATGCAATTCGACTGAAAGAGAAGCAGCCAATTCGTCAACGTCCATATAGAGTTCCACAGCAACTGGTGGGGCAGCTGCGAGATGAAGTCGAAACCATGCTAAAGTCAGGTATTATTGAACCTTCAAACTCTGAATGGTGCAGCCCAGTGATCATTGTGTGTAAGAAAGATGGTTCACTACGGATTTGCATTGATTTCAGAAAGCTTAATGCAGTCTCAGAGTTTGATGCCTATCCCATGCCCAGGGTAGATGAGCTGCTGGAAAGGATTGGAAAAGCCAAGTTCATTACCACCCTTGACCTCTGTAAAGGGTACTGGCAGGTTCCATTAGAACCTTCAAGCAGACAGTACACAGCATTTCGTACCCCTTCTGGCCTTTTCCAGTTTACTGTTATGCCATTCGGCCTGCATGGTGCTCCAGCCACCTTCCAGCGACTAATGGACAAAGTACTGCGAGGAAGTGAAGACTACAGCGCGGCTTATCTTGATGATGTAATCATTTACAGCAATAGCTGGGAGGAGCATGTCTCACATCTAGCAAGAGTGTTGGAAAAGATTGGAGAATCAGGACTGACACTTAACATATTAAAGTGTGTTTGGGCACAACAGGAGACCAGGTACCTTGGTTACCAGCTGGGGAGAGGAGAGGTGCGACCACAGATGGACAAAATTGAAGCAATCCAAAAGTGCCCTCGTCCTCAAACAAAGAAGGAAGTGCGGTCATTCCTGGGACTAGCTGGTTGGTATCGAAGGTTTGTGCCTCATTTTGCTACACTTGCTTCTCCACTCACCAGTTTGACAGCTAAAGACCAGAAGAATCCTGTTGTGTGGTCCAAGGAGTGTGAAGCTTCTTTTAACACTCTGAAAGCTCATCTATGTTCATCTCCTGTCCTCCGAAGTCCAGATTTCAGTAAGAAATTTCTGGTCCAGGTAGATGCATCCACAGTTGGCCTAGGAGCTGTCCTGGCTCAAGGAGATCCTGGGGAGGAGCAACCGATACTCTACCTGAGCCGTAAGCTGCTACCTCGGGAGGTGAGGTATTCTGTGGTGGAAAAAGAAGGCCTGGCCATTAAGTGGGCTCTGGAAAGTCTCAAGTATTATCTGCTGGGCAGAGAATTTGATTTGGAGACGGACCATCGTGCCCTGACCTGGATTAACACCATGAAGGACCATAACCATCGTCTAACTAGGTGGTATTTGTCCTTGCAACCTTACAAATTTAACATCTGTCATAGGAGTGGTAGACTCAATAAAGTGGCAGACTTTCTTTCTAGGTTGCTGAATTTCGCCAACCTTGGAGAGGAGAGGGGTGGTGTGACGGAGGAGCCGTCACGAGCCAGGACGTAGTTATAAGTCTGCATCAGCATGCGAGCACACCTGCACACACAGACACATACATCTTCTCTAAACTTTTTGTTGCAGCTAAACTGATGTGGTTCATTGTGGGTGCACACACGGTGTTCCTGCTTCAGTTAGCATTTATTCTAACCTTTGTTTCAGTTTCAAACATTCTCCCGGTTCTGTTTTCAAGCAGGTTTATTGCTGGACTGTGGTGTGCTGGGAGGGAGTCACATGATGGTGTGATTTCATCAGAAGTGATGAGTGTTGTTAAATTGAGTACTGTATTTTTGATTGTAAGTTTATTTTTTTCCTTATTATTATTTTGTATACTTTAATTTATTTGAGTTGGAAGTAATTGCTAAGATGTTTTTGTTTGTTTGGTTTTTGTTTGCTTGTTTGAACTTCCTGTGGGCGGAGCCTGTGGCTTTAAAAGCAGGGCTCTGCTCCACATGGAGGCAGTCTGTGGTTAGACTCCAGAGAAGTCACACTGAGGGTGAAAGACTGTAACATGGAAGTCATTTATGTTTGACCAAGCATAGAAGAGCCCCGTCACACTGACCCTAGCCAAATGAATTTCGCTCCGCCTAGCTCCACTCATCCATCTGGAACTGATCCATAGGAATGGCGTTTCAGAAGGCTGGGCCTTGCATATGATTGGATAAGCCACTTGTCTGTCATCTTTATCGACGTGCTATTTCAACCCCTCACACCGAAGCCAACCCGTGACGCTGATGAGAGCGACGCAGGAAAAAACAAAACAGAACAGCCGACATCTTGGATATAGCAACAGTGGAATCAGCGCAATGTCGGTAAATGATGTTCTTTTAATTAAACAATATTAGGTAGATTGGACAACACGGAAGAAATAGCAGCATCAATGTTAACGCTTGCTTCCTCGATGCGAGCCGCCATTGTTGTCTGAATCAAAACAGTCTCACGGTCGCTTCTCCAATACGTCACATCTATGAAACTCCAGCCCTGCGTCCTGATTGACTGGACAATAAAATTGGTTGAAGAAATCACTCTCTATGGGACATGTCCCAGATGGATGTGAGTGAAGCTAGGCGGAGCTAAGCGGAACGAAATTCATCTGGCTCGTCAGGTTAAAAAATTGTAGCGCAGTCCTTGAAAAAGCAATTAGCTAAGTCTACCTATTTTCAGTAGCAAGCAAGGTGTAACTCATCAACACCCCCAGGTGCCAACTCCCCATCAATACAGATGCATAAAAGCAATGGTAAATGTGTATAGGGAAGAACAGGCAGATAAGTTAGATTCTCTTATTTGTTGTTTGCACAACTGACTATAATGCCACCCAGGGACACTGCCCAAGTGACCATATCAAAAACAACACTTTTTTCTTAAGCATATCTCACATTCGGGTATTTGCTCTTCCCTCAATTGTGTGATCCAGAGATTCCCACCTGATTCCAAATTGCCCGCTTTCCGATTCGTAAACAGGAGCACCATGGCAGACTTGTGGCTGGCCTAAACAGGTGAGGGAGGGACATGCACAGACTGACCTCTCCATACAGCCGGAGAGAGCTCTGCAACTTTCTTAAGGTCTCTTATTAAGGGGACTTTAAGTTCTTAAAGTGATATGAAAATGGATCATTTTAATGCTTTTGAAGCATACGTTTTTAAAATTGTGGTATACGTTAAGGCCAGTAATCAAACCATATGTGCTGTATGCATGTGTTTTTTTGTGCATTAGTGCAATGCAGATGTACAAAACAGAGCCGAGAATGCCATACAACAGAAATTAGATCCCATCATTGAAATAAAATATATCACTTAAGGCTATTACATTTGTTTAACAAACTCCCAAGGCGTAGACATGTTCTACAAGAAAGGTAGCCCGATATTATTTCTGTCATAATCTGCCAATAAAAAGAGGCTGGAGGAGGTTGAGGAGGTACCGGAGATGTACTGCGCCCTGGCATGAAATCCAAGGTATCGGTCCTCTACATACTATACACACGGACGGACGGACGGACGGACGGTAATAATGTGGCTCACACTTCTAGGTTCTCAGGTGGCAGAAAAGCAAACTGATTCTTTTACAGAACCAGTTAAGACCTGGTTCCAGCCCTGGTTAAGAGCCAGAAGCTCGTTGATGGAAAAGCCCTATCCGATTGTCTGTTGGAAAGCATAATGAGAACTTTGGAGGTGAAATCTGTTACAGTCATGTGTCAAACGGCCTCTCTACTTGTGTTTGACAGGTGTCAACGTTAAAGCTCCTGAAGCGTAAAGTAAGACGGACCTTTCTCTCAAAGTTAACAAGTTCGGCTCAAAGATATTTCTATGCTTGTGTCACAGATAATGCTAAAAAACTTTTAATGTTTTACTCTCATGCTGAAGGTGTTGTTGCAGCTCAATCCTTCAGGATTGTTAAAGGAAAAAATGGAAGGAAAAAAATCTGTATAAAATTTTGTTTTTAGGACAATGAGCCTTGTGGGGTTTAGAGAGATACGAAGACAAAGTGTTGATGACAGTTTCTAATTCCCTAGACCCAGAATAAATGCTTTCCTTGATGCTGGTCGAGGGGAGAACTTTGTTCATTAATAGGAGCACGTCTATAAAAAGAATGCCATTTATAAAAGGAGTAAATGCCATTTACTCATATGAAATCTACACGCCGCTGTGGTTATGGCAGAACCACAAATGTGTCTCCTTCTCCAGCGTTTCTACATTATACCAAAAAACTAATAAAAAACATATTAATTTATACACTTAAAAGGTGTCAAGGCAATGTCAACAATTAGTCAGTATTGGTCGTCCTTCTGGGCTAAACCCTGACTGGTGGTGATGCATTTTACCTTTATTAGTGCTTGGGGCTGATTGTGATTTGTTTGCTTCTTGTTATCCACTGATGAGAACACTGACAGAGGTCCTCAAAGGAGTGAAGATCTGAGGACCAAGACTTCTATATGACCTTTCTACCTTTCTTATCGCTTTTGCCTTGTGACAATGCGCTCCCTCATGCTGGAAAATACACAGATCATCACAGAATAGGGCCCAGATTGTTGGATGGAGCTGCTCCATCAGGACATTTTGCTGGCACTTTATTCATGCTGATGTTACTGAGCATAATTTAAAGCAATCTCGCTCCCGCAAAGGAGAAGGTACCCCACACATGAACTTTAACAGGATGTTTTGTTGTCCTAATGCATTAGTTGGAGTATTTCCATTTACTTCAGTGCAAATCCCACACAACCGAAAGGAGAACTCGTCACAAAACATAAATTTGTACCAGTCCAGTTATGAGTAATATCTATTTGTGTGCTTTCTTTAATGTGTATTTGATGCTTTTTTATGGACCACAGTAACTTCTTTGCTCTCTTTCTTCAAGGCACACAAGGATTTTATCCGAATACATGCAATTTTGAGCAAGCTCTCCCTGCACCAGTGGCAGCACAACCAGGCCAGCTGACAGCTTTGCTAGGGCCCGGGACAACGCAGTGTTTTTGGGCCCCCCCTCTACACCTGCCGTCACCACACACACGCACAAACACACACAAACACACACACACACACACACACACACACACACACACATGTACACACACACACACACACCAAAAAAAGTCAACTTAACTGTATACTTCATGCCGTGGAAATCTCTGTATTTTATACTGGATATTTTAAACCCATCTATTGAATTTAGTGCACTAGTTGATCTTTTCTTCATAAGAGAACAGCAAGCACTGCAGCCAAAATTTGGCCTTTTTTGACCTGCTGTATATTAGTCAGTCCCTAAGCTTGATGTATCATGAAACTGTTGACCTTTCGGGTTTTGTGATTTTTATTTTTTTATTATTACAATTAAATAATAATAATAATAATGTTATGTTCATAGCGTTTTTTTCCTAATCCACCTCTTATATCTTTCAATCCTTATGTAATTTTGTCTGTGTTGTGTGTACTTGCCTGTTGCTTTAATCCTATAATTTTCCCCGTCGTGGGACAAATAAAGGATTAGCTAATGTTATCTTATCTTAAATAACACTTTTTAATAGGCTATATGTACTGGGTTCTTTCAAGGTCTTAATTACATTTTCTGTGTGGGCTCCAGTAACATATGATAGATAATATCTACTTTGAAAGTTAACATGAACTGCTGCTGAAGATGACCACTCTGATCTACCTGGATGTTCTCTGGAGGACTGAAACGGCTCAGTCAGTGACGTCAGTCTGTGGGTCTGGTCTGTCGGGGCAATGAGAGAAGATTCGTCTCCTCTCTCCGTTTCTGTCGCTCGACGTTTTCTTGCTCATGGTTTTTCACGTGCTTATATAAATTTGTTGTGTTTCCACTGAATTTAACCGGCTTTTTACAAAACATACAGCTTGATTTAATTTACGGTATTAAAATATAGCCAAACAGCGCTACTTTCCCTTTTCATGTTTTTCTGCTCCTGCGGTCTCTCTCAGTCTGAGCAGCAGCAGCGCGTTTTTTTGTGAGAGAGAGCTGAGCGGGCCAGGCTGAGCCTGCGTGCTGATTGGCTGGCGCCGCTGAGCCATGTACGAGAGGGGAGGGGGAGCAGCAGAGTGCCGTGACACAGACGGGGAGACTTTGGTGAAGCTGCTGCAGTCAGTTCGCGCGCGCTGACTGACACTCTGACCATTTTAATGGTCAGAGTGTCAGTTTTGGGCCCCCCCTCTGTCCTGGGCCCAGGACAATTGACCCATTTGTCCCCCCCCCCCTGTCGGCGGGCGTGAGCACAACTGTTCTGGACATCCTGAGGTCTTGTTCACTGCAGATGCTCTTTCATGTAATTATTAGCAGCAATTCTGTTACATGTCAGAACATTTTGATACAAAACAGCGATTGAGCCATGATTTTCTTAAAAGGTGACAATTGGTAACACAAAAAAATGATTTCAAGCACATTTGTTCCTTTTTTACTGAAATCAGTCAGCTGATTAGCTCACTAGAGTGCCTTGTCCCTGCACTCAGCTGAGCAATTGTTGAGTAATATAGATTTTTTTTTTAACTTTTTGTGCTCTCTACAGCCACATAATATGCATCTTCTCAGTCTCCATAATAACCTTAAAACAATTTGAACTTTTACCACAAAAAGCACAAAACACAATATTTCTGTCACTACAAGAAGCACCGGCTACATCTTAAGATGTTTCCTTTTAATTCTGTTTTTATTCACGTTTGTTTTCTATGCGCTTTGCTTGTATTCTGTATGCCGTCAGAAAATCAAGTTGAGAACTCAGCAAAGGTTTCTGGATAATTCAGCAACACAATTGCATAGAAGCAGTTGGTGAAGAGGACGGATTCGATTTTTAAGTATTTTCAACTATTTAACCTACCATGAGCTGCAAAACTAGTATTATCCACCCCAGCAGCCAGTGTTACAATAGCTCCAGGTGAACCAGTCAGCCACACTGTGCCCACACACAAGTTATTTACAAGAGAAAATCCCCACGTGTTTACCACATATTTCACTTGTTGCAACACAACATACAGGACTGTCTCAGAAAATTAGAATATCGTGAAAAAGTATACTAGTAGGCTATTCAACTAATCACTTGAATCGTCTAATTAACTCGAAACACCTGCAAGGGTTTCCTGAGCCTTGAAAATCACTCAGCTTGGTTCAGTAAACTAAATCACAAGTATGGGGAAGACTGCTGATCTGACTGCTGTCCAGAAGACCATCATTGACACCCTCCATCAGGAGGGTAAGACACAAAAAGAAATTTCTCAGAGCGCAGGCTGTTCACAGAGTGCAGTTTCAAAGCACATTCACAAAAAGTGTGTTGGAAGGGGGAAATGTGGCAGGAAACGCTGCACAACCAAGATCTGGCACCTGCCCACAGTGCCAAAACCACCAGTAACTGGTGTACTGACCATGGCATTACTGTCCTTGATTGGCCTGCCAATTCCCCTGACCTGAACCCCATCGAGAATTTGTGGGGTATTGTGAAGAAGAAGCTGAAAGACACCAGACCCAACAATGCAAATGAGCTAAAGGCCGCTATTGAAGCATCCTGGGCATCCATAACACCTCAGCAATGCCACAGGCTGATTGCCTCCATGCCACGCCGCATTGATGCAGTAATCTGTGCAAAAGGATTCCCAACCAAGTACTGAGTGCATTAATGGACATTTTCAAATGTTTGATTTTGTTTTGCTGTTATAATTATTTTTTTTACTTGGTCTGAGGAAATATTCTAATATTTTGAGATAGGATTTTTTAGTTTTCTTCAGCTGTACGCCATAATCAGCGATATTAAAACAATAAAAGGCTTGCGATGTTTCAGTTGATTTGTAATGAATCCAGAATGTATGACATTTCCTGTTTTTTAATTGCATTACAGAAAATAAAGAACTTTATCACAATATTCTAATTTTCTGAGACAGTCCTATATACTATACCTGTTTAGCACATGTGTTTTTCAAGTGTTGCTCATGTTACAACACATAACATGCAGTATGTTTCCCTAGGTTTCCAGAATAAACAATTAGACTGTTTTACTTACAAACCCGTCTAATTTACAAATATTAAAACCAAGTTGTGTTAATTTCCAACCTCCCTCAACTCAAATTATATTGGACAAGGAACTGAATCTCAAGTTGCCTATATATCTGCATATAAGTGAAAGTGTAAAAGGGCTTTGAGTGTTAAGTATAAATGGAAATGTACTGTATGAGAGCAGATAATTTACCACACGTTTTCCATCCAAGTGTTTCACAAGAGCTTCGTCTGTAATTTTATGTTTTTCAAATCAGCATGCCATATTAACACATTATATAACTATAACATCATTACAGGAGTTCAGCATGTAAACATTTCCATGTGAACAAAAACTTCCCATGTGATCAAATGTTCTCACATGTAAACGTCATGTAGTTTTTTGTACGAAAATGTTTTTTGTTTTTTTTTACATCCTATAAATTTGATAAGAAAAGATAAGAAATACCTTATTGTACCACAATGGGGAATTTCAGGCGTGACAGTAACAAAAACACATGGACTGAGTTAAACACTAAATTATTAATATGAATAAACAAGTTAATTTAAAGTTCTAAAGCAACCGTGTGTGAACTTTCAGAAAAGCAAAAAAGAAAATTTTGCACAAAAATTGATAATATTGTCAGGACTCGGTCAGCAGGGCTGTGCAGCTTGCTGCCTGCTCTGCTGCTTTCTCCACAGGTGTTCGTAGTTGACGGGTGGGCGGAGCCCACACACCTGCAGGCTGTTGAGCAGTACCAGGCAGCACTATAAGAACCGTGCTCAGACAGCGAGAGGATGCCAGAGTGTTACCGTCGTGGTATGCAAACCAGTTTCGGCCTCTAGCTTTTCGATCGACCCATAGTTGTTAAAGGATCTTACCTCTGTGTCTCTCAGGTTCCTCCCCGTGTCCCGACGCCTCCCTCTCGTGGCTTCCTCGTTCGAGATCTCACATTCATCCTCTCAAGTTGGTTCCCCTCGTGGATTCCTCTGAGTTCCTCCCAGTCTGGTTACATCCCTCAGGACCCAGACCTCCCTTGGACACAAGCTGGTTCCTCTCGCTGTCTTGGATACCTGAATACCTCGGTGCTGCTCAGATCCGCTGCCGCCTCCATACCCCGGACTCCCGGACACCTGTGACGCCATCTCCAAGCCAACATCGAGTCCACATCACCACCTCCCCGGTTTGGTCACCCCACTGAGTGGTAAGCGTTGCTCAGCAGCACATCTCCTGTTGTCCCCTCCTGCAGTCTACTGATCCTCTTGTCATTCTAGATTACCCGGTCTCCCGCCTACCTGACGCCCCGTTCGAGCTCTGTCCCACAGAAGCTGAGTCTCCTCTGTGTTCCTTAGTTAAAATAAATCCTTTTCTATTTACCTGTTTCTCCGAGTGTTTTCTGCATGTGGGCAAAACATATCAAGCCTACCATGACAGAAGAACACTCTGGCCAAACAGAACCGACAGCAGAAGCACTCGGTCGTACAGTAACAGCTCAACAAGATCAGATTAGGGGTTTGGAATCCTCGGTGATCGGGTTACAGAACCAGATGCAGAGCTTAGCTGCCCAGATGACCCAGCTAGCGGGTATGTTTAGCGCTAGCCTACAGTCAGCCACTTCCTCATCCCCGAGCCCCTCCCCCGAGCCTACGTCAGTTGTGACGAGCGAGCCCGTTCCCGAGACTACCTCACCGTCTCCAGAAAAGTACTCCGGCGAGGCTGGAGATTGTGGCGGTTTCTTGTTCCAGTGCTCCCTAGTGTTTAATCGATCCCCACGTACATTTGCCCATGACCACTCCAAGATCTCCTATGTGTTACGGCTTTTATCTGGCCGAGCCCTGCGGTGGGCAGAGTCCCGTTTCCCTGACTGTCAGCAATTCGGTTGTACCTTTAGCAAATTCATTGCTGAGTTCAAAACTGTCGAAGCCGACGAGGATCAGGACTCCCAGCGTTTACTTACTATTCGACAGCGGGGTAGACGGGTAGCCGACTTCGCCATCGAGTTCCGTACGTTGGCGGAGGCGGCTGGTTGGGAGGAGCGTGCACTAAAGTCGGTGTTTTTCCAGTCCCTAGATGAGTCCCTTAAGGACGAGCTGGCGCGCGTTGAACAGCCCAGCACGTTGAACGAGTACATTGCGCTGGCAGTGCGTTTAGACAACCGCTTACGGGCGTGGGGTAGGAGCCGCCCCGAGCGGCCGGCAGTTTTTCGACCGGCTCCCATCGAGCGGACCCCCGACAGATCAACAGTAGCGCCTCCCTCGCAACCGGAGCCGATGCAGCTTGGCAGAGTCAGACTTACGCCCGAGCAGAGGCAGCAGCGCATGAGCTCTCGGCTCTGCATTTATTGTGCCTCCCTCGAGCATTTCATAAAGGACTGCCCTGAGCGGCCAAAAGATCAGGTCCGTCGGTCGTAGAGGAGAAACCGGCGGGCCAAGCCAAAACATCACACGCGTCCCCTCCTCGCCTCTGTTTGCCTGCTGTTGTTGTTTCGGGCCGGGCCACGTTTAAGTTGTCTGCATTAGTGGACTCCGGCTGTGACTTTAATTTAATAGATCAATCTTTTGTTCTTCAGAATAAAATAGATACGGTTCCTTTGAGCTCGCCTCTCCAGGTTTCAGCCCTGGATGGTGGTGTTCTCCCGCAGATCACTCACAGAACTACTCACCTTGAACTCGTGGTTTCGGGTAACCACCGCGAACGCGGCACGTTTTTAGTTTTCCCTGTCAAGCAGGCTCCCGTTGTACTGGGGTTCCCGTGGCTTCAGCACCATAACCCGCAAATTAACTGGGCCGACCATAGGGTGGAAGCCTGGTCACCCAGTTGTCACGCCCATTGTTTATTGTCAGCAGTTCCCCCGTCTCAGGCTCACGCTCTGCCCAGCGCTCAGGTGGACCCTGAGATTCTTAAGTTAGTACCTTCACATTATCATGACCTAGGACAGGTCTTTAGTAAAGAGCAGGCCAGTTCTCTTCCTCCGCACCGCCCGTACGATTGTGCGATTGACCTTTTGCCTGGCGCCCCGTTGCCGTCTAGCCGCCTTTATAACATCTCTCAGAGTGAACGTCAGGCCCTTGAGAAATACATAAAGGAGTCCCTAGCCGCAGGCCTTATTCGCGCCTCTTCTTCACCTCTAGGGGCAGGGTTTTTCTTCGTAGGCAAGAAGGATGGTTCCCTTCGACCTTGCATAGACTATCGGGGCTTAAACGCCATCACTGTTAAGAACAAGTACCCTCTTCCGCTCCTCTCCTCTGCACTAGAACCAGTACAGTCGGCCACCATCTTCACCAAACTAGACTTAAGAAACGCTTACCACTTAGTGCGGATCCGCCGGGGAGACGAATGGAAGACTGCCTTCAAGACCCCTTTAGGACATTTTGAGTATCAAGTCATGCCATTTGGCCTGTGCAATGCCCCAGCAGTTTTCCAAGCCCTGGTGAATGACGTCCTTCGGGATTTTCTCAATGTCTTCGTGTTCGTTTATCTGGACGACATCCTGGTCTACTCCCGCGACCCATCTGAGCACTACAAACATGTCCGTCTGGTCCTCCAACGCCTCCTCGAAAATAAACTTTTTGTCAAGGCGGAGAAATGTGAATTCCACCAGCCCTCCGTCACCTTCCTGGGGTTAATCCTGGAAGGGGGGCGGGTGCGATCTGACCCTGAAAAAATCCGCGCTGTCCTCGACTGGCCCAGACCTGAGACCAGAAAGGGCCTCCAGAGATTTCTCGGCTTCGCTAATTTCTACAGGAGGTTCATTCGTGGTTACAGCCAGATCGCCGCCCCCCTTCACAAACTCACGTCCATCAAGACCCCATTTACCTGGACTCCCGAGGCCCAGTCTGCGTTTGATGACCTCAAGAACCGTTTCTCCCAGGCCCCCATCCTCATCTACCCGGATCCCACAAAGCAATACATCGTCGAGATTGATGCCTCCGACACAGGAGTTGGAGCCGTCCTTTCACAGGTGTCCGATCTAGACCAGAAGCTTCACCCGTGCGCCTTCTTCTCCAGGCGTCTGTCTCCGGCGGAGCGTAATTACGACGTCGGGGACAGAGAGCTGCTGGCCATCAAGCTCGCTTTGGAGGAATGGCGTCACTGGTTGGAGGGATCTGAGCAGCCCGTCCTCGTTTGGACTGACCATAAAAACCTGGAATACATCCAGACAGCAAGAAGATTAAACCCTCGCCAAGCCCGGTGGTCCCTCTTCTTCTCACGTTTCAACCTTTCTATCTCCTATTGCCCCGGCTCCAAGAATGTAAAACCCGACGCCCTGTCCCGCCTGTACTCCTCTCCGGACTCCGAGAACGAACCCGCCACTATCCTACCTCCCTCCTGCGTGCTAGGCGCTCTCCAGTGGGAGGTACAGGATCTTATTACCCGTGCCCTGCCTTCTGACCCAGACCCCGGAACCGGTCCACCAAATCGTGCCTATGTCCCGTCCTCCGTTAGGTCTCAAGTCATTCAGTGGGCTCACTCAGAGAAGTTCTCAGCTCACCCCGGAATCCATCGTACCCAGACTCTCCTCGCCCGTAGCTTTTGGTGGCCCACAATGTTTCAAGATGTTAAACAGTTCGTCCTCTCATGCCCAGTTTGTGCTCAAAATAAATCATCCAATAGACCCCCAGCCGGCCTCCTTCAACCCCTACCAGTTCCAGAACGCCCCTGGTCCCATATCGCCCTAGACTTCGTCACCGGACTCCCCTCCTCCCAAGGCATGACCGTAATACTCACAGTAATCGACCGTTTCTCCAAGGCTTGTCACCTCATCCCTCTTCGCAAGCTCCCCTCCGCTCTTCTTACGGCCCAGCTCCTGGTAAAACATGTCTTTCGTCTCCATGGGATACCTCGTGAGATTCTGTCTGACCGTGGTCCCCAGTTTATATCTAGGGTGTGGAAGGAGTTTGCCGCGGCCCTTGGGGCCCGGTATACTCTGACCTCGGGATATACCCACAGACCAACGGTCAGACAGAGAGGATGAACCAGGAGCTGGAGACCGCCCTCCGTTGTCTCACTTCCAAGAACCCCTCCGACTGGTGTAAGTACCTCCCCTGGATCGAGTACGCCCATAACAGCCACGTCTCCACTGCTACCGGCCTCTCCCCCTTCGAGATTTCCCTTGGTTATCAGCCCCCACTTCTCTCCGATACCAACCACCAGATCACCGTTCCCTCCGTTCAGGATCACATAGCCCATTGCAAACAGGTTTGGACTCAGACCATTCAAGCTCTTCAGGAAACTGCTGAACAGAACCGCCGATTCGCTGACCAGAGGCGGGTCCCAGCCCCCACTTACCACCCTGGTCAGCGAGTCTGGCTAGCCACCCGAGACCTTCCCTCCCGAGCAGCCTCCCGAAAGTTGTCTCCCCGATTCACCGGCCCTTACGAGATTATCTCTGTACCCAGCCCCACCACAGTCCGTCTCCGTCTGCCATCCCACTCCCGAGTGCATCCTATTTTCCACGTGTCCCAGATTAAGCCCGTCACTTCCAGTCCCTTGTGCCCTCCGGCCGAACCCCCTCCACCCACCCAGGACCACCATGGATGCCAGATTCAACGGATCGTGGCCTCCCGTCCACGAGGTAGAGGTTTCCAATACCTCGTGGATTGGGTTGGTCGCGGTCCGGAGGATCGGTCTTGGCTCCCCGGTTCCTCCATCCCGGACCGATCCCTTATCGATGCTTTCCTCACCTCTCGTCCGTCCACATCTTCCTCTCTGTCGCCAGGTGGCGACCCTTGAGGGGGGGGTGGTGTCAGGACTCGGTCAGCAGGGCTGTGCAGCTTGCTGCCTGCTCTGCTGCTTTCTCCACAGGTGTTCGTAGTTGACGGGTGGGCGGAGCCCACACACCTGCAGGCTGTTGAGCAGTACCAGGCAGCACTATAAGAACCGTGCTCAGACAGCGAGAGGATGCCAGAGTATTACCGTCGTGGTATGCAAACCAGTTTCGGCCTCTAGCTTTTCGATCGACCCATAGTTGTTAAAGGATCTTACCTCTGTGTCTCTCAGGTTCCTCCCCATGTCCCGACGCCTCCCTCTCGTGGCTTCCTCGTTCGAGATCTCACATTCATCCTCTCAAGTTGGTTCCCCTCGTGGATTCCTCTGAGTTCCTCCCAGTCTGTTTACATCCCTCAGGACCCAGACCTCCCTTGGACACAAGCTGGTTCCTCTCGCTGTCTTGGATACCTGAATACCTCGGTGCTGCTCAGATCCGCTGCCGCCTCCATACCCCGGACTCCCGGACACCTGTGACGCCATCTCCAAGCCAACATCGAGTCCACATCACCACCTCCCCGGTTTGGTCACCCCACTGAGTGGTAAGCGTTGCTCAGCAGCACATCTCCTGTTGTCCCCTCCTGCAGTCTACTGATCCTCTTGTCATTCTAGATTACCCGGTCTCCCGCCTACCTGACGCCCCGTTCGAGCTCTGTCCCACAGAAGCTGAGTCTCCTCTGTGTTCCTTAGTTAAAATAAATCCTTTTCTATTTACCTGTTTCTCCGAGTGTTTTCTGCATGTGGGCAAAACATATCAAGCCTACCATGACAAATATGGCCAATTCAGATAAATATGCAATATATTGTTCATGTTTATCCTCTTGTTCTTGTATGTTGTTCATGTCAATTCAGTTTTATTTTCTGGTCATCTTAATATTTCAATGATTCTGTATTTGCATGTGAAGCATCTTTGAGTATCATGCAAAGCACTCTACAGATAAATAATAATAATAATAATAATAATAATAATAATTATTATTATTATTATTATTATTTGATGTTGCCTTGGACCTTCCTATTAAAAGTTTGTAACCGTTTTCTAATATAAATCTCATTAAATAGACACAGGGCACAGAACAATAAGAGGCACAGAGTAATAAAAACCTGATTCAAATTCCTTTGATGTGGTACTTTCTCATTCAGATGAAGAAAGAGTTGTGGTAATTTGCTCTGTGGATGTGGCTGCTGAAACCAATACTGATTTCTTTGCTTTGCTAATTATTAATTACCCATCTCCATGCATATGTGTTTATTCCTAATTGTATTTGATGGATGAGTGGCAGCTTTGACACCTCATTAGACCAGATTAATTGAACGACACAATATTTATGTCTCGCCAATGACCAGTTATCCTACCATCTATCATTGCGATGATCTCGCTGATTGAAAACCACTGATCCATGTAATCCTAATTATTTTGAATTAGAAAAAATTTATAGCTTCTTGTGGCGTTTTTCTGTGATGATGGCAAATTGGAAACATTAAATGCATAACGAGGGGGAAAATGAGAGGAAGGCACAATTATAGAATTAATGTGGGTGAATGTCGGAGAAGGGGGAAGGGTGCAGGAAACAAATCTGAGGTGGAGGCCTTCCAGACCAGAGTGTTAACGGCGCAGCATTAAACGCAGACACATTTTCTTCTGCTTCTGGCATAACATTTGCCTCTTTCTCTTAATTCTGTAAGGCAAAGCCCACAGGATGCAATTTTACTTTTCACAAAACCTCTGTATTCTTCAACAACTCCCCATACTCTCTCTTTCGAACAAGCTTCCGTGGAATATCTCGATCCATATTCTTTTATTAAAAAGTTGGCTGAGTGAAAGCACTTCTACTGAACTTCACATAACCCTCCTCTAACTTCTGCAAAGCTCAGGCCCTCCTGGGAGGAGCACAAACTAAAATCCAGCATTTGAGCTCACAAAGGCGCAACAAGGCCCAGAAGAGTGGAGCTTTTACTATCATACGGTATAAGAAAGCCTCAAGGAGCAGACTTCTTTCCCAGGTAGTGAGAACTTCCTCAAGCTTGTTTTTCTAACTTTTCAAGTTTCAAACACCATTAGTCGGCTCCCTGGTGGCTTTTGAAAGCGTTGGTGCTAATTGAATTAAGCGGTTTGGTTTGGTTTCAAGCTTTTATGAGAGTATAAATCAGTAGAGGCAATGAAATCAACACTGTTTTAAAATACCAAAAACTCTTCAACATGTATGTGCAGATTGCTCGAATTAGAGGTCAAAAGGGAAGCCTCCTAATTGAGGCTTGCACCTGTCTAAAAAAAAAGGTCAAAATAAATGGCTGAAGAATAAAAGGCATTTATTTTTTCCTTCTTACCTGCTATCTTCATGCATTTACTAAAAGTATATCAAAAATAAGTGTGAAAGAATCTGACACAAGGCATTTCAGATGCCAGTAGAGTGGACTGTACCAACTCTGAACCTTTAACTGCCGTCACTCAAATTAGTCAAATATTGGCTGATCTAAGTAGATAAATAACATTTTACTTATTTCTCTTCCAGTTTCTTTCTTCAGAGTGTCTTATTTACATCATGCTTTATGTTTGAGGGCAGGCCAGGTGACAGCTTTGTTTGGGACAACACTGTCTCTCCCTTTCTTTGGTCACCTACTTTCTGTTCTCTCTCTCTCTCTCTCTCTCTCTTACCACCCTGGTCATCTGTTCTGCTATCATTCTTCAATTAGATATGAAAACAGCTCAGTTCATCTTCAACGGTCTCACAAAAATGTGTAAAAGCATTGTTTAAAAAACTGGGTTACACCGCAAGTAGCGGAGATCCAAGATAATATACCAATTAGTATCGCTAGTTCTTATATCATCTTGTTCAATTTCCATTTCGTATTTCTCAAACTGTGAGTTTGGTGGACCAAAGGTTAGAGCAGAGCGCTTAAATCCTGGCAATCCTGCAAGTTCCCAGGTTTTAAACCCACAGACTGAAAGGTTGCAACGACAAAAATGATTAATATTATAAACCACCTATTTCATACCCATGTAAATAAATAAATATTGCCCTTTCTGGTTCCACAGAGAGGAAATTTGTCTCTGCATTTAACTCATCCCTCAGGGAGCAGCGTGCTGCCAACACTGAGTGGTCGTGCATGATCTATCTGCTTAGGGCCCCAACTGGCATGCTGAGTTTTGGGGCTTCCACAACTCACAATCCCCAGCTCTCTAACAACTAGGACACCACTCCCACGCACATAAGCATTATGCCCCTGTTTATTTTTCTGGTTGTCTTTTTATTAATTATGGAGATCATATTTTTCTCACTCTATAGAGTTCTACTGTTCTTCAATTAAGCATTGCTTGTCATCATTTCTGCTTATAACTTTTTGTTCTCTCTCTTTTTTTTCTTCATAGTAGGTACATCTGGTCTGGCGTTCTGTTATCAGAGACATCATCCAGAGAAGACAGCTCACCCGCTATTATCATCTAATGTAGAACAGATTACTGGATCAATGTGTGCTTCTGTGCTTTTTGTCTCTCTTGTTGTGTCTCTGCTCTGTCTTCTGTAACCCCAGTCGGTCGAGGCAGATGACCGTTCATACTGAGCCCGGTTCTGCTGGAGGTTTTTCCTTCCCGTTAATGGGGAGTTTTTCTTTCCGCTGTCGCTCCATGCTTGCTCAGTATGAGGGATTGCTGCAAAGCCATGTACAATGCAGACGACTCTCCCTGTGGCTCTACGCTTCCCCAGGAGTGAATGCTGCTTATCGGGACTTTGATGCACTGGTTCCCTTATAAAGGACATTTTTTGACCAATCTGTATAATCTGACCCAATCTGTATAATCAGTTTGATTTTGACTTTGGAAAGTGCCTTGAGATGACATGTTTCATGAATTGGCGCTATATAAATAAAATTGAATTGAGTTGAATTGAATAAATGTTCTTACCTTGTGTGTATTCGGAATTAATTGCAATTAGGGATAGATTTGTTTTTGTTTTCTTTTTATAATACCACTTTTTTGTTTGAGTCCTAAAACAACCCATTCACTACAGTATAATATTGGTGGATGGTAGAAAATTACTTCTTAAGCCTGTTGGGCCCAATCTCGGTAATAGCAGAGCCACGGCTATTTTATCAAGCTTTAAAATTAGGTCAGAAACGGTCACGTTTTTTTCTTTCCTAAATAACTCTTAAGGTGTGTTCACACCGAATATGAACAGGGAAGCCCGGGTGACAGATTTACATGATATACCTATGTACAGGTGCAACACAGGAGCAATGCGACGCAAAGCGATGCAAAGCGAGGTAACAGATGCGTTTCTAGTGGCGCAAAACGTGCAATTTTGGTGATTAAAGCAAAGCCAGAGTAACATGAAACCTGCGATGGATGCAAAGCGTCTTGACAACCAATCAGCAACTGGATGTGGCTTCAACGCGGGGTGAAGGACTACAGCGGAGACTAAGCTGTTTTTATTCCTTATGGACCACAAGCTGATAGTGGCAGTCTGCAAGTCTGCCTGAGATGTATGACCCAAACAACTATTACTACAGAGACAAGTCCAAAAAGGTCCAAGCCTGGAGAAGAGTGAGTGAGGAGGCTGGAGTGGCAGTTAAGTGAAAGCGTCACTAGTTAGCACCATTGTACTACTGTATTACGAACTGCCGGTAATATGTCAGCTGAGCAACAGCATGCAAAAGGGGCGACATTATCGCCGAATCCACGTTCAATGTAAACGCACCCAAGGGAGTAGGCTTTAATGTTTCTAAAGCAAGTCCCTAAGTTCTTTCCCAAATACTTTTGGTTTTACAGCATTTCAAACACACAAAATGCCATTTAACTGTCTATTAAACATTGCTGACTCATTGCTCAGAAAAATGCTTCGAACTGCAGACTCCCCCAGGTAGTAAATAAACAAATTTACAAAAATATGCAATGGCAAAAAGAGGAGATGTTTCACTAATACTCAACTGCAGAATTTCAAACTTTAAATCACCTGACTTCAGTGCAATGTTTTACATCTAAAACAGTTATGCAATCAATTTAGTATAGATTTCTGGAGTATATATATATAGTATAGATCTCTGAATGGTTGCTGCACCACATTTCCATTGTCCTAAGGTTAAGGAGAACTGCCCAAAACTAAATATCTTTCCTAAAAGCCCAGATAGCAAGAAATATCTGTTCACTGAAGATCAGCTCTATTAATATTTGCAAGAAAGGGAACCCAGCTGATTGGATCAAATCAAATAACTTCTTGACCAAGGATTCCACAACAGTGGACCACTTATTTCTTTGTGTCATTGTCTGTGCAGAAATCCCTCATACTGAGTTTGCAGTGGAAAGGGGAAGCCCCCATTAACAGAAACAAACCTCCAGTAGAACGTGGCTCTGCGTGAGAGGACATCTGCCACTACCAATTAGGGACTCTGAGCCAGTACTAAACTGCTTACCATAGAAAACTGGCTAACAGAGGAGCTGGGTCACAACAACATCTTCTTTAGTTTCTTTCTCTAGGACAGACACAGAAAAGAAGATTCAAAGGTATCGTCTATGGAAATAGAATGTAAAGGCATATTAGCTGAAAAAGCTTAGCCGATGGCCCTCTTCAAGAAGGTATTAGGTAAACAAAAACATTGGGCTATATCTAACATCAATCAAGAGAGAAAACAAGAGGTAATGCAAGGTTACTGTCAGCACATGTGTTCTTGACAACTGAGTTTCTGCCTCACAAACAAAAACTGGAAGCTCATTCCAGTTTGTGATTCCAACTATAAGTAGTTGTAGAGATGTTAATTTCAACAGATTATGAATCTCTGTTTTGCTGTCAGATAGTGTTCATATTTCTGACCTGCACGTTTTACATTAAAAATAAGTCAGCAAATAAAAACCCAATACCTCAAAAATGTGAAAATAAAAGGAGACACTAAAAATGTATCCCTATTTTAAAGGGCATAGTTCTCCATTATATTCAACTTTTCCTTTACAGTTGTGTGCAGCTCACAATAAAAAGGATATATCTCTCCACCAGAGACAAAAGTAGTGATAGCAAAGTCTCCAAATCAAATTTTAGTTCATAATGTGGAGATTTATTGGGTGAATAATCAAGTGAGTAGGAGTCAGTCAAGAAAAATTTCTGAGGTGAGTAGTTAGGAGACCAAACAAATTGGCACCCTATGGCGGAATGTAAAAGTGCTCCTTCACAAAGCCAATAATCTTCCTTTAATTAACCACAGTGAAAAATTAGCAACTGTGGCAAAAACGGTAATTTAAAACACTCAAATGCCTGTAAACATTGTTACGCAGATGTGTACAGGCATGCATCATCATGTCCCACCAGGACAGCCTAATCTTTAATAATGAGCGATGCTGTGATTGTTCTCCACATAACTAGTATGTATTTTGCTTGTGTGGGTTCAGCAACACTACAGTAATTCATAAAACTGTCTGTATTTTTTATATAATTTGGCCAAAAGAAAGGAACATTTTAAGCTAATGCTAAATATGATGGATCAAAGGGAAAGTACTGTTAGAACGCCAGACCCTCTCCTTCGTTCAGCTCAGACAAGAGAAAATAAAATATCTGATTTTCTTGGTTAAACATACACGTGGAACGTACACATAACTTTTCGGTACATATAAAATAATTTTTTTATTTTTTGGATTGCCACTACATTTCTGACAAATGACAAATACTATTTATAATTGTTCTCTTACCTTCTGTTTTTACTCGAAGCATTGCAATGAAATTTTGCTTAAATCTACTCTGTGAATGTGCAGTTGAATGACAATAAAATCTGTCTAAGATCAAAGTTATTGGTCTAAAAATTGTGTGTGTACATAAGGAGATGTTTTTATAATAACTGAGGACACATAAAGTAAAACAACTTTAAAAGAAAACATTCTGTTTCTTACTAAAACTTA
Source organism: Fundulus diaphanus (assembly GCA_037039145.1). Classification (NCBI taxonomy): domain Eukaryota; kingdom Metazoa; phylum Chordata; class Actinopteri; order Cyprinodontiformes; family Fundulidae; genus Fundulus; species Fundulus diaphanus. Next base: position 27,639,875 of record CM073142.1, on the reverse strand, counting down.
TGCTCACGGTAACAACGAGCCAACGTTTCATGTCAAATTGCATTTTATTGTTTTAAAAAAGCATTAATAGAAAACAGTTAAACACATCAACTGGCTTTTCGTTTTTGTTTATTTTGTTTGCTTGGAATTTGTGTTTGTTTTCTGGGCGTGTCTTCACCTGCAGTGGAGAGACCTCATCCTGGCACGTCACTCTTAGGTGCACAGAGAAAACAGTCCTCAGGGATTTCTACACAATTTATTGGTTCCCGGTATGGCTCAAACTAAGAGGCAGATTAAAAAGGTGATACTGGCCAGAGCTGATTTTTCTGTTGATACGGGTCAACATAAGTAATTACTAGAATGTGTTTAAGATATTTTCAGTTTGTATAAGTTTGTAATTGTATTGTTTTGTTTGCTCTTTGTCTAGTGTAAATAGTGTTGTATGTTCCATTTTCCTTTGAAGCAACCCTAATAATAGTTTTTTTCCCAATATAGGTTCATTTGTATTTAAGCTGTTGTTTATTGTTGGGTGTTGGTGGTTCTGTTTGGTTACACTGCTGGCTACAAAATAAAAAGACCAAGAAGCTTCCAAAGATGTCACATTGCTTTGTATTTGTTTTGTTTTTTTTGGCTGCCGTTTGGGTCCCACTTCCATGGCTGCGCGACCAGTTTGACAAGCATGTGACACTCACAAACAACAGCTGGAAAGGCCCAGTTATCTGGTAGTCTAGCTCCTGCTCGAGCTATCTTGCCATAGCATGAACTGTCTTATGTTAGCTTTGCAAATCGTAATCTGCACATCTATTTATGCCAAAAGAAACAGTGGCATTTTTATTTTACATCTATTAAAATATTCTTAAATTAATAGTTATTGGGCTAAGGCCTGCCTGCATAAACATTCTAGTGAAGCAAATATAAAGGTGAAATTTGGATTCTGCTCTTTCTCTAAATCAGGAACATTATATCAAGATGTTTGCATAAATATAAACTGAATCTAACAAACATCTGAGACCCAAATCTGCTGACATCTCAGTGGATACAAGCTATAATCCTCCTTATCAATTCTTATCTTCTTATTTCTAATCAATACCACTTTTTAAATATTCTACGCTCAGAACACTCTTGTTTTAAAAATAGGACAAATGGTCCTCTTCTGGCATCGGCTGGCGAAAAAGTTTAATCCCATTGAACGGAGCCAAAGCCAGACGTTTAGCTCCACACAGTGTAGAATACAAGATTATAAAGCCTGATATAGTCCTTCCACTACCCGTTTATTTTTATCCTCTATTAAGGCAGCGATATCCTTAAAGGCTGCCAAAATTATCCTGCAAAAAATGCTGACAGGGAAATATGAAAGGTTCCAGGCGGCTCTAGTAAGCAATCTGTGCGCATGGTGGAGCAATGTGAGTGCTGTGCTTGCTATACCAACAGGGGTGACCCCGGCTGGATGGAGAGGTGAGGCAAAATGAAAGTCATCCCTGGATCTTGTGGGAGCCAAGTCTGGAATAAAACGTCTCTCTCCGGAAGATGATGTTTAAGTGATGCTTTGCATCTCTGTATGTTTAGGAATTTTCAGATTTTCTTTTTTTTTAGAGCAGCCTAATTAAAATTCAACTGAACGTTTTATGGGATGAACCATAAAAAACACACAAAACAGGGAGTTTTGACCTTAACATTTTCTTAAACTGATGGTTTGAATTTGGTTCATCGTAATGTAATGTCAAATCTCTCAGGAATCGTTGGAATTATTAATAGATAAACATCCATCCACTCATTTTCTTTTACCACATATTCATTTTCCAACAGTTGGTGGGCAAGAAGGGAGACGTACCAGGCCACCGGTTGGATGACATTTTAGGAATAACGACTGTAAGGGGGGTGGGGGGGTAACCAGAAGAATATCATGCAGACTCTGCACATAATTAAAAAAATGTTGTCTTGTGTTTTTATTTAACCTTTATTTGTTCATGTGAGCCTACTGAGAACCAAGTGAGAATTAAGATTTGATCCTGGGAGCTGTGAAACAATGGTAGTAAATAACTACCGGATCCACTATGGAAAGAAATCTTCTAGAAAACGATGCACACTTTGTTTAAGTAGGTTATTTTTAAAAATATAAGCTACATATTGTTGCTACATTTTAGATTAAAAAAATGTATTAATATCTTTTGGGAACATTCATCAATTGGTTATACCTGTTTATCCTTGCAGTCATTGGGCGAGTGGCAGGGTACACCCCTGGATGAGTTGCTAGTCCAACACAGGACCTTTATTTTCATTGTGTTTTGCTTTTAGCTTCAATCAGCAGCTCAGTTGCATAATCATAACCCTGGTTTGAATGGAAATAGTTCCCATCTTGGTAAACACATACTTCATTAAAGTGCGCCTGCGCAGCATGAAGCAGTGTGTGGAGAAATATTTCTGCTAACCTTATTTACAGATAAACATGCAGATTATACATCAAGTAGAGATGTACTGTGGAGTTGTATTGTCCCGGACTATGAGATCCACCGTGCAGCTTTCAATGCAGTGATTACTTGGGGTAGTTTTGTGCTTTTCAATCCAAGTTCCACCTCGCTTCCAAGGTTTCTTTGGGTTTTTTAGGATTTTTGGTTAAAATCTGGCATTTTAATGACTGATCTATATTGGAATATTGGTCTTACAAGTTCGGGTCACCATTTCTTTAAATGAAAATTGAAAAAAAGAGTGTTTTTTTATTGAATTTTCACATACAAGGTACGCAGTTCTTAGAAACTATCCACAATAAAACTAATGCACTTTTAAGCAATTTTAAGATGAACGTTTATCCCCTTCTTTCTTATATATTTTTTTCTGAGTTAATTAAACATGGTAAGAAGGGAAAAGGCAAATAGTGTAATGGTATAATATATGTTGTTAGAACATTGCTTATTTTACATCCTAAGTAAATTGTGCCAATATGATAGCCCTTTGACAATTTCTATTTATTTTCTATGAAAAGGAAACAAATGTATGCACGTTATTCTTTTGAAAAAACTGTAAATCATTTTGGCCTCTTGAAGCTGTCAAATAAAAAATCTAAATCGAAAATAAACTTTAGAATGCCTATATATTAAAGTCATGTTAAATGAAAACAAAGTCCATTGTAATTCTGTAACATATAAAAAATCTAGTTACAACAGCTGACCCCAAGGTTGTAGCAGCTTCAAACAGTTCTGAACACTTTCAAGCAAAATGTAAATCTTTATAAACCCTAAAACGGTCCCATTACTATTATTTTTTGTTGCCAACAGCCCTACAAGCATTGCATATTTTTTTTAGCAACTTTTTATGAAAAATCTACTACCTCCTATAATCGGGGGCTATTTTTTATTCTATTTTTTCTTTATGCTCAGGTGTTCTTGATGCTAAAAACATCCGGATAAAGTTACACATTCCTCTGTGGGCTGCCTGTTTTCTCTGCAGTGCCTGAAGCAGCATCAACAGTGCTACATATGCAGCAGCATCATAAAGCTGTGAAAAGCTGACGCCACAGCGGACATTATTTATTTATTTTTACCAGCTGCCATATTAGAATGAACTTGAGATGAATGCATTGATCATCTTCCTGGATGGCAATGACACACCCTGGCTTTCGCTTTAAAGGTGACTCCGTCCAGACCCTCCACGTCAACGAGCAGGGAGAAGATTCAACTGGTATCAGTGGGGCGTTTAAAGTTTTGGCTGTGAGGTGCAATTCATCCTCTTTATTTCTGATGTGATTAAGCACATTGGAGATGGCTTGCCATTGGATTTTGACTTTCAGGGGAAGGGGCCTGCAACAAAAAGGTTAGACGAATACGTTCAAGATAATAAACCGTGCATTCGTCCTTTGCTGTTCACATTGAATCAAACGGGGAGAGAGCCTCTGCAATTGTGGAGTATAATATGTCAGGAACTTTAGTATCAAAGGTCTTTCAAATCCTGTTGCGTCGCCGTTGTTGTTGTGGGTAGAACGTGCAACACATATACAGAGGCCTCCGTCCTCGACTTGACCGTCCCGGCTCGTGGACATTTGCTGCATGTCTTCCCCCCTCTCTCTCAACCCCATTTCATGTCAGTTAACTGTCAAATTAAGGCCACTGGTGCCAAAAAAAAAATATTTTCCTAGACATTCTAAAAAATGTGGAAGAGCTCAGAATGCCATTTAAAGTGTTTTCTGATTCCTCATATATATGAAACCAAAAGGTATGGCACTTCATTTTTATTCACAGGTTTATTCCCTGTCCCATTGTTTGTCCAGGCATCCATTCACCCTCTATTAATCATCTTTTTGTCCCTCTGTCCATCCATTCATCTTACAGGGTCTGCATTTGACATAACTTAATACTTAATAGAAAAATAGAAAGAAATGATAAAGATGTGAAAAAGATGCAAAAAAAAACATATTTGGCCATAGTTATTGAAGGATAAAGTGAAATTTGACCCCAGTGCTGCAGTGCTACACAAGAACACGTCCACAAATATCACCACAGGTCCGAGCACCAATTCCTCTCCCTCTTTGTGTGAGACCAGCTCTCCCAATCAAGACATCGCAGCCCTGCCAGCGTCCTCTGATTAACTCTGCTGCTCTTGTAGTTTTGTTTTAATGCTCCTTGGTGAAATGAGAAATTAAGAGGGAAGAGATAGAGGCTAATAGCATTTATTAACCCAGCGTGAGCTTGCAGCGGTCCTCCACACAGCCTGCTCCAGTTTCTGGTGGTTTCGCTGTACGGTAAAGCCCGGCAGAAAGAGAGAGACGGAGAGGGGGTGGAACGTAACAAAACCCCAACAAATGCATCCAGCTGATTAATGGAGCCCTGTGGCTATAGCAATTATCCCTCTCCACACTCCTCCGGCAGACGAGCCAAACAAGTGTGTGGCAGAGAGAGGAAAGTGTGTAAATCATGTTTTTGTGCCACTCGTGTTAGCTTGATAAAAGCTCGACAAGAGTTTGTTGATTTAAGGGGTTTCAAAGGTGGAGCTCGACTTTTAAAATCTCTTTTGACAGATTATTCTCCATAATGCATTACTCTGTTTTGTGCTTCAAATTGTATATGTACATATTTTTTATTTGTTTGATTTTTATTATGATTATTTTGTTGGTTTATGCAATATTTTAAAGAATAAAAATATTACTTTACACATAAAAAACTACTTCTGTATAGAGTAAACTATATATACCAGTAATACAACAATAAATCTGTTTCTTCCTTTAAGATGCAGATGGCAACCAATCTAGAAAGACTAACTCTGCAGGAAAACAAACTGACCAAATACAAATGTAAAATAATGTGTACGTTTATTTTTGATTTATTTGAATTTCTTCCCCTTACACAGCTTGATTGTTTTGTTTTTAAATAAAGTCAGAATAAATCCAAAAATAAATATCATTACTACCCCAATGTATGAAACCTATGATGAGCTCATTAACACCACTGCAACAGCTGTTAGAACGGTGTTACTAGCAAATGTGATACCAGGGCCAACACCAAGGGCGTGGGGGTCCAAAGGGAAAATGAGTCCCACCTATTTGCTAGCAACCTTACAATTAATTAATAAGCATTTGGGTAATTATGTCACATTTTTTTAAAGTATGACAATGTGAACAACGATGTTACATTTTCACTTAAAAAAAGCTTTTAAAAAATTGCATTGAGCTGATTTGTAGACACAATTAATCAAAACATCTGTTTATTTTAGTGGTGGGCTGTGGAAAAAAATCACATTAATTAGAGAATTTGTAATCAACGAATCTTGATTAGACACATTTTTATCAGTTTATGATATTTTCTATTTTTCAATTTGGCGCAGTGGTTAGCGCTCTTCTCTCACAGCACTAAGGTTTGTTCGAGTTCCGGGGTCGGCAGGGGGCCTTTCTGTGTGGAGTTTGCATGTTCTCTCTTTGTCTGTGTAAGTTTCCTCTGGTTTCCCCTACCACAAAAGACTAACCCTCCATCTGATCTACGTAATTTTGTTGTATGTACTTTGTATGTATAACGACAAATAAGTACAAAAGAATATATATGTCAGTTGAGCTGGAAAAGGGTAGAGTGCCTTCTCTGGGTCGGGGGGAGGATGTCCTGCCCCAAGTGGAGGAGTTTAAGTATCTCAGGGTCTTTTTCACAAATGAGGGAAAGATGGAACGGGAGATTGATAAGTGGATAGGTGCTGCATCTGCAGTAAAGTAGGCGCTGTACTGGTCTGTTATGGTGAAGAGAGAGCTGAGTCAAAAGGTGAAGCTCTCGATTTACTGGTCGATCTACGTTCCTACCCTCATCTATGGTCATAAGTTTTGGGTCGTGACCGAAAGAACGAGATCGCGGACGAGTTTTCTCCATAGGGTATCTGGACTCCCCCTTATACCCCGTTTACACTACCCCTTTTTAACCGTGCCGAGTTTTAACCTTGGTAACTGAGATAACTATCGAGTGTAAATGGAACGCAAACTGAACTGAACCGAGCCAGACACAACCGGAACGCGCTAAATGCAGACCAGTTCCATGTGTGGGTTCGGCTCGGTTTTTCCCTAGCTCGGTTCTCCGATAACAAAGAGCGCATGAGCAGACCGCCTCATCTCCTTGCAGCCAGCTGACAATTCAGACATTCATAAAAATACTAGCTTCCCTACCGTGACACACGGTTTCCAGAGATGTTTCTGCTTAGCAGTGTGATGAACCTCAGCGTCTGTCGTTGTTTCCTGCGTCTGTAAATCCTTATTAGACGTTCATTTGTCTTATCCACTTCCCAAAAGCCGACTCTGTCAAGTAAATACCGCAGATCGTCACTAGGAGGCGAGGAAACCAAGGAACCGAGATAGTGTGATGTGTAAACGGTCGTCAGAACCAAGCTCGGCTTGGTTAACTGATCCAAGCTCGGACCGAGCTCGGCATGGATCGGTTTAACAAGGGTAGTGTAAATGGGGCTATAGAGATAGGGTGAGAAGCTCGGTCATCAAGAGGGGACTCAGAATAAAGCCGCTGCTTCTCCACGTCGAGAGGAGCCAGTTGAGGTGGCTTGGGCATCTGGTTAGGATGCCTCCTGGACGCCTCCCTGGTGAGGTGTCCCAGGCACGTCCCACCGGGAGAAGACCCAGAGGAAGACTTTTTTTTTTTAAAGCTGGCCCAGGGGGGAGGAGCTGGCCAAAGTGTGGGGGGAGAAGGAAGTTTGGGCCTCCCTACTAAGGCTGCTACCCCTGCGACCCGACCCCGGATAAGCGGTAGAAGATGGATGGATGGATATTTCAGTTGATGACTGAATCACTGAATAGATGGTAGGTGTGATGAGTTGAGTCATTCAGATTTGAATGACTGAATGCACATGAGGGATTTCAGCTATTTGATTCAGGTATGTTGGAGTAGGGATGCATCAACAAATAGCAAGATAGCAGCTTTTGAGGACTGGACCTGTGCACCCCTGGTTTATTGTTTAAACCAACTTTCACTACATTTTATAAGTGGAAAGCCATGCTGAATACTAAACCCATGGGTATATGGGCAAGCTGTGACTTCCCCAGTTGTTATTCTGACTTCAGGGGACATTTCTAGGGGTTCTTTTACGTGGAATGCATGTGTATTTTGGCTTTAAACCCTTGTATATTGTGGGCTAGCTGCAATGTTTGCCAGAACCAGGACTTTCATAGCTAACATTAGATCCGGTTTCTGTAGCCGCAGCTAAATATTTTTGCATTGAGGTAAAGCTGTAGGCTGGATGGATCTTGTGAACTTTTGAAGCATTGCCGCCACATGTATGCATCAGTGTTACCAGTGCACAAGAAATGCATGAAGTGATAAATGTGTGATTTAACGTGTTTTCTTTTTTTGTGCATTATTTTTGTAAATAATTATTCTGATTACCCCGTATGTTCCTAACAGAGCACTTCGCTCTCAGACTGCAGGTCTGCTGGTGGTTCCTAGAGTCTCTAAAAGTAGAATGGGAGGCAGATCTCCATTGGCTACTGTTGCCAACAACTTCATGTTCTCCTTCTACCTTCAACCCTCCAGACCACTCAGGTCTTTTGACTCCAGCCTACTCCGCATACCCAGAACCAACACCAAACACGGAGAAGCAGCATTTAGTTCCTATACTCCACTTTTCTGGAGCAAACTTCCAGAAAACTGTAAAAGTGCTGAATGCCTGAGTTCTTTTAAATCAAACACTTTTGTTTAAGATTGCCTTCGGCTATGCTAGTTAAACTGTTTACATGACTGAAATATTATTAGTTCAACTTTGTAGTCCAACTGTTTTTAATATTAGGTTTTAATTTCTTTTTTCCCATGTTTTATTTTGTTTCTACATTTTATTCCTACTTGCTTTTATTCTGTTTTATTTTCCTATGTTTTAACCATGTAAAGCACTTTGCATTGTCTTTGTACTGAAATGTGCTATACAAATAAATTTGCCTTGCCTTCTATAGATATCAGCTAAGGGGGAGTAGTGGCCTAGTGGCTAGAGCGGTGCACTTGCACACTGAGAAGGTTGCAAGTACCTGGTTCGCTCCCCGCAGACTGCCACTGTGGGTCCCTGAGAAAGACCCTTAGCCCCAGAATGCTCCCCGGGTGCTGTGATAGCCGCCTACTGCTCTCTAAGGGATGGGTTAAATGCAGAAGATGAATTTCATTGGAATTTATAATTGCAATGACAAATAAAGATTTTTTTTTAATTCTTCTAAAAAGCTCTGTCTTTCAGTGTCTAACCCTGTCTCTCTCCTGGACATAACTATTGGCTGAGTTTTACTGTGACTAACTTTATGCGCTCGCTTTCATGCTCAAAACTGGAAAACTGGCTCAGAAACTTGGCAGTAATAACTCCTTTAGTGGCTAGATGAAGCCACTAAAAGGGTTATCACTATTATTACCTTTTTACTTTTCTCTCACTTAGAAAGAACTCCTGAATCAATGCTTTTGTGTTAGTTTTGTGCCTCTGCTCTGTCTTCTCTAACCCCCAGTCGGTCGAGGCAGATGACTGTTCATACTGGGAGTTTTGTTCTCCACCGTCGCTGCAAGCAAGCTCGGTATGAGGGATTGCTGCAAAGCCATCAACAATGCAGACGGTTGTCCACTGCTGCTCTACACTCTTTCAGGAGTGAATGCTACAAGTTAATAACTTGATACAATCCTCTGGTTTCCTTAGATAGGAAACTTTTTAAACAAACTGACTGTATGATTTGATAGAATTGACTTTGTAAAGTGTCTTGAGCTGACATGTTTTGATTTGCTGTTATATCGATAAATTGAATTGAAACTAAGAAAATTAATTACCAGCCTTAATCTACCTAGTATTCTTATACACAATTTACAAAGAAAGTGTTTCAGCCATCCTTAAAGTAACAATGCTGTTAGGGATTTATTTATGATCAGGTAATTTGCCATAATTTTCTGTTAAACTATATATTTTTTTATTTCAAATTAACCTGCTAAATGATACTTTGAAATAGAAAATAAAGAAAGTACATCTTCTTAAGTTGTGCTATCAATCAGGGAGAAGGACAAAGTGTACATCTGGATCAGTGTGGATCACAAACAATCAGGAAGAGTTTGCTGTTTTGTGAGAAATCCAATTACATAACAGCAGGAGATCATGTTCCTCATTCCAACATATTCTGTATTTACTATCTATTGATTTATGACAGCTGGCTGTTGAATTTTACACTTTATAAACCAAGCTGTTGGTTCCACAGGCTGTTGAAGCTCATTGTTTTCTGACCTAGTTTATATTTTCCAAGGTTTCCATTGTACTTTACTCTAATTCCTTTGTTCAGCTGTTTTTTGCTAAATTAAGGCCATGTTGCATGCGTTTGGAGACAGCGCAGATTGAGGGAATACTTCTCTGACAATAAAAAAAAACTGGGAAATAGGAGCTTACTTCAACCTCCACATGCGCACACTGGTTACTGCCCAACCTGTAAAAAAATATGCTTAAGCTCCATTTGTTTATTGTGCAACGCTTTCTTCAAACGATGGGTGCATTATAAGCTCAATAAATCTACCGTCAAATGCAACGAAGCATCATGTCCCCAACTTCTGGAATATAATGTGCTAAGAGGGAGTGAAAAATATAAAAATCAGAAAAACAGAAACACAGTGTGCAGAAAAAAACAACAACATGCCAGTGAATGTGTTATTACATTATGATTTTCATTTATTTATTTTTGTTTGCTTTTATTTATATATTTTTGATTTTTAATTTGGTCAGGCCAATACATTTCTATCGTTTATTGTTATCCTTTTTGTCTGTAACTTTTCTTATTGATTTTTTATTTATTTCCTTTAAGCACAGCAAATTTTAAACAAATTTCCATCAACCAATTATAATCCCGTTTAAAAAGAACCAGTTTGGCTCTTCAGGCTGCGTATGTGTGCACATCATTTAATCAGGGAAACAGCGTACATATTTATTTAAACCAGATCCACTCCCCGCTCCAGCCCTGATCTGAACCCAAACATGTCCACTGAACATTAGTTATTTTCCCCGCTGCCTCATTAAAAACATAAACACACTCCTGTATTGATTACGTCTGGATGTCTTAATCAGATCAGCAGGAATATTCTGCGTTTTCTACTGCAGGAAAGTAGACTGAATGCCAAAATATTGATCACGGTTTAATTCAGACTGTGCAGCTCTGTCGTTAAAGCAATCGCCCTTTGGTCTTGTGACTCTGATATGGAGTGACATGAAAAGAAAACGTTCAAATTCATAATTCCCCTTTTTTTTATTTAAAAGACTGAAGGGAAACAGAGTCTGTCCTCGGGCTTCTGGTGACACGGGCATGCTGTAATCAATAAGAGCGTGTGATGGGTTTTGCATCGATCAGGAAAATGTGGGTTGATGAAGTGGGTTGGGAGGATTGGGCCGTGGAGCTTTGGTTTCCCTCTGATGCCTGCATCATCCACTCAGACATCCACTCAAACTTCTGTGCTGTCATCTTCAGAGGTGGTTCTCGCTATTTATTCGGGAACCCTGCCTCTTGCAGGATTGAGGGATCTTTCCCCTCTGCACGGAACGGGAAAGTGCCGTGGGAAGCAGCTGTTGCTGCTTCAAACGAGGGCAGCCGGTGAAAAAGCCAGACCTCTGGTGGAGAGGATAAAAGACTAAAGAGAACAGTTTAACTCCATAAGCTTGCTCTGAGCCCTCGAAAGCCAAGTAAACAGACCTGTAAACCAGCCTCAGTGAGCATGCTTATCAGTGCAATGTGTAAACACAGAATATCTATCTATCTAATCTATCCATCCGTCCATCTATCTATGCATCTATCCATCCCTCCATGTGTTTACTATCCATCTGTCTGTCTTAAGGGGGGTCTGCCTGTGTCTGTTTTGCTCCCTTGTGAATGGACACAGACTGGTAGCCCATTAGCCCATCTCAGCCATGAAATCCTTCACTGCCATTGGCCGCCTCTAGGACAGCCTTCCCCAAAACCAACCAATGATCCTCAGCTCCATGAAACCCAGCCCCTCCTTCCTCGTCTTAAAGAGCCCCATCGTCTTCAATGGAGACGCAATCTCCTCACTCACTTTACTCAGCCAGAGAACACGCTTTCTTCCTCTCTCTGCTGCTGCTCTCCATCCATCGGCCTCTTTATCTTTTTATTCTCTCTGTCTCTCCATCCATCTCATCACCTTTATTCCTTGTTTCCCCCTCCTTTCTTTGAACTTGCTTTTCCCTCTTTTTCTGCTCTTGTTTTCCTCATCTTCAGCAATCTTGAGCGTTCACTTTGGCAGACTGGAGTTTTTTTTCACCCAAGGAAGAAGGTTTATATATATGTATAATTTTTTATATATATTATTTTGAAAGTGTTGAAGAAAGGAGGAAGGGAAGACGTCACAAAGGAACAGTTGAGAATTATTTTATGAAGATATGAGGAGCTGATCTCCACTTCCAGCCTTTCTCCAGCTGTTCATCTCGTTGTTCTTTTTTCTTTTTTACTGCAACACCTGGAATGCTTAATGTGGACTGATGGATGTTTCTGAACTGTGCATCCCAGACCCCCTCTGCTACCACAACCAGTGAGTGTTCCTCTTTACTGATCGTCCTGTCCTTCGTTGATTGTGTCAGCACTTTACAACAATTTAAATGTCAAAACCTTCTTTTGTACGAGAGAGAAAAGAAACCTAACGGCTAAAGTAAGCATTCAGACAGATGAGAAAGTCTCTGAATGGGACAAATGATGTCAGAAACGCCGGTGCTGCTGCTGCAGCAGCAAAGCTCGCAGGAAGTCCGGGATGCACGTCTGCACCAGAGCTGTGCTGCTCAACTTCTGGATCCAACATTTCATATCATTTCTAAAATATTGTTTTATCGCAGCACTTTGCATACACTTACTCTGTCTTAACACGTTGCAGTTGCACACAAGCTGTGAGGGCAGACAGCTGTAACCCTGAGTTTTGGAAAAAGTAGAAAAAGTTTCCCCCTCTGCAGGACTCTTTTTGCTGCACTAATAAAGAAGCCCGGCTGGAAGATTCCTGTGTCAAATTAAATCGTAAGAAATAAAAGTAAAACTTTGCCAGACATGGGGGATTTTTTTTTTCTCCAAATAGAGAAAATATGGTAAGGTTAATCTGCTGCTCATTAATCCAAAGTTCAATGTCTAACCTGAAACTGACCAGATCAGGCACCTTGCTTTATGTTCGAAACTCTCTGATCTGACATGCTATCCAAGTCATTATTGCTGCCCCCCAAATGCATCTGTGCTCCATATTTTACTTCAACAAAGAATAATGTATATTTTTGACCCAATATAAGACAATGCATTTTTTAGAGCACTGATATGGCTTTAGTCTTACCAGCTTGGAAGGTTACAAAGAAAAAAAAACCTTGAAAATCATTTCAAAGCAATTAATTTAGATACAGTTTAAAATACTCTAATATGTTATGCTTTTTTGCTGATTTATTCTTCGTTAAAGAATGTTCCATGTATGTTTACACGTTCACTGTAATTTTTCTGCTGGGATTGAAAACTGCCCTAAAGTATTAAAAGCAATAAACAATAAATAATACTGTTAGATTTAAATCAATCAGCAAATTAGGTGTAAATTACCCAAAAAGATGCTCTCATTCATGCAATATTAACTATCAGAGAATGTGCCACTTATTTTTAATGTCACATTTGACTTTATAAGTTTTGTGTATTTTTATTGTGTAGTTTTATTTTAATAATTTGACAAAGTTAAAGTACTTGTGGGTTGCTGAGCATGTCTTTCAATTAATGATTTTGTCAGTGAGAAAAAGCTACATATACACCTCATCACCATGTTAACCTGCCGTGACCTTGTCTTAGTGTTTAGTCTGTGTGTGTGGTCTTATCCAACAAACTCCCACCTCCTCACCAAGCGTTCCTCTTCGTGCTTCAGTTTCTCTGAGGCAGAAAGTTAAACTTGCTCTCTTGGCGTGACATTTACGCCGTCTCACATTTTTCACCACCTGGGCATGAATGTGCTGTAGCTGCTTGTGTTTGCCAACAGAAAGCCTGCACGAGTGGCAACACACGGGGCTGTGCTCGGATCGGCTCGGCTCTGGAGAGCCCAGAACTTTTGGTAAGACGACCCGCCTTTTAGCTGGAGGTGAGAGGTCTGGCTGTCTGGCTGTAATATACTGTAGGCTCCACTAAATAGACAAGCAAGTTCTTCCACAGAAACGAAGTAAAAGAAGCTTCTTTTTCTAGCTATTTGTCTGAACTTATTTTATTAAAAAATATATATTTTCTTTGTTAGTAAAAGTTAAACATTTTGCAGAACCACTGAAGGAAAGAAAAATAAATTACACCAGAGCTTGCTTGAAATAATTAAAGAAACCCCTTCCCAGTTTTTGCTCAATTTAAATTTGTCTAAAACCAGTAAGTAGTTGCAGTACTAAGGGTTTGTGTACTTCTTTTTAATGTCAACCCCTTAAGTCTCAATTGTTTAAAACAAGCAAATATATCTGAATAAAATTTTAACTGAAGGGCAGTCCTGACAGCTTTGATTTCTCATTGCTCCCTTAAATTTCCTTTGATCCCCCTGTGTCTCCTTAGTTTCTCTTCTCAAACTGGAAAGTGTAGCATTTAAATGTATTCACACAGTCTCAATCGTACACATGCGTTTATGCATGTAAATACATAATAGACCAAAGCATCGCGCACTGACCTGGGATCTAAATTTGGCTCTGGAGACACCTGACAGCGTCTGTTAAAGACCATCACTTATCATGTCATTCTTTGCTCTTCTTTAAAGCAAACAGAATGCGAACCGTTTCCATATATACAAAGCTTTAATACAAAAATGTCAAAGTTAAGAAAGTGTAGTTCGGTCATTGTCATTACTTGCTTTCTGCCCAATTAGCGGGGCATGTGAGTTATTGCTTTACTGACGTGTTTTAAGGGATGATGCATGAGACAAACTGCAGGCAAATATGCCCTGTAGTGGCATATTTCTGTAAAGCACAGCGGCAAATTAACTGGGTTGCAAATATAAAAGAGAAAATTAGTTTTACTGGTACAACTTATAGAAAATAATTACAGTAAAAATAATAAAAGAATCTATTGTCATTTCATAATGAAGTAAAAAGTGAACAACTAATGTATTTTGTTTTCCTCTGGAATCAATGGAAAGCTAATAATCTAAAATGATACTTTCTCTGTGTTTAATGCAAGAATAATCTAAACATCCAGTCAGCATTTCAACATCTTGAGGTAGGAAGCTGTGTAACAGTTTAGTGGCTTTGCTTTAATGACGTTTGACAATATAAGCTTAGGAATACGCATAGAGTGGTCAAATATACTTTTAAAGTATTTTTAATTCAACCAAGAAGTTTCATTCTGATAGAAAAATTATGCTGGCATTTCTCAAAAGAGAATAAAATGATTTCAAAGGAAAAGTAAAAAAGAGAATATTTATGTTTTTATTTTCATTTTATTTCAAAAAAGGTATGATGACATATATCCTTCTCAATAATCAATGGAAAAAAGTATTAGCATTACAGCAATTAAACCATTCTAATAATTGCTGTACAGTTTTGTGTATGTCCGCACTGGGATTTTGGTGATTTATCTTTTGTGATGAGCTCCAAGTTGTTGAGGTTGAAAGGCCTCCTTGCCATCACCCTAATCTTTAGCTCCCTCCACAGATTCTTTGAGTCAAGTTGGGACTCTGGCTGAGCCACTCAACACAATTATGACTTCCAGTCAGAAGAAACATGTCAGTAAAACAATAATTTAAATGCCTGTA
This sequence comes from Fundulus diaphanus, assembly GCA_037039145.1. Lineage (NCBI taxonomy): Eukaryota > Metazoa > Chordata > Actinopteri > Cyprinodontiformes > Fundulidae > Fundulus > Fundulus diaphanus. The sequence continues at coordinate 27,624,699 of CM073142.1, read as the reverse complement.
TGAACACTTTTGGGCTTGACAATGAGTAAAAATGATAGCAAGTACACAAGAAGTGTGTGATTTTGTTGTTGTTTTTATGTTCTTAGAACACATTTTTATTCATGAGGGAAAGATAAAGGGGGGAAATCTATTTAGCTGCAAAGAGGACAGAATGAGAGGCAGTGTTTTGGAATGTAATTAATCGCTTAAGAGAATGGTTGGTGTTTCCAGTCAATTCTTTAAAACAGAATCCACGACTAAAACAGTGCAGTTTAGAGGAAAAATGGAGCAACAAAAGGATGCACCCCCCTTTTCACATAGATTTTTTATTTTATTTTTATTTATATTCCTGAAGGCAGATCCTGTCCTTGTGCAAGACATGCAAGAAATAACCAAAGCCATACTGAATCACTATGCATATATATAAATATATATACCTAATTAACGTTACTTTAATGTTACGTTACTTTAAGATATACTGTGATATATATATATATATATATATATATATATATATATACAGCTATAGAAAATGATAAAAAGAGAAGAAACACTGCGGTTACTGTGTGGGGACAAAAACTGGTCAAAACGGCCCTTATTGCTTTCAATCAGCTTTTAATTTTCATGAAGTTAAAAAAAGTTTAATCTTGCTGCTGTATTTTCTTCATGGCCATCCTGTTTATTAATGGCTCAACATGCTGCTTCAGCCAAGCTCTATTGGTTCACTCTGACGGTATGAGAGGCGAAATAACTTCATTACATGTCATGACCCCCTCTTGATATAGATATATCCTTTAGGCAGCTTGTCAAGGACTCTGAATTCATAAGGATGTAGATGGAAGCCCCTCCTTTTTTCTTTTTTTTTTTTGCAGCGACTCAGTGGTAACTGCAATGATATGCAGCAAAGAGGACTTCTTAGAAGGAGTTTGTTTTATTGATCAAATGAAATTAGCACACAAACACAGTGGAGAGATGAAGCGGCTCGTCTAATCATGAAGCGTAACTCGGGCGGGATGTTTAATTTAATGGGCCCCATCGTAGCTTCGCGAGGTCTCACGTTGTGAACTTAATTCCTCTTCACCACCTTCATTTGCATTGTGTCAATTGACCGGAGCGCTTACAGTATCAGCTAGAGTCTCGCTTGAAATTCAGCCCATGCTCTAATACCATTAGGCAAATGCAAAGTTGTGTCATTTACACATTTGAGGAGAAGAATAAGAAGACGAAGAAGAAGGAAGGGAAAAAAAAAGAAAGCTGGGGAGGAAGGAGGGGTGAGAGAAAAGCCAATTTGTGCCGTACAAGACTTGGCTGTGATTATCAGTGGATGTTATTACTGTGGAGAAGCAGACGTTTGAAGGTTATGTTTCTGGGCAGTAATTGAAATGCAAAATAACATTAAGATCGATGGCCATCTCTGTTTATTTATGAAATCAATATCGTAACTGTCCCACATGAGTCCTCCTCTGATTCCCAATGACGGCTTAAGTCTCTGCTCGTTTATCCCCCCCACCCACCAACACCACCAACACCAACAGCCCTGCAACCTCCGTCTTCTGTCTCTTTTTAAAAGGCAGTTAGGGGTGTGTTTGACTTTGCAGAGAGAGCAATTTCCTCGAGGTGGCTTGGATGTGTATGTAGATGGGGGGGGGGGGGGGGGGGGGGTTGATACTCCAGGTAAGGAGACATCATCCATGTGGGAAATCTATGCCGTCTCTCCTCGTGGCTGTGACATTGAGGAGGCCATATGCTGGAAGTTCTGTGTACTACGTGTTCGTGCGCGCCAGTGTTTGCGTTGGGGAGGCGGAAAATTAAACAAAGTACACTAATGCGGTATGAACCTACCGCTGGGACTTGGCAACTTAGAAAAGAAACGCTAGATAGGAAAGTGGAAATTACAGCAGATCAAAACTTAAAGATCCATTTCTTATCCTAGCAAATCAGTCTGTGTAGTTACATATAGTGGCAGATTGTGACACGTGTGATATGGCGTCTACCCAGGGCAGCAAAGGCTGTGGGGGAGGGGGATTTATGGCAAAACACAAGAGAAGCAGTAATATGTGCCTCAAACAAATATTCTACATGTCATTAGAATGCCCAAACAATAGGGAGCACCCGTCCCTGGGTTGTGTAAAGTATAGGATATGTAGGGAAATACACACAGCAGGTGGCTGACGTTGTAGTTGCTGATTGATGTCACTGAATTTTGAGGTAAATCAAAGGACTATGCTGCTAGTTTTTGAGTATCGTTCTATCCAGATCAAATTAACACAATCACATTTATAACAGCATTTATTCAGTAATAAATCAGCCAGAGAGTTTTCAGAGTTTTCACTTAATCTGCTCATCAAATATTGAAAATAATTGTTTGCCATTCATTAAATGTAATGAAAAGTAAGAACTTCCACTGTTTTTATTACATAAATGCATCAAGCATGGTCTTTATTGCTCTTTTTTGGAGTTTAAGAAAACTAAGATGAAGATTAGGAAAAGATCTGCAGCTCTGTGTTCTCAGTTCCCACTGTTAATGTGATAAAATACATAGTAAAAAGATTGTTTACTGTGTTTTGCTTCTCTCTGTCAGGGTGCGGGCTGTGTTTGATTGAGTGTAGGGCAACAGCAGGAGGGGTTAGCCCAGGGGGCCTACGCAATAACCACAAGAAGTTACATATGTACAAAAGAATGGCAAACAGGTTTAAATTGGAGGCAACTGGACGTTTCAACACCTATTCAGGAGTCAATTCTGGTGGCTCGCACTTGAGCTACAAATTTTTTTTAAACTTATTCAGATACTGTATTCCTCACCGTTGTGGATCGTTCACACTGCTATTAACTTAATTAAAACTCAGTCATTGAATCTGTCATAGATGAAAGTGTTTTGATAGCATGCTTTAAGGTGGTGCAAATTTATGTATCACAAAAAAATTTTCCTTATAGCATATAAGACTTGATGAATTGCTTTCTGACAATGAGGAGATGAAAAATATTTGGTTATGTAGTAAAGCAAGAAAAAGTTATGAATGAAAATGAAAGGAAAGTACTTCTTGATGCAAGGTGATACAAGAATAGCAAATGCAAAAATGGAAAAAAAGTTCAAATCAATTACAGAATCACAAAATGTGAAAATCAAAAGAGTTTGGAATGAAAAGCAATGCTTTCTGTCACGCGCTGATCAAGATGTTTAGATAGCACGCTTTCTTCTAAATTTAGGTTAAATGAATGATGGACATATTTAGCAGTTTTCCATCAAACATGAGTGAAAACACTTAACTGGTTAATTGCAAAAAATAAAAAAATAAAAATAGATAACATCTAGAAACTTGTCAAATGACCAAGCACTTCCAAGTGCACCCCTCATGCTGCATCTTATATACACTATAGGAGGATCAAGGGATGTTTTTCCTTTGTCGTGGGCCCCAAGTGAGATTGAATAATTGTATTTTGCTTCGTGACAAAATGTTGCAACCTGTTGACTTTTATTTCTTTACTTTTACGTCTAATTTTCAGGCTTTAATTAAATAAAGTTTTGTTTAAAATGAAATCCCTTTGTCAAAAAAAGACTTCCACCAACTTTAAACATAGAGAATAATTTCTGTCTGATAGCATCAAGTTGAAGCTGAGCAGAAGAAAAAACCTGAAGGTGCTCAATTAACACAGGTTTTAACCACAAAAGTGCAATTGTTGCTTAAATTTTTACCAGCTTTTAAGATGAATGAAATTCACCTTTAAGTGTGAAAAACACACACTACAGATTCTACAATGTCCTTGTGAAATGTGCAAAATTTAAAAACAGTTCAAAAGATTTTTTTTAAAAAGATTTTAAATTAAAATGTATCACCCAAGTTTGAGAGAACCAGAACCTAACAGAAAACAAAGATTATAAATTTTAATTTTATGCATTCAAGTCTTTTCCACACCTTAATCTTCTCCAGACCGGACTACTTTGGCACAGCTGTTATTGGGATTTTTACCAAGAGCATGAAGAAACTCCAAAGCATCCACAACTCCGTGGCTAGAATCCCAATGAAAGAGTGAAAACTTCTCAAAAGGACTTAAAACATTTCTTTTTGGCATAAAGCTCGGTTTCAAATTATTTTTTTAATAAAGGTGTTCAGTAAAACCAAAACTTATTCATACACGTGGCAAACTGAAAGAAATCTTTTAGTTTTACCAACATGTTTCTTCTGACTGGAAGTAATCTTAGCATTTTGGAGAGGCCCAGTCTGCTAACGGACCTAAAGATCAGGATGATGGCAAGCAGGCCTTCTGACCTCAAAATCTCATCACCAAAAACAAACTGAAAATACCACAGTAAACATGCAATAAACTGGTCAGCCAATGAAGAGTGTTTGATTGCTTTAGATCTATCCATTGTTTATTAAGTGTTTATTACATTTCCATAGAAAAGTGGAAATAAAACCAAGATATAAAACACTTTTAGAGTGTTTTAGATTTTTATTGTGAGGGATGTCTGTTTTATTTTCTATCACAAACAAACTTCTTGACTGGATGAAAAGAAATTCAAGGGTGTGAATACTTTTGTGCCAAACTGTAGAGCTGATGCTCTTTTCTCGCAGATTTTTGCTTCTCCTGCATACGATTCTGTGCTTTCTGTCTTAACGTGATTTTAATACTTTTACTTCCACCTAAAGCTTTTTTCCGTTTTAGTTTTTTGCACAGCATAAATTGCATTTTAAATAAAAGGGTTTATTATATTATTCTAATAATGCATTTCCCCCCTGTCCGTTGAACAATTCTAATAAATGAGATTTAGACTGTTTTGTAAAGAGAGAAAAAAAAATCTCTCACTCATGACCTTTTTTTTTGTTTTTGTATTTGTGCACACGTACATTTTTTGACGACCTTGATTCATGATGCGAACACCCCGCGTCCCCCCAGTGTGTTGTTGTTCCTGCCCAACTCCCCAGACAACACGCGCCACATCAACTCCCGGGTTTTTTTTTCTTTCCCCCCACGCGTGACCATTCATTTCCCGGACATACCGTGGACTAATGGCGTAATCTATGCGTTTTGTGGTACGGGGCACTCGGTTTAAAGCTGATAGAGTTTGCCCCAAACAAGGACGGCCTATCATAGAAAGATTAATGAACTAATTTCATGCATGGCTCCTTGCCTCTGTCCTTCTGTGGGCTTCCATGTTTGGCTGCATGTTGGCTGCACAGTGATTTACGCTGCGTTGCTCGCAACAAGCTTACCCCAAGGTTTAACACTTAAATGCCTCCTTAGTGGGAAGATTTAAGATGGGAATCCTTGAACAAGCACATGCTGGGGGATTCTTATAAACATACATGATTTGGTTCTGCAGGCAAATTTATAAGCTGGAGGATGAAGAAGTGGATTGAGTCGTAATTGACATAATATTCACACATTACATTTTCTTTTTTTTGTAAACTGCTCTGCTGAGACATTTTCAGCCTAAAAAAGAAGTCACAGCTGATTCCCGGTGTTAACTTCAAGCTTTCTCGACGGCTCGGTGGTTTTCCCTCATTCTTGGTCTCATTCTTGCCGAGTGATGGACAGACGGAAACCCGTGTCTGCTGCGTCCACAGTGGGACCGTCTCACAGCAGCAGAACAGAGAAGGCAGGTGACCTTCACGTCTGTCTGATGAGTCCTGCTTGTCTGCTCTGTTTGTACCATTTTTCTGCACAGCGGAGCAAACACTAACCCATTAGATATTAGGCGCAATGTGTTCGAGATAGTGTGTGTGTGTGTGTGTGTGTGTGTGTGTGTGTGTGTGTGTGTGTGTGTGTGTGTGTGTGTGTGTGTGTGTGTGTGTGTGTGTGTGTGTGTGTGTGTGTGTGTGTTTTGCCAAGGGACACACTGTGTAGGGTCAGGCTACACTTTGAGAACTCAATGTCTCTTTATAATAATAAGAAGAAAACCAAATTATGAAACTGCATACCTATTTCTGTCTGTTCGAATCGGCGGTTCGTGCCATTATTTTATTTGGACAGATCTGAAAGGACCCATTAGAAATTTCCATTAAACGTAACAAAAAACATCTCCCCAGCGTTGCTGTGTGCTAAGTGTGGAATGAACTACTTTTTACCAACGCCACAATGTACTAGTCCGTAGGGATTCCCCTCCATATCTGGCTGTGATGATGTATTAACTGTTACCACGCCGCTTTCTGCACCTCCCTCTGACGGGAAAAAAATCTGCCCTCCAAACTGACTGTAAACTCATGCTGATTTCCAACAAGATTTAACACGGGGGCTGTGAATCTTTTATAAACCGCACTGGCCTCACGATGAAGACGTAATGTTGTATCGCTCCATCTCGCACTATGTTAACAGTCCTGACTGATTAAAAATGCATAAGGAATGTCTGGGATCTGTAAGAGGGGGGGTTATTTTTTCATGCCTCATCTTAAACAGGAAGGAAGCGAAGGGGATCGATAGATCCGATCCGGGCTTCAGGGTGGAGGCTATCTCCATCCCTCTTTCCATCCTCTCTCCGTTAGCACTTAAAAGATGTTTCATGCTGTCAGAGCCTGAAGACTTACTGACTTAATGCAAAGAGGAAAAGCACATCCCTAACCCATCAGCACCAGATCTAAAACAGGAGGCAACCCTTTGGAGCACCGAGGTAAAATAAAAACGGGAGCAGAAGAAAATACCCCGTCTTAGTGAAATCAAAGTTTTCTTAATGTATATTAGGAAAATGTGTAACTGCTGAATATTGCAGTGATGATATTAGTGGCAGTCACTCCTTCATTCAGCAGGATTTGGACCCATGGGCCACAGGAGTGGTTTTAAACTCCAGTCCCTGAAGGCTAACATTTAGATCTCTGCTTTAACACACCTGACTCCAATATGACCTCATTAGCAGACCTTTGCAGAGCTGGATTGCATTATAGTGAAGCAGCTCACTCATTTGGTGCAGGTGTGTAGGGCAAGGGACACATCTAAAAGTTGCAGAACACCAAACGCCCTTGAGGATTTGAGTTTGAGATAACTGGGCTAGCAGCAATTTTGGCCCTTTCCCCAAGTTTCTTTTTTGTCTGCAATTTACAGTAGATTGACAGATTCACATTGGCGTCAAGGTTTTTAGGCCTTCTCCAAATAGAAAGGACCAAAATGATTTAGCAGGCCTTTATGAACAGTTCTGTGCAAAGAGCAACATTTCTGGAGGTTTTATTCGCCCGTATAAAAAAAAAGGACCCAAAATGTTAGGCTAACTTTGCCAGCACTGAATAATATGGTTACGTCTGACAAGCTGGGGGTAAAGAGTTAGGTTGCTAGATGAGGGGCAGTGCCTGCCAATAGTGACCAAATAATCGGGAGGTTTTAGGAACGGCCCGTTTACCAGAAAACGACAAAACCATTTACTTACTGCCTAAAAAGGTCTGGATGTTTGTTTGTTTTTAGTGCTTGTACTGTTTCTAGAAGCAGAAGCGACCCGAATGGGAGTACAAAAACATGGAAAAATAGAATTTTGCATAATAGATCCCCTTTAAATAAAATGTTAGGGACCCCCAAAACCCCTGTGCCCCACGCCCCAGTAAACTCTTTTTGAGGCTTGTCTGGCTCAGGTTTCCACCAGGATATTGTCTCCATCACTGTGAAGTTTTAGCACCTTGTCACTAAAATCTAGATGTGAGCATCAAAGACAGGGACAGTCCACCCATTTGACCAATTATATTATTGACATGCAAACCATGAATGCATGACACTAAATAAATATAATAGTCTGCCAAGTCTTGCATTCAAGGTGCCCCTTTGCCATTACAATTTCAGGCTTAGCTATGTTGCAGTGACCACTGTCTTTTGGTACATGGTGCAGCTGACATTTCTAATGTGGTAATAAAAACTTGGACAGAGTCAGGTTCCAGGTCAGGCCTTATTTTATTACTGAATGTTCTGTACACTTCCACTGACAAACTGACCTTTCAAAGCAAAATTTCTGTCTGCTCCTATGTGGTTGGTTACTACAGAGCTAATAATTTCTAAAGTCTTTTGTCCAGTAAACTTTATTATTTATAGTTAACGGAAAACATAAAAAATGTATTTGCTATTGTTATATTTGGGCCTGAGCAGCAAAATCATTTAATGTTTCCCATTCTCCACCAAAATGAAGCGTCTTTTTGTAGACCTTAACACATAATAAAACCTTACCAAATTGTACATCACCTGAAATGTAAGGATTTCAAGGGTTTTACAAAAGTTGAGGATAGAAATAGAAGTAGCTCCACAGCGCTCCTCCGTACATTTTCAGAACACCTCATTTACCTTATTTTACTGTAGAGGTATAAAAATTGGTACTCTTGTAGAACTATATAAAACTCTGTTGTATCTATGCTCTACAACAAAGAGGAAGTCGGCCATCTTGGATTGAATTTGCAACCTTGACCTCATTTTTGCCCCTCTGCATTTGATCAAACTCCTCCAGGAGGATTGGGCCAATTGGCTTTACATTTGGTAAGTTTGCTCATAAGGAATTGGGGATCTAAAGTTATCAAAACCCTGACTTTTGGGGCAGGTCTAAGAGGCGGGACCTCAAATTTTGACTTCTTGCCATGAAAATGGAAATTCTTATAGCTTTTACAAAGAAAGTCACAAAGAAATGTTGAAATCAACTAAGCCCATATGATTGGCTCTAAATCAAACATATTTTATCCAATTTACTAGAATATTTCAAACAGCTATATCTCCCTGATACTACACCAGATCTGCACCAAATTGTATGTGTTTCCTCGTGGATGACTGTCCAGCCATTTGGTATGGTAAATTGAGCAGATCCCTGTATGACAACCTGTAGAAGTTTCAAACTCTGTCTGATAACCATTAATCATTTCAAATGACATATTCAAAATACTAAAGGAAGTCATTATTTATTCAGATTTCGGCCATATTTTGAAGATTTCTCACCGGAGCTGAGCTGAGCCTGACTAAACGTTATATCAAGGCTTACATACAGTGCCGCTTATTGGCGATGTGTAGAATTGAGTGGTAGGCTCGTTGAAGCCGTCGAGGCGGGGATGCTAAACGCCTGCCGTTGCAACACACTTTGGAGGGGCGAAGGTAGTTCAACGCTGCTTACGGCTGTAATTCATTTAACTGGATTCTTTTTCTTTTTTTACCTCTTTGGGTTTTTTGTTCCTTGAAATAACTGGTGTTGTTCTGTAAATAAACTTAATTGTATAAATAAATAAAGAATCCATAATCTCTCCATAGAAAACATTACAGTTTTCTATAACACCAGCAGTGAGATGTATGCAAATTCAGCAACTTAAAATTAAGATACAGTATTTTAGATTTGATTTGAGACTATTATACCTAAGTTCAAGATGTCTTTTCAGCTACCCAATCTGGAAATTTCCCGGAGCCTAATTTATTTTTACCTTCCGTTCTTATGTCTGCTGATTTTAAGAGGGTCTTCCTCTGTGTTGCTGCTTTAGCATCAGTGATCTAGGGACACGGCGAGGTAGTTTATAGTAATCCAAAGATCTTTTTTTAAATCCAAACCTATGTGACGTGTCCCAATGCAGCATTAACCATAATATGCAGAACTGCAGAAACTGCAGCAGGTCTGCTTTTTCTGAACTGTGTAACTGTTACTGTTTTATTCTTGGAACATGAATGCTATAAATATATTAACATCATCAGCTGGATCCTTATTAAGGACTTTGACCAGAGTGTCTAACCTCTCTGAGAATGAGGGAGAAATCGGCACTTCATTTCAGTCTAATTCCACTATGTTGAGTTTATTTTATATTTAGGATTTTTTGGGGGATTCACATCAACCCAGGTACTCTGATTTGGCTGTTGTCCATGCATAAGAAATGACTGGGCTAAAATAGTTCCTTGTAAAGGTTCCTGCACTGAAAACACTTGTTTGCCTTACTTATACAGAAGTAAGTTGCATTTTTCATCTTACGCTGGTGTTTTTTTGGCTCTGGCCTTGTGAACTTTAAGAGTTTCTCATCGCAAACTTTATGGATGCTGTTGACACTTTTTAGCCAACTATTGAAATCCCTGTTTTCAAGCCAAACCTCATTAAATTAACATTTTACAATAGTGAATGGGCTTGTAGTGGATTTAGGGTTCTAAATCCCTAACTAAACTAAAATAATCAGATTTTTTGTCTTTCATCAGGCATTATAGCCCTTCCCAAGAAGCTGTTTTATATCCTGCATCTTGTTTTGTCAAAACAATAAAATACTAATTCTTCAGGCAGAATTACAACACATTGGCTGCATTAATGCTGCCCATAAAATAAGAGATAAAGAAAAAATGAAGACGTAACAATGTAATCGGGGCCCAAGTTGGAAACATCTTGATATATTTAAGAGTTTTTAAGGTTTAGATGTTACATTGATAAATGTATGATTTTTCAGGGCTATGCAGAACCCTTAAATCAGATGAAAGAAAAAATGCTTTTTCCCAGGTCAGTGCTTTCAACCAAGGCAGCAGTAATCTGCCACTGTCCGCAGGCAAAATAACCAGGACTATTGATTTGGTCATCTATTACCCACAATCCCCCAAATGCTGAGCGTAACACCTCACTCTGTCCATTAACAGGGTTCTAAGGTTTCATTCATTCGTTCATTCATTAATTCGCTCCTGGCAGGCGACCAGTTGTGGGCATTGTTTTCAAGATGTATGGAGCATCTGTTGACATGGTCGTTAGTTGCCATTTTGCCTGAGAGGAATGGGCTCCGTCAGTGTGCTGCTTGGCATTCCAGCACGTTAATGGTTGTGTAACGTCATCTATCAAGCTCAGAAGAACCAGCTGATGAATTTCTCACAGGATGATGGAACGATGATGGTTCAGTGGATGTATTTTTTTTTTCAACTTTATTTTTGTGATGCACATTATAAGGCTTGGAAAAGATCTTAATCTATTTATTGAATTAGCTTTTTGAGCTGTTTTTTTTATTTAAAATAATTTTAAGATTATTTCTTATTTTTGTTGTGATTCAGAGAATCATCTCATAAATCCAACTGCAAGTGAGTTTTTCCTGTACTTAAAAATAAATGAAATTCTCTGTCTCTGTTTGTTTCTCCAGGTTGCTGACCAGAATGCCCACTGACGACCGACACCTACCCTCTAGCTGTGGTTCTTACGTCAAAACCGAGCCCTCCAGTCCATCCTCCTCGCTCGTAGACACCGGCAGTCATCACAGCCCCAGCGGCAACTCAGACGCCAGCGGCGGTTACGTTAACGGCACCGGCGGGCGCTCCCACGCCCTGGACTCACCTCCGATGTTCAACCCGGGCATGCTCGGTGGCGGCAGCGCGTGCTTACGGCGTTATGAGGAGTGCTCCGGCAGCATGACAGATGACTCGCCAATTAAGTGCGAGTACATGCTCAATGCCATTCCCAAGAGGCTGTGCCTGGTGTGTGGCGACATTGCCTCAGGGTACCACTACGGGGTCGCCTCTTGTGAGGCCTGCAAAGCCTTTTTTAAAAGAACGATACAAGGTATTTTTTCAAAGTCTCTTTGTGATTTTAAAGAGTCCTCTGAGTTGACCTGTAGACTAAAAGTTACTTTTTACAGTTTTTTGTTTGTTTTTTTTACCGGCCCACCACACAGTAGCTACCTACTGACGTTTCTGTGCTGACAGCTTACAAGATGGTCACACTCAGGCACACCAAACAAAGCATAAGTAGCAAAACCTGCGAATTGCAAAATCAACACAGAAAACTACTGAAGACCAAAACGGGAACAACTTGATTCAGTGGGACAAACTACACCTCCATAGTAATTCATTTAAATTCTATTTAATTATATGGACAGCATACACAGCAATTGTTGTCTCAGGGCACTTTTGAAACAGTAATAAAGTATACAGTTAATTTAATTCAGTCTTACGGAGAGACAATTGCATACATTCCAGTTCAATCCTAGTTATAAAGCAGTGCAGTTAGATTCAGATCACTACGCCAATCAGTAAAAAATTATATCTAAGGAAACCCGGCTGATGTATCAAGTTCCTGACTTTTTTTCTAGCAATCACAGTGGGGATGTAACAACAGTGGACAGTCCATTACAATGTGTTGGCTACTGCACAGCAACACCTCTTCCTTAAGATGCATGAAGCGGAAGTAGAAAGGAAAAGTCTCCTTTAACAGGAAGGAACCAACAATAAAGAAATTCTGCAGTAAAACTAAGCACAAAAAAGCTGTTTTTCTAATCTCAGATGCTGAGCTGAAAAGAATCGGCCAATAATCCCTTAGTTTAAGAGGCCCAAAAGTGTTTTGTTTTTAATTAAATCACTCAGCTTCCACGGTCCATATCTCTTCCAGTAGGAGAACCTCCTGAGCTGAACTGAGACTAAACGCCAAGTTCATCTTTTCCAGCTGAAAAAAAAGGCAAAAAACTATTTTATTTCTCCTTGACGGCATTTTCACTATCCTAAAACGTCAATCACCAGCAACAGCTCTGTCCATTACAAAAATCTTCTCTAGACTGGCTAGAATACCCTGTGCTGGTGAAAACGATGCCACCTGACAGCGAATCAAAAGTTGATTGGTTCTTCAAAACGTCAGTCATAATTTAACCTGGAGAGAAAACTAAATAAAACAGATTTTACATCATCATACTACAGAAAAGAAAACCTATGATTATTTTCATTTACCTTTAATAATAAGTATAGCTAACACTGATATTTTTCCATTAATTTATTATGATTTTATTTCTGGAACAAATTATGGTTTTCTCTTAATACCTTGAATGCCTTGCCATTAATTTTAAGTGATGGTACCAGCACAGTAAACTAAAGAAATAGGTAAATTTAGGTTATGAATTACTAATGCAAAAATAATTATAATATAAAAGAGTACCCTTTACTGCTCTAAAACATATAATGTTTATAATAAGCTATAAATATATAGGTTTAGTACAAACATTTGAAATGTGAATTTTAAACAGTATTTGCCTAAAAGTATCTTCAGATGCTTTAGATAAAGATATGAATGGGAATAGATGATAATATTTGTAATACTATAGAATGATTCAGTCTATAATTCAGACCGGTTTATATTTTGTTTTCCATGCTTGTTTAAGTCTCAGGTGGTCGTGGTCCTAATGCGAAGACAACTCTGAAAATGTTCTTTTTCAGAGTCAAGGTTTCATGAATATTAAGTTGTGATTTGAAGACTCTCTGTTCAGTGTGGAGCAATCCAGTTGAAGGCTGACCTAAGAGCCAAATATATTGAAGGGAGAGAGATGGTTAAATGTAGTCCAGACTCCTAAAGAACACAGAATATTCCTTCAATTTAGCGCCAATTTGAAAGATGTGACTCAGTTTCCAGTCTTCTTTGTCATTAGTTGCCCTAGGTGGAGATGCATTTGTGCATTTCATGCCCAGTGTCCCCAGTGGACACTGGGCATGAAAGAAAGCAGCAAACAAGTTGCTGACAAATAACTTTTTTTGTGCTCATGGCCTCCCCAAGGCCATGGTGCCCTAGGTGGTGAGCCAAATAAAAAACAACCACCCATCCTAAATGTTGTGCTTCAAAGAAGCAAAGGTGCCGTTTCACCCCCATCAGCTGTAAATGTTTTCCTAACTGTACCATAGCTGCTGTGACTATAAGGAAAAGACACTGACCAGACGAAGAGGACACTGTGACACACCTTCATCAGGCAAACCATCCAACCGTGTGCAGTTATGGGACCAATGCAGTGACTGGCATGTCTACAGCAGGCAGCAGGCCCAGACTGCAAATCTGCTCTGGATTGTGTAGTTTGATTGGAAGTTTCTGCACGTGAATTGTGAAATAACATGCAAAGACTCTGTTTCAGTATAATCACAGGGGCAGCAGGGCTGTACCACAATAGCAAGACCAAATCTTTGATTTTTATTTGGAAAATTTGGAATTGTATCTTTCAGATATTGAGGTATTTTATATAATGCATCAACAAAAAAAAGGATTAGTGGCATTTAAATGGTAAAAGAATAGGAGCGACTGGAGTGTCTTTGTTAGCAAAATATATTTTTTTGGCCTCCTGCATGGTTAACACACTTGGCTGTGAGCCAATGAAATTATTTTAAAACTTAATGTTTCGGGGGTCGTCTTGTAAAGAGAAAAGCTTTTATAAAAGAGTGACATTCTGGTACAAAGAGGTGCATTTTCAACTGTATATATGTTTCCCCAGCCAGCTGCTGAAATCTTATTTAGGTTATCCGACTTGTTTAATTTGTGGATGTAGTCCGTTAAACTTGAGAAGTGGTTTCAGAAAGCTCTCGTCTTTCTATAGTTTAGTTCATCACTCAGTTTCATCCGTTTTAAGTCTAAAAACAATTATGCACATGATTTACAAGTAAAAGGTGGACCAAGTCTCACTCTTTTGCATTCTTTCTCATAGTTTCTCTCTATTTTTTTCCTTCCTCTTGCTCTCCTCGGTAGAGGACAGGCTTGTATGCAGCTTAATGTGTCCGTCATTTGTCCTGAGCCACGGGAGTTTCAGTCAATAGCAATCAGTGTTGGGTGACTGTAATTAAGAGGCAGGAATTTCATTGGAAGGAAAGTCAAGAAAGGAGAACAGAGGTGCTGTCTCTTCTTTGTCCTCAGACCTCCCTCCTGTAGCCCCTAAGCAAGGGGAAAAGGAGACGGGGGTCAATTAGAAGCTCAAGCACGTGTTGCAGTGGCAATAACAGGGATGGGAGACAGTGGAAAAAAAGAGGGTCCGTTTAGAGGAGTCCTCTAAATAAACGCAGGGGGACAAGGGACGGTGGGGACGTGGTTATTCACAGAAAGGGGAAGCCACTTTAATGGAATGGTAATCAGAGAGGAGGGGGGTCCAGACCCGGGTAAAGGAGGAGAACAAGGAGAGGTCCATCTTGAGCGGAGATGGGCGCGTGGATAATAGCATGGCATAATAATATATCAACATTTAGGAGGAAAATAAGAGAGGTTAAGGAAGGATATTAGAGTGGTTGAAATGTCCTTTGAGAAATAAAGGTGGACGCAAGACCTGATTAACTAAGAGGGTACGCTGACAGTGAGCTTTTAGACGTAGGTCATTTGGGTCTATACAGGACCCACAGCGCAACAAGCCACCTTCTCCATACACAGACAATTTAATCCAAGTACAGAAAATGATGTAGAGAATTGTATTCCCTCTGTATCCTATTTAATCTTTATTTATAAAAGAAAATCTCACAGGGTAGATGGGTTCAGTTTCAAGAGTAACTTGTTTAGAATAAACATCCAAGTCGACAGTATCAATTAATATACATTAAGTATGTGAGAAAATGCACTTGTTATAAAAAATAATAATAATAATCTTTAATTTTCTTCTGATTCTGTAGTGGAATTAATGATAGATGTGAAAAGTAGATTTATAATACACGTCTATTATTACACGTCTCTTATCATTCTTAATCGGACGGCTCAGATTATGTTCAAGTGGAGTTCTGCGGCGCGGCCATCGCCAGAATCTTACCTGCAGCAGAGAGCGGTCAGTGATCTTTGTTTGGAGAAACATAAATCATTTCCAAAGTGGATTTCTTCAAACATCTTAATAAAATGTCAGTAGTTTTGCTTTTAAAACGGTCACCGTCGTTTTTGCATTTAATGTTTATTGACACAGAAGTCTGTGATTGTTATTAATGCTGATGACCCTTTTGTTCTCAGGCGTGTTAAGATAATTTTCCATGTAAAACACATATTGGAGAACGGACAGTGCTGAGTGTACTCGGACAGTCATGTCTATGGGTTTAGTGACGAGTGTTGGGGATACTTTTGCATAAATCATTGATTTAATGAATGCTATGTGTCTTTCGCTGATAGCCCGATATGCACAAGAACACATATATAACCATCTAATCTGGGTGCAAAGTGTCATATTTAGGTTGCTTTTATAATGTCACACTAGCACAGCAAATAAGCAAGGCTGTCTACAGTGCTGGTTGACGGATGTGAATCCTGCTGTTTTGTGGCCCATGAAGTTTGAAAGGAGCCTCATGCCTAATATATGGTGTTGAAATCCACTTTTAACTTTTTTACATCTGATTGTCTATGTTTTACCGCTTCTATTCCCCGGACATCTTTTAATCAAAAAAAAAAAAGGTTTACTGAATAAATGCCGGTATGGAGAGGCTACCCAGCAAGAGCTTGTGCACACGTGTGTTTGAGTGGACAGGATTTTCCCCACTTGCTAAAGCCTCTCGGTTTAAGAGACTTTACCTAGCCTAAATCCAGCAGCAGTCCCTGCCAACATCTTGGCATGGTTCCCCAGACCCCTAACTGTGCCTGTGACCCCGCCGGCAGCATCCATGCCAAGGATCCTGACAAATGTTGGCACCTTCTCCTTGACCGACGGGGGGTTGCGTTTGTATTTTAGAGTAGGGGGAGGGGTCGCTTGCGGCTCTGGCAGATCTGCAATGGACAACACCTGGTTTGCTGTTTTTTAAGGGAGTATTGATACATCTCTGGGCTTATGGGGCCTTGCTTAAATGTCTAATCGTGGGATCTGGAGGCTTTGAAGAGAGAATCTGAAATAGGAGTGTAGCACATGTCAGCTTTTAGGTGCAATAATGATTCAGAAAAGAAAAGTTGACTGTGACAGATTCTGCATTTCTAGCTATTTTTCAATCTGTCTGATGAAATTGGATAGGAAATATAGTCATAGCAAGAAGAGACCTTTCAAGATAGACTTGAATATTAGATTTAGTCTTGCTAGAGGATACGGGAGCTTAGACTGTCCGGTCTAACAGCAGTTTAGTCCATTTCTTGTTTTGTTATTGGGGGGAAAAAAAATATTTTAGGTTTGCAGAAAGGACCTCCTGAGTTATAGAAGCTAATTGCGTCTATGAATCATAATGAAGCTGCTGGTTTGTAAGCATCCCATCAAGATGCCCCTAAAACCCTCTTCCCTTTCAAAGGTGTCACATGGGGTCAGATTGGGTTGAGAGTTTTTTTTTTTTTTACATGGCATTTGATGTATATACCATACATTGTTTCAAAGAAAATAATCTTTAGAGTCTGAGAAACACATGAACTGACTTTCTCCATCTCCAACAGGAAACATAGAGTACAGCTGTCCAGCCACCAACGAGTGCGAGATCACCAAGAGGAGACGGAAGTCCTGCCAGGCCTGCCGTTTCATGAAATGTCTTAAAGTTGGCATGTTGAAGGAAGGTGAGTCTGATTATTCACTTTTCAATCTTTTTTGTTTCTTTGGTATGATTTTTTTTACCTGACGTGTTCCTTGTTCCGCCAAACACTGAAAAGACATCAATTATCAGTTATCAACATGCTTTTTGCCAGCGCAGGCATTCCTTTCAGCAACACAATCCTTTTGCTTAAATGTTGTTGTTGCAAAATATGCTCTCCAAAATCATTACCTGTGACGAGATCATGTCCGATATAGCAAATAGATAAAATGGGTTGATGTTTAGCATAAAATTACAGTGGTTCTGGTTGCAGTAGAAATTTTCTTGTGATGGTTTTCAGATTAAGTGCCTTACAAAAGCAGTTTATCCCCTTAAAATTGTTCACAATTTGTCCTACGACCAACACAAACTCATGTGTTCTCTTTTTTTTTTTTTTATTAAAAATATTTTTTAAAAGTATGGTGTTTACAGGTATTCAGCCCCTTTTACTCATATAGCCATAAATACATTTTAGTGCTAAACATTTCCTTCAAAAGTAACCTGATTTGTAAGCCCACCTGTAAGCATTTAATCCAAGTATAAATCAAGCTGTTCTGTTTGAGAACGTCTGTGAACAAACAGTACCATGAAGACCAGGGAACACAGCGGACAGGCCAGTGGTGAAGTTTTAAACTAGAGTCATGGTATGAAACATTATTCCAAGCTCTCAATATCTCACATAGCACTTTTTCATCCATCATAAATAAATAACACATAAGTGCAAGCAATAATCACAGACGCAGTGAAGAGGCCCCTGGGAACTGGAGGAGCAGCAGAGATCCACAGCTCAGGTATCTGTCAGCAGAATAGCTATTAGTTTTTACACCACTAGTCTTGCCTTTATGAATTAGTGTCTGAAATAAGACTAATTTTATAACCCCATTATTACCAGATAAAGATTTCCACAACCTCTATAGAGGCAACATTGCACATCACCCCAAACCCTCCACCCCCATTGGGGTGTTGGTACCATGTTTTGGGGATGCTTTAGGGAAGGTGGTCAGAGTTGATGGGAAGATGAATGGAGGTACAGAGATATCCTGGAAGAAAACCTCTGTTTTAAGACTTCCTGCAGGACAACAACCATAAATATAGAGAATCAGAGCTACAATGGGACACCTTGGATCAAAGCATCATCATGAGTAAGAGTGGCCCAGTCAAAACCCACACATAAACTGGATTAAGAAAATCTGACTTGTTCAAAGACACACTCCATCCAGTCTAAATGGAGAGGAATTGACAAAAATATCTGTCTCCACAGCTGCAAAGCTGTGGAGACAGATATAGCAAATTATGTTTCTATGTGCTTGTCTAACTCTAAGTGTTGCCTCAGGACGGCATGTTTCTTTTGTTTGAAAACCATGCATCCCTTTCTTTCTTCTGCACAATCCTTGATAAATAATATAAGATAAATAATGCCCTGGAGTATTTGGGTTTTAAGTGACAAATTGTATAACGGTTCAGAATACGTTTGCAGTGCACCGCGGTCATAAAGCTAAAACTGAAACTGTTTTTTGTGGCCCTTATTAAGAGTTTTGTCAGAAGAGCTGAAAAGGGATTATTTTCTTCTTCCTAAAATCACAAACCAGTCGAGTTAGGGCGTGACTTTCGGACCATACAGAGCTGATAAAAGAGCCCTCTTTTATGATCAGGTTTTAAAGCGAGCCTCTGCCTTTCAAAGACGGTGTCGAGATCCCCCACACTTACTTACTTACCTCTCCCCGCACCGATGAGCCTCTGTGTGCTTAACTCAGACAGTTAGGAAAAGCTGCTGAGTTGGATGTTCTTACGGAGGCTGAGTGAAATGTGTAACAGTACTCTTGAAAAGCGCACAGAGCGTTCCCCCCGGGAGTTCTCCTCTCCCTTGGGCTCTGGGTGTCTCTCCCTCTCTCGCTCCGTCTGAGTCTGCCTTGCTTCCCCTCTCCTGCTTCTGTCGTATTGATCCGCTAAATGCTTTCCGAACATGCCGCCTCACTTCCTGCATGTGTTGTTTTTCCTCCGGTGAGAGACCTCTGGGAGTACTGGAGGAAAATCTAGCCGATAGATTTGGTTCTTTTATTTATTTTTTTTCAAGATTTTTCTGTTTCGCTGCAAGAACTAAGCTACACAAGGATTTATGCATTAACTCTTGTTTTTATATGGCAGGTTTTAAATATAAAAGGCTGAGTGTCTATCCTTTTACATTTCCGGATAGACTTTCATATTTAATAATTCCTGCATAAAAAATATGCAGGAATATTTTATATGTTTTATATTTTATATAAGCAAGAATGCAAAATATTGTTTGTGTCACCTTTTTGCAGAATAGCAAAAATTCTTATATATCCTTTTAAATATAACATAAATAAACAGGCTTACACAACAATGTCAAATGAAAATGCATGTTAAATTAAATAACAGATACTTTTCAGTGCAGCTTATTTATTATGAAAATTGGCTGAATGATGCACCATATTCATGAAAATACAAAACAAAAATTGAAAGCTTTGTGTACAATTACACATTTCCTCAAATTAAACCAACACCCGGGGCATTCTCTGATGGTGCAATGTTAGTGAGCACAACCCATGTACAGAGGTCTTAGTCCTTGACGCGGCTGACCCGGGATTGAATCCAGCCCTCTCTGTTACCCCCTTTTTCATCAGCCTACTTTGAATTTTTTTTTTTTTTTTTTTTGCCAAATTCTCAATTGGTTTTAGCTCCGGACTTTGACTGGGACATTCTTGCTTGTGAATATCCTTCAATCTTAACAAATTCATTGCAGCTTTGGCTGAAGTTTAGGATCACTGTCGTGCTGGACGGTGAACATCCGCCCCTGCCTCAATGATTTTGAAATATCTAATGCTACCAGATTTGTAAGGTGCACAACTAATAGCTCTCCTGTCAACAAATTCACCCACCTGGGCTGCTGAACTTTGCATGTCTTCCCGAGTTAGCACGGTCTTCTAGGCGGCTGCTTCTCAGATGAACGCTGGTCTTCTTGATGTCTTCAGAACAGCTGCTTTTATTCTGAGATTTATACACAGGCAGACTCTGTTCACTGGGTGACTTCTGAAGGACGGGATGGTGCTGGATTTATATAATGGGTCTTATGGGAACTAAGTAGACATGCATGTCACACTGTCCAGATTTTAGTTTTTATAAATTTTGAAAAAGGTTTGTGCTTTTCTTCCATCTTCACAATTTTTGGGAACTTTTTCTTGGCTCGTCACATAAAATCCTTGTGACATTTATGGCACGTGGCATTTAATTAGAAGAAAATGGGGCTTTAAATTTTGCTGTGGTTTTGGCCTCTTGCCGTCTTGAGGGGACGTTCTGATCTTGGATTCAGAAGGGGCTGAGATTGTGGATGGCTCTGCTTATTAAGGAAATCCCGTTAAAACAAGTTCCCATAGGAACAAATAGTGAACAAATAGTGTTCAAAGTTTAGTTTGCATAATATAATATGTGAGCAGTTATAAGAACACATTAAAGGTGTCACTTTCTTTGTGACTTTGGTGTTGCTAACGTGTAAAAATATGGTAAAATGTAATGATGTGGGCAATATTGAAACACATTAGCAAGAACAAGCAACAGTGGACCCCTAAAGACAAATAAGAATAGTCTGAAACAACTATATGCACAGTCCAGTGAAATTAATAGAATATGCTTATTCTACATAAGAGTGAGATTAGGGGGGATATCTTTGAAACGGTTTTGATAGATGGTTAGTTTGACATTTTTCTGCAATATAGATGACTGACGAGACTTTTCCTACAGCCTGTCACGTCCGAAAATACGAAGATGACAGCAACCAAATTCTGAACAGTATCTGAGCATTAAGGATTTAAAAGTAAAAGGCCTCAAGTAAAAAAAAAAAAATCACAACTTAAAAGAGGCAATAAAACAACATACTTATGTTCTAGTTCTCTATATCAATTTTAGTCTGGAAGAGCTGTTATGAAGAAATGGGGATTTCCTGCAAATATCACCTGAATTCAACATCTGAAATCCTGGTGGTCTCTTACAGGGCACTAGCGTCCAACCTAAAGGTCCCTTCAGGGCGTGACGTTGTCAGTTGTTCTAAAAGAGTCCAATATTTCTTCACAATGTGCCAGGCCTGCCAACCCAGATCATAAAAGCACCAGCTGCCGGGGCTCTTCAGCACTAGTAGCAGGTTGGGGGGGAAATCATCGCTCTTCAGTGTGACACCTGCCCCAAACCAGCTGGCTAAGTCTCTGGTGCTGTTTGCTGGTTTCAGGTGTGTTTAGCGTCTCGTGTCTGCCCAACCCTAGGACTACTGTGTGTAAAATGTATTAATAAGAAGAAAAGCTTAAGTGAGTTACTAGATGCATTTAGTTCATTGTATTTAGCATGTAGTGGGGGGGGGGGGCTCAATGCAAAAAAGTATTTTTAATCATCTCTAATCATGTTTTAATTATTATTTTCATTCTTTTATGTGGTAAAGAATTGTCCAGTATGAAAATTAAAGATTTTACAGTGTCTTGAAAAAGTACCTAAACTCATTTTGATTTCCACGTGGAAGTGGCATGAATTTTTTTTTTTTCAGATTTTTCTAAATCTGAAAAGTGTGATGTGCATTTGTATTCTACCCACTAAGTTTGTCGTATAAAACCACGTTTTTGCGGCAGCTGCAGCTAAAAGTCTGTATGTCTCTACCAACTTTGCACATCTAAAGACTGAAATTCTCGCTCATTCTTCTTTGCTCAAATTCAAGCTCAGTAAGGCGTGACGGGGAGTATCTGTGAAAAGCAATTTTGGAATCTTGTCATATATTTCTCTCTGGATTTAGGACAGGATTTTGAACTGGGCCACTCTAATGCATGGATTTGTGTTAAAAACGACCATCTGTTTGAAACTGGCTCCCTGTTTAGGTTCACGGTTCTGCTCTAAGGTAACCCTGTGCCCTAGTCTCAAGATGACTTCAGCCTCTAACAGGTTAATGTCTGTATTTAGCTCCATCCATCATCATGCCAACTTTGACCAGCTTCCCCTTTCCCTGCTAAAGAAAGCCTCCCCACAGCATGATACTGCCACCACCATGTGTGTGTATTGTGTGATCAGAGGGATGTAAAAAGTTGGTTTTTCTAAACAAAATATTTGAAACGTAGACATAAAGTTCAAGTTTGGCCTCAGAGCAGCTTCTGCCGAGCTTTACATCCAAGTTATCGGTCCGGGCAAACTTCAAGCAGAACTTTTTTGTTTCTTTAACCAATGTCTTCCATAAAGGAAGATTTCTAGAGTTTCCCTGTGAACATATTGTCCCACCTGAGCTGTGAATGTTCGCAGAACCTCTAGAGTTACCATGGGCTTTTTGATTGATAAATGCTCTAATTTCTTTGACTTCTCTGTTTAGGTGAAGTGACATAAAGGAGGCTGAATGTGTATGCATGCAACATTTTACACCTTGTTATTTGCACAAACATTTGAAGACCCAGTATTTTCCTTCAACTTCACAGTTATACACTACTTGTGTTGCTCTATGATATAAAATCCCTGCTGGCTGAGTGGTAGCTGTAGGCAGCTTTTCAGGAAAACTGACCCCTCTGCACCACCATAATGTCCTGCTAAGGTGAAAGAAAAGGTCCCAAGTTCAATGGAAAAAATCCTAACGTAATTACAGCTTGCAGAAGGCATGGTGTCAGTACCCAGTACCAGGAGCCGCTGCACGCCGCTAATGACAGCGCTAATGCTCCCTAGTGTTACTGTGTAGTGTTCCAATAACTTACTCAAAATACATTTCTGTTTTCAATTTGAACGATCTCAGATTTCAACTCTATTTCTGCTAATAATAGAAATAGTTTATTGGCGTGTCTAGTTGTGTCTTTAATCAAGCATCACATGATAATGTTGACACATTAACATGTGGAAACAGAAGGAAAAAAAAGGCCCCCCCCAGCCATGCTGAATTTCTGGTGTGAATGAAAATCTTTAATAGTGTGAATAAAGGACACTTAAGCCGCTGCTCTTTTGAAATTAGAGCCGGATGTTTTAGTCATAGTTGGGTGTTTTTCTAGAGATTTTCTGACACTGCTGTAATGCGGTGGATGAACACAAGCTGCCAGACTATTTTGGCAACCTACACCGCTGTCTCACTCTCGCTCCGACCACAGATAGGGATCAGCCGTCTTTTCCTGACCGAACGTGGCTACCGGGGTAATGTTACAGCCTTATTTTCCTCCAGCCACATACACAAAAGATTAGTGAAGCCATATCCAATATCACAGACTGTCAGGTCCCTTCCCAATCAATGCGCTTAGATCGGAAACCAATCTATACGCTAAGATTACATCATCAAAATAAAGATATACCCAATGTCTGTCTTGCTTAGTATTTCCTTTCATTATTCAAAGTTTAAGGACTGAATAACCTTTCGACCGTTTCCTAGTCAGATTTTTACTCATATTGGGCCCTTTTTTGCTGTTTAAGGTGGCAGAGTCTGTGCAATGACCCAGCTGAGAGTCAGCGGCCACCCAGAGTCTCTCCGCTGGCCTGTCCTCACTGTCTGGCAGGTGATAGATCAGACACGGATGCTAACACGTGTTCCTCTGAAGCGGGGGGGGGGGGGGGATTTAGTGAAGCGCTGACCTCTTTACCACCCCCTCGCACTCCAAACATGCATTCATTTACACACATGTCAAATGTATATCACCTCTGACAGGTGACACGGAACTGGACCATGAGTTACACGCCTCCCGCTGGCACTTTGTCTTTTTTCCTTCTTTTCCCCTGTTGCCCACACAACAATCTGCGCCGACGCCCCAAACGGAGAAGACAGGGACCCTGGACCGAGCGGGCCTCGCACATGTTGTTAATTACAGGCGGATTTGTGGCCAGGGTGGCTCTGGTGGAAGTGTTAAACATGATAAAGGGAACCATGCCAATGTTCACAGTTGTGGGAGAACAGCTCTTGCCCTGTAAGGGACTGGAACAGGTGGGGGCGCCACCCGCCCCCTTAAATTCCCCTGCATTTCTTCAGCCCACCCAGCAATCAAACAAGATCCATCCAATGCCCATACTGTAACTCTTCCCAGGCTAACATATTCACCCTTCAGCAGTTGTGCTGAAAGGGCAAGGCCTGTGTGCTTAGCTGAGGGCGAGTGTGTGTTCAGGAGGAGGAGAGGGCGGGGGTGTTGCGGCGCATCCCTCTGATTTTTCCCAGCTAAAATAGGGAGCTCCTAATCTCCCTTTGGCAGTGCTGGCCAGTCAGCCAGTTCTGACACATTCTTCAGAAAGAAGCGCTCTTGACAGGTGAGGAGCTGAAAATAGTCGCGTGACACCCGCACACTCATTCACCCACGTGCACGAATATTCGCTTAGCATCGTGGACTCGCACAAAGATCGGTAAATGGGCCACATGCGCATTTGTGTGATGGCATCGGCTCCCGGCAGGGTTCTGTCTGCATTAAAACAAAATTATCGTTGGCACTGGTTTAAATATCTTGGTACTTCAACAAACAACTTTATTATTCTATTAGTTTTTAATTTTTTTTTTATCTCTTTGTGGACCACGAGTCTGTTGAATAAAGCAATCAATCAATCAAGCATGTCAGTAAGGCCGAAAAATTATTTTAATGAACCCCAGAAGTCCATGCCTGGTGTAGGCTTCAGGTTTTCACGGTTTAATAACCTTGAGCAAAAATATCAGTTTTTAAAAAGGAGTATATGATGATATAATATACAAAACAGAAAAGAAACAACTATTGGCACTGCTAAAAATAATATAACATGGATTATTGCATTTTTGATAATTTTATGTATAAGTCTCATTTCTTATTATTTTTATTTTGAATCAGAGTTAAGCAAAAATAAGAATACAAATCTCTTTACTTTTTTATTAATTTTAAGTGCTTACTGCAAGTAAGTCCTTTCAAATGCTCCCTTATTCTGAAGTCTCCAAAGCAAATCATCACAACTTGGACACAGCCTTGGCAGAGTTTTTACGCCAGATGCCCTTCCTGATACCACTGGGATTTGAACCTGGGTCCCTCGTAGCAAAGAAGTGGACTTAGCCCTCTAAACCTCAGAGGGACTATCATCTGGTTTTGTTTAAAATGTGTCTGAATTTACCCTCAGTAATTTTAAAACTTTTTCTAAACTACCTCGTAATAAACACAATAATCACTGTTAAGATTTTGGGTGCTTATATGGTGCTCAACGAACTGTTTGTTCCTCCGCTCCATTTAGAGTACCGGAAGCATAACAAGCTGATATCTGGTTAATCATTTGCCGTTTACTGTTATTTTAAATCGGCACACAAATTGAAGAGATGTCAAGTTTTGTGCTTCGCAACTTAAAATTATTACTAACAGCTGAATTTGACTTTTTCTGAGCAAATGAAAAGTGAAGTAACACTTCTTTTAGCCAGCTGACCAGCAGTGTGCATAAATTGGTGGAGGAGAAAAAGAGTAAAGCAGCCTGAAAAATCCCCAGCCACATTCTGTGGTATGTTGCGAAAAGGCCCGGATCAAAATGGCCATAAATGCATGTGGTTTTGAAACTGTATGGTTTTGAAACCTTGGTAAAATGGTGACTGACCCACAATGCTAGTTCTTATATGAATGTCCGTCCTGGACGAGCACCTCTCTGTAACAACCTCTCTTTTCCCCAAAGATACCTCAACAAAAAAGGAAACCTGACATGTTATTTAGACTGTTAATTTTCTGACGATTACAGTATTCTGGAAAATAAAATAAAAAACGTCTGGTCATTTAAATATATCAAACCTTTGTTTGTAGACGTGGAAAAACACGGCATGTACAGACCAATGATGATGAAGTAAATCCAGCCAGTATGGCCAGGCCTGGACTCTTCAGCCTAAACTTAGCAGACCAATCACAGCGTGGGAGACGAGTTTATGATGCGTCTCACTTAGCGGCAGAATTACCCATAATGCAGCAGCAACTTTCATACAGAGATTTTTGTTACTAGGTGCTTTGGAAAATGAGGATAGTATTCGTGAGAACACCATGTATCCCCAGATTTCTTAGATAAAATGAATGACAACTAAAACAGAGCATGTCGCTTGGAGTTTGCATCACATCCGTAAATCTCTGATTGGTTCTAACCTGTTTCTACAGACCCTGTTAGCCCCACATTTGAAATCAGGCTCTACGGGCAGCTTTCCAGACTGATAAATCGTGTTTACGGCGTAAGTCAGTCTGGCTGGCCAGGCTAGCTTAAATCAGGACCTTCCTGGGAGTTTCTGGGAGTCAGTAAAGCTTGTGAATATGAAAGGGAAGCCGTAAAGATTGCCTGGATGTAGGCGCACCCCATCACCTTCCTGCCACACATATAAAAGCAATTATAATCAGGACAGACTGTCAGCTGGTTTTGCTGTGTCTCCGTCTAATCCTTCACAGGCTGCAGCCCGCACACATTTATTTAGCGTTATTTTTAAAATCTGGACCCTTATTGCCCTGCAGCATGAAGGCTGATATTATAGTGGGTTGTAAAGTGTGGAATGTGGTGCTGACGATAATCCCCCTCAAGCCTTCTACAAGGGGCCTCTTCCAGCTGTGTTGTTGTAGTGAAATTCCTAGTTCTGCTCCTTATCACATTGTTGGAGGGGATAACCCAACCCTGGGTAGATCTGACACAGGCAGCCTTATCAGGGTGGAGATGTACACCTGATGCTGAGAGGTACACTAGACCCTGACGTGTGTGTGTGTGTGTGTGTGTGTGTGTGTGTGTGTGTGTGTGTGTGTGTGTGTGTGTGTGTGTGTGTGTGTGTGTGTGTGTGTGTGTGTGTGTGTGTGTGTGTGTGTGTTGTGTGTGTGTGTGTGGGGGGGGGGGGGGGGGAGTGAGAGAAGGAAAAAAATAAAGATCCTGCAGAAAGTTGATACATTCAGCCTGATCTGCATTATTCTCCAACTCTTCAGCATTCTCCAAACCTTCCTTAGTTTTCACCCCTTTCTCTCTGCCCCGCAGCCTCACGTCTCTGCAGTTTTCAGCAGAGCTGTGAACTGGAACTGGATGGCACTAAGCCTTTAATTCTTGTCAGCGTCTATTAATTATGGGCCAGTTGGATGCTCCAGTTCAAACAGACCCTGCGGATCCTGGAATTCAAACTCTGGCTGTTTGGTCACTTGTCGTTTGCCGCAGCCATATGATCCAGCAGCCCACAGCAGTGTGTGTGTGTGTGTGTGCATGCTTGCACGAGTATGTTTTTAAAATGTTTAATACCTTTATCATTTACACCTGCTGAATACACATTATATCACACTGGATTCATTTATGACTTTATTACTCGATGCTGCACAGTTTAAAAAAGTCTAAGTAATTTATTTTTTTAGAAGGGACATGTGCATTTACCCTGCCCAATAGAAGTAGGCACCATGCTATTAAAAGGGACATACACATAATAAACATCAGCAACAGGCACACATGGAAATATGTCAGAGTTAGGAAAGGATTTGATCAAAATACGTTCCTGGTCCAGATAACCACAGAAAAATTTGTGCATTTCCCATCCATTCATGAAAAGGGACTGAGAACTGTAGCAATAAAGAAAAGTGTTAAACGTTGTGTGTCAGTATTCATCCTTAACTCAACCTAAACAAGAGAAATGTTCAAAAACAGCAGCTAAAGCTCAATCTACTGCAAACCCTGCTCCTGGCTGTCTAACTGACTAATTAAAATCACATCCACATGTGTTCAAAGAACAAGAAGTCTATTTGCAAGCCTTATTGATTACTTTAAGGCGTCCAAATGGAAAGCTGTGTTAGGAGAGGGGCTCTCGATTTAGCTTCAATCTGCCAGGCATAAAATGATCTCACTGTGTTTGCTGGGAAGAATGAGCTCCCTTCGGGCACGCCGGGTAATTAGGTTAGTGGATAGTCGGTGTCAGGAAATTGAAAGACCATCCTAATCGGATTCTTTTGTTTCCAGGGGAATCAAAGGAATTTATGTGCGTCGCTGGGAAATCTCACACGACTCTTTTCTGCTTGACCATGTAAAATCTGTTTGCTCTCCCTCAGTGCTCAAACACGTTTTAATGCGAGCTTGTAAATTCAGGACGTAAGGTGCATCGAGCCTTTTGTCCTTTGTGACGGCTTTGGAGATAATCCTTGACGTGTCACGAGTGTATGCTTAAACCTCCAAAGGACAAGTCTTCTGTAGACCTCAACAGCACCGGCTTTTCAAAGAATTAGGTGTTTTGTATATTAGATATTATATAGTAATATGAGAAATTTCATACAAGAGTTTATGCACCAGTAAATCAGCCAGTGGTCAGGATTAAACTTTTCCTTGATCAACTCAACTGGTGATTTGCAAGTGAAATGCTGAAAAATCTGATTGTTTTGTTGTTGTTTTCATTAAATGAATCAATTTTAGTTCAATCAGAAACACAACAGTTGTCCTTCTGCTAAAAAAAATTAATATAACATATTAATTATTAGTCATTATATTTTTATTAACATTATGTATTTTCTTATTTTGATTTTGATACATAAGCAGTGTTTACATGAACAAAATTTCACGTTCCAATTAAAATGTATCTGTATTAAATAATCGGATTGTACCGTTTATATGGGATGAAAATCAATTAATCTGATTATAATGTGCATGTATATGCACCCGGCTTTATTCAGAATAGAACCACTCTGACATGCACGGTTATCACATTCGCCTTACAAAAAAAAAAAGAAGTACTTACGTCTTAAACAACAAAAACTAGTAAATAAGGAGTATTATACAAGTTTGCTTGCCTTCCGTGTGCCCAGGCTGGACTTTCACGAAGCAACAATTTTAAGCTGTTTTATTTTTTCAAACAGAACGGTTTTATCGGGAGCCCCGACAATTTTGCTTCCCGCCGCATTTCTGCCACTCATCAACGCGGAAATACGTCAGTGGCCTCACATGCATATTCGGGTCAGTTTGCCACATTTGGAATAACTTGAGCCTGACAAGAGTTTATACGCACATTGATCAATCGACATAAACCACCCCTCTCCTTCGAATTCCAATTTCATAACGATTGAGCTAATCTGATCATCATATTTCAATTGGCTTGTTTACATGACGCATTTTTATTCTGATCGGCCATTTATTCCTATTACTCTTGTCCATGTAAACGTAGCTATAGACTAAAGAAGAAAAAACATGCAAAATTAGTTGAGCAAGACTAGACAAATTTATTTGTATAGCACATTTCAGTACAAGGACAACGCAAAGTGCTTTACATGATTAAAACATAGGAAAATAAAAGCAACTTGTAATAAAATTTAGAAAAATTTAAACAAAATAAAACTTGGGAAAATGGAGACTAAAATCAAATATTAATGATTTTAAAAACAGTTGGACTACAAACTTAAACTAATGATGTTTCAGTAAACAGTTTAACTAGAACAAGAGGAAATGTGTTCTTATTCTTGATTTAAAGGAACTCAGGCTTTCAGGACTTTTACAGGAAGTTTGTTCCAGATAAGTGGAGCATAGGAACTAAATGCTGCTTCTCTGTGTTTGGTTCTGGTTCTACGTATGCGGAGTAGGCTGGAGCCACACGACCTGAGTGTTCTGGAGGGTTGATGCACTGATAAGTCTGTGATGTATTTAGGTGCTAAGCCATTCAGGGATTTATAGACTAACAGAAGTATTTTAAAGTCTATTCTCTGAGATACAGGGAGCCAGTGTAAGGACTTTAGAACTGGGGTGATGTGCTCTACTTTCTTAGTCTTAGTGAGGACGCGGGCAGCAGCGTTCTGGATCAGCTGCAGCTGTCTGATCCACTTTTTAGGCAGGCCTGTGAAAACACCGTTGCAGTAATCAATTCTACTAAAAATAAACACATGGATTAGTTTTTCCAGATCCTGCTGAGACATTAGTCCTTTAATCCTGGAAATGTTCTTCAGGTGATAGAAGGCTGAACCCTTGGGGAACCCCACACGAGATTTTTGTCGTCTCTGATCGTCTTTAGTGGTTCTTAGTCACTTTTGTGCAGAATCATTTTCATGTACTCTGTTTTATGGTGTAATAAACTGGCAATTATAGTTACAACAATGCTGATGTTTCAACATTTATTGACTTACTGTGTTTTTTACAGCTCCAATTATTAGAAACAGCTGAATATGTCCGGTTTGTAAACTAGGGAAATGTGTAGTTGCCTTTTTTCAACCAGCTGAGCGGCAGTGTGCAGCAACATGTGGGGAAGGGGTGATGCTGGGTAATTTTATGTCCTATAAAACTCGGGAAAACTCGCACTTTCTCTGTCATCCCATTATAACTTTAAACCAAAAGAGATGTAGGACAGAAATTTTTGCGGTTTCACCGTAACTCATAAACTTTGGTTTAAATTTGTTACCAGTTTGAGGCTCCTGCTCATTACAGAAATGTTGTTTTGATGCATAAATGGGTATAATTATCCCTAAGTTTTCTTTTGGACTTTAAAAAAGCTGTGCAGTCTTTATTGTACATAATTGCTGGGGTTGTGTCAAAATCTTATCCTTTAACTTTATTTGTTATAGTTCTTAGTTTGAAGTTCTTAGATTGAAGGGGACACTCCTCTTTCTTTTGTTTGTTTTTTTTACAAACAATAAGGTTGCCTCTTTATTTTGTTCTGCAATTTTCATCCAAATATATATTTTTTTCTGTTTTGCAGGTGTGCGTCTGGACCGGGTGAGAGGCGGGAGACAGAAGTATAAACGGAGGTTGGATGCTGAGAATGGGTCCTACCTGGGCCTCACTCTCCCTCCACCAGCAAAAAAGCCCTGTAAGCATCATTTTATCTAGTCATTTTTCTTAATTTGCAAGTTTTGATAATTTTTCAAAAGTAGGATGTAGTAACTCCTCAAGCACAAATAGCTATCACATTAACACCCATCCAATTCATGTTTCGATTTCTAGCTCAGCTTGAAATGACTCAGTGTAAAGGAACATGGTGCTGCTTTTCCCTCGCAGTGACGAAGATTGTTTCGCATCTGCTGGTGGTGGAGCCGGAGAAGATCTACGCCATGCCGGATCCGACCATGCCTGACGGCGACATCAAGGCCTTGACCACCCTGTGCGACCTGGCTGACCGCGAGCTGGTGGTCATCATCGGCTGGGCCAAGCATATCCCAGGTGAGGAGCAGCGTTGTTGTGTGGATTGTGTTCTCTAAAGCCTTCCAGATTTAAACTGGAATTTACTGCAAGCTTTGACAGTATAGATTTGCTGCAAACCCATTGAAAAAAAACAATTTGAATTTAAAGCATGAAAGAGGAGTGGTAATGTAGGTTTCTGTTACAACCTTTAGGCGTGAGATCACGAAGGTAGTTCACCGACTGTGGTCCCCCCCCCCCCCCACCACCACTACCACCATCATCACCACCTTCCCACTCACAGAAACGTGCACACAGGATAATTAACATCTGCTGCTCATCTGCACCTCAGGGAGAAGCCAGTCCCATATTCTAAAATCTAATCAATAAAGAGCAGCTGAAACCTTTGATTTGACTGGGTGGGGTGGGGGAGTCTGGGGGCCGGGATCCGCCCCATGTCAATGTATTCCATTTCAATCCCACACTTAAAGAAAGCAATCCTCTTACTTACTTAAGGAGACCACACAGAGCCTGTGGAAGAATTGATTTATTTGGACAGAAACTGATGGAGCCCCCCTTCTGCTTGCTGATTAATTCTTAAATAAGACGTGGTATGCAAATGTTGACTTTTGCTGCTTTTCTCCCCTCTTTGTCACTCAAAGCAGACCCTTTGAACAAGAGTTTATTTAAAGGCAAGGCAAATTTATTTGTATAGCACATTTTAGTACAAAGACAACGCAAAATGCTTTTTAAAAGGAAGTTTAATCATCATTTTATGAAATAAAGGCATTCGTTTCATATTTTTGGGTCAAATTAAAAATATTTCTATCGGTTTATTATACCAAACAATTGTAATGATAATACAGACATGGTAAATCCATGTGGGTTTTATTAAAATCCCAAGCAAATGACTTATAATAAAGAACACAATCAAAACTGATCAAAGAAACTGAAATTGAAATAAAAATGCGTTTGTACACATTAAACTGATTTTGGTGACAAAATGCCAAGACAGACCCCCAATGTTTTTTTTCTTTGTTTTTTTATCTTACAGTGCTTTGTAAAAGTGTTGAAACCCCCTTTAAGTATTTCACATATTGGGACAATACATCCATGAACTTTAATGCATTTTATTAACGTTTTTATGTGTAATAAATCAACACAAAGTGGTGCACAATTGTGGGGGAAATTATCTACAGTTTTTCAACTTTTTTCAAAATCAAGATTTGAAAAGTTTAACCTGGATTTTTATTCATTTACTCTGCCACCCCTAAATGAAATCCTGTGCAACCTACTAAGACATGGCTGTCCATCTAAACTGGAGAGCATTAATAAAGAAGGGACATCTGGTCACTTTGAATGATCTACAGAGGTCCTCAGCTCAGGTGGGAAAATCTATTGACCTTACATGTACTAGCCGTGCACTTCACAAATCTGAAGGAGATGCAAGAGGAAAGCCATAAGAAGCCTTATTTAAAGTTTGCCACATATATAGGGGACACAGCAGACATGCAGCACAAGTTGGCATTTTTACATGGGATCAAAATTAGTTCTGCTCAACTGAACACCCAATCCCAACAAAGATGGTGGTGGCACAGTCAGCGGTGGGGATGTTGTTTTGGAGCGGGGACAGGGCAGCCAGTCATTAATACAACCAAAGCTACAATGAAATGGTTTAAATTTAAAAAAAATCAGCATCAGTTAATTACGTTGCTTCATTACAACAAGAAATTTGACTTTGTTTCCACTTTGCTCTCAATGCAGAAGATTCACGTCTTAGAAAGAAATATGTGGAAAATCTGTAAAGCTGTAAAGCTGGTAGAGACATACCTCTAAACACAACTGCAGCAAATGGGATGTCTTTACCGTCTTCACTCAGAG
This sequence comes from Fundulus diaphanus, assembly GCA_037039145.1. Lineage (NCBI taxonomy): Eukaryota > Metazoa > Chordata > Actinopteri > Cyprinodontiformes > Fundulidae > Fundulus > Fundulus diaphanus. Next base: position 27,591,696 of record CM073142.1, on the reverse strand, counting down.
AGGCTGAAGATAAATGCATGCCACACTGTTCAGATAACAATGTGAAAATAAAATGCCCTCACCCCCCAATTTACATGGAAGTTTGTGGTTGTTGATATAAATAAAACGGTAACCAGCTGCTCTTTAAAACCTTGGTTTAGTGGTGACATAAGCCTTCACCGCTTTCACCAGTGATTGTGCAATGCCAGTGCCTGGATGTGAGTTCCTCACCCCATTTAAAACAACATATTACCTTTGTGGATCATGTTCACCTGACAGAACGTACCTGGAATAAAATGATTGTAAACCTCTGGTGGTTCTCAAACATGTGCATGATTTAATTTGGGGCCTTATTCTTTTCTTTTTTAAGCCAAAGTAATAAATAAATAAATTATCCAAAGTTGTTTTGTCAAAAAATTTAACTAGTTACTTAGTTAGTTAGCCCTTCGGACTGGATTTTGAAAATAAGGAAAAATGTAATTAAGAACTAAATTCTGTTAAAACAATAAAAATTAAATCAGCTGCTCCATCAGCCTTTACTTGTTTGAAAAAGACATTGAATGCAATGTGCTTTAATGAAATCTAAAGATAATTTCTGCAAAGAAACAAAAAACATTTATAAATGCACAACCACCATCGCAGCCACTCATTATCAGACCTACACTTTGACTCATTTGCTCGTCCTCTTGCTGTCTTCTCAAATCCACTGATGGAAGCAGGCGAGCACTTTGGGTATTGAAATAACAATTACTCACACTCTCCGCACATTTATACCACAAACATTATTACACTTATTTATTGATTATTACTTGGCCCAATAACAATAGACTGAAGGCCCGGTATTGGTCCATAACCCAGTGGTTGTGGAACCCTGTGCTGTATGCCTCAAAACAAATGGCAAATAGGACACTGGGTATTTTTTTTATAGCAATCAAAGCAAAGGAGGCTGAATATATTTTGTTAAATAAAACAAAACTACATATAATTTTCCTTCCCCTGCACAACGACAACAAAATACATTAAAAGTTGTACTTGTAACACTAATTAATTGAGGTCTGAAGGCAAATGGCTGCACTGGATTTTATTTGCAGACTGAAATCTAATGCATGCCACGCTTTTCAGATGTTTATTTTTGCAAACATTTGAAAACCAAATTTCCTTCTCCTTCCAATGAGTGAGAGAGGAGTGTTTTATTATTCTTCCATGTAAAATCCTACTGAAATATGTTGTTAGCTTTTTTTATTGGTTGATAAGATGTGAAAAAACTATTAAATTGCTGAGAATAATTCTGCAGTTCAGTCTATGTTTTGCTGGGAACGTTGAGCAGGACCCAGTCCTAACTCGCGGTGGTGCTGGCATAGGCTGTTGTTTTGTGCAGATTTGGCTCAACCAGGCTCTGAAAAGTATTAAAAGAGAAGAAAAAGGGAAGAAAATTGCAACCCTGAACAAAAGTTGGTTTTGGTTACAATGCCTTTTACATAAAACATGCCAAATTTAACAATAACCCTGCTGGCATAGATATAAATTGAGGTGGTTAGGTTAGGGGGTGGCACGTGACAAAGCGGTAGGTAGAGCACGCGGCCACATATACAGAGGCCATCAGATCTCCACACCATACGGAGTTAGATTATCGACCTTGGGACATTTGGTGCGTTTCCTCCCACCTTCTCTTTCTGACCATTTCCTGTTTTAATGACTGTGAATAAAGACCACAAGTGCCCCAAAATCTTAAAGAAACATTCCCAGGTTTAATCATGAGCACAGTAAAAAGCCTTGGAGCATCATTCTGAGTTACATTACCTGTGTAGAACTATTGATCTTTTATGCCGCGACCATCTAAATCCAGAACTGACGGAGATACTAAAGGGGCACGTGGCCCTCTGGGGACACTTTACCCAGGACCGCCGGGTCAGAGTGTCACCAAGTAATAATTAAGACAAAAAGGGGTCCCTACAGTTTAACAGTCCACGCCTACCATTACACTCATAGCCCACTGAGCAAATGGCCCTAACGATGAGGTAATAAGAGTCATTAGTGCAGATTGTTCCATTAATGTGGAAGTCCTTCAACATCCAGATACAAAGAACTGGTGAAAAAAAACATGCAGCTCTGAAATGTCTTTTTTTCTGTTGCATGTTGTTTTATTTGGAAGGGTATAGCTTATTTTAATGATTATCATAAACTGATTCTATGGGCCTAATGTTTGTTTATTTGAGCTTCTTAGTAGCCTCATGCACACAGGTTCATGATAATAAGGATGTTCCTGTCTGGAATCTGGAGGTGACTGCTAATTTGTCAAACATCATTGTGTACATGTATAAAATAATTATGTTAAAGTCTGCTGCTCTCGCTCAATACAAAGCATCACTTTCCTCCTCCTCTTATTTTTTCTCTGCTTCGTCTTCCTCCGAACGCTTCCCCCCATCTCAGCCTTCACACACACACTCAGCCAGACTTCCTTGTTCTCCAGTTCCCCTGACTCTCCCCCCGCCTCTCGCTCTTCTTCGCTCATATAGAGCCCTCTAGTCTCATTATTACCTCTGTCTTTTTATTAGGCCCATTAGGGCTCTTAGGAGGCCTGTAATGATTCTAAATGAATAGAGAGTGAACTGCTGTCTGTTTTAGACCCAGCTCTCAATGACAGCTTCAAGCTTCACTGCCAGCCACTCACTCTCTTCACTGTGCTGAATAGGGATTCAATTTCTTATCTGATCTGTACTTGGACCGTGCTGCCGCTTCGTCAGAGTGCTTTTATTTTTTACAAACGCTTGCTTCTGGAGCGTTGAGGATTCATGTTGTACTTTAGAAAATAGTACATTGTTTATTGCACTTTGCAGCGGGTAGATACATAATGAGGTGTTTTAAATTAAGATTTAGCTGGATGTGAATGTGTTGAAGTTGATGTGCTGTGACGAAACTTTAAAGGGTACATATTATGCTTTTTAATGTTTTCATTTACACATCAAACTCATTCAGTTGCTGTCCTTATAAAGTGGAACTGCAATGCTTTGGACTGAATTCCTCGTTAATTTACCCCCACATTCTCCTTTTTTACCCCATTTCTGAGATGCGTCTGAGAGCGACTCGTTTTGGTGCTGTCTCTTTAAGTCTAACGGAGGCACTGCCCCCCTTCAGGTCGCAGAGCATTCTTCTTCACCCCATTTCACCAGTTTTGAAGTATGCTGTGGGACGTTGTAATGAATAGTGTGGGTAGATACACCCAACAGCACCCAAAACCGAGACGCAATTGTTCAAGAAAACGTAATAGAAAACATAGAAAACTGAAGGTTTTGAAAAATATGACCCAAACAGAATATAAATATATCTACGCAGCACCTGGACAGGCTAAAGTGAAATTTTCTGCATGCCTAGAGATTACGAGTACACAACAAAGTGTATTTAAGGGCTAAAAAATTGGATTTTGTATAATATACCTTTACGTTTAGGGCCTAATCATTGCTGTCACGATTTGGTAAATATTGTATGTTAATTATGAATCATAAGTGTGCATTTTCAATACTTAGTCAAGATATAAAAATGTTGCATTAAAACTTGCTTAGTAGATTATTCATATTATTAGATCAGTGGGCTTAAAAGTAAATAATATCTCAAAGTGATGATGAATATCTCAGTTTTTACCTATTGCCACTTATGTTGAAGTGAATTCAAGTTAGATTTTTATTGATCAATGAGGTATTAACAATAGACACATAATTATGTGAAAAATAAAAAATTTTTGAGGAATAAATTACAGGGATCTTTTACAGTTGGGGAAAGTATGGATAAAGAAAATAGCATTGAAATACAAAAAATATTTTATTTCTAGACTTTATTCTCTATCACTTTGTCAAAAAATTCCATCCATCCAGTCTCAGATTTTCCCAGGTTGAATAATTAAAGTTGACCACTTTTGATTAAAAAAAAAAGTCCTGAAACCCTGAAACAATTTTTCTGGACTGAGACGATTACCACAAAGAGAGGAACAAGACCTGAGTCAGCTCTGCTTTGATTACTCACGGAGAAATCTGTGGGCTTTTTGAAGCTTCCTTTTTGTTTTGAACTGTAAATCTGCTGCTCGGCTTTGATGTCCAGAAGTTTTTTTGTTTTTCTGCAGGCTGAGTTCTTTTTTTTTTTCCCACAAAGAAAACATACATTTCACAATGTGTGAGTTCCTTTGGATAAGTGTATTTCATAGAAACGTAATGTTTGCTCACTGATCATTGGGTCTGTGGTGCAGTTTTGTTCCCCAAAGCTTAAAGAGCAAAAGTGACAGCCTCTTCAGAGGGAATCAAATCCATTTCAATGAGAACCTAGCAAAACATTTTTGGTTGACATGAAAAAGTGGTTTGGACTATATCAAAACAAAAGGTTAAATGAGTTGTTGGAGCCGTTTTTGATGCACATTAAATGCAGAATGATTTGTGGAGCCTGTGAAAAGCTGGCTGACATAACAAGGATTCATCTGTAATTGTTCCTGGAGCATGGCACAGCAGAACGTGTCTGCAGCACAGCCTGTCTCAGTCTCCTAAGGCCAGCCTGAAGCAGACCAAAACATCGATCCCTGTGGTTCACTGTCATTTAAGAAAGATTTCATTTTGAGGTCCACTTATAGCCTTGGATATCATAAATTTTAGGAAGTATCTGGTAACTTCACAGTGAGCACGCCCTTTCTGCTTTCTTTTCCCTATTAGATTTACTGTCTAAAATAAAAGATATGTTTCTTTTACAAAAGGGTGCACACATTTATATTATTGCAGAGGGTTTCTTTAAATAAAAAAAGTAATCACAGTACTTGCCCCAAATATTTTTAAAACCAAGCCTTTCCCTTCCCTCTGCTGCGTTGGTAGACATTAAATAAACCCTACTTTCTTGCCTATGCTGTCACACAGAGTGCGGAGACATGCAGGCACATTGACATTTCCCTGTTTGCTCAATATTGTGTCATGTTTAGTCAAACGGCAGTAAATCAGTAGGTCGGAATATTGATATTTCATCCGGGGATTCACCCTCCACAGCAACACTTAACTCAGCCGCACACCTGAAGATCCAGGGTGACCCCAAGAGAGAGTCGGGAAGTCTCTCCATCGCTTTGGTTAATTGACTGGAAAAAAAGAACGGGGAAGAATGATGGAGAAAATGAAAAGATGGTTGAAGAGAGGGTCAGCTCTCTCAAGAAAGACGGCACGGATTGTTGATAAGTTAACCATTTTTAAGTTGTTACTCTCTCAAAACAATTTGAAGTAATCATTTTTTTTTACATTTTTGTTGTGTTTAATTCAGTAAACTAGATATAAATGGCATTCATTTTCAAATCAAACTATCTACCAAAGTGTCTAAACTCATACGCTACAGCTTGACGATCTGCAGCGCCTTGCAAAAGTATTCACACCCCTTGAGCATTCACAACCACAGATTTCAATGTAATTTATCTGGATTTTAGGTGAAAGTCCAACATTGAGTGGTTCAGGCTTTTAAAATGGAAGACACAGAAAGTCTTTTTTAACAAATTAAATATTTAAAGTTTTGACATACTTTTTTTTATTCAGCACCCTTCACTGCGATGACCCTAAATAAAATCTACTGCAACCAGTTGCCCTCCTGTCATCGGGTCAGTAAATCCAGTCAAGCTGTGTATGACTTGATCTCAGTGTGAATCCAAACCAAGGAACACGGCAAACAGATCGAGAGTAAAGTTGCAGAGACGTTTATGGCATTGTCAGGTTATTAAAAAAATCTTCCTGCATGCTTTGAATATATCTAAGAAAACTTCTTACTCCATCTGAGAATGGTTAAATTTATGGCACAATCACAAACCCACCAAGACATGGCTGTGCACCTAAACTAGCAGAATGAGGAAAGAGAGAATAAATCACAGCAGTATGGGCGGTTGGCCACGAGCCACCTAGGAGACACAGAAAACGCGTAGAAGAAAGTGCTTTGGTCAAATGAGATCAAAACTAATGTTTTTTGGCCTACATACGAAGCCCTATACCTAACCCTGAGCACACTATGAGTTCTGTGAAGCACGGTGGTGGCAGCATGGGTTACTTTTCTTCAGCAGGGACAGAGAAGCTGCTCAGATTAAATGGGAAGAGAGATGGAACTAAAGACAGGGCAGTCCTGCGGGGAATCCTGGTTAGAGCTATATAAGGCTGGAGACTGAGGTTAATGTTCACCTTCCAGCAGGACAACAACCAGAGACATTCATGCACAGCTGCAATGCAACCGTTTAGACAACAACATATTGATGGGTTTGAATGGCCTAGTCAAAGTGTAGATATGAAACAGGAGATGGTCCCCATCACCTCTCTCAGATGAGTTCCACCTGTGATTGCTCCAAAATTTAGTTCTACAAAGGAGCGTCTCTGGGAGAGTGAGGTCAAAACTTTAAACTTTTTTACTAAGACAAAACGGGAAAACAATATATAAAAGATTTTTGTTATTGTTACGCACTACTGTGTATAAAAAACTCCAATAAAACACAGTAAATTGTGTAGGGGTACGGTGACCAAATGTAAAATAGCTAAGCAGTCTAAATGCTTCTGCAAGGCACTGTAGTTCTCCCTTCCCCCTGCCAAACATGGACCGGATGTCCTCCATCAGCTGTCTGTTTGTCAGATCTCAGGCTTGGATCGATGGCCCTTTCGCATTTGGTGGACTGATTACAATCTACTAATCAATGGCACCCCCAGCACTCTTTTCTCCCCACCTCATTCTCCCTCTTTCCACCGTCCCTCTATTTGCTTGATAAGAGCTGTAGGGAGGGCCTCTTTTTTTAGTCAACCTGACGGACTCTGATCCATACCAGCGCAGATCTAGGTAAGCAGCGCCGTTGCTTCAGTGCGCCGCAATCACCTCCCTGTTTGCCATCAAGTATGGTGAATGGTATTGTGTCTCCTGGAGCCTTTTCAGCTGTCTGTCCTTGTGATGAGGTCAGCATGAAAGCTGGAGGAGAGTTGACGGGTCGACCTCGACATCAGGCTAAATTGCCTCTTTGAGTTCAGTAGGTCGAACACTTTTTATTATGAATTATGTTGAAATTGAAACTGCCCTAATAATATTTTGATTCTAATGAACCCTGTATGCATTATGGAGTTAATTACTACATTTATTCCTTAGGCTTCAAGTTGAACTAATTTACTTGAATGCATTTTGTGTTTTAGCAGTTTCATGCCTGTCACCTCTTGTATTGTTATCTGGGCTCACCCCACCAGCATTTCCTGATTAATTTCACTGATTAACTCATCGTTTTTTCTTCTTCTTTTGTGGACTTTTTCCTTGCTGAAGCAGCTGAATTTCCCCAATCTGGGACAATAAACAGTTATTATATTTTATTCCATCCCAAGTTTTCTGTCATCCATCTTTTTGCACATGTTTTCCAGATGTTATGTTTACATTTGTTGGATAATGAATTATTACGTACTACGTACGTATTACGTACAGAAATTAGTTGTTGTTGTTTCTCCTCACAATTGCATCGCAATATGTCTGTTTAATGGATGTTTGTGAAAAGACTCTAATTTAAATTTTAAATCAGCATACTGGGTTGCATTTGTTCATTGGTATTGCATTGAACAAAAATATTTTATGTCTATCAACATAGAAATGGTCATAATGCAACAAAAGTCAGACACTACCATAAAGTTTCTCCACCAGATCTGGCTTCATGTTCACACCATTGCACATTAACTACAGAGTATTCTGATTTTACGGATCTTTATAGTGTAAAGTTTTGAAACTGAAGTGTGATGATATCTGTGTCGGACTCTGTGCGGCTTCCATGAAATCAAAGGAGACTAATTACAAATCTAGAGCTTCTTTATTTTCCTTCATGATATTTTTAAACTAGCTAGATTCTAAATAAAAACTAAATAAATACAGGTACATCTCAATAAATTAGAATAGAACTGAATAGTTACACCATCCCAAAAAGATAACTGGAAAAGTGATTTCTATAAATTATCTATAGATTTTAAGCTTCTATTTGGGTTAATCTTTATTATTCTGGCTTACAGAAAGTGGAAATATTGTATAGCTCAAATGAAAAAAAAATTTAAAACAGAAATCTTATGCAATGGCTTACAAAAATACGGTAGTCAACGACACCCTCCACAAGGAACGTAGCTAAGCCACAAAAGGTGCTACCAAAGAAGTTGGCTGTTAACAGAGTGCTGAATCCGAGCATATTATGGGGAAGTTAGGTGGAAGGAAAACATTTCTGAAGCACCTCAGATGCACCGATGCTCGCCACTTCTCTAAAATACCTGGCTGTTCTATTAGTGCCGCTCGCCGCGTCGACTCCACGTCAGTCTGGAGCAGAGCGGATCGTTCAGACAGGAAATCAGCTGATGAAAAGCTAAGTGGATCCGGTCGAGTTCACCAGTAAAAGACTTCATGCATGTGTAGACTTTGGATTACATTTTACTCTGAAACATCAGTACGTCATTACCTGCGGCTCAAGAACAAGCCACCAGAGGATCTCACTTGATACTTGATACCATGGATGACAAGACGCTTATCTTGGAGGTGGAAAATCACACTATTCTATATTAGATATAAAATTAGATATAAGTGATTAGATAAAGAGCGGGCACCCGAGACGCAGGTACTACTGGCCAAATAACCACTTTCCTGATTTATTGTTTTATAATTAAAGCCCACAAGTACACTACTATGACGCGATGACGCAATCCTCGTGTGATCCGTGTCCAGCCGTCCAGAGGCGCTCCGCTCCGAAACACTGTGACAGAACAGGGTGACTGGCAGAAAGCAGGGAGCAGCAGCACCACTTCGCATTAGGAGTGATGTGGAGAGGACGGAGCTGACAATGCGGACGAGTGCAAAGCTACACTCAAAGCAGCTCCTTTAATAGCTCTATAGCAGAACATTTCTCTATTAAAAATCCTTTTTTTTTTTTACTGGCCTTATATATTATCCACATTTTCTGAGAAACATAATTTGAGATTTTCAATAGCTGTCAACCGTCGTCATAACATTTAAGGTATAAAATGAATCTAAATTAGTTTCCCTTTTGGAATTGAAATACTGTAACAAATTAACTTTTCAGCGATATTCTGATTTACTGAGATCCACCTGTTTGTAACAGTGGTTACACGAACCATCAAAACCCCTTTTAATGTGGACCAATTTGGTCATAAATCGTAGTTTCTTCACTGCTTTCCAGTACTGTGCAGGCAAGTTTGCCCTGACTGATCGGCTCTCCCCTCCTCTTACACCAGTGGTTTGACTGTTGATGGCTGAAGTAGCCCTGGCTCATGTTTCAAAGGCCTTTACATTTGACAGATTTATATTCCACTCTTAAGCCAGCGCATTCAGCAGCCAGTTGTGTTTCAAGTCGTACTCCTCCGGGGATTGTACGGTGATTGTACATAGTCCATAAAACATACAATGGACTCAAGCAAGGCTGCTACTGAGCCCTGAGGTTAACAAGCTGACCATAGCTGCATTGTACGGGCAACACTAGAAAAAAGCAGTGTAACAAATTTTTATTTTATTTTTTTCGAACAGGTTTTTCCACACTGTCCTTGGCAGACCAAATGAGTCTACTGCAGAGCGCCTGGATGGAGATCCTGGTGCTGAGCATTGTGTTTCGCTCGCTGCCCTGCGAGGACGAGATTGTGTACGCAGAGGACTATGTGGTGGACGAGGAGCAGGCGAGGATCTCGGGCCTGCTGGATCTTCACGTCGCCATCCTGCCGCTGGTTCGACGCTACAAGAAGCTGCGCATGGAGAAGGAGGAGTTTGTCACGCTCAAAGCCATCGCGCTCGCCAACTCTGGTAAAATTCACACCTAGAAGTCCCATTTTGGTAAAATGACCCCCAAAAATGTTTTTGGGGGGTTTTTTTGCTTTATTTTTAAACCTTTAGACACAACACACGTATGGTTTAAAGCCACAGAATCATCCAACACTGCAATACAATTAAAATGGCCTTTTAAAAAAGATTTAAACAAAACCAAAAGCCAAAACAAAATTAACAAAAAGAAATAAAGTCGCATAACATATGACCAGAAGTCAACTAATTAATTATTTAAGGTCATTAGCATATTAAAGCTCCTCCAACACCTTTAATTTTGGCCACATTTATTCACTGTGGGAAAAATACAATAATTTAAAAGGAATTTTTTTATATACAAGTAATTGGACCTGGATCATCGGTGCCCTTCATAATTCCTATATGATAAACGTAAATGAAGCATTTTTTTTATTCATACTTCACTTTTTTAGGCTTATCATTAAGCTTTAAGGAATTTCAAATAAGAAATTAAGTTTTTTTTTTTCTCTATGAATACAAACAAAGGAGGCGATTTCCCTTAGGCACTCTTCAAGATGGCAAAGACAGGAGAACATGTCATTTAGATCAATAAATGCCTACAAGAAAATAGCTGCTGGCTTAGACCTGACCATATTGTCAGTTAGAGCAATAATTTAAAAGCTCACAATAACAGAAATAAAGAAGAAACCAAGTTCATGTTACCTTTGAAGAGAATCGTAAGCTAAATTTAGACTTGCTGCTAGAGAACTGTACTGACTACAGTGAAAGTTTTAAAAGTAATGTAACAAAATAAATCAATTTTTCCTTTTGATATTTTTAAAATAATATCTTAATTTTTTTACACTGCTTGTTTTTCATCAAAATGTTTTGTTAAATCTGTTGTTTTTGCTGCAGTTTCACATAAACATCTTGTTTTGGAGTTCAAGTCAAGGGGCCACCAACCGCTGCGTTAGACTGCACACGAAATGCTTTCCAACAAAATTTGTGTCACTTAAGCGGATATTTTTCAATAGCATTCACTTCATTGTTACTTTTTTTAATTAATGTTTATTTCTTAAGGTTTTTGATTTTTTTACAATGGATATTGTCTTTCAAAAACTTTCCTTCAACCTCAATGACCTCAAACTTCCATGTTTTTTACAGCGTTATATGTTGTGCACATCTTAATTCAGCCCTTTCTTACTCTGATATGGCAAAATAGAATCCAGTACAAGCATCCTACAAACGTCTCCTAATTAAAAAAACAGGGTTTACCGTTGTTTAACTTATTCTCAGCACAAATACAGACTGTGAAGGCCTGAGTGGCTGATTTAAAACCCTAACCCTAACCGCTGTGTAAAACTGACACTGCACATCACCGTGAATAAACCATCCCCATAAAACATGGTGGATTAAGCATTATGCTGTGGGGATGCTTTTATTTTACTGGGGCAGGGAAGTTGTTCAGAGTTGATAAGAAGGGGCAAAATGCATGGAAATACTGGAAGAAAACATTTAAGAGGTTTGAGAGACATTTAATTTATTAATTTCCTTTGCACTTCGCAACTATTTACTCATGTGTGATGCTGTATCACTTAAAACACCATCAAGCTGGTTAGTGTAAAGTGAGAAAATGTTGAAAAGTTCAGGAAATCTTGAAAATCTGAGTATGGATCAGCAAGAAATTCTAGTAATTCTGATTCTAACTGAAATTAAATGGATTTCATAAAATGCTTTGTTAATCTTTACTTTACTGGTCCCAAAAGGTACCTCTGCATGTCAGATCTAAATTAAATCAAGATAGTTGGCATTCAATTAAACAAACAAAGAAATTCAACAAAAAATGTCAAGAGCTTATCTGCAGTATATCTTGTGGAACCATCACTTTCACGATAACGGCTCCCCGATAAGAGTAAAGGTCAGAGTTTTTTCGTTTAGCACAAGTGTGCATCCGCAGCTTCATTTTAATATGTGCACAGATATGTGTGTGTGTGTGACTGTCACACTGCGCTCTACATTCCCTCCATCTCCATAACAGTGGCTGCCAGCGCGGCTCAGCCGAGGGAGATATATTTAGCATTTCATTAGAAAAACAGGGGCTGTCAATAAAATGTGTTAAGTGGAGTGGAATGAGCATCGGGGAGCGACGGGCCTCGTTTGTTCCAGTGTGAAGATGCTGCGCCCGTATCGACAGTTTGCTTTTCATGAGGCTGGGCCTGTCCCCCACTAATCAATGGCTGTTAGGAGTCTTTTCTCCTGCCTGACTGAAAAATGAAAAAAGATGCTGAGCCCAGAGCTTTGGCCATCTGATTACAAACACTCCATGGGAGTGAAGGGGAGGGGGCGGGGTGGAAAGGAAGGGATTGGAAACGTAAGGGAGAAGTGTGGGAGAGGAAAGGCCCGGGGTTGGGCAGGAGGCTCAGCGAGGGCGAGAGGGCAACTTTGGCTCGTTTGAACAAAGTCTCGCAGAGCCTCGGCTCCACTGGTCCGGTGGGTGCGACAGCTGTGGAAATTCATGGCCATTGATTTTGTAATTAGCAGAGTATCGACGGAATCGACGCCAGGCTGCTGACGGATTACACGGAAATTGTTTCCTCAAAGTTAGTTTTGCACGCCGCCCCGTGCCACCTTAAATACCCACACGTTTGAACATATTTCCAGCGGTTTCACAGGTGCACTCATGTGCCAAAGCAGGATCAGATCAGTGTTAACATGAAGCTTTCAAACTAAGAGTGCTGGAACACATGTGCGGTCCGCATAGCCTAGTTAATTTCCCAAGATAGAAATGCAATTTACACAGTAGGCGACTGGTAAAAGAGACTTAATCAGTCAGTTAGGAACATAATTAGCCTTGTACTGTCCCTTTTTTCCCCCCCTCATTTACATGTTCATACATGGTCTTAACTTCGCTCCCTGAATTCACGGCACATATCTGATTTGATTCCTTCGTGCATCAGACATGTTTGGGTTCACTTTTAGGATAACACAACTCTGTGAAAAACAACTTTTTTTGTCCCTGGGTTGACAAACAGGCAAAACCCCACGTACTACACTTGCCAATTAAAACCCTGCGTCAGCTTGTCCTTTTTAAGGACGACCATTTTTTTTTATTATTATTATTCCAGCGTCTACAGTTTTACATGGAGCAGTTTTAAATAAAGCTCAACTGGTTCTATTTTAGAGCCTATACATAAGGGGGCCAACTGCTCTTTCTTATGGAAATGAAGGCCATCTGCCACCATCATTCAGATGAACGATATCCTTGTAATGCAGCCATCTGAATTCATTAGCAAAATGGGGGGATGTACGCCGTACTTGGTGCTACCAAAAAGAAATGAATCTTTCTCCTTTACCACTGTATATTTATTCCGACCTGCAGTGCCCGTCTCTCTCCCCTGAGCCTCGGCCACGCACAGGCATTTATTTAAGGAGCATCATTAACTACTAACAAGAGAAAAGCTCTCTCCAAAATTGCATGTTTGCATTTACAAGCTGTGGAATGTAAAACCAGCTGCAAAACAGGTAGCCGCAGCTGTACATCTGTGTTGTGCTGCACATAATGGATGCTTTGTTGTTACTGAATGCATTTTTAAATAGCTTGGTAGCAATGAGGGGCGACGTTGGTCTGTATCAAAATCTGATCAGTCTCAGTCGATCAAAGTTGAACCTCAATGAGGATTCTTTTTTTCCTAATTAGGGAGCAGGCTTGTCGCATATTTCGAAGAATAATGGGGTTTTGTATGATTATTAAAATTGAGATTTATCACCAGTGAAATTAACTTTGTTAAATCTAGGAATACATTTATTAGTATTCCCAACAAGGTCTGTTTCCTAATGATTTAAAGACAAACACTAAGAGTATCCAAAAATAGAAATATGCCATTCAATTAATATCTAAGCTAATTACTCTCTCTCTCTCTCTCTCTCTCTCTCTCGGCTGGATGTAAGTCAGACTCTCTGCTTCCACAGAGGTCACTTGGAAAAATGTTGGTTGTGTTGGCTCTTTGCCCAGGTCTGTTGGAGGACTTGTTGGTTCCTCACATTGGGTTAGGAACCAAATTATTCACAGGCTCAAAAGAAAACTTGACGGTGAAAGTGAAGCTTGTCTCTCCAGTTAAATGGGAAGAAAACAGTAATTTAGGAATTTAAACAGACTTAGTAGAACGTAGCAGCATATGATGTAACTAAAAATGTAGCGCAGCCACCTCTTAACAGCAGGATCGTTTCTGGTTCTGACCGGTTGGGCGAGGATTTTGTTTATTCATTTTATATGTAACCTTTATTTATACAGCTTGACTTATTGATATTGAAGATCTATTTACCATACAAAAATAAATAAAGAGAGTAATGATAAAATAATTTAAACATTCACAAATATTTAAAATATTAGTTCTGAACCTTTTCCTTCCTGAGAATGGGTTTCAAAACTCATCTGCTCTCGGCAGCTGGAGTTTCTGGGAAAGGAGACATCGCCAGAACTGATCAGCCAATCAGAAATGAATGTTGGTAAATGCATGGCCAAGTCACACTAAAACAATTCACTATTTTTCAACCCAATCATAGAGAGAGAACAAACCAAACCTAAACAAGACATCCTTGTAAATTAAAATCATCTCCCTGCCTGAAGCAGCCCCCTACATTCAAAATGTCTTACAAGTAAATACAGGTGTGCATTTCAGAGTTTTACACATCAGTCACTGTTTGTAGTTAGAACTAATTCTGAATTAAATGTGGTTCATTTTAAAAGCTCAATAAACTCCAAAATTGTAAAATAAATAAATAAAATCCATAGTTAAAGGACATATATATATATATTTACAGGCATTCAATTCAATTCAATTCAATTTTATTTATATAGCGCCAAATCATGAAACATGTCATCTCAAGGCACTTTACAAAATCATCCAAACATCTTTTGATTAAAACATTATAGCAATGTCCTAAACTCATTCTTGAGGATTCCTTGGGGGTCTGTGTAGAAGAGGCCACTTTGACCGGATCTGAAATCATTGCTAAATCTAAGAATCCAGCAAGGGCATTTTTTTACAAGGCTGTGTGCAAGTAGATAAATGTATGTGAAAGGTCAAAATTGGTGTGTTTGTGTATGCAACAGCTTTATAGTATAACAAAAATAAGGAATTTAATACGTTAGTTCTAAAATATTTTTATAGAACATTTTCAGACTTCGAAGTTGCAGATTTCAACACATTAAACCGAATAATATTCTGCTGTCCTAAACGGTATCTTGTAGTTGACAAATTTAGCCTCCTCACCAGATGTCCTGTCTCTTTCTTTCTCTTTCCTTCTACACATCTCCTCCTGCTCCAGACTCCATGCACATAGAGAGCATCGAAGCCGTCCAAAGGCTCCAAGACTCTCTGCATGAGGCTCTGCAGGATTACGAGGGATCGCAGCACCCAGAGGACCCCAGACGGGCAGGGAAGCTGCTGATGACCCTGCCTCTGCTCCGTCAGACCGCCACAAAGGCTGTTCAGCACTTCTACAGTATTAAAATGCAGGGCAAAGTTCCCATGCACAAACTATTCCTCGAGATGCTGGAGGCCAAGGCTTGACACCTGGAACAGCTGCATCATTCAGTCAGAGACGAGCAACAACCCTTAAGAAATAAGGGGGGAGTGCCAATTAACAGCCAAAGGATGACGCTTGGACTCTGAAGTCATTTTACCTATTTGAATAATAGCAAAAAAAACAAAAAAAATGAAGAAAAAGACGACTTGGATTAATTTTAAAAAGGATGAATGACAACTTGACTAATGCGAAATGGTTATGTATATAGAGATGTATAGAAATCAGGCAACTGAGGTCTTGTTATAACCAGAGACCCATTGCTCTATATCACCTGAATCTTCTGTGAATTTGTTTCTTATTTTGTTTTGATCTCAAAATGAAAAAAATTATAATATAAAGAACTGTACAGCGGTGTAGCCACATTTTGTGTTCCAGGTTCTCCTCTTTTCTTATCTCAGTTGTTCCAGCAATAGACTGTAAGTGGTCTTCATAAAACGTGTACTGTAAATTTTGTGAATCTTCACCGGGTTAAAGGGAGAATTGTTTAAAATACTTCCTAAACTTATCATCAAAGATGGTCATTTCCATGTAATTACCTCATAGTTGCTTCATTGACTTTGTATTTTAATCAGCTTGGTACTTGGTTAAAGGACAAAGGTTGTTGGTCAGCTGTCCTTTCACACTAAAGCTGTGTTTGAATTGTTCACTCGTTCAAAATACAGTCCGAGAGAGTCTAACATTTGGTAATGGCTTTAAAATTATCAACAGTAATTTAATCCACTTTTTAGTCCAGTGGAAAATCGTCTCATGAAACAGCGACAATAGGCTAAAGTGCAGCTGCATGCTGGATTGTTCAAAAACGACCCTAATGCACCGCAGTGAGTCGACTGAATATGCTTATGTTGCCAGGTAAAATATCAACATTAGCACTCCAGTGCTAACATTCACAGCTAATTATTTTAAACTGTATTGAATTTCTGAGTTGTTAAACATTTGCAAGTTCAGTTATTCTAAATTCTCACCAACTTGTGAATTTAAGAGATAATAAATAGCCATAAACCTGAATCAATGATAAGTCTTTTTTTAAATTTCTAGTATAGGAGCTGAGAGCGGCGCCACATGGAACAAACTATTGTTTGATTGGTCAGAAATTTGATTTGGACCTGGTTACTGTTTTTAAAGTTTACTGCAACGGGAAGGTCCTATGAGGACTTCCAAGTGCTCGACTATCTTGCGAAGTGGGAAATGTCCTGCTCAGAGAGAACTTTGATTCTGTTTTTGCCACCTAGAGCTATAAATTTATCGGTTCCTGAGACCAACAATAGCATCCATAGGTAGATCCTGGAAATTGCATTGATCTCCAGAGTTTGTGAAAACTTCAAAGCTCATAAATTTGGATTCCTGATCCTTTTATATGAAGGGAGAGAACATCAACCTTTGCCAAAAAAAAATGCACCTTTCTTAATTTCAGGTTGCCATATCCCAGCAATAAATCTCTGCGCCACTTAATTTTACAACTTTTCAACTTCCAGAAGGAAAAAAAAAACATCCATGGCTAAGGTCATGTTGCCTCTTAATCCACTGAACTTTAGTATAAAGTCATCATTTGGCACAATAAATGTAAATTGTACACTAGATTGTTCAAGAAAGACCAGTGTGAACAGATCAAGCTAATTATACCAAAAAAGAATGAAAACCTTTACAGCTAAATATTGTACATTAAATTGAGTTTCTCAGTTTTTAAAAAATATCCATACATAGCATTTCTAAATCCACACTGGCCTGTGAATTTCAGATATTGTTAAGGGAAAAAAGACATCAGTCCGTGCTAGCAATTAGCTTTTTTAATGATAGTTTGTTTTTGTTTTTTTGTTTTTTGTTTTTTACATACCCAACAGCTCCCATTTACTAAAAACAACTAAAGTATTTTTTTCTTTTCATTTATACTTTACTTTTTGTAGGTTAACCAGAGGAACTTTAAACAAATATCCCTTGACCTCCTTTGTCCCTCAGGTATATTCTTTATCTTAGCTACTCTTCAAAATAGGAAAAACAAGAGAACATGCCATTCAAGTAAGGCAGTTGTTAGTTGATCTTCATTAATGAGGAAAAAGTTTCAACAATATAGCCTCTTGCCAATGGGGGAACATGAGACAGGAAACCAGGACTGAATGATTTAGAGCAATTGTGCAAAGATGTCCATTTTCTTTAACCGTGTTAAATGTTATAGGAGAACTGCAGTCCTATTGCCAACACAGAGTTGTACTGCATATAAACTTGTATTGTCAATTATTTTGTTTTCCTACTACAGATTATTTTACACACCAAATAAAGAACGAGTGAACATTTCATACACGCATAAATGTTTGCACTTATGATTAGCATGACAAAAATGGGTACTACACAAGCTAGTTCTATGTGAGTCTCAGTGTTTTTTAGGTATTTTTAGGAAACTGCACCTCTTCCCAAATCTTTTTGTGCTGACACTGGGAACTAAACATGCTGTGAAACCAATTCAATATTGATAAGCTATGTCTTGTTTTGATGAAAGTTTTTTTTTTTTTTTTTTTTTTTGTATTTAAAGGTCGTATTACTATCAACAATATGTTACATTGATACAACCAGATTCATGCAATAGATACCAACTTTGTGATGATTGTATGGGCTCATCCAATGCTATGCTAGTTTTGAAGGCTTTTGATTTTAGACAGCAATGTAATAGATTTAATTTTAATATAGAAGGGTTGCTTTTTCTTATTTCCACCTGTATTTGTTTAAGTCAAAAACATGGTGTCACTAGTATTGACAGCCGGAGAAGCGGCCGACACATCGTTTCTTTGTGTTGGCAAAGTTTGCACTTCTCTGCCCGTAATTGCTTTACTTTAATATTTTAGATCCCTTGTGGTCAAACAGATTTCTCACCCCAACTCCTGCTAATCTTTATAGGTTGTTAAAACTATTATTTAAACACAACCAGTGGTTTTGTGATTTTAATGTATCTTATAATGTTGTCCTTGAATCCCAAAAGAAACCAGACTGCTCACAAAATTCCTGTCCGATGGCTGTGGACTCTACAGATTCATAGGTAAATGTGATTATATGATACATCACTTAGTGTTCTGCTTAAAGTCATAATTTGTAAAACCAAAGTCAACTTGTTAACGACTTTTGTGACATAAGATTTTTCTCTGTCTCCAAGTAGGGATTACAGGGTAAAATGCTGACGCTCAGATGGAAGTTACTTACATTTTCTTATTTTCTGTCTAATCGCATTTAATTAAGAATATTTTTCCCAATTTTAGAATAACTTCAGTTACGCTCTGAACTGAAGCACTATTAACAGTATACATCATACAGCTCCCTGATACTTATTAGTTTTGTTTTTAAATGGTGGTGCTAAACATTGAGAACAAACACTTAAACTGATACATGAGTATGATCCACAGTTAATAATAGGCCTTTAGAGCATAAAATCTACTGGCTGCAAACTAGTTGCAAGTGGGGCTGGTCATTTTGCTTCTTTGCCTGTTCATAAATTTGTAGCTTTGATATGTTCGTACCTTACTTTTTTTAGTGGATATGAAAAGGAGACGTCTCGCACCCAAGGTTATTCGTTCTTGACTAGGGGATGTTTTCTATAAACTTTGAACACAAAAGATTTAGAGTAGTTTCACATAAGCTATTCACAGTCTACTGTAAACAATTATGGTTGTGACTCCAAACCATTGAAGGTCATTCATAGTTAGGTTTCATTCAGGCTCATTATCGTTAATATTTCAAATGCGGACTGGCTCGAAGAGAGATCAGAATCACAATCATAGTACTCCAATCAATTAAAAAAGAAAAATTGGATTAGATTAAAAAAAGAGTTTACTTTAAATTGAATTTATCAAAGTATTAAATTAAATCATTATTCTATGTGATGTAAGAGTTTTGTTTAGGTTTATCTCCCACATTCATCTCCCTAACATTCCTCAACCCAACAATCAGCTACCTGTAACTATGAAGAGAAATAAACTGACCTGCAGTCGTCACATACATGGGATGAAGTGGTTTCATTATAGGTAGAAACATTTAGGTAAGGTGCAGTGAAATGTTAATGGCTTGGTACGAAATGGGGATAGGAACTGGTGAAGGGGCGAACTGACACGAAGCTGACGCTAAATTATTTAAAGAAATCACCTAGCATATCATAATATTGCAACACTTGATAACGTGTATTATTTCTTAGAGGTTCGGTAATCTAAGTCGGCAAGATGGAACATGTAACCAATAGTATGACAGCTACTTTCAGGGTTTTAGTGGGAAATGTGTACATCCACACGAAAGCTGTTGTGTTTTTAAAAAGTCAAGTGCCATTAGCTTTTGGCCAAACACGATGGAAGCATAAGCAACCAGAAACTCCGAGGATCTCCCAGAGAATAATTTTAACCTAACGCCGTAGAGAACAGCATTTCCATAGTGCAGCTCCCCAATTGTTAACCAGCTAATCCATCACCAAATGAAATTACAGATGTATTACCTCCATTTAGTATCAAACCAAAGCAGAAACGCGGACACCTTTGTGTTTTTGAACTGATGAGCTGTTTCCATATAATTAGTTTATTTGCAATATAATAATCATTGGTACAGTTTAATTCTGATGTGTCTATTCACTCTACGTTTGTAATGGTGATGATGAAAAACATCTTTGTTGATATAAGGGAAAGACTGAAGTGTAATCAAGACATGAAACTACAAATTATTTTTGTTTTAATGCCAGAGGGGATAAGTGGACCCCCAACTCCTGTTGTACTTGTTGTAATGGGAGCCTTTAAAATTGTTGTGACTTAACCAATACTGGAAAAGGGTCCTTTTAACTTTTTTCCCCACTCACGAATTAATGTGATTAAATAAAAAAAATAAAAAATGCCTAATTTATGTTCAGACTTCTAAAACGGTTCGACAATATCCAATTAATTCTAATTGTGTCCTAAGCTGAAATTCTCAAAAGAAATGGAGCAATTAAATTTCTGCTTTAGCTCTACCTTGGGGACGAGAGACGTTTTATTTCAGCTGAGGGGAGCTTTTCCTTTTTTTTTTTTTTTTTTTTTTTTGTTTAAATCTCTACAAAGGCGATTTCATGGGTGTCTGTAATAGTTTCCCGACAGAGCAGCGATCACTGGGCTATGCAAGGCAAATATGGCCACCTGTGTTCCTTTTGTTTGGAGCATCAGACTGACTTGTAGTTGTGCTTTGTTTACAACTTGAACATACTGTATAAATGCATTGTGCAATTCACTGTATTATACTGTATCTGCTGTGCATTGATGTGACTATCATCACGTGTTCAGTTTGCCACTTTAATGTATTCTCTTGTGAGATTAGGAACACATATTTACAGCCCGGTGTATTATACCAGTCTCTGTTTCAAGTGAAAACTGAACGAGTTCATTGTGTTTGTTTTAAGATGAGATTGTTTTCCCCTAGTTTTGTGTCTCTCGATTTCTCTGTGCTTCCGTTTCTGGTTATCAGCAAAGCAGGACGTACAGCGACTAAAGTCGTCTAGACCCTATACCTCAATTCATATTTTGAAAATTACACTGGGCTTGGAAGCGGGCCATGGGATTCTCCTGGGACTCAGTGGCACAGAAATAAAGTGACATCACCGGCTGGGTATTAAAAAAAATGAAGATGAAGTTACCGCAATTGCTGGTGGGGGAGGAGGCGCACATTCCTCGGAGGAAAGCTACTTATTCGCTGCTCCATTTGCGGACTTACCTCATCTCCATGCACTCTGAGATGACGAGATTTACATAAAACATGGAGGAACCTCCCCGGCCGACCTGCTCCACAGTGTAAAGAGGAACTCGCTAGGTGTGCACACCACAGACTAGTGATTACCCAAGAGGTTTCTCTCCCTCTTCAAAAGCAATATGTTTGCATTTGTGATATATGAATCAACTTAAAAGGGAGCTTTGGTTCATTGTAATTACAAAACTTTCTTCATGCTTGAAGGGGTGGGGGGGGTGGCTAACTATGTGCAGTGTTCTGTGAAGAGAAAAGTATTTAAAAAAATAATGGAAATAAGTCAAACACAGCTGGGATTCACTGGACAGGACTGTGTGGCATCTCCATGCGTTTTGGTAATTGTATTTATGCCTACTGTATCCATGTGTAAATGAATGCTTTTGTGGGGGAGAAGGGCAGTCCGATCTAACAATGCACTGAATGTACAGTGACAATAAAAAAAACAATTTATGGAAAAATGGCAAACTATCTTTTTATTTAAAGGAGTGAAGAAAAACAGTATTTTCCTCGCAACACATATTTTATAAATGAGGATCCTCAGCAAATATACGCTTTTCTCTATTAGAGAAAAAATATTTTTATCAAACTGTTGAACAGCTTATATATTGTATGAGTAACAAAACCACGGAAAATGACACTATTTCGCTATTTTTTCTTCAATCCTCGCCCTTGCATCAGTACAAAGGAGGAAATAAATATCACCAGCAAAATCTAACTTTCTATTGATCTTATTGATATGAAATTGCCACCAGATGCCTGTAACAATAAAGTAATCCACAAACAAAGGAATCTACACAAATTAGTCCATAAATGTGTAATCAAATGGAATTGCACAGGAATAAATATTAATCACATGAACAAGACATTCATTAAGGCTTAGAAAGGCATGACGCCAAGTGAAATAGGATAGTATTAAAAATGCAATACTGTCCCCTATTAGTGCAAGTTAATATCTGCTGCTTTAGTTTTAATTGAAAACCTTTAAAAAATATATATAAATTATTCTTGATATGTCACACAAAAAAACATCTCATAATAGGAAAAAAATCAAGAGCTCCTAAAAGCCCTGTGCAACTCTATGGTTACAAAACGGAAAATGTAGATGCCATCGGTTACAAGGGTACAGATGTGAAAGAACATCCTATTAAATATCAAACAGAAAGGTACTGATTTCTGTGTCTCATTTCTATTATTCCTTTCTGCAAAAGAGAGGGACTTAATTACAGGTAAACACTAAAAGGTCTCTTTTAAATCTTTTAACAAAAAATATCAAGAAAAATTAATTATAACTACATAAAAAATTGATTAAAGGTTAATGTAGAGCAGGTGAATGGAGTACCTTCAGTGGGACACGTTTTCTTGCCATCTACCAGTCACTTACATTAGTCTGAGGAATTTTGCTCTGCCTCTTGATGCACAGGTCTTTCAGATGAGAGACATATGAGAGGTTTCTTGCATGTGCAGCCCTTTTCTAATCAACTCTCATCATCTCACAGAGATGGCTTCGACTTGGCCTGGGACTTTCCTTAATTCTCAGCCCGTCCTTGGTGTCTTTTCTGGTATGTTTTGGATCATTGCCATGTTACTTTTTTTATTTTATTTTTTTTTACACACACTCATATTTTCCACAAACACCCACTGATTAACCAAAGAATACATGGTGGAAATATGATGGTGAACGGGCCAGGTCCTGTTGCAGGAAAACCTCCTCAAACGCTGACATTTCCAGCTCTGTGTTCAACAGCTGGCATGAGGTTCTCACCCTGGAATGCTGCACAACACTTGGTTTATGCCAAAAATTTCCTCTGTTCTGGTGTTTAAATAATGAGATTTTAGGCTCATCTGTTCAAAGTCATTGTGTTTGTCTCTTTTCTCTCTGGTTTCCTCTTTTGGGAACTTTTACATGCATGGACAAATTTAGATAAATTACCAAACTCATAAACTGCTACAGTTTTTGTTTTTAAGGTTTCAGACAGCTCTTACCATGGTCTTCACTCTTACTTCAACGGTAAACACACCAACTACATGTCAACTCAATGTGTATGATAAACCTCCAAGGAAAAGCTGGTTAAAACCACTGTTAACATTACTGAATTTCTAAACTTCTGAAATTCAAGTTTAGCAATGTTGGGACCATAATCTGGAAGTGGAACGAATTCAATTTCATCATGAACCACCCACACGCAAGTCCATTTTATAAGATTTCAAACACAAGAATCAAACGATTAATCAGTGTCATCCAAGAGCCAATGATAAAATGCAGGGATCTTCAGAAAGATCTGGATTCAGCTGATGCAGTTTTATCATGAAAACACTGAGTTAAAGCTATAGTTGGTAATCCTGTTAAGAAACACCTTTTGTTATACTGGCTGAAATGGTCCTGCCATCCTGACAGTTGTCAATACATTATGTATTCAGAAAAAGGAGGTTGAAAAATTAGATCTCTGTAAAAGCTGCATGCCTGTAAAAACTCTAACCAATCACTGCCGTTCGGTCCGAAGGGCAGGTATTTGTCAGAGTTTTGGTCCTGCCCTCACCCCCCTCTGTCCCTCAAGTTCCACGGTATCGCCATATCTATTGGTTGTCCCACATTCCAATCATTCTGACGTGCTCGTGTAACGCCAGTGTGCGTGCACGTTCCTTATTAGTTTCCGCTTACTGGCTGGGGATGCGAAATAAGACCAGACTGGATGTGGGAGATTTTTTTCACGCGAACTCCATGAGGAGTGGAAGAGCAAGGTGAGACGGTCTTGCGCATACGCAGTTATTCAAAAAGGGACTTGGGGAAACTTCCGGAAAAATTGCCGACCCTGGCTTTAAAGTGCTCACACACTGCGGAAGACTCCACTGTTGAAGGAATGTTGCAGCTTGTTTAAAGTTTTCTGCTGGACATTTTTTTGCCCAGCAAATGAATTTTGAGAATATAGTCTGTTCAAATGAGATTAAAATGTTATATATTTTGAGAAAACAATGGCCCTGAAAATCACCCCAAAAACCTTTGGAGGTAGGCACATTATGGTATGCAGCTGTTTTTCAGCATATAGTGTCGGCACACTTCAGGCAATTGTAGGAAGAATTGGGAAAGATATATAAAGGGTAAATTTTTCATCAATTCAGTTACCACAAATACACAGCCTTGAAAACTCAATTGTTTTGAGAGAAGGAAAACAAAGCTGGAGAATGGCCCAGTCGGTTGTCAAATTCTGAAGATCAGTGTGCAAAGAACAGGGCCCGAGAACCTTTTCAAGTTAATCACTAGGTGTAAGCAATGCATACACCTAGTTTCTTGAAACAGGGGATGGCTTGAATATGTCAGTCGCAGTTCCATACATGTCCAATGTATCATTCCACTTGATCACACATTATTTATGGCCTTTTGGTTTGTGTTGAATTTGATGAATATGTTGATTTCTTGCATTTTCTCTGACATCTGGTACGAAATTCATTTCAACATGCCCTTTTAACAATCAATGTACTGAGACAATGTTGCTGAAATGTTTAAGACTTAATTTCCCCACTTTACCCTGATCACCGTGACTGGCTCATGCCTACTTGATGCTAACCTCGTCTTCATCTTTTGTCCGAGCCATAACTCAAATCAGACTTTAAAGCACGACACTTGCAGGAAAAACATGAAATGCAACACCTTTTCTAGGTTTCATTTGCATGTTGTTGTGATTTCTTGAAAATATAACATTAAAAATGAATCCATAGCAGATACAACACTACAGTAAGGCACGCGTCATTAAATAAAAATCATCTTTCAAATGAAAAACATAGGTGTTCATAATATAAAATATACACTCAGTAGATTTTAAAGAAAGGATCCACCAGTGCGAATAAATTAGTTGATTTCACAGCCTTGTCCTCTCACACAATCTGAAAGGTGACCAATTATGTTCGCATATATGAGCATACTTCTGCGTTTACTTGCACGGTTGGCAAGATGGTGCCTCAGGGTGTAACGGCATCCTCCTGCCCCAGACCGACGGTTGGGTGGCTGTCTACTTTGTGTCCCGGTTGACCTTCCGTTGGTTATGACGATGGCTGAATGCACATCTGACACACTCCCTTCCTTTGTGGTGCAATCCTGTGGAAGTCATTTCACTTACTGGCCTTTCAACTCCAGCCAATATAAGGGGTGAAGGGGGGGTTGGGTGAGTAAGTCTGTGTTTAATCAGCCTGCCACAAAGCATTCCCCTAAACAAAATCAGTCACGATGTCGAGATTGGGGGGAAAAAAACCTCAAGAGTAGATTGAATCAAACAAATAAATGAGCTTGTCAATTTATCATCTTTTGGAAATAAATGTGGCAGAACGGGACGCCATGTTGATAACGGCAATTATTGTACAGTTTCCACTGAGGACGCTGTTTGAACTCATTATAAAAAATAATAAATAAAAAGTACTCCAAGTATATTGCTGATATGTAGATTAATGTGCATTGCCTTAATAAAATAAATATAAGATTCTTTAGTCGGACCCCTTTTCAAACCTCATCAACTACCTCTGATCGATCTCCTGTACATAGATTTTATTCTCTGGAGTCATTTAAAACCACCTTCACACACAGCAGAACCTTGCAATTTAGTTAAAACCATCAGTTGTCGAAGTGAGTGCTGCAGTAGAAACTGTCCAAAAAAATCAGGTCTGAGACAACCAAAACTGCAAGGTACAAAATGGTAAAGGAGCAAAATTCTCAGCCCCTGATAAAAAGTTTTGTGAACTTGTGTGACTTTCGGATTTGACGAGATCATCGGTTTTATTCCTCCTTTCTTCAATCCCGTAGAAGGGAATTAGGGCATGGCCCACTGTCCTCCTGGTGACTTTCCATCTTATAAACCCAGTTTCATTCTCTTAAAATTGTAACTTACTGTCAGGCCCGTTGGCGAGCTCTGGTCTGTTAATCATCCATTCCTGATGCGACACACAGTAAATCTATTATCACACTCCTAAATGCAACCTTGTGGCGGCCAGCCCTACCGGCCTTAGCCACTCTTTCTGTGTACTCTCATTTCATCCTTTCCTCATATGAGGATTATTCATCGGCCGAGGTGCGAGTCCCTTGGGAATAGGCTTTAAAGTGTCAGTCATGGTTATTCAGAGTGGTGTTGTCTTAGACGATGTAACTAGGTGAAAGTGACGGAAGGAGATAGGAAACCATCAATATGCTCACTGTATAAATTGAAGAAGGTCATGATTTATGGCTCCCGGCTGCAGGGTGCATACATGCTGAATCTACTCTTATTCTTCCTGCTGTAGTCTGGCTCAAGGACAGGTAAGTGCTTCTTTTTTTCACAGCTCATCCCCGACACAACCGCTGTTTAGCCTGTGGCACTTGCTGATGAACATCTCTGAGAGCAGTGGCCGCTTTTTCTTAAAGGAGTAGAGCACCATCTATGGGCAGCAATGACAACTGAAGGGAAGCAAATATAAGATGATCAGATAGCAGTGCGTCCAGCCTTTTTTTTTCTGTTTTCCATCACCTCATCAGTCATTCTCTTCTTTTACTGGAGTCTCAGACATAGAGGGGGCAGCTGTGGGAAACTAAGACCCTAGAACAGCTGCAGACCCTCCAAAGGCATCACATTTGTTCAAATCACACAGCCTGTATCGCTGCTACGGCAAGTTACAGTACTTAACAGGGTTCTGAATGCTCTGTTGACCACTGAGCAGATGGTGGGATGTGGTACGTTGTTATAGGACTGAAAAAATGGGGCTTTTCAAGTATGCCGCTTACATGATTCCTTTGCAATTTGGAAAATTCCGAATTTGAATTCAGCATTATACCGTGTTAAATAAGTAGGGCAAAAAAAATGAGAGTATGAAAAAAATTAGCATTTGAAGATTCTAATTGCTATTTGAAAGTTGTCCTTTCTCCCTTCCTTTCTATTCTTCCTCGTGTCATTCTTTACTTTCTTCCTTGTCTTATCTCTTTTACGTCATTGTGGCCTCTGTTCCTTCCTTCCTTGTATCCTACTTCACTTCTTATGTCGTCTCTTTACTTTGTGTTTCCTTTTTTTCCCTTAATTCCTTGTATTCCTTCCTTGTGTTCTTTATTTCTTCCCTCATTCCTTATTTCCTACCAGCCTTTCCTTCTTTTCCACCTTCTTTCCTTATGTCATTCATTCTTCACCCGCTTGTGTCCATCCAATGTCTACGTCTTTCCTTCCTGGTCAATCATTCTTTTGTTTTGTGTGTATTTCCTTACTTCCAGTCATTTATGCATTATCATTCCTTCCTATCTTTTTTTTCCTTTGTCTCTCAATTGCATTGTCCTTGCTTCCTTCCTTCCTGCTGTAGAGAACCTCAACATACAAAATATGTACATTAGTTTAAAATGGGACAATTTACCAAGGCCATATGAGGAGAAATCAACCCCTAGCTATGAATTAATTCCAGGAGGCCAATAAACACAACAAAGTCTTCTCCAGAACTTGAAAGATATTCTTTCTCTGTATGATTTATTGCGTCTGTGCGCCTCCGATAGTTTTACTCTGCCTTCGGTGTGAGCAGACGCCACAAACGGAGTGCTCATTAGCATTTGACCTCCACATTATGCTTTGTTTACCTGTCTCTACTCACCTCTATATCTCCTCAGACAAAAATCAGGGCTTTTTCACTAAAGCATCTCCACCGTGACACAGTTTTGTTATTGGGCGACACAGCTGAACACCACATTTGCATAGCAAGATTTTTTTTTTTTTTTACTTTAACATGCAGAAGAGAGCCAGGCCATTGGTGCTCAGTCACCTAGGGGGACGTATTTCCTCCTGGATGCTGTCATCTGCACTCTGGAGTCCGTTCAGCCATTTAAGCAAATAGATAAATCCCTTGAGATGATGAAAAAAAATGAAGAGAGTTATTTATCTTGTTATGTGAAAGGAAGAACTTGGTGTGTCTAGATTTGAGGTTGTTTACTTATTCTCTACTTGAGCAAACTGTAATGAAGCACATACAGAGTTTTGTACGTGATGCACAAACAATTATATCGTATATAATTTGTTGCGCTGGCTGTGAATTAGAAGTAAGCGGAAGAAAATCATTTCAACTGCAATTATGTGCTCTACAAAATATAACATTTTTTACATTTAATGGGTGAGCAGATTATGCATCATACAGCATGAGCAAAGAAAATCAACAAGTAAGGGCAAATATCCACAGAAAATATACAGCAAAACATTCCTCACACACACACGCACACACACACACACACACACACACACACACACACGTTGTGTTAGCAGATTGGCGGGCGTGGCAGGCAGCTGTGGTTAATTGCACGATGAGAAACTGTTCTCTAATTTATTTCTTGCCCGTACAAGAGTGATCATGAAGCCCCTTTCATTTCACAGAACACAATTTTCATATTTAATGAGCATGACTCCAATACAATTACAGTAATTAGTCAAATCTCACTCACGGCCAATGGAGCTCGCCACCATTATTAGTGGATCTTATTAATGATGTTGCACATGCGGTGCTCGTAGGGTAATTGGGGGCATGTGTGGGTATATGGGAACGGGAATACTGGAGATTGGAAAGCAGAGGTGGTCTGTTTTCTCTCTTTACTTATGTTAAGCTGAGGTTGATTTAATATTAATGTTGTTAAACCGGAAATCATATTGCTGGATCAACCAAAATACGAAATTTATTTTGATTTAATTTACCTCCCACCTAGTGAAGAAGGTCCAACATTGGCTCTTCTTACTTAGGAAACTGAAACGGACTGAACTTTCCACTAAGCTGTTAAAAAAGTTTTACAGAGTTACAACAGAAAGCATTTTATATCTCAGCATTACTGTGTGGTGTGGGAGCTGCACAGTGCAGGAGAGTACAGATTTAGCACGGATGGTGAGGACACTGCAGGGGATTGTGGGATGCAGCCTACAAGATCGTGACACTGTTTATGCTGCACGAGTCCAGAGAAGGGCCAGACGCATTGCCACAGATCCCACCAACACCCGGGCAATGCACTATTTGACCCACTTTCATCAGGTGAACGGTTCAGAACCATTAAATCCAAAACTAATAGACTGAGAAACAACTTCTTTCCAAAAGCTGAAAGGGCTCTCCCCTTGCTGAGAAGTTTGTGGTCTGATACATGTTACAGACACACTAGTGATAATGAGTGTAAAGTGTAATAATTTACACACTCTAACTTCTCAGGGAATATCTGATTGCACAGTTCTGTAAATGAAGGCTTAAGATTACTTCAAAGAATTTACTGTGGGCATGAGTGTATCTTCGAGGAAGCATTTGCTGACTAACTTATCCAATAACACAGTAATTCATATTACTTGCAAAGGGACTAATATCAGACCTTTTGTACTTTATGTGTCTTATCAGACCCTAAAGACTATTTACATGCTTTAAGCTTCTCACAAAGTGTGTTGGTTAGTGCAATCAACTCACTCCATTTATATTTAAAGAAGAAGTGTAGAAATATTATGTTATCTGTGTACACTCTGAGCTGGTGTCTGTGTCAAAAACAAAGTCACCAAAGTAACACATGGTGACATTAAAGATCATTATTCAATAGAACTGGGGTATTACTATTGTGTTATATACCTTCAGTACGGGAAATAAAAATAGAACAACTCCTGTAGGTTTGAGATAAACAGTTTAGTTTGGTTCTTGTTTGTTTTATGTGCTTAACAGGTTCGGACTCAAATGAAACCTTTTTTTTTGTTTTGTTTTTTTGGAGCAATAATACTTTGATGTGTCCCGTGCCTTCCAGAAGTATTCATGTATCCTTTCAAGTTTTGCTTATCATACAACGTAAAACTTCAATGTATTTAATGCGTAATTTGAGATGGATTACTACAAACTAACACTTAAATATTAAGAGGAAATGAAAAGAATTTGTGCTTGTAAAATTTCTTTACCAAAAAATCTGAAAAGTGTGGCATGCATGAGTCATACAGAGCAACAGTGTCTGTGATAGGGTGACAAAACCTCAAATATCCAAAAGTGGGACAATAGGATGCTTATGAGGGACAAATGTGGGACACATAACCAACAATTTGATGACCTCATACGTTTTAATTTAACACTGGTCACATAATAATAATCAGTCTATGCTTTGCCTGTTATTGCACAACAATGAATTATCACAACTCATAAAGTTTATAAAAAGCATTATTTAACTTTTACAAAGTTTAATAAAACTGTTAAAATTTAGCCCTGTGATAGACTGGTGACCTTTCAGGATGTCCCCCGCATCCCCGCCTCTCGCCTATTGACTGTTTAAGACCGTTATTAAACCGTTATTAAATATTGCGTAAAGTTAAATATTGTTTAAGTTCATCTTGGCTGCTGTACCTTGTCTGTCTGGCAGGTATTTGGGGTTCTAGTAAAAATTAGTCCATAGATCGACGGCAAGCTCTTTCCGCTGTGTTTCTTGTACCACTCAATTCTACAGTGCTTCACATCATGCTCCCCTTCATGTGAAATTGAAAAATAACTGGCAAGCTCTCTGAGAATCACCTTTCTCTGGCCTCATCCAGTAAGAAACTGTTCCCCAATCTTTGTAGCAACATTTTCCTTAGTTTGACGTAGTTTCCTTAATATCCTGTATGCAAAAGAAGAACTTTAGTTTTATTTTGCGAGCATCCTGTCACACAGCTGCTCATGTGGTGGGACGCTGCTGCATATTTTGATTGACAGCCGAAGAAGCTCTCATTACCAGTGACTGCAGCTCTGTGTTCTTTATTTCATAAAAGCACATGTTGAATATTTTTTTTAAACTTTCCGAATCTGACCCAGTCAAATGCGGAACATTGTTTCAGTTTGTGGAACACTGGTACAAGAGTGAAAAATTAGGTGCAGACCCACACAAATTGGGACATTTAGTTACCCTGGTGTGTGATCTTCTCCAAGCGTAAATACAGCTGTTTTGTGAATCTAAGGAGGTTTGTTAGAGAACATTTATGAAAAAAGAGCATCATGACGGCCATGAAACACAGCAGACAGGCATGGTAGAAAGTTGTGGAGAAGTTTGAAGCAGGGTTAGGTTAACAATATACCCCAAGTTTTGAAAATCTCACAGGGCTCAGTTCAACCCATCACCTGAATTCCAGTTGTAAATCTAGTTTAGAAACCTTGGCAAAACTTAAAGACTTATGTTCACAGATACTGCATGCCACACTTTTCAGGATTTTATTTGTTAACAAGTTCATCAAATACCATCAACTATTTTTATCAACTTTACAAATATACCCTACTTGGTGTTGGTCTATCACAAAAAACCTAATAAAATACATTTAAGTTCACCCTTGCAAAATGAGACATTGTTAAAAAGTTCAAAATGTGTCAACACCTTTGCAAAGCACTGTATACATATATTCTCAGTCATTGTCTGGCTGAAATGGATAGAAAACAAATTCTAAAAATGAAAAGGAATATAATATATTCATCTGGAAAATTAAAGGAGAAGTTTACTTTAAACTAATAATTATCATTGAACTAATTAATTATTATCTTTTACAGCAATAGCTGCATGGCTAAAAATAGTAACTGTGAATATTTACTTTTTATTTTCTTTTTTGACCCATTAAATGCTTTTAACAGTTTGTATATCTTGAATATTAACAATATTGCACCGTGTGACCAACTTAATAAACTCAAACGATTGTTTGAAAATGCAGCAGTTCAATAGCCAGCTACATCAATCTGCTCTGTTTAGAAAAAGAATTGTTAACAAGTTTTTCTGTCATAAGCATCGGCACGCCTGATGTAGAAGTGTAAAAGTTTCTAAACAAATTTATCCATTGTTGCAGCAGCATAGCCACTTACTGAAAAATCCAACCTCCAATTTGAGAATTTATTAAGAAATAACTGCTTTGAGCAAAAATCACAATAGCTTTACATCTAACAATTCTTGTTAAATCAATCATAATTAAAGCCTTTTTGTAATTTGTGTCATTTCTTTTAGATTCTTAATAGTGCCTAAGAACTTATATTTGATAATCCCCAAATTCCTGTTGGATGTAAATTCGACATAACTCAAAGGCCCATTTCTCTTTGCTACCCTTCAAAATGGGAGTCACAAGAGAAAACGCCATTGAAGTCACGTAAGAAGAGGTCCAAAGACACCAGCTGGCCCCTGGGTCCTTATCATAGTCTCACACAGAGGCTCTTCAGGTACCCTGACTTACTGAAGCTATCGTTGGAGCTTCTTGTTTTTAGAAGAACGTGAAGAAGTGACCACCGAAATGGCCACAGAAATAATTAAATCCATACTAAGGTTTGTGTTAAAACACACATTTTTAAATATTTCAAACATTAAACAAAAAAATCATCTAATCGTTACATAAACAAGTGAAAAATTTTAATCTTAGAAGTTTGACTTAATGGCATCTTATCCAATTAACAGCAGTGTCACTGCAGTGTTAATGAGTGTGATGCTGCAACAGAAGAACCTCCATAAACACTACATGATTAGCGCAACGCAGCGGAATTAGAAAGCAACAAAGGCAGCGTTTTGGTGTTTATGTAATTAAACAGCGGAAAAGGCAAACAATTAAGCCAAATCTTAAAGCCCCTTCAATCTCATTTAACCCAGAAAGGACATGTTTTGTTTTTGGAAAGCTCTGGAGATGCTGCTGCTGCCTCTGTGGGAAGTTTAAATTTCAGCTCAAAGACAAGAGAGTAAAGGGAGGTCATGACAGCAATGCGTGGAGCGCAGAGCGACAGGAGGACTCATGCATATAGCTACAGTATGGTCAGGTGGTACGTGCATATCTTGTAGAAATATACCACAACAAATGCACCTTTGTCCTTCTGCTGATGAGCTTTAAAGGAAAGCTTGACCAGGATATAGGAAAATTTATGGTATTGGTCACTCAACAAAAACAATACATACAGTGGCTGGCTAAAGTATTCACGCCCCTTGGCATTTTTCACATTTTGTTGCCTCACTGGCTGGAATTAAAATTGATTATTTGAAAGTCTTCACCATTTCATTTACAGAACATGTCCACAACTGTAATTGAATGGCATAAAGACCAAAGAGTTGTACTGCAGGAGCAAAGATAAAGACGCCCAGTTATCCCTCTTTCATCCGGAGCAGACAGTTGGAGTAGGTGGAGTCTTGTAATTACCTTGGGACAGAAATTGACATCCAGATGTCTTGTAAAGAGCACACAGAGTCCGTTTAAAAAAATAAAAAAGCACAGTAGCTTCTCCACCAGCTGAGAAAACTGTGATCTTTTAATATAAAGAACATTTTAACACTGGTTTACAAATCACTCATTGAATCTGCCATCACATTCAACATTTTATCCAGGTACAACTTACTCACTGTGAAACAAACAGCCAAAATTTCAACAATCAAAAACCAGGCCAGTAAAATATTCGGTTCACCTCAAACTTTCCTTTCAAAACTGCACAACCACTCTGCGATCAGGAAGACCACACTGATCCCAGAAGATCCCTCTCATCGCCTCCATTTATGTACCAGCTGCTCCCATCAGGCAGGTTTAAAGCCCCTGTAGCCCAGAAAGCCATTTACAAAAAGTAATTTATTCCATTTACAAAATCCACCTCGAACTCATCAAAATAAGAAAATACTTTTGCTTTTAGTACATTAAAAACTTTTTAGATGTGTTTGTTGGATGTTAGATGCAGAGAAGCAGTTGTTGGAGCCCTTTCAAAGAAACATTTCTGTCAACATCTGGGACAGACAATAACGTTTTCTGTTCTATTCCTGTAGTCTGGCTGAAAACCGATTGGTAACTGTTTAGCCTTCGTCTCCAAAAAAAACTCACTTGGCCTGCAGGAGATGAGCTCTTCAGCAGCTGGATTTGCCTCTTCTCATCTCTAACAATCCATGTATTATCTTAGAATTTCATCCAAGGTTCTCCGTAAAGAAATAAAAAATAAAAAAAAAATTCTATATAGCGCATGGAGCCATGATTGAACCTACCTTTTCTGGAGCAACAGATGTGAAGTTATTCATGTCTGAATAGTTCTCCGTCTTGAGTAAATGAATATTTTCACCCTTGCATACCAGAGGGCAGGCATTGTAAGTGTTCTGCTAATTTTAGGATCAATTGCTTTTACATTTTAAATCCATTAATTAAGCAGCTGCTATCTGTTTAAGACGGACGGCCAGATGGTTTACTGGTGCTACAGTAGTACATATAATAACTCATGCACAGGCTGAAATAGCTACAGCAACGGACCACCCTAAGAAAACACAAAGGGTTTATAGACTTTATATTAATATACATTAAAATGTAACATAAAAGGAATTCTAAGGGAAAGAATGATCAAAACAATCTCAAACCCCAAGATGAAGTTGTTTTCACGTAATCTGAAATATGAGCTTCCATACTGAAAGAAAACTTCTGAATTTGAGTGAAACGCTGACTCTAAAGACACCAACGAAAGCTGCTTCCTCTCTGGGCTTAGTGTCTCTGTGCTTTCTCTCCCATTTGCAAAACCTCAATCCCTGTCCCCCGCATTGATGCCAAGCCTGCGTGACCTAGGTCAAGATCAATAACCTAGTTTAAAAAGGATGGACTGTGTAAATAGAGACGATGGATCCTGCAGATGAGGATAGCTTGACCAAAGCCCACCTCTGGCTGCTGCAGAAGCATTTGATCAAGTCTACAGATCAACGGCTACTCAGCAGGACATAAACATGGGGCAACAAGACTGTGAAACGCACACAGAAATGTTCCAAGTAGTGTTAAAGACGATCAAGTCTTTAGACGTCCATTGTTGCAGATAAAAACAAGCCTATATATATACAGGAACAGTGTATAAAGGAAAATATGATAAAGAGTCTTTCTGTTGATAATATCTAGTCAAGCTGGTTAAGATTATCACTTAACCTAATTAACTAATTTGTCAATTAGGTTATTGTTTCATGTTTTGTAAATAAGTAAAACTACTATAACATCCAATCCGTATCTCTTGAAGGAGCAACCAGGGAATGAGGCACTAAAAAGCGGCTTTAATAATTCATCATATGATGAAATCCCAAAACAATCACATATAAATAATGTTTTCAGTTGGAATTTTATTTTAGAAAGGCAAGTCTTGTCTTATTTACTAGATATAAAACATTTTTGGAAATGCTCTTGTCATAGTAGTATATAACACGAACAGTGAGAGTAAACTAATAATCACAATACATGTTTTGATTGGTTAATGTTCAAGAAAGGGAGACAGAAAAAACTGTGAATTATTCACACTGATTCTAAGTCA
The DNA here is from genome assembly GCA_037039145.1 of Fundulus diaphanus. Classification (NCBI taxonomy): domain Eukaryota; kingdom Metazoa; phylum Chordata; class Actinopteri; order Cyprinodontiformes; family Fundulidae; genus Fundulus; species Fundulus diaphanus. Next base: position 27,556,407 of record CM073142.1, on the reverse strand, counting down.
GTCTGTCTTTTAACTACTTAAAATGTAAAACGATAGTAACTTGGTATCTACCATCACTCAGGGTGGATTTGCAGTGTATATAACAGGTACTTGCAGGGTACTTTCCTGCTACTTTACCGATGCGCATAATACAAATTTAAATTAAGGATGCTTGAAAAAAAATACAAATTACAATAAATGATAAAACCTGACTTTTTTCTCACCCTAGCAGGTACAACTGCACTGGGCTATGTACTGTGACACAGTGATTCTTTTTTTCATAATGTCTTTTTTGCTTTTCAGCCTCCATTTCTCCTGTTTTTTACCATAAATAAATCTAAGGTGGCAAATAAAAAAAAAACAGGTTGCAGGACCAGATAACCAGATGTTCTTTAAAAAATAGCATTTACATTACATTATTTACATTAGGGTTTACATTACAACATTCTGCTTTTTAAATGAACTCTTTACCCTTACTATAAACAATTTTCACCAAACTCTGCACATATTTTATTAGTCACTAATCAACCTAATCATTAGTGCATCCACAACTGATGATACAACTTAACTAACGGATGTTATTGTCTTTCTGCTACAGATTCATTGCAAACATAGACCCCCGATAGAGTACTCTAGCTACAGGAAACACTTTAAACCATGATTTCCATCTCAAGAACATACAATCACAAACCGCATACTGGCTACACCTGCTGTCTCCCCTGAAAGCATGGCACTTGATGCAGTCCAAAGCAGTTTCAGAATACTGCAGTAACAAAGCATTTGCAACATATTGTGCAGCCCTACATGGACTGCTCTTTTGTTTTACTAAATTAAAGCTGCTGAGTTCAAATGAGATCACTTTGATGTTACAACACTACATGAGGGTGTCCTCCTTTTGAAATGTACCAATTCTTATTTCTCATACTGGTATGATGTCCCAGATTTTGAATGATTGATTTCATTGCACCATAAATCGAGGGTATAGTCCTAAACACAGGTGTCCCAGGTGCAACTTCCAACTCCGGGCAGTTTACTGCACATCTTCCCGTTCTTCCTGTCAAGCAATTAGTGAATGAAGGCCACTAATGACACAAGTCTTTAAAAATCTGCAAAACTTTCTGCCCAAATCTACCGAGCAATGTCTGCTGTCCAACCGTGCGTCTCCATGTTAATCTGTCATGTCTATGTTTCCATGTAAAACGCACTGGTAGAAAATGGCTGAAAAATGTATGTACTTTCATTCATTTTAGTGTTTTTTCTAAATTTGCAAAGAAAATGTGCATTAATAGGGCTGCACAGTGGCGCAGTGGGTAGCGCTGTTGCCTTGCAGCAAGAAGGTCCTGGGTCTTTCTGCATGGAGTTTGCATGTTCTCTCTGTGCATGTGTGGGTTCTCTCCAGGTACTCCAGCTTCCTCCCACAGTCCAAAAACATGACTGTTAGGTTAACTGGCTCTCCAAATTGTCCTTAGGTGCGACAGACTGGTGTGTACCAGGGTGTACCCCCGCCTCTCGCCCAGTGAACGCTGGAGATAGGCACCAGCAACCCCCACGACCCCATGAGGGATTAAGCGGTTTGGAAAATGGATGGATGTGTATTAATGTATGTTGTCATTGTCCACCCTCATAGTCAGGTACAAGGACTGAACCGGAAAATTAGTGAAAATGCTGAAGGATGTCCAGAAAGCCAGAACAAACCTGATCAAAACCAATCTAAAAGATTAATAGAAAGACTGTGTTCTGGGAAGCAAAATATAGTGGTGGTTTAAAATTTCTACACAATGGTCAGTTTAGCCATCATAATTAGAACAAAGTTAATGCATTTTTTTCTTCCAGCTTTAAAGTTAGCGACCTAATTGAGAAGAAATAAATGTTTGAAATGGGTGCCAGATGACTTTTCTAAACTTTGAGTACAAGGCGGTTCAGGTTAAACTACCTGAACTGGAAAGTGTTCAGATGGAACTGTAAATTCATCCTTTGTCAGTCAGAGAAACATTATATATCAGGGTGTTAAGAAATTTTATCGTACACTTACTTCAAAAAAAAAATATTTTTAAAGACTAGAACAGAAAATAATTCAAAGATAAACAAGCCTCAATGAGCCTTTGGCTGCTAATTTGCGTAAAGTGTTTACAGAATGTAACATTTATGATGTCACTGTGACAGAGACTATTCTTAAGCTAAAAGGTTGTTCAATGTTTGGGCATTTTTAAAAAATCTTTAGTATCTGAGTTCATTTATGAAGAGTCGACAGTTAAGTCCTCTGGAAAATATTGAGGTAAGTTGGAAACAATTGTTTTAATTGTTGCAATTTGTTTGGTTGTTACTCAAAGTTTATTTTCAACCACAAAGTTTAAGATTTCAAGACAATCAGTTTCATGTACCAAAACGATTAAGGAACCAATATTACATTTTTCTCTGCTTTCTGCCATTCAAACCGCTATAATATGAAAGATAGCGGACGTTAGCAAGAAGACAAGAGTCCTTCCTTGAGAAATAGATGATTTTTCTGCATGTTTACTGTAGCCATGAAAAAAATGACCTTTGATTCAATTTTAAAATATATAGTTAGAAAGAAAATTGGAGCCCCTCTTTGATGTAGTGGGTTAAGTCTGCTTGATCGGAGGGCCAGGGTTAAAAATTTAGATTGCGTCAGGAAGGGTATCCAGTGTAAAAACTCTGTCAAGTCTGTGTGGAAATTGTAATTATTTGCTGTGGCGACCCCTGAATAAGGGACCGGCTGTAAGGGTTAGGGTTAACCCTATGACTGATGTCTCTTAAAGGGAAAGTTTGGTGTTTGCAGGATTTATGCAAAGAGAGTTACATCTAGATAAAATGTAGCTTAGGTTAAGGTAATTGTTAGTCCCAGTGGGGCCAATAACAAATCTTTTTGCATCTTAAAACAACTTGTCTAAAAAAATGTCACAACAGTTTATGTGAATAGCAACTTAAGAACCTGTTAATTGCCATCAAGTTTGTATGATATAGTTAATGACAGTAGATAGAGAGCAGATATATGGGGTCAGCAGACATCACTGACCTAACGGTCTAATAAATAATCATACCATGCAAAGATCATGACTGATTAAAGATTAAAAGAATAGTATTTCTATAAAACATCGTAACATTGAGACTGGAGTCAAGTTTAGAATTGGTCCTGCTTTGAGTAACTATTGGCTTCTGCGTTGAGCAAGTGCTCATCCGAATTTATACTAAATGAGGATCTTATAAGAGTCATATATTTCCCAGGTAATGAAATGGGCAAAAAGTTACAATTCTAAAGAATAAAGAATTGTTTTTTGTGATCTACCTTCACTGTCAGTAAACCTCATGAAGCTTATCAAGTGTTGTGTTTGTCATTTAACACCAACTTGCTCTTGAATGTCATTAGTGAATGAGATTTCTTTATTGGCAGAATAAAACATGAGGACAGACATAAAGAAGCAGAGAAACAAGGCTGGAGTTACGATCCCACAGTTCAAAAAGTTGAACAACAAGCTAGATGAGGAGGTTTCACCCAAGAATCGGAAACGAAAGGCAAATGACACTGATGTTCAGGTGTTTAATGCAAAAAAGAGGTGCCATGTGGACATCACCAACTATTCAAAGCCTGTAAAAAGAAAAGCAGACAATGATAGTGAAGCCCCAAAGAAAAAGAAACGATTTGATGTTTCTGAAACACCAGGAGAGGGTGAAGAGGTTGAGAACAGTAGCAGAACATTTGGATTAAGTTGTTCTGTAGCTTGTCCAACCACTGAAGGAGACAAAGAGGCCGAAGAAGGAGAAGCCGACAACCACATTTTTACAAATGTCTCGCCAGAGGAGGAGGAGATTTACAAGATAGCATCAGTAGCTAGAACAAGCAGAGGTAAGCTAAGAAGGCTAAACAAAAAGACAACAAATGGGTTTGTATTGCTTCACATCAAGAGCGTTTAACTCCAATCTTCAGAGGCAAGGGTCATACAACTTTTAGATCTAAGTGCATCTGCTTCAATACATGAGATTCAAATAAATAGGCCATTAGATGGGCTATGTAGGTCTTGACTGCCCGCTGAGGAGGTAATTCGGCCATTTTAATCAGCTGCTTTGGAGCAGGACGTCATCTAAAGGTTTCATGACATCCCTTTATTCTCTCCTGATTATGTAAAACTCTGAATAGAGGGGAAATAAAAATAAATTTATGTTTCTTTCTTTTCAGCTCATTTTAGGAAGACGTACACTGAGCTCCTTCCGCTTGGCAAAGGTGGCTTTGGCTCTGTGTATGAAGGCGTTCGTCTCCAGGACCTTTTCCCTGTGAGTTGCTCTTGACGCAAATCTTTACACCCTTCCAACTCCTAATGTACGTCTCTAGACGTACAAACTGAAATAAATATCCTCTGTTGCAGGTCGCTATCAAGCACATTCCTGTGGAAGACGTGATAATGAAACAAGTGGTGAGACGTTCTAAACAGATATCATTCCCCAAATCTTAAATGTAAAAGTAACAAGGTTTGCGATCTTTGCTGCCAATCATGCATTAAGTTGCAAATGTTTGTTTATGCTGTGCAGTCATGCAATGGGAAGAAATACAATGTCATTCTGGAGGTGGCACTGATGTTAAAGGTTACAAGTATACCAGGAGAATCCAAAAAGTCCCCTACTGTGTCCCTCCTTGACTGGTACATTCTGGACAACAAAGAACTGATTCTTGTCATGGAGAAGCCAGAGTGCTGCAAGGACCTATACAAATATACAAAATACAAAAAGTGGCTGGATGAACATGAGGCCAAGGTATGAAACATTTTCCTTAGGGACTCCCTTTAAGCAGCAGCTGAAGGTCATCGCTATGTGTTTAAGTGAGAATCCAGAGATTACCCTTTGGTGCCATTGTTCCAAACAGAATGGAGAAGCTTAATCCAGAGAAATCTGTGTCTGATGGTGCCTTCCTTATCTCTGTGTGTCTGTCAGATGGTGCTGAAGCAGCTGGTGGACATGGCTGTCAAAATGCACTCCAATGGTGTCTTCCACCGGGACATCAAGGCAGAAAATGTCCTGGTGGATTTTGCTTCTGGAAAACTGAGAGTGCGAATCATTGACTTTGGCTGTGGCAACTTCTCTACTGAGAAGCCATTTCACTACTTCTGTGGTATGATCTGTTTTCTCAGCTCTTTGCTTTTTGTCAGTCTCTGAAATAACTCTAATTTACATATAAATGTTTAACTTCTCCTGGTCCTTTGCTTCTGTCTGTCTTTCCCTTCCTTTGTCGCTGTGTCAACCAGGAACTCGAGCCTTCTTCCCCCCGGAGTATTTTGACAGTGGGACCTATAGGCCCTGTCCCACCACTGTCTGGCAGCTGGGAGCATTATTTTACTCGCTCCTAAAGGGGCACAATGAGTTTTCAACTGAGGACTTCATCAGCGGCAGCGTTCAAATCAACCCTGCATTGTCTACAGGTGGGAAGCACTCACTTCTGTGTGGCTTTAAAACTGTTTTCCCTACGATTTGATCTTTTGTCTCTCGTTTGCTGTTTAGACAGTAAAAGGCTCTTGAACATGTGTCTGACAAGAAAACCAGCAGAGCGTGCCACTCTCGAGGAGCTACAGTGCTGCCTCTCCCCCCCTCAAACCAACTAATAGTATTTGAGCAGTTAGGGGGTTAGGCCAGGTATATCACAAAGATTTTGCATGTTCTGCATGTTGCATATATATATATATGTATCGGATATTTTGCTCTCGCCAACCCTCATTCTCCCAGTCAGGATGGCAGAATCTAACATCTTCCTTAAAAGACAGAAAAACTGAAATAGACTACATACATATATAAATAAAAAAATATATATATGTATGTATGTATGTGTGTGTGTGTGTGTGTGTGTGTGTGTGTGTGTGTGTGTGTGTGTGTGTGTGTGTGTGTGTGTGTGTGTGTGTGTGTGTGTGTGTGTGTGTGTGTGTGTGTGTGTACACACATATATATCCCAAAACAAATCCAGGTCAATGTCTTACTGTGTGGAGTTTGCATGTTCTCCTTGTGCACGAGAGGCTTTTCTCCGGGTGCTCCGGTTTCCTCTCACAGGCCAAAAATGTCCATGTTAGGTTAATTGGGCGTTCTAAATTGCCCCTTAGGTATTTGTGCGGGAACTGTTTTGGTCTTGTATTTTCAGTTATTGTTACCACTGTCATGGACTGCCCAGGATGTTCAGGCCCTCACGTCCACAACCCTGCCAGTGTTAAGAGGGTAAGGAAAACTAAAGAATTGTTTTTTCGTCTCCCTTTTCTCTCTGTTTTCACTGTTTCGCTACCTGCTAAAATGTGTAAGAGCAATTACCACATCCACTACCTACCAAACATCCCTACCCTCACCTTTCTCAGTGTTCACTACTTACTTTTTCCTGCTAAAACCCTACCCACCTTACTTTTCCCTACTGAAAGTCCAAACCCCTTTCTTGCATGTCTTTCAGATTTTACTTTGTCTTCTTGATGTTTCCTGGACCCCCACATCAGGCAGACCACTGCTTTCGCTACCTGGATCTTGGTAAACACCCAGCCGTCCGTGCAGAGGGGATCTCTCTTTGAATTGCCTTTGCCGAGGTTTCTTCCAAAACTGATCTGACTTCCTGGGAGTTTTTCCTCGTCTTCTTAGAGAGCTTGGGCTGGGTCGGGATCCAGAACTGTGGATCCAGACTTTGCTTTTAATAAACTAATTGAAAAGTTTATTAAGCTGTTCATGTTTTATGTTTGTGGTCTAAAGTGTATTTTGTATGAAGAAATGTTGCACAAAAAAGCACCATGTACAAAGTTGCGCAAAATCTACAGAATATGCCACCCATTACTTCTCTAGGTCAGGGGTTCCCAAACTTGTCAGCCTGTAAACCCTAAAATAACAGTGCCAGGTAATGGCAGACCCCTTTAGGCTGGTTGGATTTTTTTCCCTATTTTGGGGGGATATTATGAGAATAAAGTCGTATATTTATACAATTATGACACTTACAAAAAAGGCTGCTTTCCCCCCTGCATTAAAATGAGCAATTTGGCACATCTTGTAAAGTTATTCAATTGAATTCAATTTTATTTATATAGCGCCAATTCATGAAACATGTCATCTCAAGGCACTTTACAAAGTTAAGTTCAATCATATTATACAGATTGGGTCAGATTATACAGATTGGTCAAAAATGTTCCTATATAAGGGAACCAGTTGATTACATCAAAGTCCCGACAAGCAGCATTCACTCCTGAAGAAGCGTAGAGCCACAGGGAGAGTCGTCTGCATTGTACATGGCTTTGCTGCAATCCCTCATACTGAGCAAGCATGAAGCGACAGTGGAAAGAAAAAACACCCGTTAGCGGGAAGGAAAAACCTCTAGCAGAACCGGGCTGAGTATGAACCGTCATCTGCCTCGACCGACTGGGGTTACAGAAGACAGGGCAGAGACACAACAAGAGAGACAAAAAAGCACAGAAGCACACATTGATCTAGTAATCTGTTCTACATTAGATGGTAATAGTCGGTGATCTGTCCTCCCTGGATGATTTCACAGTCAACAGAACGGCAGACCAGGTGCACCTACTATGAAGAAAAAAGAGAGAGAACAAAAAGTTAAAAGCTGAAATGACAACAGTCATTTCAATGTAATGCAATGCAAAACTGGAGAACAGTAAAAATCAGTAGAGTGAGAAAAATAGGCCCTGATGTCCTCCAGTAGCCTAAGCCTATAGCAGTAAAACTATAAAGGTAGCTCAGGGTAACATGAGCCACTCTAACTATAAGCTTTGTCAAAAAGGAAGGTTTTAAGATTAGTCTTAAAAGTAGACAGGGTGTCTGCTTCACGGACCAAAACTGGGAGTTGGTTCCACAGGAGAGGAGCCTGATAGCTAAAGGATCTGCCTCCCATTCTACTTTTAGAGACTCTAGGAACCACCAGCAGACCTGCAGTCTGAGAGCAAAGTGCTCTGTTAGGAACATACGGGGTATTCAGAGCTCTGATATATGATGGAGCTTGATTATTAAGGGCTTTATACGTTAGAAGAAGAATTTTTTGGTATTGGTTTCACAAGAAAGAAATACTAAATCTTTTTAACGCATCCGCATCAAATCATCTTATGACCCCCCGGTGGCCCAACTCCCACTTTGGGAACCCCTGCTCTAGGTCATTAAGTAATTTTTATCTTCTTTTTTTTTTACATTCGTTTCCAGTCAGCTGATCAACTCATCTGTACTGACACTGAAACAGCATATTTAAAATGAAACCTAGGAAAGCTAGGAAGATTGTGACAAAACAGCGGTATTCAATCACACAAAACTAATGAAGGGTGGTGTAACAGCAGTTAAAAATTTGCCTTTTTATAACCTGGTTGTAAATACCTTTACAATACCGTGGGTCAGAAATCTCCAGGAAACTCTGAAACTTTTCTCAAGTTTGTAAAAAATTAAGTTTATATAAAATTAGTTAACTAAGCTATTTCACAGGATGGAATAAATTTCTGCAATTTAATGATCACTTGTTCCTGAGTTTGGTTTGTGGAACATCATACAGCACCAAAGGATTCTGTGGACCTGGGCTTTGTTCTTCCACCAAAGTAACACTGAAATCTATACATGCAATTAATAAAATATTCATCAACTGAAACAAGCAGAAAGTCAATATAGTATTACAGTACTTTACAAATGTGTACTTTTCTCCTTTAAAAAGATGAACAGCCGCTTTTCGCACCAGCTGCAAACAGTGAAGTGACAACACATAAAAACCTATATTTGAAGAATTGAAGTGTTGTAAAGGAGAGAAATGGAGACCGTTGTCAAATTCCTGAGAGAGTCTGAACTGAAATTGATTGCTTTCACATGTTGGTGTGTTTGTCAGGTTTAGGGAAAAAAACTGTTGAAATGCATACAGGACTTTATAGAAAGCCAAAGGCTCAGAAAAGGGAGAGGAGTCACAGATTAAGATCAGTTTTTTTCAAAACCTACATTTACTGTACCTTTTTGGGAAGGACAGAGAGATTAACATATCTGCATGACTATTAATGAAAGACTCTTTTTTTATTAGGAATGGAAGCTGAAGGCAACATGTAAACCAGAGGTCTCAAACTCTGGTCCTCGAGGGCCGAAGTCCTGCAACTTTGGATGTGCCTCAGCTTCAGCACAATTGACTGCCAATATGAGCTCATTAACAGAGCTCTGCAGCTCTTGACTGAATGCTAGGGAGGTAGTATGCCCATTTGAGTCAGATGTGTAGGGCGAGGGATAAATCTAAAAGCTGCAGGACACCGGTCGTGGAGGATTTGAGTTTGAGATGCAGGAAAACAACAGGGCTCAGAAAGGACCCTTGAGGAACACCAGATGCATTTTGGGGTGCACCTAGACAAAATTAATTTATCTTTCCTTTCAAAGTCCCTTGTGTAAAATAAGACTTAAAACACTGTAAGGCAACCCCTCTCATCTAAATGTGTCGGATTTAAGAATACTATAAATTACAGTGTAGGACAAGTTTCGTTGAGTTTTCTAAATCAACCACAGATTGTAATTGAAGCAGCTTCTTTTAGGTCTTTAGTTGTGTTTTAACCAGGTTTAAATTTGCCACAGGTAGCTATCATTTAAGTCAGCAACTGTAATGTTCTTTCAAATCTCAGGCATAACATAACATACATTTTCAATGAATTTTAAACTAAAAAAAAGGAACAGAACCTAAGTCAAGGAATGTATTCATCAAGATGCACTGCTTTAAGAAAGCAAGTGGATGCCATCTGAGAGAGAGTACGTAAACCGAAGATGTTCCAACACATCTGTCATTTAGGACAAGGACCCAGGCTTCAAGAAAGAGCTGATCATCATTATAGGACCGAGGAGTCAGCAAGACAGCAAAGCAACAACTGGAGGAAAACCTAAGAACAGAGATTTTGTTGATGAAAGAAAAACTGGAAAATGTACACTTTGGGACCAGAAACATCATACCAGCATAAAATAGAATGAGAAGCATTAAAACACATGTGAGGCCATCAATAGATATAAGATACAGTATAAAAGAAGTTTTTGAAAGATTTTTGAAGTTTTCTAATAAGTGAATCCATGCCTTTAAAATGCCATACACAGATATATAGAATTTGTTCTTTTTCCATTGAGTGAAGAATTTCCTCAACTGAATTGTCACCATTTTAAGCATTTAATCAGTCATCCTGCAATTTTGTCTGAAGCTACCAAACATTTTTTTAACATATAAACCAAGAATCTCCAGGATAGACTTCTCACAGCAGAATCTATGGTGTTTCCTTTTTAACGGCTGTGTTTCACTTGTAAGAATTCCCAGAAGGATTAAACTCAGCTACATAGAAATGCTGACCCAATACATCGACTGAATAGGTGAAGTCTTGGTGTAATTCATTCCTGCAGCATCAGTATGAACAAGATTTATATGTTTTTTGAGAACAGAAACCCACCATTTTTAGCACTTTTCCATACACCACATTACCAGATAGCATCTTGTCATCTAGGTAAATTTATAGAGAAAACTAAAGCATTATTCACCCACATTTACACAGCATGCATATCGAATATAACACTTTGTGAATGCAGAATGCGCAAGTCATAATTCTGCTTATCTCACTTGTGTGACAGACCACATTTTGGAGCATAAACCAACCCATTACCACATCTGTAAGTTATAGGGAGCAACCCAATCTGCAGGACCTGGGAGCCAGGCAGCTGCTCATATTAATCATACAGCCCACTTCCTTTTATGACACAAAGCAAATAGTCATAAATGCTCTTATCGGCCTTTCTAATAGTGGGGACGTTCCAATCAGATTCATGGTGGCACAAACTATTACATTTCATCTTTATCATATCAAACAATCACTCCTTTTTCATGGGCATCGTTAATAATAACTGGACAGCTTGTTGCATAATGAAATTCAAAGCACTCTATCGTTTTGAAGGATCTCACATTCCGTTTACCTATATTTACATATATTTATGTGGATTTTTGTTGTTTCACTGCTGAAACGGGTATGATGAATGTGTGGTTGTGGTTCTGCTGGGACATGTTACTCTCCCGAGAACTGATCTGTAATCAGGGCAACTTCTTCACATTACACTGGAAACTCTGTTGAACCTCGGTGTTTGCAGCTCAATGCACAGTCCTTTTTAATATCTTGTTGTTACTGCAGAGTGTTCAGTAGTTGACATGACTGCAGCTATATTTTTGACACGCATTGCAATATGCAAAAGGCAGAATTAATAAAAGACAAATAAATGCTGTCAGGTATTTAAACAAGAAAAATATTCTTGAGATCAAAGTTTTATTTTTGCACAGTTTCTCTCATAAAAGGTGTGTACAAATTTATGCACCGCATTCTATATAATCAGATTTTCCGTCTTCTAACTTGTATATGCTGCATAAATTGAAGCACTTTGATTAATCAATTAATATTCCTTCCTCAAGGTCTTTTTATAAACCTATCATTAATAAAGGAAGACATTCAATTAGCAGCCAAATCTTGATTGCTAATTTTGTCATAACAGACTCCTTTTTTTATTCATTTAAAAAAAATGTATGGTGTGAAATGAAGAATTAACTCATTTCATTAATCTAATTGTCATCGCTCTCAACCATCCCACTAACAAGTCCAAATTAATATGATTAATCAATTTGACGACATAAACTCATTCAATTACAGTTTTTCAAAGGCAAGTGGGTGTGTTGGGGTGATAGGGAGGCGCAACAAATGAAGAGAGGATGGCTTCTGAGCAGCTTTCTCTGTGAGGAGACCAGCCCACAACATAGAAATCAAGAGAGGGCAATTAGTCATGTTGAATGGTAAACAAAACGGTGATGAAATGTGTAGGGCGGAAGCTGCACCATCACTCTGATTTGATTCCATTATTTTGCTTTGTGCAAATAATGGAATAGCTACATTTTTGACACCACAAAACAGAATCTCAGTTATTTTACCACAAAAATAATCAACATCAACTGAAAAATGGAAGTGTATGGATACAATCTTTTCCGAGAGCTCTCTGTAAAACTGGTGTTTTACCTAATGAAATGTAAGGTGGCATCGTGGGTCAGGACATGTCCTGCAAATGTTTAAACTGTCTAAATCTAAAATATACAGTTTTTACATTTAAGTTAGAGCTTAGAATTAAGCGGTGCAGTTGTTAGGACTGCTGCCTTTCAGCAGTGTCCCTCAAATCTTTCATAACCACCATCACCTCACAAATGGTATATTTTCCAACGATCACCATACTGAGACCCATTTGAAAACAGCTCTTCAACAATACTTGTAATTTTTCACTTTGTTGTCCTAAATCATGAAAACGAAAATCTATCAATTTAAGGTTATGAATAGTTACACGATCCACTATTACTCAGAAGTTGGCCTTTCCCAGTTCCAACATGTGAAAATTCTCTGAATTTGTGATTAAAAGAAAAGGCCCTGTGATGTCAGAAATCCTAGCGGGAAAGTCTGAGGTTTCCATGTAAATGCCAAGCTTAAACGGCAACATGGCTGCCTCGCATATAAGGCAGTTAAAAAAACAAAAGTTTATTTGTTCTTCTGAATATTTAGGAAAATGAATTTAAATCAAAAACAAAAATAGTCAGTTTCAAAGTATAAAAAGCAGTGAATTGTTATTATTTGTTTGCTTGTTTTTCCAGACCACTGACCATTAGTAATCATTATGTCCCACTGGTTTCAAACCGGAATCTGGGACATGTATACATTTTGGTTTGATTTTAGTTGCTGGTCTATATTCACAATTCAGAGGAAAATAAAACAGCATAAGTAGCCAACAGTGTTATGATCGTGAATCAGGCAAACCCAGTATTCAAACCCAACAAGTGAGGTTAAGGCAAAAAACAGGATTTTAATAATGAAAACAGGAACAGGCGGGCTCAATAGTCAAAAGGGCAGTCCAAAATCCGGTACACAAAAAGCAGTCCAAAATAGGCAGAGGTACAGACAGGGCAAAGCAAGCTAGGATAACCATAGGACAGAAACTAGTCGGTAAACCGGTAAATCAGTCAGACAGGGCAGGAAAAACAGATCAGGGAACAGGCTGGCTCAGAATCAAAAAGGCTCTCGGGTTATCGTCAACAGGTCAATCAGAATAAAGAATGCTGGAACTAAACTCACCGTGGCTCGTTAAATGATCTGGCAGATAGCAGAGGTTTGTGGCAGGACTATATAGGGGAGTGAGCAGGTGAACAGGAGTGAAGGCTAATTATAAGTGAGCAGGTGGATCTAATCAAGGCAAGAAAGCTGACAGATTGCTGAGGGGAGACCGAACAGAGCTGATAAAGTGACAGGTGGAAAACAGGTAACCTAAACAGAAAAACATGTCTAAATCAAAACCAAACAAGACCCCAAAATCAGAAACTTAACTAATAAATCTGATAACATAAACCAAGACAAAACCCAAATCGTGACAAACAGCACTTTTACCCAGTTTGCATTTTTAGGTCTCATGAGGAGTTTTACAAATGTTCTCCACCATACCTGTTATTAGAGAAATTATAATTAAGCAAAGCTGCCTAAACAACTTTAGCCTCCTGAACAACTCCGGGGGCATCAGAACCCTTTTCCCGGTGTAACAACAAACTCCATCGACTCACACATCCTTTTTATCGTTTTCTGTGCCTATGCGACCGACAAGATCTATGGCCCCTCCATCATACAAAAAAATACATATGCCAGCTTTGCAAATGGTGCACTCCGTCACCCATTTTCCCCGACCGAGATGGTATGAGAAAAGTTAATTTGCGGTTTGTCATTAAAGCCACACTTGAGCTTTGACATCTTGCAAACAGCTGCAGCAGCGGTGCCAGTGCTGCCCTCCAGGTCTGTCTGTGAGCGGAGAAGAACTACCCACAATGCAGCAGCTCTGGAATGATGTCACATGAAAGAAAGGCTGTCATATTCCATGCATCGCACCAGTCAATTTGAAGTTCATGTATATTGGTTCCATGAACTACTAATACTACTGCTTTTCTAACTTCCTGTTTCTACTAGCTGTGCTGCTGCGTTAACACTGGCTTGAGCATAAATAGAAACTAGTGCGGATTCAGTTTCTGATGTGTTTTCTGTCCTCTATAAAAGGGAGCTGGTATGATATGACGCTCTTTGCTTCTGCTGGAGTGAAGTTTCTGCCAAATTCTCAGTTTCCATCATATTACCTTCCCCCACTGAATCTTTAGCCGCGGTTCATGTTGGAGAGACCCAAGAAATTAACAACTAAGGACAAATTCTCCGAAAAGTTCAAAATTTTCAACCAGGTTCTGGTTCTCAATTTTATGCACTTTAGGAAAAAAATCTTTCTGATGTCGTCTAAAGATTTTGCAAAACAAGGACAGAGCATTTTAAATCCACACAGAATGCTTAATAAAAACATCAAATTAAAATTTGCAAGTGAAAGCACTGGGCCTTACTAAATTCACATTTCTAAACTGAATATGCAAAGAAAGAATTTGGTAGAAAAAGACATGAATGGACCACCACCACAATAAAGCTACTAGAAACAAGATAACATTACAACTAGATTTTCTGTTAAATTTATCGCTACTCATACTCATTATGTCAAAAAAAAGCAAATCTTAGCTGTGCTGTTGTTCATTTCTATTACTCCAGTTTAAAGAAGCCGAAATTTATGAATTGTTTAGTTTCTACTTTATATCATCAAATAACAGAGAAAGAACAATCGTTAAGCTTACAAACAAACTTCAATTGCACTGTAATTGTTGCCTCATTATTCTTATTATCTTCAAGAGCATACTGTGTGATGCGCCGTAAACAAGTTTTACAGCAATGCTTTTTTTTCCCTTCCATGAACTGGATTATTTAATGCTACTGTATGGCTCACATTGTATCTCTAAAGAATCTCTAAAAGACTGGGGAAATTTGTTAGAAGATGAGTTTTAAAACTCCTGTCATGCTTGTGTGGAAACATGCAACGTCACAAGAAGTAAATTTGAAGGTTTGATTCAGTATGTTAGCTTTTCCAGTAAGTCTCTGGGCACAAGGGTTGGTAAAGCTTGACTATGTGATGTCGGGTATTAAGCACCGACTTGAGTGTTTTTTTTTTTATCTCTTTACATTGTCACTGTAACTTTAGTGATGTAAATTAGATCCCTAACACAGATTCACATTTGAAATACACCACCCTAATGGATGCCTGTTGACTGCCTTTATATGATTTGTATATTTTCAGATCCAAAGTGAAGAGAGCTAGATGTGCCGACACAGCAGTTTGGGTGATGTCCTTTAATGCGCCCTGTCTTATCAGCCTTGCATCGCCCCTCAGCGAACCCATTTCTGATTAAGCAGAGTGTCTTTGTTAGCTTTTATATGAGGAACAGTTCATAGAGGTACCATCTCTAATTTGAGAATTGAGGTGTTACATTGGAGACAATTAGACCGCGGTTCGATTGCCACGCTGAGGCTTAGATGCTGACAGCCAAGAGAAGGCTTTGAAATGTCATACCAATTAATCTATCCAGCCATCAAACAATATTCTGGAAACAAAGTCAGGGGGTGGGGCGATCAATCCGCATCACTTTTCTCCTCACTGGGTTATGGGAAAATTGATTCGCCAAACAAAGCATTTTAGAAGCAGTGCATGGACTTGTTCGGGATCTATTAGCCTCCATTGAGCATTTTGTTTAACCATAGGATTTTCATCACAGAGGAAACGCCGTGTCCTCAATATTGTGAGCCACAACTTTACAATTCCTGATTTGTTTGCTCTTGCTCGGGAAGCTTTAGAAAGTGCTGATTGTGATCAAAAGGGACCGACTGACATTGCATTTAAAATATATTAGTCAACCTTATATGTAATAATTCCTGCTGCAACCGATTATAAAGCAGTAAAAAATAATCAGCCTTCAACTTTCGAATCAAGGAAGCATAAATCTCAACTCTCAGTATTATTGTGCACTGTGACGGTATCCTGCCATCCTATACAGTGTGGCTGCCTTGAGCTGTATCATGAATCCCTTGTGCAGTGTATTGTTCTAACTGTATCACATTGTGCCCGTCATGCTGTTTCAGAGAGGAGAAAGCTTCCTCTATGGGATTTCTCATTCCCCCTTCCCCTGATAATCTATCTCTCCCTAAAGGCTGGGCCTCCCTGACCTTGTCTTATTCACCGAGGGCGCCTTAAGTGAAAGAACTGAGGCCTGAATGGACCATTTCTCCTCTTTTAACACCCCTTGAATGTCATTGGTGAAATATGAAGTCATTAGACGATATTAAAACACTGCTGACAAACTAATTAACGGGAGACATTAAACAGGACCAGCTTGATTAATCCGCTTTAACGGTTCTTTTAAAGTGGTTCTGGTCAAAATTAAAACAGATTTACTAGTGATGTTAAGGAAAATTATTTTATGTGTATCAGGCCTCAAGGGCAACCTAAAGTCAACGGTCTTATACCTGCTACCACTCTCTTGACAAACAAATCGTCTTTGTAGACTGTGTGAACTCTTGCAGCTGGTTTTACGCAACATTATCCAAGACGGTATAACAATATGATATTGGTACTTTATTTCTTTCATTGTATCTTTAGTTTATTTTTTTATAGGGGGAAGCGGTATCAACAAATACAGTACACTATAGCTCACAGCGTGTTCTAATTTGCATTGCCCTCAGCGGCTGTGTGTTTTAGGGTATCAATATGTGATTTAAAAATGATTGTACAGTACTGCAATTTCTTATTTTATGTCGGTTTGCTTGCACACTCCCAATTATCAAAAAAAATATGATCTCAGGTATTATTAGCAGTGGCAAACCTACCCAAACATTGGTAACTAGCCGCCGCAAACAAATATTTAATTACAACAAAAACAAAATCAGTTGCACCATAGTATTTGTATTTTTTTTCTTGGGCCATTTATGAGAATAAAATACTTTCAGCAATCATTTAAAACTATTATGATTACTGGAGATCATCTTATGGTCCATTGGTCAGGTGTTGACCTGATGTTTGGATTTGAATGACTTGAACAAATTATTATTTTTTAAATACTTAAAGGTTGATGATAACTCAGTGTTTTCGCGTTCGGTGCGTCTGTTATTGCCGTAATTATCATCCTTTGTGCCAATTCCAGCGGTATTTTTGTTGGCGTTACCAAAGTCGTTTTCTAAATATCTATGTAAATGTCTCCATCTAGTGGCAAAAGTACAAATTGCATTTACTGCAGTGACAGAAACCAGTTTAAATGGAAAAAGCACCAGAAACAACACACTTACGGTTTACGCTAAAGTGAAACTTCTTGCTTGTACACCAGCTTCATTGTTCTAATGATATTTTCTACTTGCTGAGACCGTTGAGCTTTTAGGTCATATACAGTAAACATTGTCACCGGAAGTATTTTGCACTAGCACGACACGTGTACTACTACATAGCTACTGTATGTTTTGCTTTCAGTAGGCTTATGTCCATGTTCTTAAAAAAAATAAAATAATAATAATAATTTGGAAATGTGTTCCTTCTGCCTGAATTTGCATTAATTTGTATTGATGTTATTTATTTATTTCCTCAACCCTTTAATAAACTGATTACATCCGTGTTTTGGGTCTACAATACAATTTAGACGTTATGTTTGTGACGTAAAGAATTGTTACATAATACTTGTTTTAGTTTTTTTGTTCCTGTGATGTCCCTTTTAACACACTATCTGCGCATGCTTCATAAATCCACCAAGTCCCACCGCGATAAATAAATAAATAATTAAATAACTAACTAAATAAATAAATATCCATAGACATTGTACGTATATGATGTCTATGAGTAAAAATGCTACTATTACATTGATTTATTTGACAGTACGGTTGCAAAGGGAAGTAAAAGAACCGTGTGACGTATTTCCGGCTTGAGCTGCGTGCTCGTTATTGTCGGCCATTCGGCGACACAAAGCGTCTGAACGTTAAAATCTCTAAATTATCTGAAGTCTGAACTGTTTAACTAGTCCTACAAGCGACATTAATTCATGCTGTAATTATAACTTAATTAACGGTATCGTTGCTTGGACGATGAACTGACGATGTAGCTATTTCCCATTGAAGAGTGGACGTCGTAGTTAGCTGCTAGCCTTGTTAGCCACTCCAGGCCTTTCTTTATGTAATCGCGTTGAACTTCTGCGGCTTTGTTTTATAAAATGTATCCGTCTTGGGGAAACTACGGGCCCCCTCCCGCGCAGAGCTACGGGGGACCTGCCCCCCGTAAGCCTCCGGTTGCAGCAGGCCAGGCTCCCGGTGGTTTCGGCGGCTTCGAGGCCTCCTCCAGCGGCTCGATGTTCTCCAGCCTCCAGGAACAGCACCGGCAGCAGATGCAGCAGCTCCAGATGCTGCACCAGAAGCAGCTGCAGTCCGTGCTGCACCACGGTAACAGCGGCCCCGGGTTCGGGGGTGGACCCCCGGGTGGACCCCCGGGTCCACCGTGGCATTCAGAAGGACCGGGCCAGGCAGAGGGCGGCGAACGTGCTCAGCCGTACCCTATGCAGGAGAGGACCCCGATCCCGGCACCGAGAGGACCGCTGCCACCCAAGCAGGCTCAGCCACAGCCCCATCTGCAAGCAGCCGAGTCCAAGCCGACTCTGCCTCCTCCAGAACCCCAGCCACCCAAACCACAGGAGAAGATCGGAGCTCCAGAGGCCAGCAACACAAGCCTATCCACCGCTAATGATAACAGTTCCGTTCCTTTACAGGTAAATGCCTTAAATTGCTCTTAATTGATGTTTTACTTCTGGTTTTAAACAACAAAGTTGCCGTTATTTATCAAGTGGGACCCAAAAATGTCTAAATCCTGAAATAAACTTTGATTTGTTTTACATTTCTGATTCAAAACGGACCTTATGCAGGCAGGCAATTAAAGCGTGTGCTCAGGTGACTTTACACCATGATTTACGGTGTTAACAGTAAATGCTTTCAGGAATGGGGAAAAAAATGAAGGACATTATTGTTATATTTACTTGACCAATCTTACGGATAAAATGCTAAAACTGCCATGACAGATGTGTCCACCTGTCCTGCTCCAACAGCAGTCAGAACATGCAACCATGTGTCTTTAAATTATTTTTCTTATAGCACAATTCTGCTCAGAAAACGTTTTATACAAACGTTTACAAGTAACTAAAGCATTCATACAAACATATCAAGGCTAACTAGTCCTCAAAACAAGTCATGGGTAAAAAAATAAAATGAAATGAGACAGAGAATAAGGATTAAACACACTTGCACAAATGTATTAAATACTTTATGGAACAGCGTTTTTTGTAATTAAAACTTGTAAACATGTCCTGTATGGAGAAACTAGTAACATTGCTTAGGTGGACATGTGCTTCCAAGTTCTTACCGGTTCTAGTTGTAGCTTGTTCAGTGTTTTTGTGCTTTTTTTTTATCTCAACCTTTGTAATAACAATGGTTTACTGAATATTTAAGCAATTACAGACTTGCTAAATTATCCAGCTCTGATCCATAAGTAAGTACATGTGACAAGATCTGTGTTGAAAATGGGGATTTCTCTTTCAAAAACGGCTTGTTAGAGGCTATTTTAAAGATTACTATTTTAAATAAGAAGCTGTTGAAGTTCAGTGAAAAAAAAGTGTGAAAAAAAACAACTACATGCTTGCCAAAGCAAAAAATAAAAATGCTACTGAATTACAGTGACATTTATCTTGCTGAACTTCCTGAAACAGGTTAAGTATCATTTACAAGGCTATTAAGTTAACTTAATCAAGTCATTTATTTGTTCATGTAGACTTTAAAGTTAAATCACAATGACCATTAAAAGAGTCTTAATTGGCATATTACTAACTGACTAAAGCCTGTAGATGCATTTTATTTAATAAAATCTAAAAAAAAAAAAAAAAAGCGAACCAGGTATTATTAACACAAAAAGTGATTGTAAAATATTGTATTTATTTGATAACCCTGGACAGACTTTTCAGTATTGCAGATTTTAAGTGCTTGTCCAGAGAGCAAACAAATGTGAAAATGCGTTGGTGAATCAGAAGCCAGCAGCAGCAGTGGTTTGTGCAATAAATGCTTTACCTTGGTTTCTTGCTATAGTTTAAAAAGCACGAAGCTAGTGCTTCAGCTCAATCTGTTCTGCCTGCAATTTTGATAAACAGAAAAAATATGGCTAAAAGCACCAGCTTCCAACAGGCAATAAGATGTCCTGGTTTTATTTCTTATTTATCTTTATTTGCTGTTTTTGAAAATCGAGTATGTGAATCGATCAAAGGAAAATAAATGTTGGTTGACCTGTAAGCTAGTTACGGCTGACGTTACAGTGCACACGCTTCCTGGTGCTTGTGCACGACTCTTGAGTAAAATGACTTCTGTTCGAGTAAAACTCAGAAAACCGTTCAGTGCCAAAACGGCCTTACACATAATTGACATAATCATTTAATGTGTTGAAAGTTTATAACAGCAACGTGTCAAAAGTGTTATAAGTAAATGATCTTAACTCTGTAGGCGATAACCTGTCTGTAAGAAGGACGTGAAAGTCTCGTCCACGTGTGCTTTCATTCACGATGCTGTTGTCGTTTTCTATCAGGAGCAACAGAATGTGTGGTACAAACAGCATCTTCAGAATTTACAGAAACTTAGGCAAGAGAAAGCCAAGCAAAATCAGAAAGAGGCCAATGCCTTTCAACCACCACCGCCACCCACGAGTCAGGCAGCTCCTCCACCCCCTCCTTCAGAACCACCTAAAGGAGCACCCCCACCGCCGCCTCCAAAAGAAGAGCCCCCTGTGCCGCCTCCACCTCCTTCAGAAGCAGCGGTAAGTTTGATTAAAATTATGCTGATGTTTATAAATCATTAGTTTGACAAAAAGTGTTTTTTATTAACTGCCTGTTAAACAAGTTTTTAATTTATTATACAGTTTCTCTATTCTTTCTGTTAATGCAATATAATGTGATGTAAACGCAGCAGAGCTTGAATAAGAAACAAAGTCTTCATCTAATAAAACTGGTTGGAAATGTTTTATTTTTTTTATAAGAATTCTCCAAATGTTTTCTTTTGATAATAAATATCCTCTCTGAGCCTGAAGTTTATCCATCCCTGAAGGCTGAAGAAACGTTGCTAAATTGATTTGCACTTTAGGAAAAAAGAACTATTCATAAGTGTTTGGTTTAAAAATCATTGTCCAATTTATTATAGCTCTGCTGGTACCAATTCAAGACTTTTCTTCAATGCTTTATACATGCATTTACCATTAAACCATGAGGATAGTTTTTAAGTATTTCTTATTTTACACAACTGTCTTTATGAACATATTAGACCAGTTTTTCAGTAGCCCCACAGACTAAATGTATATATTGTTTGCATAATTTTACAGAGAAACTCAACTGAATTTACAGACACAGTAAGTCTTACTGCCCGTTTTTCCGTCATTTTTATGTCCATGCATATTTTGCCTCAGTTCTCATGATGCCTGCCATTTTGAGTAGGGTTGGGTTTCAAACATTTTTAAAAACAAGTGATACACATTGGTATGTAGACCATTACCTATTCAAACAAAACTTCTGCCTATCAAAATAAGCTAAATAATTATAAAGGTTGTGAAAATATTCATAAGCTTTATTATAAGTGGCGTTTGCCAGGAAATAATGTCTACCATCTTTTATGATATGACCTGTACTAGGAAGGCTCTTCAACAACGTTACGCTGCATTTCCTGATGTTTTTGCAGAAATCTAAAAGTAAATCAAAATTATCGAAAAACAATTCTATCACTATTAGATATATACTTGCAGCTCTTCTGTTGTTTGCACATTTCAAATTTTGCGATTTCATATTTTAAGGAGTGTACCATCAGCAGTAATAGTTTTCACAACATTAATACAGCATGAAAAGGCATCACAACCTATTTAGTTTGCTACGGTAAATTACATTACAATTCTGGACTTATTAATTTTTTAGGTGTCTGAAATCACTAGTATATTGAATCAACCTTATTAGTAGGTACACTGACCCACTTGTCCTGTTGTGACCCTAGTGATGTATGTCATTTCCTTATTACACATCAACGGAGACTACTGGAAAAGCAGTTATAAGATTTGTATCTTTTCCTCTGACAATTTTAAGAGGCTGAACTCCTCTCTCCTGCGGTGAATATTTACTAGTGGTTATTTAACCTGTTATTAAAAGCTGGGAAGCATTTTTGTGTCAGGAATGTTTAGGCATATGAAAATGTCTATTTAGGTTATTCTAAACTCTGCAAG
Source organism: Fundulus diaphanus (assembly GCA_037039145.1). Taxonomy (NCBI): domain Eukaryota; kingdom Metazoa; phylum Chordata; class Actinopteri; order Cyprinodontiformes; family Fundulidae; genus Fundulus; species Fundulus diaphanus. Next base: position 27,534,234 of record CM073142.1, on the reverse strand, counting down.
CGCTATTAGTTTGTATTGCTGTCTCTGTCCAAAACCTAAAATGCCTATCTTCAAGCATGACTTTGAAAACACAAATGTCTAAAATACCTCAATGCAATCAAGACATGCAATCTCATTATTTTAGATGGAACTAAAAAATTGTGATGTGAAGAGCTAAAGGTATCTTTCTAGATGGACTATGGTATGGCGACACACACCATCTCTGTGTTGTTCTCCAGTCTCTTGTTTACAAAGCCGGCCAGCACCATGTGCATGTGAATAGCTGCTCATCAGGGCTTAGCACCTTCCTGTCCACAAAATGCTACTATCAGACAGAGTAGCATAGGAGCAAAATAGCGGAGAGCACACCCAGTGGATAGAAACGTTATCTTGCTAACAGCATTATAAAGTTAGAAGTTACTTGTTCAGTGGACATGTTCCTCCGAGGGGTGATGCTGTTTTGCTGTGTATTCATCCTTTGTAAATATGCGCATACGAGGTGACGGGTGAGAAGGGGAGGGGTTGCAGCTGGAGTGAAGGTAGAGAGAGACGTGGCTTGTCACACATCTCGTTTTGGTCTACAGACAGTGCTCGACGGCCCACCTAGTGATGAAATTTCGCTTATTGCTCCCTTTAAACATACCCAACCCTACTTAACAGAGTCCCCTATTTTTCTTCCCATTTACGTTTGCGATGGGCTCGACACACAAGGAGCGACAGCGACTAATGGCTTTCATTTCCACTGCAGTGAAGACCCAGCACAAGGGACGCGACGGTGACGGCAGCTTTTCAAATCGTGCTGTTGGATGGCTTGTTTCCCCCCAAAAAAATATTAGTTATGAAATGCAAGGGTTTTGATATTTTCAAAACAGCCTGTGACTGACAAGGATAAAGAGTCAGAAGATTTTGCTGACAAGTAAACAGCACGAGGAATATCATCATTTTAAGGGCGCACCTCAGGGCTGATACAGATAAATGGCTGTAGTGCCAAGCAACGGAGGCAAAAGTTGAACGTTGTTCAACTTTCTTGTGTCGTGTCACAAGCCCACGTGTGCGCATTCACATGTACGAGGTCAAAATTTCACACACACAAATTTAGCCGGTCTCTTGGCTAGAGGACTGCAAGTCATTCTTGCCTCATTGCATATGTTACATAGGAAATTAATGGAGAGGGAGCGACGTCGCTCCCCATGTGTCGAGCTCATGATGTAGGACTCCATCGATCAAAGTGATGTTTTCCAGTCTAGTCATTACAACGTTCTAGCAATAGAACTTTTGATAAATGTCAATTGTTTTAGAGGAAAATATCTGTAGTGCTTTGACCTGATCTTGAAATATTTATTTTTATTGCAAATTGATCTCTTGTGTTTTACAAAAATATCAAAAATGTTTGTTATAGCTAAAAAGATATGCTTAGGCCTAATCTTAGCTTGTTTCTGTTTGAAGCCTGATACTCCAAAAGACCCAGAGGAAGCCGCTCGTCTCCAGCAATTGCAAGCTGCTGCAGCACACTGGCAGCAGGTTCAACAGCAAAGAGTCACTTTACAATACCAGGCTCTCATGCAGCAACATGAAAAACTTCAGCAGCTTCTTGAACAATATCAACAACTGATTCAGCAACCTCCAAACCTGCAGGTTGGTAAAGGACTATCAGCTTTAAATTTCAGCTCTTGTTGTTGCTTTGTTTATTACTATACACTGTTTAAAACTAATAGCATTATCTTTGTTTCCTTTGCAGACCATGTCTGCAGAATTGCAACTGAGGCACTATGAAATGCAACAGCAGCAGTTTATGTCTTTATTCCAAAACTGGAATAGTTCTTTTGCTTTGTGGCAAGAGCAGTTCCAGACTTATCCTCACAAAGACCAATTACAAGACTATGAGCTCCAGTGGAAGCAGTGGCAAGAGCAGATGAATGCTACCAATGCCCACCTTGCAGAAAGGGTGGCCACTATTACTGCCATGGTGCCATTTGCATCAGGCCAATATAGTGCTATGATGGGACAGTTTGGCCAGTACCCTGGACAAGAGATGCAAATGCAGCAGCAAGTAGTAAACCCTGTTGTCCAACCTCCTCCGGTTGCTGCCGGTGCTATGGCTCCAGGTGCTGCTGGTGCTACACCACCAGGTCAACCACCTCCTACCTTGGTGGCGCATTCAGAATCATCTGAAGGACCCTCTATACAAGGAAGTCTCTCTACTGGTCCCATGACAGCACAAACACCAAGTTTCAACAGTATAAGTGGGCAACGGTCAGTTGGATTTGCTTTGTACTTACTATGACCCACTTTATATTTATGTAAGACTTTCATTTCAATTGCAAAACCAATGTGCTAAATTTGTGTGGCTCTTTGTACATGTTATTAATAGGTGTTGTTAAGCATGGTATATTTGATTTGTTCGGTTTTCTTTTTGTTGCCAGGCCCAGCAGATTTGACCAACCACCACAAGGTTTTGATGGGCCCCCTAGGTTCGACCAGCCACGGCCACGCTTTGATGGTCCCCCAAGGTTTGACCAACCACGTCAGCGCTTTGATGGTCCCCCAAGGTTTGAACTGCCTCAACAGCGTTTTGATGGTCCCACGAGGTTCAACCAACCTCGTCAACGTTTTGACGGTCCCCCAAGGTTTGATCAACCACGGCAGCGTTTTGATGGTCCCCCAAGGTTTGACCAACCACCGCCACGTTTTGAACCTCCTCCAAGGTTTGACCAACCACCACCACGTTTTGAACCTCCTCCAAGGTTTGACCAACCACGACAGCGTTTTGACGGTCCTCCAAGGTTTGACCAACCACCGCCACGTTTTGATGGGCCCCCTAGGTTCGACCAGCCACGGCCACGCTTTGATGGTCCCCCAAGGTTTGACCAACCACGTCAGCGCTTTGATAATCCCCTCAGACATGACCAGCCACAATTTGGACAGCAATCTAGATTGGACTCAACAAGGCCCTTTGGCCCTCCACCACGTTTTGAATCTCCTTCACCACCTCCGCAAAAAAAGCAACAAAGTCCTCAACCTAAGTTGGAGACGGACATTCAGAGTTCTGCCAGTACAGATTCAACAAAAACACCTGTTCAACCACAGCCTGACAAAGATACAAATTTACCAAATAAGGCAACAGCTGAAGACTTGACAGATGATAGTTTGCTTGGAGTAGAGGGCTTTTTTATTCCAGATGATCCTATTCCCCAGAAAATCTCTGACGGCAACAATTCATCGCCTGATAAATCAAATGATAAAAGTGTCACTGATGATGGCAGTAAAGACAAACCTGGTACAGTAACTGAAGCCTCTGCTTCAGTACCAAAACCCCAACCACCTCCACAAAATTCACAAAAAGATCATGGACTACTGACAAACAACAAAACACCATCCATTAATAAGACAGCAGAAATCCAGTCCGAACCACAAGCATCTGCTCAGTTGGCACCAATACCAGAGCCTTCAAAGTTGCCTCCAGGCAGGGGACGAGGCCAACCTCCCCTGCGTGGTCTTGGGCGTGGACAGTTGGGTCCTGGGCAATTCAAGGAACATAATACTGCACAAACTGAGGAGGAGATGGGAGAGATGCCTCATGATTACATGCCACCAGAAGAAGATACAGAGATAGCTGAAGAGCAACAAGACTACTGGCAAGATCCTTCATATAAGGGCTTTGGTAATGATGAATCAGAGATGCCTCCTGAAGATACTTGGATGCCAGAAGAACATTACTTTGAAGAGGAGGAGTATTACGAGGAACCAATGGCACCACATATGGGACGAGGCAGGCCCCCAATGAGAGGAGGGCCCCCTATTGGAAGAGGAGGACCACCAATGGGACGGGGAGGTCCCCTTTTGGGAAGTGGGCCGCCTATAGGAAGAGGAGGTCCACCCATGGGTCGAGGGTATCCTCCCATGGGCAGAGGAGGACCTCCCATGGGCAGAGGAGGACCTCCCATGGGCAGAGGGGGACCTCCCATGGGCAGAGGGGGACCTCCCATGGGCAGAGGGGGACCTCCCATGGGCAGAGGGGGACCTCCCATGGGCAGAGGAGGACCTCCCATGGGCAGAGGAGGACCTCCCATGGGCAGAGGAGGACCTCCCATGGGAAGGGGAGGACCTCCCATGGGCCGAGGAGGACCTCCCATGGGCCGAGGGGGCCCACCAATGGCAAGAGGTGGACCACACTTTGGTAGAGTAGGCCCACCACTGGGTAGAGGGGGAGTACATATGGGAAGAGGTGGTTCATCAGTAGATACAGGAGACCCAGATGATATGCACTGGGGTGACACAGAGTCAGCTGAGTGTTCCGAGGAAGGAAATACTTATTGGGAAGAATGGCAACCTCAAATGAGAGGCATGAGACCCCCATTTCCACCCGGTCGGGGTCGACCGCCTCGGGGGCACCCTGGTTTCATGCCTCGAGGGCGAGGTGGTCCACTTCACCCAGCTCATGGTGAAATGGGTCATGAGCCGGTAGGTCATGAAATGGACTTGGATGATACTGATATGGATCAATCAACGCACCCAATGTACCCTGAACATGACCCATATGGCCATCCGAGGCATCTTGATGTAGGAAGAGGCAGGCAACGTGTACCACCTCCTCCTCATGAAATGATAGAACGTTTGGAGGAGCCTTTGTTTGATGGAGGGGAAGAAGATTCTGAATGGTATCCGCATGAGAGAGGCCCTCCAATGCCTCCACATGAAATTATAGATAGGGGAGGAATAAGAAGACGACCTATGGGTCGAGGAATGGCAAGGGGAATGTGGCGTCCAGGCCCAAATCATGAGGGATGTGAAGAGGTGTATGATGAGGACTACGCTGCTGATTATGACCATGGTGATGAGGGGTATCGACGGCCTCCAGCCCCAGAGTATCGATCTGATGACTATCACCATGAAGCCAAGTACTATGAGTCTGAGTGGGACAGAGATCGTGCTCTTCCTGAAAGAGAGTATCCTCCCCGCTTGCCACCCCCACCACACCTCAGAGAGGAACGCTGGAATCAGGAAACTGAGAGACGCCACTTATATCCATATGATGAAAATGACAGAGGAAGAGGAGAGCGTCAAATGCTTGAATATAGGGATGAGTCCCCATATAGGCTAGAGGAATCACCACACCTACGGGCTTCAGACTGGGAAAGGCGTTCTCCACTACCAGTGAGGGCGTATCCCGACTATGATGATCTTAGACCTCAGTATGAGGACCGTAAGGAGGAGCCGCCACATGGTTCATCTGTTACAGATGTGCCTGTAAGCTCAGTGGAAGCAGCAACCCATGAAATGAGCAGGGCAAATGTGCTTGCCCTTTCTCAACGGCAGCATGAGATTATCTTAAAAGCTGCTCAAGAGCTTAAGCAAATAAGGTAATTTCTTGTTATTTTTTAATTCATTTTAACAGTTGATAATGAAGCATGTTGCAATAACTGATATAGCTGCCCATTAGTAAGATATTCATGAAACATTTTTGGACACATGTGCTCTTTTACCCCTTACACTGCCTCAGTGGGTGCTTATAAACCTTTATTATGCTTGTTTTACTTACTGAAAAAAGTCTTTAGTGTGTGTGTCCATCTGTGTGTCACCTCAGTAACTGTAGCTGAAAGTATTAAAAAAAAAACCCTGCTCCAGCAGGATCTTAATTCCTATTTAAGAAATGGGGGGATTCAAATATGATTGTGTCATTCTTCCCAGATGGTGGTAGTACATATGTGCATGACACAGTTGGTTAAGTGGTCTAGTTGTTGAAACATTGGTAGAGTAATTGGTAAGATGAAGAAACTTTGGGCACCACCTAAACTAAACTAAAAATAAACAGTAGATAATGGGTAACTCACCCCGATGTAATGGCATAACTCTACCCCTAGACAATTTTTGGAAGATGCCATCAAAGTGGGTGCTTGCTAAGGCACACACTGCTAAGTGTGAGAATGAGCAGTGGGGGTTATGCGGGGGGCTGTGGTCAGGATGAGGGAAAGTGACGTGTTAAAACATGGAGTGGCCTGTGCGACATCTGGTGGTTTCACCATAGATTGGTCTTTTGAGGTTTAGGATTTCTCACCTCCGTCATCACTGGAGATTGAGGAAGGCTTTGTTGCTAAGGCTCCATCTGAACACCTTTATTTAGTAAGGACTCTTTAGCCAAAGCGGAAGTGTGCCAACGGTCACCATGATAAGTACTGTCCGAATAGTGCAGTCGGTAAGGAACGAGGTAGGAAAAGGAGCCTGTATGCTTCCTGCTGCGGCTAGTTTAGCCTTGGAACGTTGCGACGTCCCTTACCTGTGGTAAGGAGCCTTAAGGTATCCCACAATCCTTTGTGTGACGTGACGTATAAGCACAGCCCACCTCATGGAAGTTAATGAGAGAAGAGAGCGCATACTTTGTCGTTCATTTTTGGAAGGCTGTCGGCCCGGATTTGACTCATGATATGTGTGTTTGCGTCACGTAATGAAGTCGGAGATAAAGGCAAAACCTGATGGCGCGGCAGGCTTATAATATGGTGGGGGAAAACCTGTGCTCTGTTTAAGCTTTTACACTATTTCATAGCACATGAGAGAAAATCATTGCTGTTATCGACTGCTTAAAGAAGCGATAAGGGAAATGTCATTATTTTAGATAAAAAGAACTAAAAAATAGCTTTGTGAAGAACTAAAGGTATCTTTAGATGGACTATGGTTAAACGTCACACTCATCAAATGTCTATGTTGTTCTCCAATCTGTTGTTTACATAGCCGGGCAGGCCGAGCATGCACGTACGTGCACACGTTTGCATGTATGTGCACGTGAACAGCTGCCACTCAGGTCTTAACCACTCCATGCCTATAAAATGCCATTGCTATGCACAAAATGGCATGCATATCGGATCAAAACGTTCTCTTGCTAACAGCATTAGAAAGTTATGAGTTACTTCTTCATGTTCCTCAAAAAGGTGATGCTGTTCTGCTGTGTATTTATCCTTTGCAAATAGGCTCTCACAAGCCGATGGGTCCCAAGTGCTGGAGTGAGGTAGAGAGGCGTGGTTTGGAACGCATCTTGTTTTGGTCTACAGACAATGCTCAAGCTCCACCTAGTGGTGAAATATTGCTTGTTGCTTTAATAAGGAGGGAAGACTGAAAAGAAGTAATTAATCAATTATGCTTCTCTGAGAGAAATTAGAACTGATCGGCGCGCCTGTAGATGTTATTTAAAATAATCAATTGCTGTAAACATTCTCTTTTAAACCTTAACCAAGAAGTGACCTAAAGCTAAAGGCACAATCCTAAGGTCTGAATATTTGCGGCAGAATTTTCTATATTGCGTACCATTTCTTGAAAGTATTTAAGAACGCTCCTCTGTATTTATAATCCTCTAAAAGCTCTTTTAACTGGGTCAAAAGTACTACATAAACATACTACACACCAACTCCTTCATGCACATGTATGTTTTTGGAAACTATTGCTGGATTTAACTTGGCTTACCTTTTCTTTAAAGGGAACTGCAAGTAGGAAAGACCCCTAATATTGAAAAACAACCCAGTGACGTTCTGCCAGAGCTACCTGCAGGTCTCCTTGGGTTAGAGATCCCACCAGATGTTAGGAATGTTCTGAAGGTAAGTAAGAGCTACCGTTTACGTGTAATAGAAGTGTGTACAAGGAAACAATTAAGGAAATAAACTGGGTACTTAATCCCTTGTAGTTTTCACAATTTTATTGCTTTACTTTATGACGTAAGAGCTTTAAAAGCAATGGTATCTATTCTCCCCAGGGTATGACTGCCACTGTCCAGTCAGCTCCCACTGAATCAACGTCTTGGGAAAGCAAACCAGCTGGTTCTGCGGTAGATTACCAGTCGTCACTGTCTGCTTCAGTCAAACCTTCACTAATTCCTAAAACAGTGGATTATGCACATGGGCATGGTATGTCCTGCAAAAACTGAATGCCCTCGTTAACACTTTCTAGTGAAGAGACCAATTTGAGTTTTAAAATGGTGATCCTGTTGTGATCAAAATGTGATGCTTGGCTTTTTTTCAGAGCTTGGGGCAACTGTTGAGCGGATCTCGTATGGGGAGAGAATAGTGTTAAGACCTGACCCGGTGCCATCAGATCGCATCTATGACAAAGGTAGGTTTCACTTCCTAATTACTTCTCAGTCATTAGTTTTTATGTTTCACTTTTTAACTGGTATTTTCTTTAAACTAAATTCCTAGAACCGCTTGGTCTCAGGGATTCCTACAGCAGAGACTTGTATCATGAGCGACGATCAGACCCCTATTTGGATCGCCGGGATTATAGCAGAGAGAGGGAGTTGTACCGAGAACCGCCTTCTGAATATGAAAGAGACAGATATGAGAGGGAGCGTTATCATTCACGAGAAAGAGATGACAGGTATGATATTTGTAATTGATTTTACAGAATTAATATTTTCTGTATAAAAATAGAAAGGTTTCCAGCTTCTCTCCTTAAGTGCCATTATGTTTCTGTGTTTTATTCAAGCACACATACCTTGGTTGAAGAAAGGTACAATATCGCTTTGTGTCAGATGTCATGATCAATCTTGACTCTGGTGGTTTTGAAATAAAAAAAGGATGTAATAGAGAAAATGAACCTGTTAATTTTGCCTATAGGTCTCCACTGGGTCCTCGATCGGCGTACAGGGAAAGAGATAAGGAGCGAAGTGCCAGTCGTGACCCGGACGACTATTATGGAAGACCCAGCTATGACAGACCCCTGTATGACCGCTCCGGGCCTGACCGCATGGGGCCTGACCGCATGGGGCCTGACCGCATGGGGCCTGACCGCATCGGGCCTGAGCGTTATAGCTCGCCTTACAGTACGTTGGACACACCATATGTTCATTAACGTTCCTTATACAGAGTTCCCATGTAGTCTTGAAAAGGTGTGATTGTAGTATCGTTTGCATGTCTGAATAACTATGGGAAATATGATGGGGATTTTTTTTCCTCGTTCCATCATCTAAAAGTAAATCCATTTTTCTGCTTTTTAAAATTATTTCTTATTTAAATCACATCCGTTATATTTGATTTACCACTTCCAAGTTTCTTTTTTTGTGTTACTCAAGTCTCATTATTATGTTGCCGTTTCGGCTATGGACCGAATGCACAGATAATTATAAAAAAAAAAAAAAAGTTTAAAGCTGGACCCTGTCCAAATTGGAAAAAATTGTCTAAATTTAAAACGTTCTATTTTCTTTTTAATTTTCAAACAGTAACATCATAAAAATGATCAGAATTATGTAAAAATGTTAGTCTGAACATTTATGGGGGAGTAATGAACAGAACACTGAAGGTTTAAAGGATTTCTGCAAAATGTTACAAATGCTTGGGTCTAACACAACCATCCAACTGTATTGCATTTTAATAAAATGTTTGAATCAGTTAAAATGTAAATATCATGCAGTGGAAAGAAGAGGATATCCAGAGGACCGAGGACCACACCCTGCTGCACCACTCCCTCCTCCACCACCACCTCCACGAGTCGAGAAGAAGCCTGAAATTAAAAATATTGATGACATCCTCAAAGCCCCTGGCAGATTATCGCGGCCTGAAAGGGTATTAATTACGTCCTGCAATTTACATCCATGAAACATAAATACATAGGTGTCAAATATTGAGGAGTTATGAATACTATATTTTAACAGATTGTCATTATAATGAGGGGCCTTCCAGGAAGCGGGAAAAGCCACGTTGCAAAGCTTATACGGGTAAGTGATTCTAGCTATTATGTTTTTCTTTTTAATATACTATACAGGTCCGTCACAGTAAATTAGAGCAGCACTTATAAGCTCATCTATTTCAGTGAATCAGCTCTGACATGTCATGTCCTATAGATTAAATCCCACAACTGAAATGTCAATTGTTTATTTCACTTAATATAGATTATTAAGCCTTACAGCTACAAATATACACAAAATTCTTTTTTTTTGAAAAATTAACATCTCATGAGACCAATAAAGAAATTTAATAGAGGAATATTATTCTAATGCCAATACCCTAAAGGTTATTGCTAAAGAGGCAGACTGTTCAGCTGTATGTTTTTTAGCTTATTACTGAAGGTTTAGTGGACAGGAAAAAAGTGGTTTAAAAACAAAAGGTGTAACTGCAGCCTTGTGTATTGTGAAGCTTTTCATGAAATTGGCAGAGATAATTAAGACATGGACTGTGTCTTGTGTGAGTGACTGAACAACTACCACACGTATCCAGGACATGGGCTACAGCTGTGGCCTTCCTTGTGTTTAAGCCGCTTCTAAACCAGAGAAAACATCTGATGCGCCTTACCTGGGCTAAAGACAACACGGACTGGGTCGCTGCAGTCCTTTCAAACCCTGCAGAGATTTTATGCTGTGTTGTCAAGAGGAAGATTAGAGATACCAGAACCTGCAATACAAAATATAGAAGCTGCTATTAAAGCAATCTGAGCCTCCATATAACTTCAACAACGCAAGCTGAGGGCATATGCTCCACAGCAGGGATGCCAAAGTCTAGACCTCCAGAGCTACTATCCTGCAACTTTGAGGCCCCGTCCACACGGAAACAAAATCTGGTGTATCTGCAAAACAATTTTGTGCGTCCACATAGATACTATTTCATAAGACTGTAAATGGTCACTTTTTTTTATTTTTCGCATGTTTCTGTGGGGGTGTCACAGCGCCACCAATGGGCCCGGAGTACCTACTGCAGCGTTTTCAGTGTTGCTGTGTCCTCTCATGTGGACACACTTTTTTTTTTATATAAATCGTTTGCGAAAATTTATCGTGCTTGTTTTTGTGCGGACGGAGCCTTAGATGCATTCTTTCTCCAACACACCTGAATCGAATGGCTTCATTCCCTCATCAGCATTCAGTCATTTAGCTCTGCAGAGACCTGGCAGGGGAGCGATTCACATGATTCAAATGTGTTGGAGAACAGATGCAGCTAAACGTTGCAGGATAGAGGACTGGACTAGGGCACCCCTATTCTACCGTTTAAATTAATAGATCTACTTTTCAGCATGTCATAATTTCTGTTTTCATAAAAAAGTTTTATTCCTAATTGTATGTAATATTCCTCTTTTCTTAGAAACTGACAGTGGGCAAGATTGACACAAATAAACGCTTTAAGTTTTCCATTTGGTTTGTAATTAATCTGAGACTTTTTTCCTAAATAAATATAAGATGGCCTTTTTATATTTTGATTATTAGAGATTAACTTTTAAAGTCAGATGAAGAAAGGGGCTCATTGACTAGTATTTAGAGGAAACAAACATGACATTAACTTGTTTATTTTGCTGCAACCATAATCAGAAAGGTTTTCCTTTTTCTAAATGTATTTAGGACAAGGAAGTTGAATGTGGCGGTGCGCCTCCAAGAGTTCTTGTTCTGGATGACTACTTCATGACAGAGGTGGAGAAAGTTGAGAAAGACCCAGACACCGGAAAGAGAGTCAAAACTAAGGTTGGACTGATGCATATCGGCTCACTCAGATAGATTATGTAATAGATTATATAATGAGGTATTTGTTTGTTTAGCATAAGTAGTGAGATGCTTCACAACTGTCTTTCAGGTTCTTGAGTATGAGTATGAGCCAGAGATGGAGGATACCTACAGGAGCAGCATGCTGAAAACCTTTAAGAAAACTCTGGATGACGGTTTCTTCCCCTTCATCATTTTGGACACCATTAATGACAGAGTTAAACATTTTGAGCAGTTCTGGAGCGCAGCCAAAACTAAAGGCTTCGAGGTGAGTTGTTTCATAGCGTAAATTACATCTAAAACAAAGTGATGTTCAGCTTGGTTAAAAAAAAAAATCCTGTTTCTTATTTGTAGGTGTATGTAGCTGAAATCACAGCTGACACGCAAACGTGCTCAAAGAGGAACGTCCATGGGCGTACACTTAAGGACATAACCAAGGTTTGAACGATCACTTATGTAATCTCAATTACAAGATAATTATTTAAGAAATAGTCTCGTAACTGTAACAAATAATTATGTTTAATATATTATTTTGTACACAGATGTCCAAAAACTGGGAGTCATCTCCTCGTCACATGGTGCGCTTAGATGTGCGGTCCCTGCTTCAGGATGCTGCCATTGAGGAGGTAACATTTTACTGATGGAGTTGTACTGCTGAGAGTTTAAAACCTTTTTAATTTGTCTCGTCAACGACTGAGCTAAACTTTGATTTGCTTGGATTTTTAGGTTGAAATGGAGGACTTCAACCCTGAAGATGTGCCCCAAGAAACCAAGAGGGAGGAGGAAGAAGAGAGTGATCTGGTAGGACAACAAAAGTTCCTCTTTCAGGCTCAGATTTCCATGTTTGCTTCTATCATACAAACTTGATCCAGTATTAATTGCTTTCCAAATTAACTATAGTGTTGTTTCAGTCCTAATCAGTAAGATAATTCACTATCATAGGGTAAATGTTTGACCACACAAAAATAGAAGAAATCAATTTGACAAGCAAAAACATTGTAGGTTTAGTAGTTATAATTATAGTCACTATAGTCTTTTATAAACAGAAGCATGGTTCCAGTTGTGGTTTTTTTTGTTTCAAACCCTATAAAAAAATGTTTAAGCATAAATTGCATCAGTTAGATTCTGCCCTTAGTTTAAGATTTCAGTGCATCGCATTAAAGCAAGAAATTAAACCAATGAAAAAGATATCAAACTCAGACTTGACAAAAAGAGGTATTAAAATGTCTGCTAAATCTGTAATGTAAAACAATGTAAAACGTGAATAATCCCTGTAACACCTCCAGTACAAACTGAGCTTTAAATAAGCTCCAGAGCTACAATATTAACACAACACTTACTGAAGACGTTTTCTTAAATGTGATGTTGATGTTTGTGGAAAAAGATGTTTGACAAGAAAAATATCTTAAAGAATATTTGTGAGACATTTAGGGTCATTCTGTTGTGGAAATTCAATGCAATTATTCCATGAAAAAAATGCTTAATCCTGCATTTGTTATTATATCTATACTTAAAAAATATTAGCTGGTTCTTTACCATTTTAGCCAAATTTATAAAGAACCATTGTGGAAGGTCCAAAGAGTCACTTGTGGCTCCTGGGCTGCAGGTTACAGACCCCTCTTATAGAAAGTGTAGCTTTAAAGTAACAGCTTGGGTTTATATCTTCACCTGGGCGGCCTCAATACAGAAATTTCACAACTAGTACCCACCCTAACAAAACTGTAAATTAGACTTGAAGGAAATAGACTTGTTTTTTTGTTATATTATTTCATAAAGTTGTCTTTTTCATTGATTGGGAATGACATTTTCTATCACATTTTAGCCATTTCTGGTTCTCATTGCAAATATAGACTCGCATGGTCAAATTTTATGGGCGGGTGGGACATTTTATTACATAAAAAAAATATCTGCCAATTTTAAAAGCCAGAAAGGAGCATTCCTGATTCCGTTTGGAGTACTGAAAAAAACATAAATATCCAGTTTCATTAAGGCTTCAGAACATTTAAGATTCTGTGATAAAATGTTCAGGTTTGTATGGCGTTTGACCACAGTTATGATTAGGAGCTGGATTGGTCTGATGCATGAAAATAATTAAAACACTGAAAAGTTCATTTATAACTCCCTTAAACCTCACCCAATTTTGCTACGAAAGGTGTTTGCAGGTCTCTATGCTATACAAATACTGACTTTACTGATCAGAGACTCGGTATTTCATACACAATAAAAACATGTATGTTGTAAATTCCTCATATATATCGTAAGATAATGTATAAGCCTTTTCTTGATCCATATTCTTATTTTTGTGCAAAATTACCCATTTCAATAGACTTTTTTGTTTATTAAAACATTGAAAGATTATCATCTATTTGCTTCCAGCTGTGCTTCATGGAGGTTTTCATCTTTAACTGGTTGAAATTTTGACAATATCGTTTTTCCTAAATATTTACACATTTCACTCAGTGACTTTAACGTAACGTTTTTGTTTGTCCATAATAGATCATGGGGGGGTTTTGGGAACCCAGGACAGTTGTGCAGAGCAAGGCTTTACAAAACAACCTACTACCGAACAATATGCGAGATCAGTAGCTCTTTGTTAATACAAACGTTGTTGTGGGCAAAACACTGACACTGCTGATGCTCTATTGTGCAGCCTCAACAGCTGTGTACTCTTCTATTTTCACGCCTTACAGCTCATTGACTGATAGGACATTATACTTCCCATTGCAGTTCCTCCCTACCTTAATAATAGGAGCTTTTTTTTAATAACATCTTTATCATGCAAGAAATAAAGTTCACTAAGTAGTATGGTCAAGGCTTTGTGCAATTAGGAAACTACAAATGACCTTTGTGGATTTTTCTACTGCTTTTAAATCTTAATAATGATCATAGTATGCTTCAAAATGGAAACTATGATGGGATAAAGTCATGAAATTAAACACAGATCACACTGTGTTCCTGGATGAATTAGGCAATGAGATGCTTTGTGTGTTATTGGCGCCACCTGACCAGAATTGTGATGTTCCTTTGATTTTCCAGTGTTGTTGACCAATATCACACCATTAAACTGCCAATATAAATAATGTAAGAAAGAAATATGGAATGTTTCATATTGCTAACAAGCATGAAATAAATATTTTCTATTAACAAAAATAAAAAAACAAAACCTATTTGATCTCTGGTGCAGTGAACCGGTTAGGAGCTGATGTAAACTGAACCAACAATTGGCTCCATGTGAACTGCACATCAATCACCTGCATTTTTTTTAATTCAAGTAAAACTTTTTACTCCACACTGCAGTCTTCACAGGGTTTGAAAAAACTTGGTTCACATGAACAGACTAGCTTCAGTGCATTTTTGTTTCACGACTGAAAGACAGGATCACACAGGTAACAACCGCAACTGTTGAAGGATCAAAGACTACAGCCTGAAACAAACTAACTAAAGCCATCTGAGCGCATCAAATTTTGGTGGAACCTCTCAGGGGGGGCAACAGTTTGAAGAAACAAACACGCCAGTTGGGGGCGGAAATAAAAGATGCTCTCATAATTTGGATGGTTATGTCCCCCCCAAAATACATTAGATGCCATTTAAATTACTTTAAATACCCACAAGTGACTGTGATGTGGATAGTGTTGACTTTTTTTTTTTAGGGTTTGTTGGTTTATTTCAATGAGGCACTTCATTATCTTATTTTAGTCCCGAATATCTCTTTTGTTTTGCATTTTGGTTTATCATTTTATGACTGTAATTAGTTAGGTGAAAGTTTGTATTATGTCAACAGCTGTTCTGATGTATAGATACAATCGAAGTTTCCTGAAGAAAACTGTCTGGCAGCTATTCGTGTCGCCAACCAATTCTGGAAAGCATCCGGATTCGGTTGAGACACGAATAGCCAGACTTCAGACGTCGGCTTACACCAACAGATTTTAGTGCTGACTCGCCCTGCTGACCGACTGCAGCTACTGCAGACTTTCCCAGACAGTTTTTGCGCAGAGTATATAACTGCTGTAATCACTGCAAAGTTAATGTTTCCCAGACGTAATTAACAGTATAAAAGTTTACCACCATTTAAAAATCTCAAGTGAGCACAAATGTATCCTTTTTTCCCCCCCTTAAGATAGTGTTTGTACGTCGGCAACTATAAGCTGCCTAAAACTAAACTTTAAGTCCAACTGTGTATAGAAAATTTTTGTTTATTGATATTGGAAAAACCAATTTCAACTCAAGTAGCCAAACACATAGGCAAGTTTAAGGTAGGCCAGTTAAAATGTATTACATCTTTTTAATCTTTGCTTCAAGTTTCTCATAACCTTTGATTCTTTGCTGAACAGATTGGTTAATATACATTTAAGTTTTAAAAAGGCTTAAATCGTAAAGTTGCTATAAGAACAATTATGAAATTCTGGCAAGCAGGCAAACTGTCAATAGAAAAAATACATACACGTTCTAGAAATTCCCACATTTTTCAGTTTTCTCCAGTTGTGATTACTGAATGAAAATGCAACCTTTACCATTGAACGGAATACAAACACATGAACATCAAAGGAACAGTTCATATTTATATTTAAGTATAAAATTTAAGCACAAGCGAGTTGGACATAGTACAGCTTACAGTAAATAATCACAGATTTGTTCGGAAGCCTCACTATCAATGACCATGAGTGAATGGTCAGGCAGGAGTAGCAGATAATGTGCAGATGATGTAAAATCAATTTACAAGAAGGGCTTTTGAGAATTGCCGATTGCAAAATGAAATCTTGGGAGTTTTCCCATAATTCTGTTAGTTTTCACAATTGTAGCATATTTATTTTACCCACTTTTTAGACAATCAATGAATGAGCCAATTGTGTCCCTATTTTTGATCCCTTTGAACAGATGGATAGTCAGTGTTTTTCACAAAAATGGACAGATGGAAGATGGAGAACAGTAAGCTAACATTTTCAAAAATGACATTTGCAACTTAAAAGTATATAAACTGCTGAAACAATGGCTCTTTATTATCTGCTTCCTTGTTTGTATTGTACAATATTTTCCCTTTTAACTTCAGTTTGTTCCTGTACATGCAAGAATTTGGGTTGTTGCTATAAAAAAACAAGGGTAAAAAGTAACAGTCTGATTTTTTTTTTTATTATTATTATTTGCAGCGGTGAAGCGTGATTTGAAAAAAGCTACAAAACCAGCATGTATGTTTGTGCATAAATAGACTACTGACTATAAAGAAATAACTGCAATAACAGCAGTGATGTAAATAGGTTATTTCATGTTTTTTGGGAGCAGGGATGGTTATAAACTCAAAAAGCTCCTGGGAGGAAGAATTTGCAATAATGTGTCTTAGTGCATCAGGGATGCAGCAGGCTTTCACTGAAGGAGTTCTCCAGCTTTGTAACAGCTTCATACATGGGGTGGGAGACATTGTACAATGGTGATGTTATTTTTCTCCCACCGCCTGCAACTGGGTTGAGGGGGCATCCTAGGACAGAGCTGACCTTCCTGACAAGCTTATCTAACCTTCCTCTCAGCTGTAGATAAGCTGCTGCTCCCAACAAACTACACCACAGGAAATAGTTGGTGCCATCGAAGAGCCAAAAAATGCACTCAAAAAGATCTGTGTCCTTAGCAGGTCCTTAGCAGGTAGGGTCTATTCTGACCCTTTCTGTAAGGTCATAACACAGATGTGTTGTGACCTTACAGACTCCATTCTGGGTTATGGTTCAGAATGTCCAGTCCCAGATGTTTACTGCTGTCAGTGTGGTGGTTCTGTGAATGCCGAAATCCTCCACCAGCTCCTTTGTTTTCCCCATGTTAATCAGCAGATGTTTCTTCTGGCACCAGTCAACAAAGTCCAGTGTCCGCTGTATGTACTCTGAGTCGTCCTCACCTCTGATTGGCCCGATTATGGCAGAAGCCTCTGGGAACTTTTGTAGATGGCAACCTGGGAAGTTTGCTGAAAGTCCAACATCAAGTTTATACTGTGTATCCGAAGTGGATCAGAATATTGGTTTCTGTTGGTAAATCCCTTATAAATATTTCTTGGCAATATTTGTATTGTTTAATTTGGGGATATGCATCATATACCATGAGGTATATTTCATTTGTTTAAAATCTTTTTACCTCTCTCCCTTTTGCCTAGTGCCAATACTCTAACGACATGATTCACTTTACAGGTCCTATCTGGCGTCTTTTGAAGCCCATTTTACTTTGTAGCTCAATATGCCTTTTTATTCAAAAGAGACAAAGATGTCTTTGTCTTTTAGTGCACTGCTCAAACACAATTTCTCAAAAAATTAAAGGAACACTTTGAAAATACATCATATATCATCTGGAAGTATTTCTAGATATCCATATTGACATGGAAGGGGCAATGTTTTGGGAAGAAGAGAATGCTATATCTATTAAAGAAGATGAAAATTATCAACCCATGAAAGTCTTATTATGAAGTCATTGAGAAAGCGAAACAGAAAATTTGATGCAGCAGGCTAGTCCCATTTGTTGAAACGTCATTGCAACAATTCAAAATGGTACTCAGTAGTTTGTATGGCCCCACTTGCTGTCACATCAGAATAAAGTTTACCAAGTTTCTCCATACACCAGGAAATAACTTCAGTATCTTTTTGCTGTCAATGAAGACATTTTAAGTACAGTATAAAAAAGGTAAGTAGAAATATTTTTCTTCTAAATTTAAAATTTTTTAACAAAAGAGGGAGACATGGTTGGATTGGTGTACATAAGCATGTTTTTGATCAGGATAGTCGATGAATGTGAAGTGTTCATCAGATGGATAGCCTAAAGCAAGAAACTGTTTCTGTGGCAGCTGATTTTAACAAATAGCCCTCTTTAATGCCGACCTGAAGGTAAAAGCTGAAACTAGTTGTGTGTAGGATGTGTGTGGACTGCGGAGATGTTAGCTGCCATTTTTCTGAACCTAGACCTGTACAAATCCTGGATTGAGGGAAGGTTAGACTTGGAAGATTCCCTCTGCAGAGCTAATTGTTTGTTGCAGTCCAAGCCTCTTTTGTGAATGAACAATACCACACAGTAGCTATGTTTACATGCACAAAATTTCACGATCGGATTAAAATTTATTAGGATTAAATAATCTGATCGTACTGTTTATATGGGCTCACAATCAATTATTCCGATCATATTGTGCTTTTATATGCGCCTGGCTTTATTCAGAATATAATTTATCTGACATGCTCACTTATGAAATTCCCCTAAAAAACACAGAAGTGCTTCCGTCTTTGCTGAACTACAAAAATAGTAAACACACCAGAATTATACAAGTTTGTATAATGGACAAGGTTCTAATTATGGTTGAAACGTTACTGAGTAAGCAACTATTTTGAGCTCTTTTATTTTTCGAGCAGAAAGGTTGTATCAGGAGCCACAACAATTTTGCTTCCCGACATATTACCGCCACTCGCCAATGCGGAAACACATCACGTTTATGTCGGGCGTACATGCGCACTTGGGTCAGTTTGCAACATTCGGAATAACTTGAGCCTGGCAAACATTTATATGCACTTTGATCGAATTATCAATCGGCATAAACCCCTCTCATTCGGAATACAATGTTATTTCGATTGAGCTTAATTCGATCATCATATTTCGATTGGCTTGTTTACATGAAGCATTTTTATTCCGATTGGCCGTTTATGCTGATTATTTTTGTCCATGTAAACGTAGCTTGTGATAAACCAACATAGGACAGACTGAATGATGGCAGTGTAGAAGATGATCAGCCTTTCCTGTGGAGGGTTGTACTACTATGTTCTCTGCTGAGCCGTTTTCCGAACAGCATTGATGTGTAAGGTCCATCCCAGGTCCCGAGAAAGTGTGCTTCCTAGGACCTGGAGGTGATTCAGAACAGACATAGTTTTGTTGAGAATGATGAGGGGAAGCAGTGTGGGTGATGTTCTCTGGAAGTCCACTGTCATCTTCATTGTCTTGAGTGGGTTAAGTTCTGACCGCACCAGTGTACCAGCTGATCCACCTCCTGTCTTTATGCAGACATGTCATTCTGCTGTGTCAGACCAGTGACAGTGGTGTCGTCTGCTGTCACAGTTATCGGTGTTCAGAGAGAAGAGAGAAAACACCCATGAGGGGTTGCTGTTGCTGATGGTTCTTTTGCACAAGAATGTGCTCTCCAGTCCCACCTGTTGCTGCTAGTCAGTCAGGGAGCTGGTGATCCACTGATAGGTAGAGGTTGTCACTGTAAAATGGCTGATCTTATGTTAAGTCTCTTCTGTTTCTTCACAAGGGACATGATTAAGCTATCATCTGAGTAATATGATTATATCAGAAGCTTACATTACTACATCATAACAAGATAAATTGGTTAATGAAGTATAAACATTAATCTCAACACTGTAAATTGGGATGAGATTAAGCATGCTGTGATCAGAAATTCCTAAAGTAACCTTGCTGACAGTGTGGCATCTGTGTTTTAAAGCTGTGTAACAATGATCCAGTGTGTTGTTATCCCTGTTGGGACCATGAGGTCAGTATTTTGGAGGTTCATTGGAGGTTAGTGCTGTTAAAATCCTCAAGAACATTGAGGAGTCTGGGTTTTATCTATTGTCATCTTGTTTGTTGAGCTCAGAGTGAACCTGCTCACATCTTTGGAAGTAACGGGGCATCGGTGCTAAACCTTCCAATTCTGGTGTTCTCTAGTAAATGCCAGTCAAGCTCAACAGTGCCGGACAGTGAGCCCAGGGCCTACTAGAGGACATCAGGTGCTTAGGCCACCTTCATGTAGTCTGTTTCTAATTGTTTGATCAGACATTTATGCCCATGGCCTGCTGAAGGTCATTTTGTAAGGGCCCTGGTAGTACTGGTCATCCTTGCACAAAAGAGCAGATCCCGGTCCTGCCAATGGTTAAGGACATTCATCGGCCCTGTCCAGCTCTACTAATTGTCCGTCTCCTAGAATCTCCTCCAGACTCCTGACACATTGCTGGGAGACACATCTCATTATTTCCCCTTTAGTGCACCTGTTGTTAATTTCATTAACAGCAAAACTGAGTAACAACCCTCTCTACTACTGAACTGAACATATTAAGAGTCCATAAGTTTAACTGACTTGATATTATACCTAGATGAAAAAGTGTTCCATTAATTTTTTAGGCAGTGCATTTCAATTTACATATGTCCCTTTACTTCTATTATTCTGTTTCCTTTGGGGTAGCAACTGTCATCAAATTACTTATCAAAATTAGTTTATTAAGTATGATTTACACCTTTTTCAAGAGTAAGGTTTCTTACATTTTAGGATTTATATTTTTTGAAGGAATCTACATGAAAATGTAACTGTTATGTTTAACCCCAATAGTTTATTTACTGTGGTCAGTTTATTACCTTGTAACTTTTTCCAGTTGTTCAGTTTCTTTTCCCAAGTGAACCAAGACTTGCTAGTGCAACGATGCAAGAGGATTCAGTGTGTGTATTGGTCAAATGTTTCTGAGGTGGACATAACAAATGTAAATACTGTACAGAAGGTGGTGTGTTCCAAGCTAGTCGAAAACTTTGAGATTGTAATTCACTTATTAATATTTTTCTGGGTACTATTACAGGCAAAGTTATGGGAAGTATACAGATTGGATTTTCAAAAGACATTTGAGACATTTAATACTTTATGAAAAAGTAAAGTATAGTTGGCTACAAGAAGGTGTTTGACTCAAGCTTGCAGTGAACACCCGTTAGTTGCATCACATCACATTCACACCATAAACTAACCATGCTAAGGAGTGAATCAAACCAGAGTTTGTTTTAAATGGATTCAGTTCCTTTGCAGTTCTTAGATTGCATTGAAGAAATCTTAATTAATGTCCATCAATACCTACCTGTTATTGATGAACTACAGAAAAGAAGATATACATTACAGGACAGTTGCTCTTTTTCTCAGCTACCCACTGTTGTTAATGGCTACCATCCCCTGTCGGCAGTTAGACACCTCTGTGCCTTGCCCTGTCCTTTTACCCAAGAGAAGCAGTCAGACATTGAATAACTTCTTCAGTAGAAGTGGTGTCCAGAATGCCTGTGGATCATCTGTTATTTTTCCCAATACCTGCTTTCAATGTTTTCAACAGCCTGTAGCTTCATGTAATATCTAACACTGTTAAGGAATACTCTCAAGAAAAACATCTGACTCTAAGATGCCAAGAGATGGATTTATAGATGGTTTATTTTGGAGTTTCATGATCTTTTCTTGATCTAAGAAATCAAGAATTAAGTGATGAAATGGGGGAAGAAATGTTAAAGTACTAATGATGGAAACCATTATGGATTAAGTCGGTTCTTGGTATGTTTCTCCCTGTATTCACTTTAAAATCTAGGACAAGGAGAAAGTGCCTTCAGAGCCATGTTAGTTGCTCACAAAGCCAGCTGGATTTCACTTACAGATGGGGATGGGGTGGTGGTCTCCTGTGCTCAGAGGGTCTTCGTTAGGTGCCGGGTTATAATGGAAAAATGGCACGCTCAAAACATTACTTTACGGATTACAGCACATCTCAAATGCGGGTGGAAAATTTTAAAATGGCATTTCACAGAGCTTTATTGGGGGGAAAAAGAATTCTGCTAGCTTGGTTCTGAGGACCTCTCCTCCACTGGACCTTCTACTTCCACCTGGACCAGAACAACCAGGGCTAATAAGAGAATCAGAAATTAACCTGTTGGCAGCTTGTGGGTAAAAACAAATTATAACCGCCAAGAAGTTATGGCTGGTCAAGCATTTGCCAACTACGAAGAGGTCTTTCTCCCTGAAGTTGGGGAGTTTTACAGATGTGAAATCTTACCCACATTTTATCTGAGCTAAATCTGTCTGTTAAGCATCATTCATAGTATTTTAAACATATAACCATTCTAATAAATTAAATCTGTTTCACATTGAGAATTTTGACCTAATGAACATTCAGTATTGAGCTTTAAGGCCGAGAAACATCAGATCCGAATTAGCGTTCCATCCAACGGAAAAACTTAGCGTATGAACCCGTAGCAATTACGTCTGGTTGAAGTGAATGGGGCTGGGCAGATCAATGGCGGTTCTGCGTAGTTCCCACCAATGTAGACCCCTGGTCTATCTTAGATGGAACAACACAGCAATTTGACGAGAAAGTCATGAGTCAAACAGGAAAAGAGACACGTTGGCGAAGTAAAACACATCCGCTTTGGGAGAAATACAAAACAAAATCTCTGAACCACAATGTAAACTGTATGCAATTTCCGGCCAGGTTCCTCCCTATATAGGTTCATCCGAAAACCCACAGCTCAATAAATAATCAATCAAACATTTCAATAACCATTTACCTACCGATGGTAGGAGCTCAGAAGTTCAGAAAACTGATAGTGAAACACTGGTCTCCTTTGAGCTTGTTGAGCAGCAACTGCAGCTTTACGTTTACTGTCCAGCTTGTTTATGATAAAGAAATTCGATCCCTTCTTTTGCTTCATAAGAGTCCACTGCAGCTGCAGGTGGCTTCAATATTAGAGTTTGTAAATACTTGTTCTGTTTGAGAAACAGCTTCTTTTTTTAAGAAATATGTTTTATTGAGCTAAGTTTATTTTTACAAAATCATAAAATCCAACTGGTTAGTTTAAATGAGCAGGAGAGCAACAATCAAATGTTGGTATGTGCTACATGGACATACCTTTTTTTCAGAAACTTGATTTAAAAAAAAAAAGTTGGAATAATGTATCACAAAACCTTTTAGTTGTTCTTTTTTCATGTGATAGATGTGAAAGATTAGTCTTTATACTTAGTTTCATTATTTTCTTCTTGGAAATATTGGCTATGATGTCCTTGGTATCCTATGCTATCCTTATAGGCATCTCACCACTGTGTTCAAACAGACACCTGCTGAGAAACGGCTTATATGGGTGAAATGGCTTATATGGGTGATCTAAAAGTAACCCCTATTTACAAACTGTTCTGAACAGGGCAGTCCTTTACGTTGTTTGTTCTTCAGACTATTTTTTATCAGACTTTTAAAACAATCAATGACAGAGATGAAAAACGCAATAATCCAACATAACCTGACAAAAAAGTTAAAATTTAACAATTCAAATAGCTTTTATTTTAGTCTTTTCTTGACCAAGCTAAATTAAACCTGTTTTTGTGCAGTGTATTTCATGAGACATTTTAACATTGATGGCCACAATTTATCTTTTCTGTTTTTCAACATGGCTGTTTTGTCATTTTGCCTTTGAGCTTTTTATGCAGTCTAAAAAACTTTAGATATCAAACAAATGTTCAAACAATAAAATACTGAAATATTAGTTTTAGCTAGATGGCTAAAACATACAACTGGCACATTGTGAAAAGATTGTAGTTATAAAGATTTGCACTATTCAAGCTTCATGCTAATCGTTAAAGGTCTAAGTCTTAAAGAAGCAAGACTGCATCCTCAAGACACGACACAAGCGTGTTGGATAGCATAACAATCTTTCATGAGATTAACAGGACTTTTATCAAACTAAAATGTTGCTGTTCTTTGTAGAGAACATCCTTAATTTGTCAGATTCTTCATTACAGAGCTGAGGATCAGTTTATCACATATTTAACAACATATTTGTCTGCATGCCAGCACCAATGGTAGCAACATAGTGTGTTTTATCTAATGATGCTGTATAGTGCCAGTTTTGCTTGTTTGTCCTTTAACCTTATATAAACTCCTTTCCTCTCTTTTCAGCCAGTCCCCTCCCCTGATTTCTCCTCTCTCCTCCCACCCTTATATCACCCAGACATGTAACCATTGCAGTGTTTTTTTAATATAGGGCTATATTCCAAAAAGCAAATGGGAGATGGACACATCAGAGGCCAAACTTGGTAGGTATTAGATTTTTCACATCTTTGTTTTATCATGAAAACATTATCCTCTGTAGTACAGATATTTATATATCATAAATAATTTCTATGTGTGTTTAACTTGAGCTGGCCAGCATGAGAATTAAAGGGTAGAATGGTGGGTTATTATTGGGGTTCGTTTATTTTAGCACTCCAAAAAACTCCAATATTGTGCTCCTAAAATCAATCTGGAATGTGTTTTAAAGCCATTTCAAAACAGGTCTGTCATTCTATAGGTAAAAGTAGATTGTTTTTTGAAGAATTTAAAATGGTCACTAATCTTGCAAGAAATTAAAGCATCAAATTAACTCCCAAGTCATGGATACTCGGATACGTTGCACAAAACCAAAAAATTGTTTCTGACTTCACAGGGCTAAGTTACCAAGGTAAATATTCAAATTAATGATAAGTACAATTTATTTAAAGGTATTGCCAGAAGGAAACCGTTCTCTAGAAGCTTATTGAAGCACAGCTTGGTTTGGTAAAGTGCTATCATGGGGAAAAAAAGTAAGCGACTTCCAGGAGAATTTCCTTTTGGACAAACGGATCCAAGGTATGGATGTTTGGCCTAAAAGAAAACCGCCATATTTGATGCAAACTAAACACAGCATATTGGCACAGATCTACCAAATCTCAAGCTGGTAGAGTGATAGTGATTTTGACTTGTTATGCCTGGACACAGTGAGGTATTTGAGCTCATCAAGAACTCCTGTGTGTATCAAAGTGTTTTGGAAATAAGTCCGTCTGTCTGGCAGCTAAAGCCTGGCTGAAATTTGACCATCCACTAAACAAAAATCCCAAATGTGGCAGCAAATCTACAATAGAATGTACCGTTATGGACCAGGCATCAGTTATGTTCTGGTGGAACGTTAAGAAAGCTTTGCATAAACACAACCACAATTCCTCTAGTACAGGGGTGGCCAACTCCGGTCCTCGAGAGCCGGTGTCCTGCAACCTTTAGATGTGTCCCTGGTCTGACACGCCTGAGTCAAATAATCAGTTAATTAGCAGGACTCTGAAGAACCTGGCCGTTTATCAATATGCGTTCCTGAGCGGTCTCGTGTGCTCGTGGCACGTCATCAGCCTCAGCCCGAGCACTGTTCCAATTGCCGAGAACGGGCCACATCCCCGGATGTTGTTCTCGCCCGCCCTCTTTATCGAGCATGCATCAGAGCAGACTTGTGCGTTCTTCAGACTGACCGCTTTCCCAGAATGCACCGCGGCAAGATAATTTTTAGGCTTTTTAGAAATTAAAAATGTTGTTTTAAAAAAAAATTTCAATAAGATTTATTGTGGTGTAGTATATAAATACTTTTGAATGTTAAAGAAATGCTAAAGAACTGTGCGTCTCATGACGTCACAAGTACGCTTCTGTTCCAATACACCATACGTGCTGCGTGCTCGTGTTCTTGTCAAGTCCGATCTTCCTGTGTTCTCGCCAAGACCGGACTTGATGAGAACGCGAGTCCGTAGTCGCGTTCTCGTGAATTGAGAAACGGCCCCTGACTGCATACTGAGGAGCTAATTGTGCTATTTGATTCAGGTGTGTGGGGCCAGGGAAACCTCTAAAAGTTTCAGGACACCGGCTCTCGAGGACTGGAGTTGGCCACCCCTGCTCTAGTACAAAAGAGAAACTGATAGTCATACAGAAAGTGCTTACTACCACCTAGTGATGCTAAAGACAAGTTAAAGATTCATGGAGTTTGCTTAGCACCCCCACCCCCTTCCCAAATGTTTTCTGCACTGATGCAAAATGTAATTAGATTGACGGCTATAACTGAATGTGTTGCCCTTCCGTGATCATGGCTTTATTGTGTTTAGCTAACAGTGCAAGTAAATGAGGAGATTCATCCTGTTGGTGATTACTGCAGTTGAAGCTTCTGAAGTTTTCTGTTTTGTGGCTGGAAATTACAATGAGCTTTAAAGCAGGAGGATGACGTCTAATGTTTTTCTGTAAAGCATGAATAAATGCCCTGAGTAGATAAAAGCTCTGGGCTGAACATTAGGTTTAGAGAGCATTGCTAGAAAAAAAAAAATTCTGGGAGATCAACAGTGACCCGAATAATTTTCCTTTTAATAAAGACAAGTTGGACGGCCTGGTGAGCGGTGGGAAGAGGAAGCGTGACAGTGAACACTTGTCAGGCTTGGAGGACTACCTTCAGCTGCCAGACGACTATGCCACACGCACATCTGCACCAGGAAAGAAACGGGTAAATTTAGTTACTCCCACGCAAAGCTGTCAATTAGGAACATTTGGTTTTAATCCTCCTACATCTATTTCATGCTCATAATGGGACATCATGGTTGTTTTCTCTTATGTTAAGGTCCGATGGGCTGATCTTGAAGAGCAGAAGGATGCAGATCGAAAGCGTGCTATCGGTTTTGTAGTGGGTCAAACGGACTGGGAAAAAATAACAGATGAGAGCGGCCAGTTCGCACAAAGAGCTCTCAACCGTACAAAGTATTTTTAAGAAGATAATCTGATTCCTTATTTGGGTTTACTTAAAGGTTAGTATGATTTATTTTTATTTTATTTTAATGGTGCCTAAAGGCCATTTTGGTTTTTACTGAAAGAATGTCTTGAACTTGATACTTCCTAAAAATGTGTAAAGAGTAGAATGTTGATTCTGTCTTGACAAGACTGATGTTTTCTATGGAGTTTACTTGAAGTCTGCTTTTATGCAATACTTATCCTCAGTCAGGGTTTCTTGTAAAGTGGGTTGCAGTATTCAAATCCCCAATTCAAAGACCGTAGTTGTCTTGAACGTCTGCTTTGGATGAAGCTGCCCCACCAGTTTAGGTTTATTAGAAAATTATAGTATAATTAACACCCATAGTCCTGCATCCATATATGTAATAGCCAGTTTTAAATAAAATCAAATGCTTTTTGGTGCATTGTGACTAAGGAGAAACGCTTGTTTTACAATAGTACTCGTTGCTGCTTTTCCAAATTTCTTAACTTTTTGACATCATTGAAGATCTGGCTGTTAAAAAAAATTATGAAATGTTTGGTCCTATTATGGTTTACCAAACTTATATTTGTATAAATTGCCCTTTCTTCTTAATTATAGTTGTTTGCTTGATGGGGAGATTGGTAATGTTAGCTGTTATAAAGCTGTGAAAGTCTCACACATTTAAACAAACAATTTTACACTTGTTGGAGTGAAAGATTTCCTGTTGTAGTAAAAAAAAAAAAAAGATATTAACCTTTCCTGTGTTGTTAATATAAATAAATTTGGGACTAAATTTAATTTTTTTGCTCTCCACAGGTGCCCTGAATGTGAACATGCTCCAGCTTCTTGGTGGTGAAACACTCAATGCGTTATTCCCAACAGCTGTCAGTCCTATTTGTCAGTTCACTAATAATTATTAAAGAAAAACTAATTTTTCCCTGCTGGATAATTTGTAGTTGATAATCTGTGCTTATTCTGTTTAAGTATTCAGGCAACTTTTAGTTTTTTCTCCTGTTTTATACTCTTTTGACTTCATGTACCGTATACCTGTAGCAATGTTTGAGTCAATGTGTTGTAGAAAAAAATAAAATGTTCACAACATAAACTTTTATTAAGATTTGTCATTGGGGTTTCATGATAACATCCGGGGTAAACCAGTGTATGTTGCTGTATACTTGGCGTGACTTTTTGTTCAGTTTATTACTAAAGCAATACTGAAAATGTATGTTTTAGTTTTGAAACCTGTCAGTTGCTATTACTGTCACTAATCAAAGGTGTGTTTGTGGCTAAGGAAAATGCCTTGATTTGTGGTGTGTGTCTGTGTTTTTGTATATGTGTCTCTCTTTCACACACACACACACACACACACACACACACGGGTTATGTCCACCTGATACTAAAAGTTGTTTAAAAAAACTTAAGTGTGACAAAAACAAAAACAAGAAATCAGTAAATGGGGGAAATAATTTTTGAAGGCACTGTGTAAATATTTTAGATATATTTGCAGTGGGAAAATGTGTGGTGTTTAAAGATGACCTTTAAAAACATGTGGTGTCATTTCATGACATCTGTTTTCTAATTTTGCCATTCAAAATTTGGAAGAAAAAAAGAAGCATATAACTGATCAGTTTTGTGCATTAGCCTGCACAATTTATGTGCACAATTAGTTGCATTATTTATATATACTGCTCAAAAATATAAAGGGAACACTAAAATAACACGTCATTCATCCTCTGAATGAATGAAATATTCTTATTAAATACTTTGTTCTTTACTTAGTTGAATGTGCTGACAGCAAAATCAAACATTATCAATGGAAATCAAATTTATTAACCCATGGAGGTCTGGGTTTGGAGCCACACTCATAATTAAAGTGGAAAAACTCTCAATGGGTTGATCCAACTTTGATGTAATGTCCTTAAAACAAGTCAAAATGAGGCTCAGTAGCGTGTGTGGCCTCCACATGCCTGTATGACCTCCTTATGAGGTGGCGGATGGTCTCCTGAGGGATCTCCTAGACTTAGACTAACGCATCCGCCAACTCCTGGACAGTGTGATGCAATGTGGCATTATCGGATGGAGCAAGACATGATGTCCCAGATGTGCTCAATTGGATTCATGTCTGGAGAACGAGTGGGCCAGTCCATAGCATCAATGTCTTCCTCTTGCAGGAACTGCTGACACACTCCAGCCACATGAGGTCTAGCATTGTCTTGCATTAGGAGGAACCCAGGGCCAACCACACCACATATGGTCTCACAATGGGTCTGAGGATCTCATCTCTGTACCTAATGGCAGTCAGACTACCTCTGGCGGGCACACGGAGGTCTGTGCTGCCCCCCAAAGAAATGCCACCCCACACCATTACTGACCCACTGCCAAACTGGTGATGCTGGAGGATCACCAGTTTGGCAGCAGAACATTCTGGCAGTGCTCCTGTTCCTCCTTGAACACAGGAGGTGGTAGTGGTCCTGCTGCTGCGTTGTTGCCCTCCTACAGCCTCCTCCATGTCTCCTGATATACTGGTCCATCTCCTGGTAGCGCCTCCATGCTCTTGACACTATGCTGACAGACACAGCAAACCTTGCCACAGCTGTTATTGATGTGCCATCCTTGATGAGCTGCACTACCTGAGCCACTTGTGTGGGTTGTAGACTCCGTCTCATGCTACCACTAGAGTGAAAGCACCGCCAGCATTCAAAAGTGACCAAAACATCAGCCAGAAAGCAGAGGAACTGAAAAGTGGTCTGTGGTCACCACCTGCAGAACCACTCCTTTATTGTGGACACCTTGCTAAATGCCTATAGTTTCCACCTGTTGTCTATTCCAATTGCACAACAGCATGTGAAATTGTCAGTGTCGCTTCTGAAGTAGACAGTTTGATTTCACAGAAGTGTGATTGACTTAGTTACATTGTGTTGTTTAAGTGCTTCCTTTATGTTTTTTGAGCAGTATATTTTGAATTATTTAGAAGGTTTTTCTATCTCCGGCTTATTGTGATAATTGTAGTCAGAGACAATTGTGCCTGTTAAACCCATCTTTTTGTTAACTACAGAGATGGATATTTTGCACTATATAGAATTTTGCTCGTGGACACACATTTGCCTTTTACCATTGGAAAATGATAGTCTACATTGTGTTTGGAATGATGAATCATCTTCTAAAATGTTTTTGTTACATCTGTACATTAAGAAGCACATTTATCGCCTCCTGCTAATGTGTTCTCTTTGCTAAGACACAAAAAGCCTGGATCTGAGCAGTTTATATCTTGTAATTATTCTAAAACTTTTGAGTATAGACAACTCACATAAAAATGATGATTTCCACAGTTTTGAATGAAGCTCCGGGTCCTTCAGTAGGCAATCTTTACCATTTTATGCCACCTTGTTGGAATAATGCTCCTTTTTGGCACAGTGAAAAAATCACAACAGAAATGTCAACATGTCATGTTAAAATCTAAGATGTCATGTTTGAACCCTGAGATACTGTATTTTTGTACGTTTGTGGTCATATTGCAGTGAACATTGATCTCCACAGATTGGTACGGTATTTACAGTTTTTTCCTGTGTTAACATTGGCTTAAGATTTCATAAATTCACTTTTCGTAATTCAGTTCAGAAATTGAAATTCATAGATTCCATATAGATGGACTTATATATTTCAATGCTATGTTATTTTCTATGTTTGTAGCATACAACAAATAGAGACCAAAAATGCAGCAAGATGAAAATGTTACATGAGACCAATAGAAAAAATGGGATTTTTATGGCAAATGGTTTACCCAAAGGTTTACCCAACTAATGTACAGCATATAGATTTGATACTTGGTCAAGGCTCTTTTCCATGGATTACTTTATCACAGTTGTGTGGCATGGAGGCGAGCAGTCTGTGGCTCCAGACTCTACAAGGTTTAGCCTGGTGGTTGGCCAATCATGCACAGGGAAACCATGGTCATCAAACCAGGTATTTGTATCTTTAGCAGTGAGGGCAAGTGTCACGTCCTGCTGGAAAGTGAAATCCCAATCTTCTTAAGACTCGTCAGCAGAAACAACCAAGAGGGCACCTAAAATTTCCTGTTAGATGGCTGCTCTGGCTTTGGACTTCATAAAAGACCATGGACCATCACCAGCAGATGACATGGCTCCCCAAATCGTCATAGACTATGGAAATTTCACACTGGCCTTCAAGCAGCCTGGATTGTGTGCCTCCCTTCTCTTCCTCCAGATTCTGGGAGCTTGATATCTCAATACTGTGCAACATTAAATTTTATCTGGAAAAAAGGCATTACACCACTAAGCAACAGTCCAGTCTTTTTCTCCTTAGCCCAGGTAAGACTCTTCTGATGTTTTGTATTGTTCAGGATTGGCTTAATACAAAGACTGCAACAGTTGTAGATCATTTCTTCAACATATCTGTGTTGTGGTTCTTAAAGAACCGACTCTAGCCTCTGTCTACATCTCTTAAATCTCCCAACCCCCAAATTTCTTGAAGTGGCTGTGCTTCACAATCTCCTAAAGACTGGGGATTCCCTTCTTGCTTGTGCAGTTTTATTCTACCACACTTTTTCATTCTGCTGGGCTTTCCGTTAATATGCTTTGATACTCTGAACAATCAGCATACTGACTATATGCTGGATAACTGTCAAATCGGCATTGTTTCCCCATGATTGTGTAGGTTTTAACCTTTCTCTTACTGAAATACTGACACCGATATACCTATTATATAATTATTATATACTTGGTATATTTGGTAATGCTGAAATTTATTGAGATGTGCCTTTAAGACTAAACTGAAAAAAGGTCAGGTTATTTAGTTCTTTGTAATGGTGTAAAGAGGAGGACCCTTTTGCTTTAAGCAGGGGTCGCAACAGCTTTTACTGGATATAGTTTAACTTGCCGGAAAAAGACACTTGCATTTTAAATTATTTTTCCATGTTTAAACTCTTGGAAGACTGAAGGAAAGCCAAAGTAGGATTTTCCCAAATCTGGAATTTAATCTGGATCATCATCACTCTGCCTGTATTCCCTGGAGCCAAAGCAAGAGTTACCAACCCAAGGACAAGGATGAAGACATTTTTCCTGAGGATTGACTGAATCAAATACGATGAGCATATGGTAAGTAAGGAAAGTAATGCTGCTATAGTTAACATTGTAAAACAAATAATCTACTGTTTGGGTTTTCAAATTATATATTTTAAATTCTTTTATTAGTTTATTTTAATGTTCTGTTACATATTAAATATTTTTCTCTCTGGCGTGGACTTTGTTCTGTGTTCATTTCCTTCACAAACGTGTGTTGTTTTTTTCTGACATAAAGAACTCCACCAGTAACACGTTAAATGAGATTGAATTTTTATTTTTAATACGCCAAACATTTAAGACTACTCACAGATGTAGCTTCAACAGCTTTTGTTGAGTATAGGAAAGTTGAAGCTACATAATCAATCATTTACTTGGCCTCTAGTATATAGATTTTATGACATGTGTATTACTTAATACACATGTTTGCCTTTTTTAAACAATAAATCACTTAGTAAATCCACAAGATGTATTCTGGCTGGTTTTCATCCAAAGTGATGCCTTTTAAATTCAGGTGGAACGTCACTGTCCAGCTTGCAGATCACCTTGTAGATTGTCTTCTTCCAGGATGGATCACGATCTTTGCCCATTGAAATTGCAACGTAAAACTCTCTCAGCGTAATCTCAGCCACTTCAAGGAATCTGTCAGGAACCTGAGAATACATGCAAGAATCGTTTGTTTTAAAGTTTTCTTTGCTCAGTGGGTGGCATTAGAACACATAGTAATTAGCATAACCCTCTTAATTACAGTATGGTACTTTACATCAAGGTAAGTAATATATCAAGACCTAGTGAAGTGATATATATGCTCAGAACAAACCAGCTAAGATTAACTAAATCAAGATCTACTGAACAAAGCCCATGGTTTGCTGGGTTTTTTTGCACGTTTTTGTTCTCAAATATATTGAATTTAAATTATCTGCAAAATGTCTGATTCTTGCATGCAAAGTGCACCCAGTTGTTAAATCCCCTAAACTTCAGGCCCAACCAATTATAAAGGAAGGTGTGTAGATAATTTTTTCATACAGCTTTAAAATGTTTGCAAGATGAGTGGAAATGGCATGAAATAGATCTATCATAAAATCGACTCATGCTTCATGGATGGCGCATTTATAATACATTTTTGATGAACATCATCTCAGTAAACGTTAATACTTAGTGTGGGTTCCCACAACCATCACAGTGTAACTGTTATGCTGGTCTCATGTCCAAAATAATTCTGTTTTAAATAATCCGTGTTTGGTGCTTTCGGTTTCTTTCCAAAAAATCAGACCAGACATGATGAGAATAGGATGACTCAATGCTTTTTATATTTCTTTATTTATAATGGTTGAAATCCTAATTGATCATAAAAACACCAATTCCTATTACTAAACATTGTTGATTTGTGGGAGATTCTGTTTGTGGTTGGTTTATAACTTGTTTTATAATGTCTGTAATTATTTCAGCAAATTGAGTTATTTGTGAAATATTTGCTGGATTTTTCTTCCTCTAAACTCCCAAGGTTTTTTTGTATATGAAATTTATGCATAAACGAATTAACAACATGCCATACTTGTTACACTGATGTTTATAAATAATGCTGTTTGAATAATTTTCTTTGTTTGTACAAGCCAGGTTTGCACTAAAGCAAATGCATTTCATGATTGATAACAACCTAAATTATTATATGTTAAATTCATTCAGTGTCTGCTAATTTATTAGAACAGTGCTTTAAAAATGTTTAAATAAGTCTACTTTTCTGTTTTGTAAAAATGGTTCAGGCCAATATGTAGGCCTGGTATCTAATTCTTTAAATGCAGTAGTGCTCATATCCACTCTATTCATTGGTATACATTTTTATAGCATGTTTGCACATGCTTCCTACTTAAATAGCAAAAATATAATATTCCAAAATACATTTTTTACAAGTTAACGCCATATTCTGCAGAATTCATGTTTTCTATGTAAATTGGGTTATTTGGATGCACATTTTATTGTAATTATTTATTCCAAAAGCCTCTGGAATGTTTTCAAAGTTATTATTGGGAGATATATTAAAAGGAGAGGGAAAGTTGATGCTCATAAAGCAATGTGCCTTGTAGGACAAGATATATATTTAAAACTTGCCTTAAAGGATAGTTAAGATTAATTCAAATGATTGACCTTGAATGATCTATTCATGGTAAATAAAACTCATAAAATCTTCAGTTTGAAACTGATTTTAGTTTTTCTGCTAAAGATTAGAGCAGTCCCAAAACAAAAAGGAAAGTTGACATTTACCGTTTGAACTGACTCCAATCAGACAATTGCGCACAAGTGATGAGCTGTGGCTATGGGACCATTGGCGGTGTGATTCCC
The DNA here is from genome assembly GCA_037039145.1 of Fundulus diaphanus. Taxonomy (NCBI): domain Eukaryota; kingdom Metazoa; phylum Chordata; class Actinopteri; order Cyprinodontiformes; family Fundulidae; genus Fundulus; species Fundulus diaphanus. The sequence goes on along the minus strand of CM073142.1, from coordinate 27,500,103 downwards.
TCCACTTCAGTACATAAAAATACACTAAGTTAAATTAATTGCAGCTCTAGTAAGTTTAAAAAATGTTGTAAAACCTTAGTGTTTCTTTCAGTTCTTTTCATACCAACGTTTCTCACAAAACGCCTCACTTGTCATTCCTGAACTGCTCAGGCACTTTTCACCTACCACAGCAAGAGGAGCAACATCAGCCTCTCATCCTGCAGCACCACCTGGTGTGTGCCACCTTGAAAAGGATCAATGCCAACAGAGCTGCTGGACCAGACAGGGTGTCGGCGCTAGACTTTGAAGACCTGTGAGGACCAGCTGGAGTTTTTCTGAAAATATTCCATCCTCCACCTCCGTTCCACTACTCAAAAAGAAATCGGCCATAACCTGCCATCACTCCCTGTTGCTCCGAAGTGTTTCTACAAATAAGTCAACGATGCTATCCCTGTGGGTCTGGATGCTCTGAAGTTCACTTACAAGGCGAAGAGATTTACTAAGAATACAGTATCACTAACTCTTCACACAGCCCTGTCAAGCCTATCCTAGGATGCAGTTTGTCGACTTCAGTTCAGCCTTCAACACTGTAATCCTGGACAGGCTGCTACTGAGGCTCCTGAACCTCAATCTGTCCCCCTATATGTGTTCTTGGATCAGAGCCTTTCTCACCAACAGGCTCCAAGTGGTGAGAATAGGGAATCGCACATCCTCTCTGCTCCTAACACAGGGATGCCTCAGGGCTGTGTGCTCAGACACTACTGCTCTGCTATCCACTCCTCAAATCTGCTTTTGAAGTTCACGGGTTTCATCACAGACAATGACGAGAATTGATACAGAGAGGCGATCCAAAGCCGGTTCCAGTTGTGTTCAGACAATAACTGTCATCAACGCCACCAAAGCCAAGGAAGTTGTGGATTTCAGGAGGACATAACACACCCCGCTCCTGATATACGGAGCTGCAGTGATGCGTGCTGATAACATCCAGTTCCTGGGTCTGATCTTCTGACCTTTCCTGGACCCAGAACTCCTAGGCTTTGGTGAAGTAGGCTGAACAGAGGCTCGTTTTTCCCAGGAAGCTGAAAACGGCAGACCTGTCCTCCAAAGTGCTTGTGAACTCCAAAGTCCTTGTGAACCAGGTGGTCAAAATAGCTCAGGGGATTGTGGGATGTCCTCTCCTTGATCTGGGCTCTTTAAACACCGGTACAGTTAAAAAAAAGAGCCAGGACCCCTCCCAACTTCTCCACAGCCTGTTTGTACCATCAGAACACGGACTAACAGACTCTGCTTCTTCCCTAGACCCGTCAAAGCCAGCACTCCGATTTAAATCGACTGCTTTAGTTACTGCACTGTATTGTTTCAATTCTGATCCAGTTGAAACAAATTTCTTATTACTGTTTTTACTCTTTAGTGCTGTGGTGTCCCAAATTTAATTTTGTCATTATATATCCTGTGTATGCATAATGACACTAAAGACTATTGTGAGAATAAATGTATGATGGTACCATGATGCAACAATTTTGTTCCACAAAAGATTGTTCTTGAAAGAAATTAAAGTTTTCTCTATTGTGTCTATGACTCAACTCAGTTGTCAGCTGCCTGAGCCTCCCTTTATAGATTGTATAACACCTGATTTCTGTTGTGTTGTAACACAAAAGGCTGAATATTCATGAAGGAATTTAACTTCCAAGCTTTTCAGATCAGGAAAATTATCAGTTGCACCCCAAACTAATGTCCTGTTGTGAATGTTAATGTCTGTCCAACAGGGATTGGGTGTCCCCCACGTGTTCTGCTCATTGTACGGTATGGCTGTACGCTGCAGATTCTGGTGTGGTTTGCAGATTTGGCTCTAAAGTAAATGCCGGGTTTCACTGTTTTTGAGCACTACTAAAGATCTAAAGTATCAAACCTGACAAGGACTGTTCTGACCGACATAGGTTGAAAACAAAAAATCAGGTTTTATTATGCTAAATCCAATTAATTGATTTTGTTTCCTCCTTTTTGTTTCACAAAAAGAAATCATTTTAAAAACTTTCTTTTATGACAAGCATGTCATCTGGGAGTTGATCTGAATTCAAAGTGCAACTAAATACAAGCTGCGAAACAGGCTTGTAAAACAAGATGGCGGCTCTGTCATTGTAAACAATAAAAATATAACTAAATGTTGGCTGCTAGTGGTATTACACAATGAGCTAACAACAGGCTTCACTTGTGTAACTTCAAACTCACTTAAAATAAGTAAGAGTAAATTAAAGTGTCTTGTATTATGGTAAAAAAAGTTTTCTCTTTATAATATTTTAACAATATATTTTTCTAAACATATATGAAGAGAACAACATTGCTTGTTGTTCTCTTCATGGGAGCCCAATGAGTGCATTGACAAAAAATAAAACCCTGATTTTTCTTAAAGAATTGCAAATTGATTTATCACAGAGCCCTAACTGTGCTTCTCTGTAGATTTTTTAAAGATATTTTAATCTATTTTAATACAGTAATAATAGTAATATCTTTATTGTCATTGAAACATACATTACAACTAAATTTGTTCTCTGCTTTTAACCCATCACCCTTGGGGAGCAGTGGGCTGCCATGTGTGGCGCCCGGGGAGCAATCAGGGGTTAAGGGTCTTGCTCAGGGACCCAGAGTGCCGGCACTGGGGATCGAACCGGGTACTTGCATCCTTCTCTGAGTGCAAGCGTGCTGCTCTAACTTATAGTGAATAAAAATAAATATGTAAATTTCATAAATTCTGGTACTTGTTTACAGTTAATCTTTGTTTCTGCAGGATAGGGTGCTTCAGGGAAGCGGTAGCCTTTATTTGTGTGGGTAATGAAAAAATCCCCCCCCCCCCTCCAGGTCACCATGTATGCAAGAACTGCTACTGTTTGAAGATCATGACCTATTTAAAGATGTTTAAAGAACATTCCCTTAAATAATTGCTCTCCTCTTAGATACAGCATGGAGAGTTTTGTGCATGCCATGCAAATACATCGTATTTGATAAATTCTGACAATGAAGGAAACCTTTAACTAAGTTAAGTCAGCAAGAAACACTCTTTTTAAAAAAAAAAAAAACATTTTCTGTTTAAATACAAGCTGCTCTGACTGGTTAGTCTCTCTGCCCTGACCAGTGTGCACAATTTTACCAAGTTTGACCAGATTGGCCAATAATGTTACAATTAGCCATCAACGGGACATGAATGGTGCAAAAAAGATAAATATATAAACCTTTGACTATCCTTATCCTTCACACCTGTCTTATAAGGTGTTCCATACTTGGTTAATATTTGTTATTCACGTTTTAAATGCCTCTAACAGGGATTTGAATCTAAACAGAGCCCGGCTGATGCAGAAGGAGCTTTAAGGTGATGTGTGTGGAAATGTACACATCATTCAAAGGTTTAGCTTTATACTGAGGGCATGTAAGGCATTAAAAGTAAATGTGGAGTCATTGCTCTGTGTAGTTGTTGAGATAAACTTTTAGACTGATGAGGAAATCTATATTGTATATGAATTTATGTTTTTTTATTGCTAGTAGCACTTTTTTATAGTAAAATAGGCAGGTTTCTCATAACCTTTTTAAAACTATAATTGTGGCTTTGATGAATCTTAGAGAAGAGTACCATATCATTTATAAACTTCCTATAACAAACATGCCTTTGTGAATAATCATAATAGTTGTAAGATGTTGAGTTAAAATATTAATTGAATATTACTAGAATTATTTTGTCAAATGGTCTTTTTGACTTCTTTTTAGTGAAGGTGTTAAAAACCCGTGTGTGAGCATCCTGACGACAATGACTGGCCGGACTGACAACTTATCCTGGTCAGGTTATAACGGATACGATACCAGGTCCATTGGACCATCTAAAGGCAGCATAACAAAACTCTGATAACAATCGTCATAATGACTTCTTTGTAAAATGATTCAAGTCGAAAGATGCTGGTTTCTGTGTTTCTCCATGTAATTTCTACTGTCTGTGTTTCAGTGTTTAGAATACTGTTGTGATTTATCAGAAGAATCAATGCTCCATTCAAAAAATTTTAGATTAGTTTACTTAATATGCTGAAAACTATGGAGGAAGCTGATATCTGCCATGACATCATATAAATAAAGATATTTAATGTTTACAGCTGAGGCTTTGGTGAATCCTTCTGGAGACCAAATACAAAAACAAAGAAATACAGTTGGATATTAAAATGAAATGGTTAAAGTATTCTGACTAGAAAGAAAAACAGGAACGCTGCTTCTTTATCAGATTAGAAATCCCTTTTTTGTGGAAATATCCCTTCTTCTTTTTTTTTTGGCTTTGAGGGTCATACGTTCCTCCTCACCTGGAAGTCGTTGGCTTTGTTGTAGTGCATGTTGAGAGCTCTGAAAAGTTCTGATTCTCTGCCTACAGTCAGATCCCTGACGTCCACCGCCCCCTGAAGGAGAGCGCTGCGGGCAAACTTCTCCATCTGGATGTAGTAAAACTCCCGGAAGTTGCTGAACCACTTGATGAGCTGGGAGGTGATGCAGCGCGTGAACTGTGGACGACACACACCCCCCCGGGTAAGTAAGGTGACGAAATATGATCACGTGTAACGGGAAATATGGATCTGAACATGTTTGACGGTGCGCGTTCTAGGTGTAAAAGTGTTGCAGAAATAAAGTGATGAAATATTTTCCGTGTTGTTGTCTTTTCTTTTAATCCAGAGTATTTTGCAAATAGTACATGTAATGGTTTATAATGGGGTTAGATTTGAAAGATGTTTAAAATTAAGTTTCTCTTTGGATTTTGCGATTTTTCTGCAATAATTATAATTTTTTTATATATATTTTGAAATGAAACCGTACATAAACAGTGTGTGCAGAGGTTATAAGGTTTTTCCTCACCTGCACGTCATGGAAGCACATCCTGAGGACCACTGAGCTCGGATAGCGAGTGTAGAAGAACATGAGCTTTGCCTTCTTCAGGTGGTTTGTTGTCAGACACTCCTGAAATACATCAGTGTTGAGGAAGAAATCCACAGATCTGAATCAATATTTAACTGCTTCTCTCAAGTCATTGTGGCTGAAGAGACAGGATCTGGTTTTCTTTACACTATTAAATCATAAGGTGCATTTTTAAAGGTAAGCTATCAAGACCATAAAAGAAAGATCTAGATGACTCGGGGAGCTTTTGAAGGATACGTTCAACATGTACAGGTTATTTTTCTCCAAGCTGTCCTGCTCCAACTTCACATGTGGGAGATGCAGGGTTTCCAGAATCACCTGATCCACCGGCGTGGCGTGCGTGTGAGGGCTTCTCAAAGGTCTGGAGTTGACCTTTGATTTCACTTTGACCAGATTCCAGTACGTGTCCGACCTTGGCTCGCCACCTTCGGAGCAGCCGTCCTGCAGACATCTAAAAGCGTGGCATTCATGGTCTGTGCTGTTGTTTCGCTCTGACGCTCGTTCAGGCTCGCGGCTGAAGAAGATGGGAGATTTTGGGATGAGGGGAGCCGCTGATGTAGACGGGAGGAGGAAGTTTGGAGGCCGTTCCAGTTCAGGCTTTTGGACCACCAGTGACATAGCTTCTGTTTGGACATCAGGGAACTGAATCGCTGCAGCACCGCATCTTAATTTATTCTCCGTACGTACTGCCGACTGAGGAGCTGGACCAGTTTCGGAGTTCTCCGTCTCAGCTGTGGTCTGTATAAGTGGCATGCTTTTGAAAATAGAGTCCACACTCCTGCTCACAGCTTGGGTCAGCTCGTACTTTAAAACGTCTGCCATCAGCTTTACCCGACCCGGTTTGGAGTTGAAGTGGTCCAGCTTCCCCCCCTTTTTCCCTGGACTACTTTCAGATTCGCCGCAGGATTTAGAAAGTGCCTCATCTGTAGATGCTTCAAAAGAAATGCTCCATCTGGGAAACCTCTCATCCTCACAGAGGGGATTGAACTTCGCCCTAAACCCTCTGAGGTGCTGATGGCTTTCACTCAGGCTTTCAGGTTCCCTTGTTTCCATGTGTTTCTGATGCAAAGCCAGCCCTTCAACCCCATCTTCTCTCTGCATACCGCCAGTCTCTTCACTCTGATCTGACATCACATCTGTACAGGTTATACCTTTGATGATGTTTTCAACTCTGGCACGCTTGGCTTGATGGCCACTGTTGAGACTCCAGTCCTGACGACCATAAGAAGGAGGAGACAGCGGTGCCCTTGCGCTTCCTCTGATCAGATTATACTCCATCGGGCTGGAACACAACAAACCCGAAAGAGTGTTTTCAGTCCTGTGGATCAGTCCTTGAATGCGGTTGCCGTCCTTGTGCGAGGTGTAAAAATCGCCCGACACAACTAAATCTGATGATGGGGAGTCGGGGCGATTGATGGGTAGACGCTCTGCAGTGCAGCGGTCCAGGCAGATGTCGCTGGAAGAATACATACCTTTGCTCCAAAGACTCAGACTCAGGCTTGAAAGCTTAAAAAGGGAAAAATACAATCAAGAATACGATGCATCATAATGAATAAAAGTATCTGCATCAGTGCAGTCACAGAGCCGGAGCTGGACAGAGAGCTGATAGCCTACCTGAGAGGTGCTGTCAGAGACCGCAGAAGGTTTTTTAAGCTTGCCGGAGGATGGGACAGTCATTTATTTGTTGGGAACCTGCCGAGAACCCATCAAAGAGCCGGAGGTGTGGTCTAATATGTAAACCCATCCCACCCTCGCCTATCGCACAAACCAAGAATGAAAAAACATTTGTTTGCTGCTTTATTTAATTATACAATGCCTTACAAAAGAGTTCATACTCCTTGTTTTTGTTTTGCCATTTTGTCACATTACAACCACAAACAACATCATATTTTAATACATTTTTGGGGGGTTGCAGACTTCTGAAATTTCTTGTTTTTTTTTTTTTGTTTTTTGCTTTTTTGGTGTATTTGTATTTAACTCCCTTTACTCTGATATTCCTAAATAAAATACTTCAACTGCTTTCAGACGTCAGACGATAAGTACAAGGAGCACATCTGTGTGTAATTTGATCTCAGTGTTAATACAGCTTTTCCATGTAAACAAGTTTGTATTCACAAAAGCAAGCTATAAATATACCCCTGGAACTAGTGGTCCACAGCTTGGGTGGAATAATCTGTTGACGGATGAGACAAGAAGAAAGTCATTGCTGATACAAAGTAAAAAAAAAAAAAAAGTTATTACGGGATACAAGTATGCAGAAGAAGCTTTTTTGTTAAGATGAGACCAAAATTAAATTTTGTGACCTACATGCAAATTATGTGAGGCAGGAACTGCACATTAGCCTAAACACCATCCCATTGGTGAGCCATAGTGACGGCAGTATCATGCTGTGGAGTTTCTGGAAGAAAATATATTGGGCTGCAAAAGATTTGTGACTTTGGCAGATGTTCACCCTCTAGCAGGACAGCGACCCGAAGCATAAAGCCAGAGCTACAATGGAATACGTGAGATCAGAGCATATTCATAGGATTAAATAGCCCAAACAAAGTACAGATCTAAATCAAACTAAAAATCAGTGACAAGACGTGAAAGTTGCTGTTCACAGATACTCTCCGTCTTATCGGACATTGGAGTTCTGCGTAACCCCCTCATTGGGTCAGTAATCGTAATAACCAGATATAATTTTTACCTCCCAGTGCAACAAGATGCTAATTTTCTGACAGAAGCAAGTAAGATTGGACAACCACTTTAATATGAATCTAATAAAATTCAATGTGGTGTTCCACAAGGAGTAGTGGTTGGGCTGCTGTTGTTTCTGTTATCCAATGTATCTTTTTTCCTCTGCCACTGAATGCAGCAGATTTACTGATCCCTGTAACCAAACCTAAAAGTTTGCCACGATAGATCCATCTATTTATCCATCAACCCATGCGTCCTCCCTTCACTCTTCTTCTAGTCCACATCTGAAGCTTAAACGCTGCAGAAATGGCTGCCATAAAGTTATAATTGTCGGGGTATAAAATATATTGAAAATACGCAGAATCCCTGATTTGGGGATAAAAAAGATGCTTCCTGTAGTGGGGTGTAATTGATATCAACTCCCGCACCGCCCGCTCTGTGCAGCCGCCCCACCCCTCCTGCGCCAGCTGCGGTGGTTCCTCCCAGTGGGAGCGCCGCTGTTCGCTTCCGTTTTCTTGGTCGCTCCAGAGCGTCCATAAACACGGCTGCTACCGAGATGCTGTCCCGGTCTCCGTGTGTTTACCGCACGCTGGGTCGGTTCCTGTCAGCGGCGAGCCCGGTGAGTAAGCCAGACAGAGCGAGCTGCAGCCAGGCCGGCGGTCAGCAGTCAAGAAGCTCCGAGTAAACTTTTAACTTGCCTAGAGGGCATATTAACTATTTAGTGATCACGTTTTACTGGTATTTTCTCTTTGCTTGCTTTGAAAGGACTCGTTTGAACTGAGCAATCTGGATAATGGAGTCCAAGGAAGTCAGAGACTCGAACTACTTTAACTTAAAACGAAGAAAAAAAGCACGCAGACAGTCATCAGACAATAAATTGAGTCGATTTAAAGCACTTTGCGTTGTCCTTGTACTGGAATGTGCTATATACAAATAAATTTGCCATGCCTTGCCCTAAATATTAAGAGAAGGCTGGAGTAAAATGTCCAAAAAAAACTAAAACTGAGGAAAGAATTGTATTTAGAATACACCAAATGAAGATATAAACACAGGCTAAGATTTTATAAACAGAAAAAGTATCAGGTTTAAGTAAACACCAGGCTAAAAACATTTTTTTTATTTGCTTTTAATACTGCCCTCAAATCTTCAGGAGGGTTTTTCCAATGCTGAGAGCCGTAATAGGAGAATTATGCCTAGTATTTTTATTTTTTGGTTGTTGAACCAGAGAGGTGTCTGGATTTATCCTGAGATAAGCAGAAGGATGCTTTAAGAAGTGAAAGTGCAGCTTTCAAACCTAAGAACACTATCAAGTGTCAAACATAGACATGAGAGCATCATCCTGCAGGGTTGCTTGCTGCCAGAGGTGGTGGTGCGTTACTCAAAGTGGATGGAATAATAAGGAAAGAGGATGAACTTCACATTCCTAAACTGCACCTCAAAACAACAGACGTTTGAAACCATGTCTGAGTTAGAAAATGTGGCCGTTGAACTACAAGGTGTAAAGAAGAGTGGCCTTATATCGAAATAGAGTTTATGCCAAAAGGTGATTCATGGCTACAGAAAGCCGTGCAGCTACATGGCAGGAGCCATTTTAATGTTATCATTGAGCAGTAGAGCATATTTAAAACAGATTTGGGATAATAGGTCACAGATTCACATTCTGCTGATGCAACCATTTGTAGAAGGCATTTGGGAGGATAAAATGTGTTGTTTGCATAGTCTAAACACAAAAGCTAACTCGATACCCTCTCAGCTTTTTGTAAAATTAACTTAGACTGATGTAACTTGTTAGCGGCATGTCTGCGCCTGAACTGAAGAACCGTGTTTGGTTCCACTTTGGCCTACTCCACCCTTCCCCAGGCGTCCCACACCAAGAGGTTTTATCATGACTGGCTCCACAAGACAAACTCGGAAGGTTTCAGGAAAAACCAGAAGAACGCTCTGGAAATACACACACCCAGAAAATACACACACTGGAATGAGTCATTTACATGTCATAGCGTACACTAGTGATGGAGCTTTACAACAGTCTGTACCCGCCACACTGGAAAATAAAAGTGGCTTAGCTTGTGTGAGAGTGTAGCATTTTCTTTTGAACAGAAGTCAATTCTTTGTCATGTTCATTGAAAAATCCATTTTTAAAGTTGTGTTTTGCAAGGAACAGAGTGTCTATGTAATGAGTTTGCTGTCTGGGACGGGCCAAGAACATAGCAATAAGGTATAACAATTAGCTCACTGGTCAATAGTTATTTAACTTTGTGAAATAGCCTTTTATAACTACACTTTAAGGGTTTGGGACCAATTAAGAAATAGATTGGCAGCCTAAAACAGTCTGTAGATTAACTTTAGATCAATTCCAAAAGATCAACTTGAGATGACATTAAAGTTTTAAAATAATTGGCAAAATTCCCGTTACACACAAAAATTGGCACCTTAGGTAGGGATGTAACAAAATAAATGTCTACAAATAAGTTATGTATTAACCCAACTTTTAATTTACCCAACTCAGCATTAGAGATGCACTGATTCGATACCCGGATGGAATATCGACTCCGATGTTGACTAATTAGCTGGATCGGACATCGGATGAATGACGCCGATCCAGCATTCCCATCCAGTCATTTCTTTATTTATTAATATGATACACAGCAATACAGTTACAGCGATCTAGTAACTTCAATTCTACGTTTGTAACGCCGGTTACGTCATCACGCACAGCCTTAATGAGCAAACTCTCCCCTAACATGGAGCAAGTGCCGGACCGAGCCAAGTCCGCTATTTGGAAACAATTCAAACTTGATACACGAACAAGTCCGACTGCAACATGCAATATCTGCAACACGAAAATTGCGAGGTTTGGTGATAAAGTTGGTAAATTCAACACCACAAACTTACCGTATTTTCCGGACTATAAGTCGCTCCGGAGTACAAGTCGCACCAGCCATAAAATGCATGATAAAGAAGGAAAAAACATATATAAGTCGCACTGGAGTATAAGCCGCATTTTTGGGGGAAATTTATTTGATAATATACAACATCAAGAACAGACATGTCATCTTGAAAGGCAATTTTAAATAAAAATAGAACGGAGGCAACAACAGGCTGAATAATTGTACGGTTAGCTTACGCTACATGACACAACTGAGAACGTGCCTGGGAGGTTAACATAACATATTAAAAGCTATTCAGATAACTATAGCATAAATAACATGCAAAGAAGTTAACCAAAGCGCCCGTGTCACTCCAAATAAATCCAGTGAAATCTTCATCCTCGGTGTCACTTTCAAATAACTCCGTTAACTCCGGAAGTAGAAGATGCCGCACTTCCGCTTCTGCGTCGCTTACGTCTGATTCATCACAGGCCTAGAGCGCCCTCTTGCGGTTTGGTGTGAAAATAACAGGTGTAATGATATACCGGTAAAAATGTGTAATAATTTCACACATAAGTCGCTCCAGTGTATAAGTCGCACCCCCGGCCAAACTATGAAAAAAACTGTGACTTATAGTCCAGAAAATACGGTAAATAAACACCTCCAAAAGCACCATGCTAAAGAGCATCCGGACCTTTTTTTAACACTGTTTACGTCAAGCCTGAAGCCTTTACTCACATGGCAAGGTATACAGTTTATTCATGCAACAGTAACATCGGATCAGTATCGGGTATCGGCCGATACACTCAGCCCAGGTATCGGATCGGATCGGAAAAAACTGGATCGGTGCATCTCTACTTTTTAATGTCTATTCTTTTTTTTATTAAGAAAATAAAAGTAATATGCATGTTTAAAGAAGATCACCAGTCCCAATCCCATTGCCCCCTAGCAATACCGTTAAAATAAATGTAACTGCAACATTTTTTATTTAGACTTATGCTAGAATTATGATAACAATTATAATAATACTAATAATTTAAATGCCAGCATAGAGTGGCACCCTGAGGTCATCAAGCTCCGATAAAAACCACTTATTTAACAGAGCTTCTATGCAGTTTGGAAATGTCCTTTCCAGCTATTAATAAGCATATAAAAATATTCGTATTCATCTATCTTGTTATCTAAAAGTTTCTATGCATGTATTCATCTGTTCCTCCATCCACTTTTCTATCGTCCATATGTGTGGCAAAGATCTGTCCATCAATGGTCCACCTTTCTTCCTGTCTTCCTGTCTTTCAGACGTGTGGATTTTGTATGTTTCATATTTAAAGCCTGACCACTGTAGACATCTGCAACACATTCACAGCCAAGTTTTGTTCTTATAAAATATGTAAAAGAGACTGAGAAGTCTGGAAATTTATGAGGCTAAAGTAGGTCGTTTTGTCATAAAAATATGTATCCACCATGATTTAAGCCTGTTTGTATTTTTGGCATCATTATGGAGAGCTCTAATAGCTATGTGGAAATTAATGAATCTAATACTCTTGTTATCCTTTTTTAAGGTTCATAATTTGGGGATTCAACAAAATGTGTCAGGTAAGATTATTTCCAGCAGGATTTGATAACCACAACTATTTCAGAAAGTTAGTAATGCTGCTTTTTTTACATGGTTGAAAGATTTTAAAGATTTTTCCTCCTCCTTGGCTCCATCTTCCTTTCATTACTTTCAGGTCACTCACTTTGCAGCCAACTCATTTACAGGAAATCTCAGCCGTAAGCTCTTTGAACATTTGCCTGTTTTTCTTTTTTAGTGTCGTACCATCGTACAATTCATTATTAACCTAAAAAAATAAAATTAAATGGATTAAATGACATATATAGTGAGTTAACACCCTAATAAAACTTTTATTAGGAGCTCAGTTAAAAAAGTTGCTTACATGTATTTTATTTTATGGAAAGGTTTTGCTGAATTTATCTTCTTCTTGACATTTAGGTGTGGATTTCTGGCCCCATCAAATGTGTACTCTCGCAGACATTTCAGGACATCTGCCGTTTACAGTATGTATAAGTCTCAGCATCTTCTTTAAAATCGACTCTCATTTCTCTTTTTTGTAATCATGATGGCTCTAAATATATATATATATATATATATATATATATATATATATATATATATATATATATATATATATATATATAAAATAATTTATTTTGTCTTTCCTGTGCAGAGGATGAATTGGTCACAGTCAACACTCCTGCATTTGCTGAGTCAATTACAGAGGGCGATGTGAGGTGGGAGAAAGGTTAGTATTTTTCAATTTGAATAAAATATATATATTTTTAAAATCTGTATATAAAACACTCTTGACGTTGTTTTGATTTGTTTATCTAAGTGGTGGGTGACTCCGTAACAGAAGATGAAGTGGTGTGTGAAGTCGAGACTGACAAGGTTTGATATGGAAAATTAAACTTCAACATATTTGTCTTTACTTGTTGGTTTGTTCGTTTTGCTGTCAATCTATTTAAAACATATCTGCTCTTACAGACATCAGTTCAAGTCCCCACTCCTGTAGCTGGTGTAATCGAGGAGCTGCTGGTCCCTGACGGAGGAAGAGTGGAACCAGGAACTCCCCTGTTCAAACTACGGAAAGGAGGTTGGGTTATTTTAACAGTATTATGTTTTGAGGTTTTACGTCAACCAAGCTACTAATGTGGTTATCTTTGTTATATAACATACTGCATGATAGACTGGAAACATGAGTAGGATTGTATGGTAAGGTCCAAACTGGTTTAGATCTTCCTTGATATATTCTGTCCTGTAGTAATTATAAATCTGAGTGAACAAAAATCACATATGGGGTTCCTCAAGGCTCCATTCTCAGACCACTTTTTCTCAGTGTCTGTATGCTCCAACTAGCTCCGAATATGGAGTATTACAGCATCTCTTCCTATATGCTGATGACATACAGCTTTATATTTTTGTCATTATATGAAAATAATCCCTTATACTGACTGAAAGAGTGTGTCCATAATATAAATGAGTGGATAAAACGGTTTTCCTCTAACTCAATGAAGATAAAACAGACATAATAGCTTTTAGTCCCAAAACTTCAAGGTTAAAGATTACGACTCACGCAGACTAAATGAGTCTTAAAACATACACAGCAATGTTAGATTGTTGCAATGGTTGTAAAGAAAATCCATCATGCAATCACGGCTTATGCAAAATACTGCTACCAGAACCCCGACCAAAATGAAAATGTCTTTATAAAAGGGCATATTTTTATTGCATTGGTTAATTTGTCTCTACACATTGCCCTAAAGTATTAGCTTGTGTGCATGGTTGTTTGTCCTGTGTCTCTCTCTGGGTTGCCCTGGGGCGTACCCAGCTTCTCGCCCAATGACTTAAGGTATAGACATTAATGAATGGAAATAATGACTGCAGACAAAAAAAGTTGTCTATAGCAGATATAGCCACACCTAGTAAAAATGTATACAGTACCGTCCAAACAATGTGTTACCTATTAAATGTGTGTGAAAGTTTTTCAAATAATTCATATATATTTGTTGCAGCACTGAACGTTAGAGAAAAATCCACTTTAAGTGCATTTATTCTGGAAAAATATCTAACATTCATATTTATTTTCATTACTTGTGTCAACATTCATGGGTAATAAATGTAATCAAAGCATTTCTATTTTGTACTTTCTGTTTAGTATTTCCTGTAAATGGAGATGCATGTTTGTCTTGCCTTCATGTTTTAGACATAACAACAGTGAGCTCGAACAAAGACTGACATGAACAAAACTTCATAGCTGCTATTTGTTTTAGGGCGGTTTTTCACATCTTTATCAGGGATGCCAGCAGTTTCAGGGAGTGCTGTATTTGTATTAATATCAAACAAATTATTTAAATCATATCTCATTTCTTAGCTGCCCTAGGTGCCAAAGCTGCTCCCTCCCCGGCTACAGAGGATGTCACTCATCCAGCACCTCCACCTCAGCCCTCCATCTCTGCTGCCTCACCTCCAATACCGCCACAGCCCGCTTCAGCCCCACCTGGTGTGTGTCTGAACTATTTAGTGTATCTCCACTATTTATACCATCAGTTATGAACAGGGTTCTTTTTGTTATTATTGATCTGTTGCTTTCTGCTATTTTTCCCCGTCTTTATGTAGTTGCTCTCGTCAAACCCACTCCTGCTCCTCCAGCAGAGGGAGTCAGAGGAGAAAACAGGGTAACACACATGCTGAGTGGATTTTTCCCCCCCATTAATCCCAAATTCATCACCATATTTAGAGGAATACAGCTCACTTGTGGCTGGTCTGTTGCATGTCTCCAGGTGAAGATGAGCCGTATGAGGCTGAGGATTGCTCAAAGGCTGAAGGAAGCTCAGATCACGTGCGCCATGCTGACCACCTTCAACGAAGTAGACATGAGGTGAGTTCAAGAGACCGCTTAAGGTAAGTCTAATTTCAAGCCTCTGTGCTATCTGATGGGATCTGCTGTCATGTCCACCATCTTTTCCAGTAACATCAAGGAAATGAGGAAACTCTACAAGGAGGCGTTCTTACAGAAGCACAACGTCAAATTGGGTTTTATGTCGGCTTTTGCTAAGGCGGCTTCATATGCTCTGATGGATCAGCCCGCTGTCAACGCTGGTGAGTTAAAACGAGCAACTTGCATCTGAAGAGACCCATACAGCTTTTATATAAATTACCTTAGAGAGGCACTAATAACCTTTAAACCTTTCCACATGTTGCCGTATCACAACCGCGGACTTAACTGCTTTTTCCTGGGTCTAGTCCTTTGCAGCCTCTAACAGCCTCTATTCAGCTTCCCTTTCCTCTGATAGAGAAGCGCGTCCCCTCAGCATGATGTTTCACTGCAGGCATGGTGTGTCCAGGGTGATGGTGCAGTGATCTTTTCAGCAAAACATTTTGCTTAAAGGTCAAAAAGTTCCGTTTTGATCTCATCTGACCAGGTTACCTTCTTCCACGTGCTGTACTCTTTCCATTTTCAGATTAAGAACTGGCAGCACTCTGAGATGTTTAGACCTTGGAGTGTAGTTTTATGACCTAACCCTCCTTTAAATATTTCTATAGCTCTATCCCTTTACTGTCTGAAGTTTTTTTTGGTCTCCATGATGCTTTTTGTTCATGAATGTTTTCTAACAAACCTCTGAGGCTTCGCTTGTGGCCTCTTAACTCAATGGGCTGCATTGGATTTTTATTACAGGGTATCGGCGTAATTTGGGCTGAATGCAAATGTACCTCACTTTTCAATTTCTTCTTATTTTCTTTCCACTTCACAATCAGGGTTGGTCAAAACCCCAGAATCTACACTGAAGTTTGTGGTTGTAACATGATCTAATGTGGAATA
Organism: Fundulus diaphanus; assembly: GCA_037039145.1. NCBI lineage: Eukaryota > Metazoa > Chordata > Actinopteri > Cyprinodontiformes > Fundulidae > Fundulus > Fundulus diaphanus. The sequence goes on along the minus strand of CM073142.1, from coordinate 27,484,256 downwards.
GTTGAAGGGGGTTGAATACTTTTTTTCAATGCACTGCAGCGGTTTTCCTTGCATTGGGAGAATCGTAGGGTTTGGTTTGAACGTGTTCTTCTCCTCAGGCTTAAATTCCTCCTGAAAGCTGACCTTATTTGGGCATCAGTGTTTGGCTCAAACTTGTTTTCTCATTCAACTGCTTACCCAATATTTTGTTTTCCTAAAGTTATTGATGATTCAACCAAGGAGATTATCTACAGAGACTATGTGGACATTAGCATTGCCGTGGCAACCCCAAAAGTATGGCATTTTTCTGTTTAAAAGTTTATTGCTGCTCAATTCTGGACAGCTTTGATGTAGTTCCTGCCTTTCGCCTCGTAGGGACTCGTAGTGCCAGTGCTACGTAATGTTGAGGCCATGAACTTCTCTGAGATTGAGAAAGCCATAAATACGCTGGGAGAAAAGGTAAACGTCTTAAATGGCTAACATTTTTTTTTTTGTTATTACTACAGAGTTCTGAGAAGCGTCTAACTGTTTTGCCCCTCAGGCTCAAAGAAACGAGCTTGCTGTTGAAGATATGGATGGAGGAACGTTCACCATCAGCAACGGTGGCGTGTTTGGCTCCTTGTTCGGCACACCCATCATTAACCCGCCGCAGTCGGCCATTCTTGGCATGCATGGCATCTTCGACAGACCTGTGGCCATCAACGGAAAGGTGAGAAGAAAAGAATCAACCTGCAGGGAAGAAAGTCATAATACAGAAGAAATAAGATCTGCTGGTCCAGCTATTTGAAGGCAGTAAAAGAAACGCTCTGTCTTGGCAGGTTGAGGTCCGACCCATGATGTACGTGGCGCTGACCTACGACCATCGGCTCATCGATGGCAGGGAAGCGGTCACTTTCTTGCGCAAGGTCAAAGAAGTGGTAGAAGATCCACGGCTGCTGTTGCTGGATATGTGATGGTCCAAACACCTCATTACTCTAAAGTACTTTAAAAATACTCGCATGCACTTGATGAACCCCACAAACCAGGAGACGGCCACTTTAGCACAGCTGCTTCTGGTGTTATAAACTCAAATTTGAGGTAAATCCAGGTGTTGTAACATTCCAGACCCCTAGATGGACGGATCTGGGCCTCAGCTTAATCATGAAAGCAAGAAAACGTTTTCCCTTTTTTCCAGTTCTTGTTTTCCGATGTTACAAGAAACATTTTAGAAGAACTCAAAGCTTTAATTGTTACATATCCAGATAAAATGAACAGTTGTAGAGCTTCCAGCAGTTTAATAGGTGATTTATTTTCTATGGCAGATCCAGAGTTTGAAATGTGGAATCTAGATGCAGGTCTCTAAGGCTTTTCAGTTTGCTGCTTGAAACGGTCTGTTTCTGAAAATTTAAGTTTATTAGTGATTTGTATACCGGCAACAAGGCTGTGGATTTAATTAGATTTTTTTTTTGGGTTGGTCGCCCGTTTCACTGATTTTGTTTTGGGTTTCCTGAAGTCCTGAAATTTGAATACGTTTGAAGCTTCAATCGCTGCTGTCAAACTTACAAACTCTCATCAAACGGTTATCAGATATTTGGGAAAAGGAACATGATATGCTTGCAAAAAACACTTTCAGCCACATACTATTTCTTTTATTATAATTTTGATGCAAACAAACATAATATGGTCAATATGGCATAAGCAAAATTATAATTTACCAGCAGATGAAGTTGATTTTAAAACAAATGTTCAGTGTCCTGCATTCTGTTGTTGCTTTTACCCAAAGAAACGCCTAAAACATTAAACATCTGAAGTGTTTTATGCTCTCAAACCACCTCCTGATTTTAAGCACAGATTATGGACCGCTACAAGTTATTATTGATTCTCTTTAGCTGGAGGGAGGAGCAAGAAGATTTATAAAGAATATATTTTATCCACAGCCACAAAAAGATCTTAACTACTCAACTATTAATCTTTCCAGAAACGTCTGGTTTCAGCTCATTAAATGCTAAATTTTCCAGTTTAAGTAAATCTTAGAAAGCACAAGGAATGATGATGTTTAAAAAGCTGTGAAATTTAATCTGTTACTAAAGTAGTTTAAGATCTTTTTTTTTTTTTTTAAAAGGGCCAGACTTCACTTTGATCTCCGAAACCTTTAAATAACAAACAACTGGTTTCAGTTTTTATTGGATGGATTAGAATAATTAAACTATGTTGATTTGGATAGATTTTAAATCATTGATAAGCATTTTGAAGAAGGTTCGCTGATCAAATGTAATTGAAAATGAAAAATGACACTAACATTTAAAGATGAAAGTTAGGACTTCCAAAATTAGACAAATTAAAGGTTAACCTTTACAATGAATGTATCTTCCAATTGAAGTACCAAAAATCTCACTCTGGAAATTTTAGGATGTCCATTTATTTCGTGCAGACGTGTCCAACTCCAGCCCTCGGTCTCCTGCATGTTTTAAATCTGTCAGTCATCTGTCAATCATTGGCGACCTTGACAGTTCCTAAAAAATAAATGCAATTGTTGCATTTTTATTTTATACTCTTGATTTTTTTAAGTTGATCAGAATGTCCAGGAACATTTTAATAAGTGATCCCCAACTTTCTGTTGGGGATCACTTATTATGAGGGTTATAAATATGATGTGGCACAGAGGCGTGTGTCTTTTAGCCACACTTCACAATGGCAAAGAGAAGAGAAAATAAAAATAAAATAAGACAGATGTGTGCAAGTCTTCATAACTCAGGAAGTAGCAGCAAGAAATTCAGCTGCTTGAACTTGCCCCCATCGGCGGTCAGAGCAGTGATTAAAAATCACTAAAACACCTAGAAATGCGATAAACAAGGCAGGAAAGGATGGTAAGGGAGAGGATTTTAAAAATGATCAAAGCTCAGAGTTTGAGAACTGCTACAAAAAGTGGCATCTTTGGGTCTCATAGAAACGATTTCTCTTAATGGATTTGGAGACATCTTTACTACGAGTGCCACCTATACTGGAGGGCTCTGTGTTACTGAGTTTAAAGGTTTATTTCTATTTTATTAGAAACTAGATGCTCATGTTGGACAAACGGGACATTTATCTTCCCAGAACAGTCTAAATATTTTTCTAAAAAGGGACTTGGAAGTGTAACGGCGGCAAAAATTAAAGCGCGGGCTTCAGGTAGCGAGCACTTCATTTGTCAACCTTTGCTGAAACATTTTATCTCATGCCAAATCTGCCCCCCCCACCCCGGTTCTCATCAGGCGGATGAGCTGTGTGCCAAACGGTGGATCTTCAAAGCCCCATCAGCCCGCGCGGCGCCCCTCGACTCTTGAGATGCTTCGAATAATGGGATCATCTCTGACAAAGTCTTGAGGGTTGCTTGGCCTTTTCTCCCTCTTCACAAACACAAGCTCAAGTGCGTGCAGCTGTGTGCGATGCCTCTTCAGGGTTTCATGTTTACTTTAATAATCGCGGGGAAGGGGCTGACAATGGCTCCTAATGTACGTCTTTGTTTCTCTGCCAGAACCTACACAAATGTCTGAACAACTCTGTTTGGACGGAAAACACAGAATTCATTACAAGACAAAAAAAAAAAAAACTGAAACATTCAATTACCATGAGAATACTGGAGGTTCTAATGGGTCCGAATGCAGCGAACAATGACACAAGGGCCCCTTTAATTTAATTATTTACTTTTATGACGGCTCAAGATTCCATTAGCGCTTTTGAGATCATGATAATTGGCAGCGTGTGCCAGGGGGTGCATAGATATCTGAAGGGTTTGTTGGCAGGTTTTTTGTGTTTGTCTTGGAAATTTGGCCAAATCTGTGAATTTACAATCAGACTGCTCAATAAGATGTGGGTTTCAAGTCTTTGTGTCCATTCAGATGAAAGATGGCCCATCAGAAATTGGCAGCTAGGTGTTTGTTTTCATTAAGCCACATCAGAGAGATAATTTACCTAAATTATTCTGTTTTGCTTCTCTTTTAAATAGGCTAATTATGTCAATTCCATTTTATAAGAACTGTGTGTGATTAGTGTATTTTAAAGTGCGCTTTTTTTTGTTTTTGTTGTTTTTGTTTTTTGTCCAAACAGCTATTTCCAAATACTTAAAAAGTAGTATTTTTGTAAGTTTTAAGCACTCTGTTTTATGTTTTGCATGCAAGCATTCAGGATATTTGTGACTGGGTCAACTTTGCGCATGCAGACCCCTAAACTATTACTAAGTCATTCCTGTATTAAATGAGCAAACAATACATCATGTCCTATGATGCTGACAATAAAGCGACAAACTACTTGCTCACCTGTGTGCTGATATACTGGGAACTACAACGTAAGGACCATCAGCAAAAACAAAGCAAACTGGGTTTGCAAGTTTGAATTAATTGTTGATATCTCAACAGAAGGCTCTAATATTTAGAGATGTGTAGAAAAAGTGGTGCTGAAGGTTCTACACTGTCTCTCAACTTGACAAAACCTTTTTAATTCCATGTTGGTGGTCATAATTTTCTCTTTGCCGGTATGAAAATCAGTTGTTTAGGACTTCAAATTTACGCAAGGTGGGAAAGTTTTATGCTCTTTTTAAACCGCGGATTACTCCGGATTCTGCTCCAAGTTCGACACATTCATACATAAATATTATGTGCAGTTGCTTACCTGGGCAATGCATACTATAATAAAATATACTTGAGAAGGTTTTATAGTCAGCAGAAACGGCGATTGAGCTCTTTGACCAATTACAATAACTGTGAAGGAGTCAAAGTGGGGCTTTTAAACACTGTTAGGCATGTTGGTGGTAGCGTCATGCTGTGGGCCTAGTCTGCTGCTACCACTGCGCCTGAAAGGTCATATACTGTTGGATTTGAAATTATGATGGTGGCAGCAGACCAACAGCGTGATGCAACCACCACCATGGTAGTTTCATGCTGTGAGGCTGGTCTACTGCCAGAGGTGGATGGAAAAGTGAAGGTGGAGGACGACCATTAATTTACCTCAAATCGACAGCCCAGACGTTAGAATTTGGCTACATTTGGACGTTCCACCAGGACGATTATCTAAAATAGATCCAAACTGGTTGAACTTTAAGCTTCTGGAATATCATTCAGAAAAACCTCACCCTTTAAAAAAAAGTTGTGAACCATTTTTAAAAGCAGGAGTGAAACCTAACATTCACTCACATTACTGTAATTATGTACAATTGGTCTGTACTTTGTACTTTTTTAAGTAGTTTGCAAAAGCTGCACTTTAACATGGAATTGAGTATGATTTGATTTAAATATTTACTTGGTTACCTTTTGAAGTCAATGATCCATCGGTCAGCGTTATTAGATCCCAACATGGCGGCGCATCAATCGGACATTAGTGGCGCTAGCAAAAACATCAACTACAGCTGAAGTTGACCAAGAAAAAGGAGAAAGCACATCGAGTAATGTTGAAGATATAGCTAAAAAAGTGAGTTCAGTTTACAAAACGGCGTACGGTTTGAAAGTGTTTGTTGGAGCGTTCATCTAGTGTGTTTGAGCTGTTTAGCCAGTTGTAATTAAAAGCTGTAATTAAAAACAATTTGAGACCAATAGCTCCTCTTTTCTGAAATACACAAGACAGACTTTCTTCTGCTCATTAAAAAGTAACAAAATGTTAATGCAGTACCTTTTTATTTTTACCTGATTGACATTTTACATTGGTAACTTCACTTGTGTTTAAGTAACATTTGATCAAAGTAACTGTACTTTTATTTGAGTACAATGACCAATTTAAATAAATTCCACCATTTCTATGGAGGAAACTGCTCAAAAATCCAGCCAGAGTTACCCCAGAGGCAGTCCAGGATTTGGAAAAGGCTAATCCAGAAGCAATTAGCCTGCTTCATCCATCCAACACCAGTTTTGTGTTGGGTCGGGTTGGGCCACCCCATCTGTGTCCAGATTTCAGATGTTTAGCTGTTGAATTGAGGTAATCATTATTTTAATCTTGTTAATCGATATTCCTTTTCGCCATCCTCTAAGTGCGTTCAGCACTAGCAACAGTAATATAGTAAGTCAATATTTATATTTCGCGGATTAAAGAAATAATCAGTAAGGGCTTCACAAAGATGGAGCATAAACATTAAAACGTGATTAAATTAAGATGTGAATAAAATTAAAAAAATAAATGATACAGATAAATACAATCATGTGTCTTCAGCTGATCTTTAAATGAGTTCAGACTTTGAAGACACCAGAAAAACAAAATCAAAGAAAGCAATCAGCTTTATTTCTAGAGCACATTTTAAAAACCACTGTAGTGCTGTACATTAAAACAAGAAAAGGTTAAAAATACAAGTTAAAAACATACAACATCAAAAACTAAAAACCAGGTTGACGGCAAGAGTATTTTAAAATGGCAGACGTGACAAGATCACAGTGTATTAAAAGCCAGGAAATAAAAGTGCGTTTTTGAAAGAGATTTAAAAACAGGAAACGAGGAGGTCTGTCATACTTAATGGTAAGTTATTCCATAACTTAGGATCAGCAACAACAAATGCTCTGTCACCTCTGAGCTTCAGCCTAGTTTTAGGGACCGTCAGCAGCAGCTGATCAGCTGATCTAAGGGATCGGGGAGGGCAGTAAGGCTGAATCAGCTCACATAAATATGGTGGAGCAAGGTTGTTCAAACATTTAAAAACAAATAACATAAGCTTGAAACTAATTCTGTAGCGCACAGGGAGCCAGTGAAGGGATGCTAGGAGGGGAGTGATATGGCCGTGCCTACGAGTCTGAGTTAACAGAGGAGCAGCAGAGTTCTGCACAAGCTGCAGACAGACAGGACAGGTCTGGCTAATGCCTGTATACAGTGTATTACAGTAGTCAAGATTAACTGTGATAAAAGCATGGACTGGTTTCTCCAAGTCAGGTCTTACTATTATTGATTTCACCTTTGCTGTTTGACAAAGTTGATAAAAACTTTTCTGAACAACACTGCTGATCTGCTTCTCAAATTTAAAATCAGAGTCAAACTTTACCCCCAGATTGGTGACACAGTCCCTGAGATAAAATGACAGTGAGCCAAGATCTACGTTTGGGGAGGGACAGCAACTTGGTCCAAGCAACATAACTTCTGTCTTGTTCTCATTTAGACTAAGGAAGTTCGGAGACAGCCTTGCTTTAATGTCCTCCAGGCAGAGTGAGTGTCTGGACAGTGTTGTTTTGTGCCAAGGGGAAATGGATCTGATAATCATCAGCATAACAGTGAAATGAAATGCCGTATTTCCTAAAAACACAACTGAGGGGGAGTAGATAAAGAGCAAATAAGAGAGGGCCGAGAACTGACCCCTGAGGGACCCCATAGGGAAGAGGAGCTGTGGAAGACATGAAGTTGTCAATTTTAAAACAAAAACTCCTAGTAGTTAGGTAGGACAGAAACCAAAGAAAATTTGTTCCCCAGCGAGATGCAGCAGTCTGAAAACACCTGATCTTAGGGACTTCCTAAGGAGACTTGCTTCAGACTTTTTTGGCAAGTGAAGACAATCTGGGCTTTTCTTCTTTAAAAGGGGGAAAATGCATTAGAGGATTACAGCTGAGACAACATAAACGATAAAAAGTCCCACAACGTGAAGCTATGACCACGATGCTAACAGCTGTTACAGAGCTCTTAGGTTTCAAAATCATTCCCTTGACGCCTCAGAACATATTTCTTGTGGTCATGGCCGAATGACCAGGTCCAAATTTCAGCTACGCTTGAAGGTGCTGACTTTCTAGCTGGCTCTCCTTTTAGGATGGCACCATCTCACTCCATGTCGGTGTAAAACCTGCTTTCCGGCAGTTTCCAGGACATGCTCACCAAACATCATGTTGATTAAGTTATATTAAAGCAGTCAGATGAATGTAAATATTTTTTGCCCGGGTGACTTACAGTAAATAAAAAAATGAATTCAATGTTTGCTTTTAAAAATCATTCAAAAATCCCTCCAAGCAAAATGAATGGTGCAAATAAATCTTTGGAAGCCCCAAATTAATATAAACATGGCCATGATGAATGTAAAGTGCTGAGCCGATTGTTTTCAAATGTGTTAGCTGGCCTCAGGTGACTCACATTTGTAGCCAACGTGGCACAAAGAACAGGTACATTCATGCCATTGTCTCCTTGTTGCTACTAGAGCCACCTGACAGAAACCGATCGGGTCTCACACCTTGAGACAATTCACCAGCACGCACCTTCTATCCGGCCCTGCAGCGCCTGCATAAGTAATGCTGGGCATCCCTATTCATGAGCCAGCGCTCTCCTTTACAAACTGCTTCATTCAGAGCGTTCATTCAGCAGCATCTGGCCCTATTCTTCACCTCGCTCGCTCCGTTTGATGTGGACCCCGGCCCTGTTTTTCTTCCCACTCTTGTTCTGTTGTCATACCTGAAGATTGTTTTGGACGCGCAGAGTGAAGCGGCCGGACCCAGCTGGTTGGTGTCCGAGCTTCATGCGCACACAGGGACGGAGCAGAAAGATGCTGCTTGGACACACCTGGATTTGTGAGTCGTCGCTGTGATATTACTGTCATGAACCTCAATGTATTTTATTGGGGTTCTCTGTGACGGACAAACACAAAGTGGTGCATGTGGCTTCCGTTTGTATTCAGACTCCCTCTACTCTCTTTCCCCTGAATAAAATCCTGTGCAACTAATTTCCTTCAGAAGTCACCCGATTACCAAACGCAATCTGTGGGTCATTTGATCTCAGCATCAAGCCGGCTGTTCCGTGAAGGCCTCATAGGTTTGGTAAAAGGACAGTAGAGAACAAACGACACCACGAAGACCAAGGAACGCAGCAGGCGGGTCAGAGATGACGTTCTGGAGATGATTACAATAGGGTCGGGTTCTGGACCTGTATGCCGAGTGCTGAAGATCTCAAGAGAGGTACTGTTGTGTTCTTTATCTGAAAATGAAAAGAATACGGCCAACCCACCAAGACATGGCCGAACCACCTAAACTGACAAGTTAGGCAAGGTGACATGAATCAACCCTGGAGGAGCTGCAGCCAGTTTAGGTGAGAAGCTGCTGACAGGAGAGCTACTACTTGTGCACTCCAAAGATCCCCATGCAAAAAGCAATGTGTGGCTTTTTGCGCTAACACTAATACTGATGTGCAGTGTTAGTGTTAGAGGTCCAGCCTCAACCTCAAGACTAGGAGTTCAAGGACCTTGGTGCCGCCTTAACGAAGCGAGGATGGATAGCTCAGGGCCTGGTCTAATGTGAGTCCTGTCTGTTGAAGTGAGGAAAGAGCTGAGCCAAAATGTTGAGCTTTCGATTCACTGGTCCACCTACATGAAGAGATATGGCTGAAAGAGGAGATCCCAGATACATGTGGTTGAAATTAGCTTCTTCTGGAAGAGAGACTCAGGAGCGTAGATCCCGTAACCCGCTGGAGGGACCATATCCTCCCTGGCCTGGAAACACCAATGGATCCCCCAGGAATGTTCTGGAGATCGTGGCTGTGGGCCTCCCTATGACCGGGTTTCCCTACTGGACCTGTTCTCCCAGCGGTACAATCTCAGGCAAAAAGAAAACCAGTGGATGAACGAATTTTAAACAAAAAGAAAAAAGATACACAAGCAACCATAAGGAAACGTGTAGAGATTCACAGGCTCATTAAGATAAAACGGCTGTAAAAGAAAATACCACAAAATGAAATGGGATATTTGGTTTTCATTAAGAAAGATATCTGGGAGCCCTGCGACAGACTGGCGACCTGTCCAGGGTGTACCCCGCCTCTCGCCCAGTGAACGCTGGAGATAGGCATGTGCCCTGGTACCCGTCATTTCAAACATACTGTGTAGATACACCCCTCTCCACTGAGTTTGTTCTGGAACTCCGACAGAAAATTAAACATAAAACAGACAAGACACAGCAAGTCTGTTTGTAGACAAATAAAAACACAAATAAGGACTTTTAACTCATTTTAGCTGTATTTCCTGTATAGTTGTCATTTGATTGTCGGTTCCGCAAAACCAACCTAGACCAAAGAAGAAATAAAATTCCCTTAACTGTTGCAAAATGGTCAAAAAGTCGTCATGAGAGAAAAGTAAAAACAGGTTTAAAAGTAATCCGTTTCATTGTAAATCTTTTGTACAGGGTTGGTCTCCTCTGTGAAGGTGCCGCAAGTGTCCACTAGATGGCGACGTTGATCGTGAGTCTCAGTCCCAATATGCTCTTCTTCGCCATCAGGCTGATGTTTGGACTGCAGAGAGGACTTTTGGGCCCCATGAAATAAAATCAAAATCATTCCAAGAGCTCACACACACACACACACACATATATATAAATTTCTGGACGATTGCATACTTTAGATCAAGGTCTCGCACTGGGAGCAGTGGTTGTTAAACTGAGCCGGATCTAAATTGGCTCAGATGCAAAACTAATGAGCTGCTTTTAAAAAATCTTTACCGGCAGAAAAAAATGCGACAAAAATCATGAACTGTACTTTAAAGAATCCCATCATACCCTATCTGAGCAACATAGATTTAGCAATGAAACCGGTGCTGAACAAAAGTTGCTTTACCTAGACGTCAGCAGTGTTATTTCATTATGTGCACCGCATGCAAATAGAATGACCTGACTATAATGCTCTTATTTTAAAAAAAAAAAGGAAGTCTGGAGAGTTAGTGTGGTGATCCGCACAGACTAGAGGGTTGTGGAGCTGAAAAGGTCGTTGGATTGTCCCCATCCAGGACCTGTTTCACACCTGCTGCAGCAACATGACTCAGAACATTTAGCACATACTCCTCACACCTCCTCCATATAGTTTTTGATCTGCTACCCTCGGGCAAACGGCACCGCAGACGGCTGGGCAGCTTTCTGCCTCCAGCTGCTTGAACGTTTGACTGCACGGTAGTGTTTTCAGTTTTATTTAATGTAAATAATTTCCATTGCCGTGTTTTGAACAGCAGGGAGTTTGCTGGCGGAGACCATGTTTGAGAATCAATTAGTTTTTAAAGTAGATCCTTTAGCCATTCCCATCTAACGTAGTTTCTGCTTTCCAATGCCCCTTTTATTTATTTTCACACCTGCCTTTAACCCTGCAAGCAACATCGGAAATGTTGCTCCCTTTCTACTGCAGAGCAAGGACTCGAATGCAGAACCACGAATGCTGGCTGGGCAGCATGCTTAGGCAGGGATGGCAGATGCAAAAGATGACAAGGAGAGGCTGTGTTGTCTGGTAGCAGTACGGATTCACCGCAATACATATGCTCATAATATCTTAGGCTCAATCTTTATAGAAGCTTGCGCCCATGCGAGTCAGCTGTGGATCACTATCTATCTTTCATTGCATATTGTGGTTTTATCTGGGATTTGTGGTTACAGCTACAAACCATTCACTGACAAATCTTCAGAGGGTTTCCTGAGCCCGTGCCATGGTTTCTGCAGCTGAATAGTATCTGTTTCTCATAAAGAGCCGTCTGAAATTCTGGATATGAGCCATTCAGTGTACGCTTTCAGCTCCGAGATTTACTCAAAGTATCTGGCGGAGGCAATCAGTGACTGGCAGTGATAGGTGATCCTAGTCGGTCAAGTGTCTGTTATGTCTGCACATTTGAGACGTTTTCTGTGCTGATCCAGGAATACAAAATGAGCCATCAAAAGAGGGAAGGAAATGAAAACACGGCCGTCCTTCTCAGAGTTGTGCAAATGAAAGTAAAGACCCGATTCTGGCAAAAAGCCTTCGTGGGGAAAAAACGTGATTGCCCAACTTTTGATGTTTGATAGCCATGGTGTCATGACTGCCAGTCTCTGGAGACAACTTGGAAGGGTTGCATAGCTGAAGCATAATAGAATCAAAAAAATAACACAACAATGGCACGTGCTTCCTTTTAGTTCGAAAATAAACTTTAATCTATCCAGGATATGCAGGTTCGTACATAGATACAGGTGCAGAGCAGACGCTCAGCTGCTTCTTTTCGCAGCTGCCCGACGGGGCGGATTAGGAAAGATGGAAGAAAACGAAGGAAAAAAAATAAAAATCACGTCAAGTGATTAACAAGCACTTCATATGTTCAACGTATACAAAGCCGTATAAAAACAAGTACAATAATGAAAACACAAGTCTAAAAAATAAGTGTGTAAACAATTTGTGAATATGTGCTTTTCATGACGCCAGCGCCACCACGACTCGGATCAACCGGTACCTGCCATCGTCCCGGCAGGGTATAAAAACGCTAAATAAAATTAAAAAAAATAAACTCCCACTGTTGTATTTATACTGGGCGTTATAACCTAAAAGCTCTACACCTGTGTAATATGACTTGGATACATAGGAAGACTGCAGAACTCCTAGGTCTACCCAGGGCTTTGGTACCAGAGCACCATGTTGCGGTTAGTGTGAATCCTCAGGGCTTTCTCCAGCAAACATCTCTTGCTTCCATTGGTCCCTGTGAGGAGAGATGGATGAAGTAACAACGTGGCAGGCACAGTGGGTGTTTCCAGTCATCCCGATTGGACAGAACCAGCTCCATGCAGCAGTGCTGAGGAAGCCCCACAACCTCAGCTCTTTGGGCAAAAGTCTCCAGCCTGGAGCTCGAGTGCTCTTTCAGAATAGTTTTGCCAGTTTTTGTTCGCACGTCTGCCTCAGCAGTCCGAGTTCGGCGTTCAGGACCTTCTGGGCCCTCCTCTCGGCCCCCGTTTCACTTGGTTTCGGCGGACAGCTCCTCCAGCAGCGGGTTGGTCTCGCTCTCGGGGGTCTTCACGCTGTCGGTCCGCACTATGCAGGTGGGCCTGTGGAGGTTGAGCATCACCATCAGCTGCTGCCTCTCCAGGCGGAGCTCCTCGATCTGGGCCTTCAGCTCAGAGTTCACCGTTTCCAGCCGCTCCGATTCCTGGAGAGAGACGCGGGGCTTTTAGATCAGTGGTGCGGGTGGAAGCAGGACTAGTAACTAAAGAAACTCACGTTTCTTTCAGAGGCGACAAGTGGAAATGAAGCTCCAAGAATTGTAAGGCAAAGCATATTATTTTCTTATTTACTGCCTGATGAAAAAGTTTCCAGAAAAAAATGTAACTGGCTATTTATTTTCAAATATGGTGAGACGTCAATTTTCCATATACACGTGTCATTGCTTCAACTATTTTCTAACTTGCCTGAAAATGGTTTGTACAAGAATGTAGTTTTATAAAATAACAACTATATACCGGTATATAGTGAAAATCATTATGGATTTAGAGAAAACAGATCGCCGTCATTTGCGATACTTGAAACAACGGAAACAGAAACCAATGTACAGAAGGATTATTTAGAGATTAAAAAACATTTGACACTATAAATGATTAATAATTAAAATTACAAGCTAGAAAAAGAGGGCTTTCTGTCATGATTGGTTGAGCAGCTGTTTAACTCAGTTTAACAATCAAACAGCAGATCAAAGTCTCACAAGGTTCATAGTTGGGCCCAAAACTTTTTTAATTTATATTACGACATTTGTCAGATATTTGAATAACTGCAGTTTCTTTTGTCGTGTGATGTGATTTAAGAAACCTCGTGAGGAAAAAAATAGAAGTTATTATGAAGTTATGTAATAATGGTGTTTTGAAAGCGGTGTGGTAGGCTGTTTTTTGGAGTTTTGCTCTTCAAATATGTTTTGAAGAAAGATAGAAATCTGTATCGATTCTGTTGTAAATTAGTAGGAACGGCTTATTTAGACGTCTGTTCTCTTCCTGCTCTCTCTTTACTCCTTCTTCACAAAACGTTTTGTGAGTTCACCTCAGATTGTTCCTGAGTTTGTGTCTGAATATCGAAATAAAACATTTGACTTATGCAGGCGCAGCGGTGATGACTCTGCTCTAGACTAATAGTGAAGCTCCGCGAAACATCAAGTCAGCTTTGTCTCGGCCCTGACTTCTCTGCTGTCTCTCGGTACGTGTTGCTGAGTCATGAACCCACCCTTTGGAGGAAGTCGGTGCGTTCCTTCTTTTTGTTTCGGCATCGTGCTGCTGCTACCTTGTTTTTCTCTCGTCTCCGTTTCCTTCTCTCCTCGTCCTCGTCCATCTGCGAACAAGCACACGGGGACAGTCACTAACTGCGTGTGGGCGCGCGCCGCCGACCCGAGCGGCTTCTCCTCGACCGCTTCTGTGTGCCCCACGCGTTTCCTCACCTCCGTCTTGATGGCCAGCGGCCTCTTCCCCAGCCTACCGAGGAAATGCAGCGGCGACAGCATGGTGCCCAGCTGGTGGAAGTCCGCCAGCTTCAGCTGGTCGGTGAGGGTGGTGGCCGAGATGCCCGCCAGCGGGCCCAGGCTGGGCAGGGAGCCTGCCGCCAGCGAAGGGTCAGGGATCTGTCCCGGCATCATGTCCAACCCGGCCAAAGCCGTCGCTGTGGGAAAAAAAAAGGAAAGATTAGGGCGTCGTTCGCTATCAGGCTGCGGCAAACGGGGATTAACGGCCGCTTAGAGGTGCGTCTGTCTACACCGGCAGAAACGATGAAATGCATTTTTGCAAAAATCGTTTAGTTGTGGCGCAAAGGGTAGATCTGTGCTTGGATCGCGTTTGGCTCGCCCCTTTCCCGGCCCGCGGACCTTTGCTGGCACGTCTCCCCTCAACCCACGTTTCCCCGTCAGCTCACTGTCAAATAAAAGGAGGCCGCTGGTGCCAAAGAGAGGAAAAGCGTTTTCTCATCAGACGTCTCTCTGCATGTGGGTTGCCGTTTCCAAGAAAGCAGACAAACGTCGACGGCTTCGAAAGCTGCGCTGTCGTCTTAGTCAGCAGCTGGTGAAGCACTCGACGCTGTCAGCAGCGACACACTCATCGCTGTAGTTTAGCATGCAAAGGGAAGCCCGGGGAGCCTTTGCTGTGACCGCGTAAACAAATCGCCGATGGCTCAGATCACTTTATCGCTTTTGGACGCCTGTGTCCGTTTTTTTGTTTTTTTTTTAGGAGGGAGTCACATACGATCAAAGGCGAGGCCGGCTCATTCAGTCCCCACCCGTCTTCCAATGATTCTGGGCAGTTTTAGACGGTTCGACCGCAGCCATCTTTAATGCGATCAGGGAGGAATGAGGGACACGGGGGCGCAGGAATAAAAGGAAGAGGCTGGAGAATTAAGCCGTCTCTCTAATTGCCCTGAGGTCGAGCTGAGTTGAGTTGGAAAAACCTCTGATGGCCAAATAAAAAACAGATGAGCGCGGTGGAAGATGAAGCGACTCGGCCCTGCCCGGCCCTGCGATCTGGCAGGGAAGGAAAACAAGGGCAGAAACAAACTCGTTTCACACAGAAAACACCTTGCTTGAGCAACTTGAGCGAGCTGACAGACAAACCGTGACGAGAGTTAAAGGGAGCGCACGACAGCCCTGGAAGTTTGAGATTAATAGCTTTATTCACATTCGCTTCCTGGACTCTCGGCTGCAGCTGAACCTCCACAGGTTCGCCTCCGACCGAACAAAGACCCTCTCATATGAAACCAACAAAGGCACGTATTGTGAGGCGCTGCAAAAACAGCTGACTCTGCGGGTGGGTTTACTATCCGACAGACTCACTGACTGGATTGAAAGCTGGATTCTTTTTGTTGTTGTTGTTTGGCTCCTCTTGTTTCCCCCCTCAGTTTGGCTAAAAAAAAAAAACCTCAGTCTGTTACAAAGGCAGTAAAGGAGGTCGTAAAAACTCAGGGTTATGTAACTCTGTTCTGATGTGCTCCACCCTGCTTACAGGCTAAGTCTGGCTTCACAGACCGTAATGCATGACGGAGACCAAACAAGGGAATCAATATGGAGGCAAGACGGCGCTGAAGGAGTTCAGGCTGAAGCGTAGGTAAATGCATCGCAAACAAAACCTTACAGGTCCTTGACATTTCCTCCCATGGTTCGTTACAACTGTAGAAATCAGAGCCAGTGTCCCATGATTCATTTTTAGCATTAAAGTGCTCACACCCCTTCCCTGACAACCCCCCCCCCCCCCCCTCACGTGTTCAGGGATTTCTCATCCTGCACACCGGATGTCGAAGAACAAGGGGAAGTGGTTGAGACCGATGCGATACATCTGCTGCAGTTTCTATGTTTGACCAGAAGAAGAACTCAGAAGGTGCCTGAGGGTTTAGACACGGCTGCGCTAATCTCTGATCGTTAGGTAGAGACACACCAATCAGATTTTTGTGGCCAATCTCAAGCTTTTGCGAAGCCTTTGAACAGCCGATACCAATTTCCCTTTTAGATCTATTATAAAAGACGATCTTTTTTCATATAACCTTCCTCCCCTGAGTGGTCAGTGCTTGTTTAGATTAGAAAAACACAGTTGATGTCACAGCAGTCACTATGAAACTGGGTTTTACTGGTTTAGGACGATGACCGTTCTCTGTTCTGGCTTCCTGTTATCTGCTGCAAGTCTTGCTCTCTCACTGCCAGGATAAACCTGACATCAGGTGACAAGGTAAAAAAAAAAAATCCTGTTTTCTGTCATGTAGCTTCTTACAACTCTGTGCTTTCCTTTCCTTTTTTTTTTAAAAAACACCTCACTGATACTGCAACCAGCAAATTTCCAGACCAGGAAAGAATTGATGATTGAGCTGATTTTGTGTGGTGCAGTTAAAAGAAGATGATCTAAACTCACGCCAACACAGGCAGGACTGATCAAGCATCTCACTTTCAGAGCCGAACAGGAAAGCGCAAAGTATAAATGGACGACAAATTAAAAACTGTCTGTAAAATAAAAACTAAATTTCAGAGTAATCGAATTTAACTTCCATTTAATGCAGCATCCTGTTCTTGAAAGGCGTTCTGCTCGGAAAGCCCTCATTCCTTGTTCAACGCTTGTCCAAACTTGCAGGTAAAAGCCATCAGCATGTAAACGTACACAAAACTATTTGCCTTCCTGGAAACAAATGAGAAAAATCAAAGCCATCTAGGTTTAGATCCGCCAGCAGCCAAAACAAAGATGCCAACCTGTTACAAGACGCACAGGTTTGCTAAAAAGCTAACGCTGCTCTGCTCTGCGACACTTAAAAGGCTCTTGTGCTTCTTAGGATTTTCTTTCATTTTATTATTCTTTTTTTTTTTTTGGACCCGAGCAGAAACTTTGCTGCTTTTAACCTGCTTCGTCTCAAGTCAGGGTGTGAAAATCCCCCTCGCAAACTCGGCAGCCGTTCAAGCCTCGAGACATGAAACCCTGCAGACGCCTCATGTGTAGGACAAGGGGGAAAGTTTGCCGATGCGTGCCCTGCAGGGCTTAATTACAGCCCTGAAGCGTGAGTCAACGCGAATTCTAGATTTTTCAAAAGAGGGGTATTTCTGCGCCGTTTCCTACTGCCGGCTCGCAGCAAAAGATTAGCGGTCAGTGTTTGATGATGCAACAGCGTTACTGTGCTTCTGCAGTGAAGCAGAACAAGCCAGCGCCACACTTCTTTTTTTGGGCCCACACTAGCCTAGAACAAAGACACCCAGAAAATGAAGCCGGTTTAAAAAAAAAAAAAAAAAAAGGGTACAAGCTGCAGCTAAGGGCCCAGGAGTGGAAATGCCAAAGATTATGGATGGAAATATAGACTCCGGCCTTCAGCCCAAGAGGAATCCATGTGATCTGAGTTAACAGGAGGTAGCTGTGTGTGAAGAGCGCACGCCACAGGCTGCGTGTCGACTGGCCCGAGGGGTGCCGTTCGCTGGTTTTGTCTGCTCACATTATTTATCTGTCTTCAGCTTTGCTTAACGCGTCCATTTCCTGAAAGCAATTAGCAGGGCAGAGGAATTCGGGGCCTTTACGTGCAGCCAGAGGCATGACCAGGGGGGCCCTTTCTCCTTACTCATTAGAAACGGTCGGCACTGGTGGGGGCCCGGTGTTTGAGTTTCTGAACGTCTAAGTTAAAACCTTGTACTTTAGCCAGTGGTAAAAGTATAAATACAAACGTTAGGAAAAGCGCAAACTTTTGGAGCTCCAGCTTTATGCCAATAGGAGCGGGGAGAAGGGAATCGGCAGCCAAGGCACACTAACTCAATCTCCAGGCCAAGGTCCTGGCGCTCGTCGTTACTGCACGCAGACGGGCAAACGGCTGTGGCGTTTCGCAATCCTCCGGGAAAACCAGGGGATCTGGCGCAGACTTTCCTCAAAAAAGCTCAGATATGCAGCAGCGACGCGTCTGCAGCTCGCGGCTCCGTCTTCGCTGCGGACGCGGGCGGGCGGGGGCCTTAACAGTAAAACTCAAAGCTGACTGGAAGTGGAAGTGATTTCATTGCAGGTTTCATTTCTTTTATTAATATATTTTCAACCCGCCAGCAGAAGCAAGCTTTAAAAATCCCGACTGCGCAGAGCTATTCCAAGTTTACGTTGAAACTGCTGTGTTTGTTGATGACGCTGGACTAAGTGCATGAAGCCCTCCTGCAGAACTGAACTCAAAAATTGTATTTTTTTTCTCCCCCCATGTGTGATCATTGTCTGGAAACCTCTTGGCTTGCTACGTCCCTTCAGACACACGTCTCCATTGTGCATCTGGGTGGTCCCGCTTGACTTATAATAATGTTAGGATTTGGGGGGGGGGGGGGGGGGGGGGGATTTTTGTTCCCAATGTTGTACATCAAGTGCACGGCAGCGAGGCTTTAGCTTGGCTCAGACGGGGATTAAATTAATCAAAATAAAAAAAAAACAGGCAGACAAAAGCTCTTTACACCATATAGAGTTGGCTTCTGTGGCCAATCTTCTGCCAGCTCTGAGCAATCCCTGACAAGCACGTTCAGAAAATTAGATTTAATGCAGCCCGCCGGAGCAACCACCAGTGTTGCGCAACAGCCGGTTGTCAGTTCAGCGCTCGTCCCTACTTTGTTTCCTCATCTGCGGCGTGGCGAGCAGACACTTGTGCGGCGCTGGCATCTCTACGAGACCAGGAGCAAAAGATCAGAGCCCGGGTCAATATTTTCTGACAAGAGTGCTTTTTTTTCTCTTTTGCTTTTTTTTTGTCCAAACAGAAGAAAACTGGCTGCTGTTCCAAAGGAAATCCAAGAACTCTGGAAATCATAACTATGAAAAAAAAAAAGCGAGACGTTTTACTTTAAACACCGACCTTTCTTGGTTACACCTTTTAGACATTTGGGCGTTCATCTGGCGCGCTGTTTTTATAAACCATGTGGAAAGGCTTATGAGGGGCTAATACTGATAATGTGATACCCGCAGCAGTGAATAGCCTCTCCCGCAGCAGTATTAGTACCGCCGAGCTGTTGTATAGTTGGCTCGCTCGCCTGCAATGCGTCTGCCGTCTATTCAGTGAGCTGGAGCGCAGCCCGGCAATCCTACCTCTCCGGAGACGCACTGGAAGGCATTTCTACTTAAAATAAACTCAGTGCGCCCACGTCCAGCCTCCGAGCGCCCCTCCCACGTCGGTACCCGTGCCTCTCGTCGGCTCGCCAGTCCTTTTCCATTAATCCACCGCAGTGTTCCACTTACGAGGAAACCATCTCACGGATGTGTCCGAGCAGGAGCTGGGGCATTTAAACCCTCCGCCACACACACCCGTACGCACAAAGGAAGCGCATATATAAAAAGCATGCAAATAGTTTCCCCAGTGAGGCGTATAGCAGGCAGCGCGCCCCAGCTGAGGGATGAAACCACCGCAACAAACCCTATTTAACGGCGCGCACACGGCCTTTTGACCTTGGGGCCACTGAGTGCGGAGGCGCTGGCCAGGAAGCACAGCGTGCCATGTGGCGTTCGGCAGGATGAAACTTGCGCGCCGTGATTAAGACAAAGCAAGGACTCCGCGGATCGGGCAATCTGAGCTCACGTCCTCGGATGAGACTTCGCACCTCATTTCCATCCGTCATGTTCCAGGTCGGCGGCGCTAAGGCGTGTGTCTGTGTGCAGCGGAGCGGGTTAAACTCGCTGGCACAACCAAAACAAAACAAACAAACAGAAAAATAAAAATGATTTTAAAGTAATCGACACTTACTCAGAGGCAACTTGTCAGTCGTCTTCTGTCAATGATGAACCGCGCTTGGACGCCCTGCAGGAGTGGAGAGAATATTTGTCACAAAGCTGAAAGTGCAGATCAGCGATTTCTCTCAACGCTGAAACGAACAGAAACCTGCAAGCAACTTGTTTACCCTCTCACTGAACTGTTACTGCAAAAGGCACACAGGTGTAACACAGTTTTCAGGTTTAAATATGCAAGAGCTTTGAGCATGTTCGTCCATGATGATGAATGGACGCGCGTACTAATACGCAGTGGGTTTTAGCACGTGGGTGGAAAACTGATTGTTTATGGGTACAAAATGCAAGTTAGAGGGTGAGAAGAAGCAGAATAAGAAAAAGGTCGTGAAATAGGGGAACCCCAGACAGTGAGTCTCTAAAATCACACTGAAGCCCGGAGGTCAATAAAAGATCCAAAATTAGACATAAACAGTTAATTCTGCATACAAATGTTCTTCTGGAATAAAACCAGATTTTATTTCTTTGTTTGGTTAGGTGCATCACCAGCCTCCGATGCATGCGAATTAGGGCTGCACGATTTCAAGAAACTAAGTCATCGCAATGCTATTACTGAAACGTGGTAACAACAACAAATAACACATTCTTCTTTCTTTCTTTATCATAACACAATGTTCCCACCACACATTTAAAGCTTTAAGATACAGCAGCTAGAGATATACATCAGGTGGGTCCAAAAAGGCCAGTCGGAGTCCTCGCAACTGGCCAAATATATATTATCAACATCCAGAGCGTGAATGCATGACTCCTAAAATGTAGTGTCCTATCCATTATTGCACCCAAGAAGCCCTTTGCAATTGCAACATTGCACTGTGTTATAATTCAATACTTAATTCATACAGCATCAAGGAAAGTCTTGGGCTTGTGATTTCTGACATTTTAGCATGCTTTGTTAACTTTTTGTTCTGGTCCTTTGGAATTTGAAGTTTAAGCTGAGAGATTTCAGACCAGGCTGGTTTGGCTGTATGTTTCTGTCGGGTAGGGGCTTCCCGCCTGGAGTAACCAGCTACAAACTGGCATGTTAGCACATGCTAACCAACGGTCTACGTTGGTTAGCATGCACTAACATCCCCTGTCCCTTAACACGCATGTGCCAACACAAACAACAATGGCGGACTTCTGAGTTGCGGTTCTGTTTCTCAGGCTTTTCAGTCTATTGTGGGTTTTACACCAACACATTTTGCTCGGCCCTCACAAAAGCCTCGATCCTCTCTCCTGCGTTCATCGTTTTCGCTCTACTCTTCTTCCGTCTTTGCTTCTGCAGCAGCGTCACCGCGCCCCACACTGGCGTGGCATAGGTATTACAACGCCTACTGCAGCTCCTCCGGCTTGCTGTGGTTTCATCTTTACTCGCAAACTTTTCTTTGCGGATGCAGCATTCGGCTTTGTGTGGATGTAGCCTTAAAGCCACAATTTTATTACCTTTTTGGGATTTCAAAAGAAAGAAAAAACATCACTCTTTACTATGAATATGGAAGGTTGTCGAAACATATTCGCACATACTTCACAAAGCCTTTCCTAGTCCGTTTATACCAAAAGCACTACTGAGTTGCATATCATTATTGGCCAGAGTTATTAGGAGCCATGCCTGAGGGCCTCTGGAGCCACAGGTTGCAGACCCCTGTTCCAAAAATCAACAAACAGCTAAATTGGGTCCACGCATTTAAATGCATTTTAAATTTCTAATGCTCTAACCTTGCCTGCAAGCTAAACTCTCGCGACACTTGCGCATTCACAAACGCACGAGAATCCATCTTGTCCCATTCCCGCCTCAACCGTTCAGGACCGAACAAAAAACGGTTCGGGCCAATCACGTTGCAGTATTATGGCTTAAAGCGGGACATACAGCTGGGACAAAAGCAGGCGCTGCCGAGCCCACAGCCGCAGCAACGTAAACATGGCGGCGCAGGAGGACGCCTGCGTAGCTTCTGCTATCACATCTGTTTTGTCCGAATCTGTGATTTCTTCTTTGAAAGAAGAACAATGAGAAGTCCCTTGACCTTGAACTTATTGTGGCTTCTCATGGCGCCTGCTGCATGCAACGTTTTCATTTGATACAGTGATTGGCTAAAACCATCCTTGGTAGGTGCCCAAAGTTCTGCTGAATGTCCCAGGTGAATGCCAGGTTGCTACTGCTCAATAGGTAACAATAATAAAAAAAATATACAAATTAAACAAAAAATTGAAAATAAACGTAAATGAATGCATTGGAGACTGACAACAAACTAATAAACTGAGGCGTTTGTCTTTGTAAGGGCCCCTATTAGAGTGCCCGGGGCCCCCCAGTCGCTCAAACCCGCCTCTGCTCCTGTGCAGTCTGGCTGCTGCAGCAGGCTGGCTAAGCTAGAGGGGAAACTCCTTCACAAACTGCTCTATGTGTGTGTGTGTGTGTGTGTGTGTGTGTGTGTGTGTGTGTGTGTGTGTGTGTGTGTGTGTGTGTGTGTGTGTGTGTGTGTGTGTGTGTGTGTGTGTGTGTGTGTGTGTGTGTGTGTGTGCGTAATGGCGTTACGAAACAGTAATCAACAGGCTGGCAGACACTACAGATGATGGAAGATGAAACTCTCTCCAGACAGAGGCCAGATATCGAGCTGTAAAAGGGCGGCAGTTGCCACGACAGCTGGAACAACAACGACGTCCCCGACGGGCTCCGTGTCTGTGGCAGCGGGCGGACGGAAAACTTTACAGCCCTTCAAACCCCGAGCGCTTTTCTCGCTAAGAACGAGTGCAAAGCCCCGATGTGCAAATAACCGAGCAGCAAATGCAGCACACGGCCTCGCGTAAAGTAAACTGAGCGCGTTATAAATCCCTTACGACGCGGTGCACAGAAAGTACGACAACAAACTATGCAAATATGAAAGCCTGCTAGCTTAAAAAAAAAAACAGACAGTTAAAACACAAACTTGCCTGTTTCGCGTCCAAATCAGGAAGAAAATAAAAAAAAAAATAAACATAAAAAAAAAATCCCGCAGTGTGAGAACAAACGGCTCGGCGACTTGAGTCAAGAGTCAGGCAGCTTTTAGGACTGAGCGGAGATCGTTGCATCAGCCCGCTTTAAGTACCGAGCGAGAGGCTCAGGAATGCGGAACACACGGTTCCCAGACGTAAGCATGGATGAAAATAATGCGAGAGGAGGCCCCAGAGACGAGCTGCTGTGTTGGCTCCACCCATGGCAACCAGAAAACACACAACAGAGAGAGAGAGAGAGAGAGAGAGACAGAGACACCGAAACAGAAACGGAGAGCTGCAGCCGAGCTCAGGCGGAGACACACAAACGCATCATCAACTCATCAACACATGGCCGCCGCTGTAAAAGACGGAAAGTAGAAACGATCCACCACGCAGTTCATTGTCCGACAGGAGATCGGCGCCATGTCCAAAACAGGTCGCACCCAGCTGCTGCTTTCCACCAAAATAAATAAACAAACAAACAGGTAACAAACAAAAATTACAAATTTTATATATTACATGTGTTCTATATATAATGGCAGAATTAACTGGGCTTTTGAAAAAGTGATTTAATATCAGAGCCATTAAGACGTAATTACATCAGCCAAATCTGAAATAAATGTAGCTGTAGGGACTTAAATTAATCATGATTATGATCAGTTAAATTTATGCAACACCAACGTAGCAGCTGACATCTAAAGCATAATCCAATGATTGCTACTCAGATTGATGGCAATTTACTTCTAAACTACTTCTACTTCTTCTTCTTTTTTCCCCGCTTATCCGGGTAGCAGCCAAAGTAGGGTCGCTACTTGGGCCAGCTCCATGGGGGGATCCCAAGGCGTTCCCAGGCCAGCTAAGAAACATAGTCCCCCCTGCATGTCCTGGGTCTCCCTCTGGGTCTCCTCCCGGTGGGACGTGCCCGGAACACCTCACCAGGGAGGCGTCCAGGAGGCACCTAACCTGGCTCCTCTCGACGTGGAGGAGCAGTGGCTCTATTTTGAGTCCCATCCAGATGACCGAGCTTCTCACCCTATCTCTAAGGGAGAGCCCAGACACCCTGCGGTGAAAACTCATTTCGGCCGCCTGTTACACCCCAAAGCTCATGACCATAGAGGGCAGGAACGTAGATCGATCGGTAAATCGAGAGCTTCGCCTTTTGGCTTTCTCTTGACCACGATAGACCGGTACAGCGTCCACTTCACTGCAGACGCAGCACCAATCCGCCGGTCGATCTCTCGCTCCATTTTCCCCTCATTCGTGAACAAGACCCTGAGATACTTAAACTCCTCCACTTGGGGCTGGACATCTTCCCCGACCTGGAGAAGGAACTCTACCCTTTTCCAAGCCTAAAAAGAATAGAGTACCTTCTAAACTACAGTTGATTTAAAATACACTTACAGACCAATAGAAAAACATTTTTATTTTGACCTCATTGTGTATGTTTTCTTGAGGTGGCATTCAGGGTCGGCCCCAAGTATAAAAGAACCCAGGCTGCTGCTTACAGCCCCAAGGCCATCAGGGGGCCTTCAAGAGCAAAATAATACCTCACAATTGTGTAGAACATAGAAATTACTTTTATGTTTAATATAAACAATTTTTAGTTTGGTTACTAGTTGAAGTAATTTTTTAATGTTTTGTTTTCCATTTCAGTTGAGTAAGCAGTATATTATTCTTTTGATAACACCTACCTTTGTTTTGACTTTAGGTTTAATCAAAGAGTATGTTGAACTTTTTGGTCCTTTGTTTTAAAAAACAAGTAAAAAAAAAAGGTCATATTTTTCATTTAAAGTCATTATAAAACAAAAAAAAATATTTGAAACTGAGAAGAATATACATGTTTACATCTTAAATAACAAAGTGTGCTGAAGTGCATTAATTTCTTTAGCTTTTAAGTAAGCCAGAGTCACATTTCATTCACAAAGTATCTTCTTGCAATTAAATTCAGCAGCAGCTAACTGATAATTTGCCATATGTACAGATATGACTGTAAAAACAAATGACCCAACCCTTAGGAAACAACCCATGATTTAGCTACAGTTTACATTTAGAATTACTTAACCCCGAATGCTCTTTGTTTAATTGATTATATAATGGGGAAATTAAATGTTTTGGCTGCTGGGTGATAGTCTTCTCTGCAGGGGGGGGGGGGGGGGGGCTCACAAATCACATTCTGCTTAAGGCCCTATTTAACACTGGATTATCCCTGCTAATAGTTAACAGGGATAATATCATGTTCTCTTAGCAAGTAAATAAAAACCATTTCAAAAATATTTCAATTTATTTCCTTCAATATGCCTCAAAGTATCTATGTGCTAATTTATATTCTGGTGTGGAGCAAATAATATGATTGCAATATTTCTAATCGTTAAAGGAATCTGGTTTACTGCAAGATTATAAAATGTTTGTGTCTTCAAACTTTCATCACGTATAAATAAGTAATATGTAACTAAGCAAACCAGTAACTCACAAAAGTAAAGAATCCTTTGAGAAACTATCTGAGTTAATGTAATTTTTGTGTTTTAAAACTTTAACATTTGCACTTCCCTTACTTTAAAATGCTGGGAAATGTTTCTGTAAAGTCTTCAGTCTTCTTGCGCAAAAGACTGAGGTTTGCACATTTTTATTCATCTATTGGTAAAAGAAATTGCTTTGCATTTATATAATCTAGCTAATGACATGTATAGGTGTGTTTAAGTATATAAAACCTGAGAAATTCAAAACTCTTTTGAATACAGATTCATTAAGCAGTTTACGAAATTCCAGTTAAATGTAGAAGTCATTTTTCTCCCTCGTCAAACCAGTCTTGGGCTTTATATTATGAACGCAATAAAGACAAGAGTCAGTCTGGTGGCTTACTTTTTATTTGACGGGGTGTTACATTGATTGTCCTTTTTATTGTGGAGAAAATGACAATAAAAGGGAGAAAGCTTTTTTTAGGCTACTTTTCATTCATTTAACCCATAAAAGAGAGCCCTCTTGTGGATTTTGTGGAGTCCTGGCCAAAGGGTTTGGCAGTGACACAAATGTTTTGCAGTCTTTTCAGTTTTTTCTGGTGATAGTTCCCATTACATGTTCAGGCTGATCAGATACATGGCAATTATCTGGAAAAGAGCTTTGTTTCACTGTCAATCAATCAATCAATCAATCAACCAATCAATCAATCAATCAATCAATTGACCAATCAGCTTTGTTTCTATAGCACCATTTTTTTAAAACACAGAGGTGGCCAAATTGCTGTTCATCAGGACAAGAATACGTTAAAAAAATAAGCTAAAAGCATCAAAAGCTAAAAACCATGTTCTCAGCAGGAGTATTTTAATGTGCCATAAGACAAGGCCATATAGTGTTTTTAAAAGAGATTTAAAAACAGGAAAAGAAGAGGCCAGTCTGATACTTAAGGGTAAGTTATTCCATAACTTGAGAACAGCAACAGAAAATGCTCTGTCACCGCTGAGCTTCAGCCTGGTTTTAGGGACTGTCAGGAACAGTCGATCAGCTGATCTAAGGGATCAGACTTAAAACTTCTTCACTGGGTTTCTTTTTTGCCCTGGCACAAATTCGCCCGCTACGTTTATTTTTATTATAGTTATGTCACAAGTGAGAATGTGAAAAGTAATGATCTAATCAGCAGACTGATAACTGATGATAGTACCTCAGAAGTACTACAACAGAAGTACGTCAAATCATTTTTGCTCTTGTCTTAGCAGCAGTTACTTGTAAAGAAAAGCATGCAGTCGTCATCAAACTGCACAAAAATGGCATGCTAGGTTTATTACAGATACAGGTCACGCCGATTTTATTCCTCCTCAAGCTTTGATGCAGCTTAAATTTTAGTCAGTAACAGAAACACGAAACAGGTAAAAAAAAAAAAAGCCACAACAACGTTAAAAAAAAGTTCCTGTATCTTTCAGAAAGTTGCTGCAATGGTTTAAAATGACTTGTCACGATGCTTTCTACCACTGCTGGCAACTAAAGTCAGCTGTAAACTAATTTTAACCATAAATCATTTAATTTCCTTTTATCCAGAGGCAGTGCAAGGTTTTTTGAGCGCCCCAGATGGTCCATGCTGGATCAGTTTTGCTTTCTGCATTCAACACAACTTGTCTTTTAGTTAATTACTGACCCAACGTCTAATTAAACCGATATGGTAGTTAGTGTACCACATTTATGCGCACTTACAAAATAGAATTTCAAGCCAAAATAGAACTTCAAGCCAATTTATTTGCACACTGTTATGATGAGCATTAAATGGTTTCCCAACGTAGACACAAGCAATGGAAATTATTATTTCACTTTTAAGCTCCAAATGTTCCCATAATATTTAAACTTTGAAGGTTTTCCATAGGAATGGTGCATTTGAAAACCTGTCTTGGGTGAATCTAAGTTTTCTTGCAGTCACCAGGATTGGAGAAAGCCATTGTAGTCAGTAGCTGAAAAGTCTGGTTGTACCTTACAATGGACCTGATTTTATCTTTAGCAAAAGCCTTTATTGCATTGATGGGTTGTAGAAACCCAACATTGCTGATCCAGTTTCATTAATGCATCTATGGATTTATTGGCCAGCAGTGAGCAAAAAACCTGCAACATCAAACCCCAAATGATCTTCAACTTTCTGCTGTTCTCTGCTTTTCACAGTGCAATAAAATGGCGCATTTCAGAACGTCTTAAAGGAATAAGTGATCAGCGGAGCCATTCTTTATTGGTCTTTTTAATTTGTGTCAGATTTTATCCACACCATTATCTGAGGCTCCGTTGGGTTTAGCAGGATGCCAGCTCAACTGTTCCACCTAGAACAAGCAGCTGAGTTATTAGAGGCTCACGAAAATACCCCTCTCTGTTCCTTATTTTTAGATTCTAATTTGGTTCCTCGGTGATTTATGCCGCGCATCTGAGTGGAGGTCAGGGCGGACTGTGCGTCACAGTCGCTCCTAACATAGATGACAAATTTTAGGGGAGACATTTAGAGTTAATAAAGCAGAACTGAGCCAGCAAACAGACGGATTTCATAAGGCTGGAGGGTCCTGGACGCGAGCAGCTCAGACAGTGCAGAGGTTGTCCCTTCCTTTGCAGGCCCGAACTTCCAGCTCAAATCTTTGCTGCAGGCGGGAAGGCAGCAACAGATGTCACTCAGCACATAAGCACACATGGTTTGGGCTAATTTGGCACTTAGATCCTTTCAGAGAGAGCTGTCCCTGCCAAAAACAATAAGCTGTTTGTTACACGGAGGGAGTGTGTGCTGCATTTTATTCAACAGGGAGCTGTGACTATGAGACAGGATCAAAAACAGTCTCAGTAAAGAGACATTAAATGAAACCTTAAATGAGAGGCATTTAAAGAATGCACTTTACTGATTTAACATTTCAAATCATTTGTCAATTTACAGTACAGTCAGGATTTTCATCTGGTACGTTTCTCTAAGGGGCTGTGCATAAAAACATGATCTGCGGTGAACTTTCCAACACCTGCCAACATGATGAATGGAGAGCGAATTCAGTTTGTGGTTTTGCAGCTTTGCCTAACTCCTGCACAGTTCTTGCTTTGTGGACTCCAAGGTGAAAGCAAACTGAATGCATTTTGTATCTAAGCAGGCGTTCATTATTTTAAACTGTTTTGATATAACTAATAGTTTTAGAGATTGCCATTCACAGTTGATACAGCAAATAATAAAATGCAGATATGCAGTTCAAGTAAATTCAGACTAAATTACATTTATGAATAAAATGTTTTATCTGTGCTAATACAGTGACATGATCCTGACAGTAACTCACAGTAACTAACAAATACATCACATCTGGTTAAGGGTTGTGTTGCTGTAGCATATAATTAATTTCAAAGTAAAGTTAGATTTTTCTGTTCTTTGCAGGACGCACTTTGGTGCGAGTATATGCTCTTTTTCTTAAAAAGAAACAACCAAAAGCAATAATCTAGAGTCTGGTCATGACAGCATTTCATCCAGAAGTGGATCAGTGCCCAGGATAAAAAAACAAAAACTAAAGCTAAGAAAACGATCCCACCAGAGAGCAGTTGATATACAGTCTGACAGATCTACCCCATTTGTAGACTGCAAAACCAGGAAATAGCTGTTTTCATGGTCATTTCATACATCAAATATCTTCCAGAACTAAATTGGGGCTAATGCTTGTATAGCATCAGTTCTTTCTGTTTCCACTTCTGCAAGCACCGACTCTGGCATACAAAAACGGGTTCTGTTATAGCTTGGAGATTGTTTGCAGGACCTGGAGGCAGACAGGAGCTTGGAGGCGACATAGTGGGTAGAATACTTTAATAATGAGGCAAATAAACATTCATAATGGGGAACAAGGAATGCAGGACAAAAATGGAGCAGGTAAACAAACCAGTTATAGCATAACGGAGAAACCAACGAATGTGAGGGGAAAACCAGGTAGCTTATATACAGAGGAAGTGAGGAGAGACGGCATGGAGCGCGGGTGTAAATAATCAGATGATTATGGGTGACAGCTGAGAACAATGAAGGCAGAAAGCTGAGGCATAGGGAGAATACTGGGCCTAGTCCACATGTAGCCAGATATCTGGGAAAACAAATGCATTTTTATTTGGTTAGGCCTTTCATCCACATATAAAAGACATTTTACATCTTTAAAAACAAATAATTCTGAAAATTCTGGCCAAAGTGGAATTTCTAACAGCTCCGTTTTTGAGCTTGTTTGTGTACATGATCAAATGGACTTTTAGGGTCTGATGCATCACCATCTGAGACAAATAATAAGGTGCTGACATCACAAGTACGACCATTGTTATAGACTTGGCCATGCAGTGGTGGAAAAAGTGAATGCTATCAGAGAGGTGCTGATTTCCATTTTGGTGTTGTGATTGACTGTTTACAATATGTGTCTAATCAATGCTAAACTGGACAAATTCACTGCTAATCAACGGCATCTTGTGTTTATTTCCAACAGATGTTACCTGGGCAATGCACAGCATTTGCTGTCTTCACCTCGGTATCGAGACTTCAAAGTAAAAGCACACATGGAACATTTTAAACATTACTGTTGGTTCAGACACTGCTTCTTTGTTTTTATAAGCCCATGTGCTCCAATACGTGGAGGCGCAGAGGAACAAGAGCACTTGGAGGTCATCCGTTGTACAACAACTCTCCCTCCCAACATAGAGGCACAATGCTGCTCAACATCACCCTTTTTGAAGGATTCTGACTGGCTGAAACGGGTTTTAGTGTAGTTGTACACTTCCCCTATGCGTCTGCCATGTTTAAAACAACGCTCAATGGTGTATTTGTGCGGGTTTGTGTGGATGAACACTTTTCTAAAAACGATCCTGTGTGTACGATATTATTCTCAAAAACAATGTGGGAGAGACATTTGTTTTTATAAAGGCCTGGCTATGTATGTACAAGGCCTTAGACAGGACAGACGGAGGAAACCCAGGATGAAATCTAACAGAATACCAAAATGATTACATAACGAACTAATAGAATCCACAAAAGTAAAATTAAACACTGAAGGATAATGACCCACAGGAGGCAAGATCCAGGAACATAAAGAACAAGTTCAAAATTAAAACACAAGGGATCGTGACACATGCTATCTCGGCACAAAGAACGGCTTTTCTCAGGCACTGAGAATGGACTTTGGCTTTTAATCAGCCTGAATTAAGACAAAACTGTAAAATCTTAGATCACAACTGCAATGACAAGAGCACCTTCTCTCTTATCACCCTTCCTTTTATTTGGATATGGTTGTTTTACAACAGAGGAAGGTTCAAACATTTACTACTGATGCAAAAAAAATGAGTGATGCAAAGAACAAGGCAAAGAGCTGCTTCTTTGGCTGTGGAAAACCAAATGGATGCCTCTATGCAACCAATGAAAACTGGCTCTAGCATCAGCCCCTGTTCAGCACACAAACTGCTTTGAAAAACTGGGATGCTTTGTTGGAATCTTTATGACTTACAATGAATAACAAGAAAGTGCATGGTAGGACCAAAATGGGAACTTATTTAGTCTCAAACACTACAGCCTGTCTGCAGTTTACATGCAAGCCAGAATCATTCTGGGACAAAAACCTGATGAATAAATGTAAATACAGTATTGCTTCATTTCTATGTGATAGTGGTGCCATGGCGTGGGCCTACATTGCTATCCCAAATCCAGCAATGTAGGTTTATAGCTTTATATATTTGCTGGTTTTATTATGTTCTGGGCCTAAATTACTGCATGTGGTACTTGGCAGATGAACCAACAATTTACAATTATGCTAGGAAATTCTGAGGAACAAAAATTACATTGGTAAATCTGCTGGAATTGAACTTTTAAAGGAGCACAGTGTAAGTTCCAGGACTTACAATAAAAGCCAACAAGTTGAAATGACACCAGTGTTGTGCACATGCATGGAAGAGGAGGAAAAGCATCTGATGCTGCAACTGTGCAGGTCTTTTGTTTAGATGCATGATGTCAATTAGATAAGAAAGCTATAGATATTAAATTTAGTCAGTGTTCTCTCACTAATGCATCAATTACGGGAGACTCAACAAAGTAGTCAGGTGAACGAGAGTGCACAGTGCGTATCACCCACACGCACGTCCAGAGGATTAATTTGTTTACAAATGATGATATCCTAAAGAACATACTTTCTTTAAAGTTTTCCAGTGGCTCTGCTATCCTTTGTCCTTATCTGTCGCATGTTACATTTTCTTTCTGACAAACCCAAAGGTACAAAGGTTGTTCTGGTTTTCTCTGTCACTTTCAGCAGAAGAGGCAGATGGCAGTCCTTCCATCATTTTAGATCAGCTAAAGGTTTTTTATTTCCACTGTCACCAAATTCATGCACACACACACACACACACAATATATATGTTTTGACTTGAATTAAGCTGAAATAAATAGCCTGCATGCAAACAACTTTGTTTTGTATCTAAGAATTGGACTGATAAGAATCTATAGCTCAAACTGAAACGTTTTGCCGTGTATTAACCAACATCACGTTTTTGGGAAATACCCAAAGAGCCAGACGCTTCCAGACACAAACCTGACTCACCATGCACCTCACTGCAGACATAATACACAACGTTTATTTTCACCACTGCTTTATTTAACTTCCTTCCTTCCTTTTGTTCTTCTTTTCCAATATTGTCAGGCAGTTGCAACAGAGAATGTCTATTGATATAGAAAGCTACACGTTGAAGACCAATCTCAAATTTGTGACTAATGCGTTATCACATGCTGATAGATGCAGAATGTGTGAATCTATTGAATATGTATCTAAAACTATATGTATTTTTGGAGATTTGGGAATTATTTATTTCGGAATCAGTCCATCGAAACAAACTGTTTTACAGTTAAACATTGTTCTGTCCAGTCCTATTTAAAATAGGATGACTTCATTCACTTCATAGATTCTTCTCACAAAAAACAAACAAAATGAAAACAGCTGGTCAGAACAAAGTTGGCTAATCCTATATTCAGTTGAGTAACACTTGATTCTGTTTTCTGATTTGTCAAGGCATGTATTCAGCATTTAATGTTTCAGAATTAATAAAAAAAATATTTATAATTTTCTGTTTGGCCACACTGTGATGACATTTTTAAAGACGATGCCTTAAATAATCAAGAGATGTTTTTTGATTTTCTATTAAATGTGGTCCCTTCCACACCCATTTCACATTTTGAAGCATAGACTAATAAAAAGTAGTACATAATGTTGAAGTGGAAGAAAAATTACAATAAAGATCTCTAAACTTCTCCGACAGTACGTTTCAGAATCTACTGCTGGAGCTACAGCTTCATGTTTTTCGGTATCTTTCCACCAGCTTTGCACACCTGACTGAGATTTTTACCCATTGTTCCTCTCAAAGTAGGTCATGCTGAGTCAGTGTCTGTGCACATTTACTTTCAAGCCTTGCCACAGACCCTCACTTGGATTTAAATCAGAACTTTTGACTCAGAACGTGCTTTGTTTAGGGTGGTAGTCTTACTGAAATCAATGTCAACCTCTATCCCAGTCTTGATTAACATTTGTACAATCGAAATATACTGTGACCTGAGCCGTGGAATTCTGCAGCTCCTCCAGAGCTACCATAGGCATCTGCCTGCTTTTCAAATGAATGGTCTCCCTGCCAGAGCAGTCATTTTAGGTGGAAAGTCACAACTTGGCATGGTTTGAAGTTGTGTTGTACTCGATTTATTTTTGGACGAGGGATTAAATGGTTTTCTGAAAGATATTCATAGGTTGCAATATTGTTTAAAAGTCATATTCTCCTCTAAAGGTTTCCCACACCTGTATCTTTGACCTCTCTGCTGTGTTCCTTGGTCTTTATAATTGTGTTTGCTGCCTAATTTTCTCTAACAACCCCCGAGGCCTCAACAGACCACATCCTGAGATTAAAGGACTTGTAGGTAGACTCTACTGAAACATGGGACTTCTGAAAGCAGAATTGCATACAATACTGATCTTCCTTTTGACAAGTTTTCACTACTTTGTGTTGGTCCATCGCGTAAAATTGCAATGTATTACACTGTATTTTGAGATTATATTGTGACAAAACATGAACGATTTTGCTGGCTGTGAATACTATTAAAAGGCACTCCTATCTCCAGTTTTAAAA
Source organism: Fundulus diaphanus (assembly GCA_037039145.1). Lineage (NCBI taxonomy): Eukaryota > Metazoa > Chordata > Actinopteri > Cyprinodontiformes > Fundulidae > Fundulus > Fundulus diaphanus. The sequence goes on along the minus strand of CM073142.1, from coordinate 27,450,855 downwards.
AGCCATGAGTTCATGCACGTATTTCTCCATGTTTGGCAGCAGTGAGAGGTTGCTCACTCCCGGAATTGCTCATGTTAAGAAGCCCAACCTTTCGGAATCTGTGCTACATTGATTTATCCTTGTAAATATAGCACTTCCGCGGGAATATTACTGCAAGCCGGAGACGGAGTGGTCAGAAGGTGTGTGAGACAACAAACCAGGAAACGGTGAGCAACAGAGGGAAAAATAGAAAGATTGAGATCTGTAACCAGGAAGACGAAATTAGGTGTGTCGCACAGCGAGGCTGGGAAATTATTTCATTGTAAAAGCTATTAAACAGCTCTGTAATTCATATCTTATTAATTAGTGTCATGATGTTAAAACTTTGCAGTTCATTTTGATGCAGCACACAGGGAAGACGGTCCATAAATAATTGGTTGTTTTGACCAACAATTGAAGCAATGGACCTTTCTATATATAGCAATGCAGTTCTGGTCAGAAGTTTACATGCAGTCATAAGGAATGTCACATTGATTTTTATGTAATTTTAATCATCTTTTTGGATATGGAATAATAATACAACACACAACTTCAACCAGTTCTAGAAAAAAAAGAATTTGGTGCAAAAGCTTGAATTTATTGGGCTATTTTTACAGTCTACATGGGATCAAAATTATACACAGTGACTCAAATATATGCATGCACCCTAACTGATATCTGGATAAACGTTCATTAGCGAGCTGTGGATAAACAGCACACCCTTTGTAGCCATAGACCAAGTCATTGTCTAATTTTGTTACTGTTGCATCCTGTTTCTGCCATGTACCAGTTTCTGCATGTAGCTATATAGACCATTAGCATCATGCTTCCTCCACCATATTTGAGAGTTCAAACAGTGTTTTCAGGTTTGAAGACCTCGCTTTGATTCCTCCTAATACCTGCCTTGTTACTATCACCAGTCTGCTTCATATTGATCTCCTATGACAATGAAAATGTTTCATGCATGTTGCTTGTCTGTGCAGACAGCTGCTTATTTCAGTAGAGCCAGTGTCAGTTTTCTAGCAGGTGTTTCTTACTTGGTCAGTACCATCTCAGTCCAATTAAATCCTAGAGCAATTACAGGCCCTATGCCATAATTGCAGTTAAAAGGTCATTGCGATTGTCCACTCAGGGGTCTGAAAACTAATGTGTGCCACACTTTTCTAATGTTTATTTATGTAGAAGAAAATTAAGTATTGATTTCCTTCCACTTTACAATCATTTGCCACTTTATGTTGCTCTGTCACATACAATGCCAGCTAAATAAATTGAAGTGTCTGGTTGTAACATCAGAAAATGTGAAAGCGTTGAAAGGCTATGAATACTCCTGCAAGCCACTTTTTGTCAGCATAACATTGTCACAATCCCCGGGTGTTTGGGTTTTTGTTTTCAGTCATTCCTCACTGTTTAACATGTTAATAGGTCTTGCCATATTCAGTTGTTATTTTTGCCAATAGGGATTTGCCATCGATGTTTACTCTTGTGTTCTATTCTTTGTACATTTGAATTTATTTCTCTTAGATCACTGTTAGTGTTTGCCCCTTCGTTAGTAGTATCTTTGTGTCTTACCCCTCAATCACACAGTTTCCATCCTCCATGCATACGCCGTTCTGTCACAAATAAAAAAAAACATCTAGTCAACAAAGTATTTCCCACAGGCTCTGTGGCGCTGCAGCATTACGGAGAACCCTCCCCGATGTCTGTCAGAAATACAGATAGAGTATATTTTTGACGGCTGACGAAGCAAAATGCGTTAATTTCTAAAAACTAGATGAACCAGGCAGGAAGTCAGACATAGGAAGTGTAAAGCAAATGTGGTTTATATAAAAAAGGGGGGTAGGCAGTCTAGATGCATGTATGGATCCTATATGTATCCAGTTTGGATTGCTGCACAGCACATTTCGCAATGGATGATGGATCATACAAGGTGCGTAGTCAGTGTGAAGCCGGCTTTTCCTTCGTGTCATTTAGTCTCCCTCCCTCAGCTTCCCTGCTTTTGCCCTGCCACAGCTGTTCCATGTTTCCTCTGATTAGCTCATCTGGTTCTTTGTCATTTTCCATCCCTGCCTCAGCATTTAAGCTCCTGGTTTTTCATTGTTTATTGTTGGATTCTTCCGCTTCACTACCTGTCCTCCATGACATGCTCCTCCTGAGATTGCCTTGGTAAATTCTTCTTTAGAACTGTTTTTGCCATGGCCATTCTCTGCGCTTGGGCCCTTTATAAGCCAACATGACAGACAAGTATAAGAAAATGCCTATTGACAACTTGTTGAGTGTTTTTAAATTTGGGATTTGTTTCAAGCTGAGAAAAAAATCTTTACTTATTTATCGTCATTTGAGTAGTGTTTCAAAAGGCATATGTTTGTCCTTGATTGTTAACAAGCGACTGCAATATAAGTCTTTCAGTCAAAGTAATCGACATAGATGCTGTTCGATATGTCCTGAAAAAAGTTCTCCCTGTGAAAGCCAGAGTAACCCCATGTAAACTTAATTGCCCATGGGTTTGCACGTGTATGCTTATTTGTCTGTGTTGCAACCTGTCCAGGGTGCACCGTGAGTCTTGCCCAATGACTGCTGGATACACCATTGTGGATCGAGTGTAATTGGGAACTCAATTGGAATCTATGAATTTCAGCAGACTGAGACTTGCAGTAAAAGTAGTAACCATAGGCCTGCTCAGGGGATACACACGCTCCACATTCATTGGTGACCTGTAATGCTTAAACATCAGTGGATATTGGGTTATTTAATGAACAACATTATGATCTGACGGCCTACTTATGAAAGATATGAGGAAAAGAGAGTTTAATATTTGTACTCCAAAGACAATTTTACAAAGGAATTAACATAGAATTAAAAAAAAATGGCTATATAGTTATAAGCGATGGGCTCTGCGTCAGAATAAAATGTTCTGCAATACTGACAATCTGTCGCAGTTTGTTCTTTATTGACCCCTGCTGGACGTTGATAAAACTGCGCCTCTGATAAGGCACACTGCAGTCTGTATAAATTCCTAAAAGACTACTCTGTATCAAATTGACTGTGGTGTTAGGGTACTGTAGTCATGAAACTTTGTTCGCTTGTTGAAGTGCAATCCTCAGTAACCGTTGTTGAAATAGCTTTTAGTGTTAAAATGTAACCATGAGTGAAAAAGGAGAGTTGAGCAGCCCTAATTGTTGCCAGTAATGCTGCCAGTTTGCCGTTCCGAGAAACTTTCAAATTTCCAGCTGGATTAATTACTGTAATTCACCCTAAGGGTACTCTGTATAATTGATGTGAAAAGGCAGGCTCCTGTTTGGGTTCCTTTTCACCAGCACCAGCCCTGAAATATGACACCCGTCGCCATGGAAGCAAAACAACTGCAATCCCCCATATATGGGCAAAGGAAACGAATGGACGCGTCGAAACGCGCGTTGACGTCACGCACGGGCGGAACGGTACGCACTGAGCTACGTCGACTGAAGGGAGTCGTGTTCCCTTGGCCGTGACAATAGTGGAGCAGAGACGGAGGTATGAATAAATAATTAGCCTGCTGTTTCTGCGGCTCCCACTCGGTTTAAGCACAGTTCTGATCGATTTATATAACTACTGCCAAAAATAGCATGGTGACGTATTTTTGAAGCGACACTCAGCCGAAAATATGTATAAAGTTCATCTTTTTGGACACATTTTTTTTTGGGGTTTTTTTTTTTTTTTTTTTGCTTTTAAAACAGAATATATATTAAAACATCAAAATTCTCTAAAATGGATGTTGTAAAATATTTCTTTAAGTTATTCTGTCTCTTAAAAGCAATCACTTTTTTGTTATTTGTTATTATTATTATGATAAGAAGGAGAATATTAAAAAAAACATCCAAAGTATACATACAAACTTAAATGAACTGAAGTGCTTAAAGTGACTGCATGTCATGTTTTAAAAGTAATAGAGATAGATTTGGGTTGTAATTAGATAACTTGATTTTATGGATAAAGAATCATGTTAGTATAATACAATTACAATTACAAAAAATGTTTTATGTAACTTTTGGAACTGACAACACGTTTTCCACATGAATCAAAGTGGTTGTAATGTGTTTTTCCTTTTAAGAAAGGGAAAATTTTCCTTTTAAGAAATTACATTATCATTTGAAACCTACATTTTGTATTTACTTAGGGTGTCAATACAATTAAAATTTGATTAAACATGTAAATGAGCAGACAAAGCAAAAACAAAAGAAATCTTGTAAAGGGACATATACTTTTTCATAGCACTGTTTCTATCTTTTATCTTCTGTGAAACAACATCCTGAATATAAAACAAGAACAAATCTACATTTCACAACAAGAGAGTACAATCATTTGTGAAGGTTGTGTTTTATTTTTCATCAATATTCAGTTTTTTGTTGTTGTTTTTTTTTTAATTTTGCATCAGCATCATATTTGATGAGTAAAAAAATAAACTATGCCATAAAATACAGTACATCTTGAGAAAATACATGATATGATTATGTTTTCTTTTTTGTTTTTAGGTCATGAAAAAGCTTCAGGTGATAAATGTCAAGTCAGGTCAGGGGACACCTCACAGCAAGATGTTACACCAACACGCTGCTACATTTTAGCATCTCTCTATTTTCACTTGTCACAATAGCACTGTTTTCACATATATTAAGCTATATCAAACGTGAATTAACTTCATATCACAGTTAGGTTTTTTTAGAAACACAATTTACCATCTTTTCATTGGAATACAGATGATTTTTCAGGATTTTTTGCATGCATTTGGATTCCAGCACAAATGTAAACTCAGATAGTTGAAAATAAATGGAAGAATTCAACCCTGTTACAGTCACAGAAAACACATTGTCTGTATGCACAACCTTAAATTTTCAGGTTTATACATCATAGCTCACACTACAAAAGGTTATTTGAGAGAGATAGCTTGCTAGCTGGTTAGAATACAAATACTGTATATTGTTGCATAAATTATTTGCATTCACAAGGCTAAGAGTGTTGGGGAGTTAAGACTATCTTTTATCAACTCTGACCCGCCGAGGCTGCTTTTGAGGCCCTCGCAGCCGTCAGCCATGGATTCAATCTCAGAACAACTGAAGGAAAACACGGTGAGGTAGCTGCTACAGGTGGGACTGGAAGAAATGACCGGCGGGGTCAAAGACTCGAGGTCGCTTGCCACAGACTTGTACAGAGTTTCCCAGTCTGGGAGGCAGAAGGGCCCGCTCAGGTCTATGTCAGGGACGGACGCAGCCATCTCCAGACTGGGCACCAAATCATCCAGGTCATCTCCCTTAAGGTCCTCCAAGGCCTCCTCTTCTGCACTGGAGCAAAGGAGGATGTTGGAGTTCCCCAAGATGGCTGCAGCAGCCGGGACACAAGAAAGGCTGTCTGCGTCCTGACTAGCGAGGACTTCTCCAACAGCTGCTTTGCTCTCAGGGGGTTTTACATTCTCCAGGATAGAGAGCAGCTGAGGGGAGGCCGGAGGATCCTGCAGCACTGAGTCAACATCCTCCTCTTCCTCCTCTCTGTCGCTGTCATCTTGTGCTGGCAGTTTGCAGGAGGACTGGTGGGAAGCTAAAATGTGCTCCAGCTTCTCTTTCTCCTTCAGCAGGTCAGCTATATCAGTTTGGAGGGTAGACTTCTCCTCTTCCAGCAAATCAGTCTCCTGAGGAAAGAAGGGACAAAAAGAAAAGGGGCTTACAAGCAGACCACGATAGAAACGATAGAAATGTTAATCACTATAGTAAGTTCAAAATGTAGATGCATTAATGCTGATGAAGACCAGAAATAGAGCTCACTTTTGTCCAGTTTCAAAATCTGCATCGTTAAAGCAATAATATGTAACTTCTGACCACTAGAGGGCCTAGACCTGAAAGTTCCAGGTTTAGCTCCCCTGTAGGCCACTAGCATGTGTTTAAGGGGTGCTCTAGGTCACATGACTTTCTGAGTGACTCCACGCCTGTCGACTTACACAGCTGGGTTGTTGAGAAGGGCAGCCCTCATAGACCATCAATACACATCGAGTGCTGTATAGTGACATGGAAAATTGAATAATATATCTCAAATTAGGCTAATATGTGGGTCAAAAGTTACGTATTGGGGCTTTAAGGTGCAGTTAATTACAGTCTGATTGTTATTTTACAAACCATCCAGGTTCCTCAGATCTTCTGATAATATAAACGTAAGAATATGAACCAACGGTATGGCAACATTCTTTATTGGTAAATGGTAAATGGCTTGTACTCGCATAGCGCTTTAACTAGTCTTGACGACCTTCACACTAGCGCTTCACACTAGTTTAGTCATTCACCCATTCACACACACATTCACACCCTGATTGCTATTATTACAGCCTTCACCTGTGGAACCATCTTGGCTTCCAGCTGCTATTTAGCACTTGATATAGTATACTTATGACTTTTAAACAAATTGGTTTTAAGTCCCTTTATATAGGAAAAAAATAAGCTCATTTGATATGTTAGCACCTTTGTTTAGGTCCATAGTTTTGACATTATATATATATATATATATATATATATATATATATATATATATATATATATATATATATATATATATATATATATATATTTATTTATTTATTTATTTATTTATTTATTTGTAGCTTATGGGGTTGAGCAGCCGCTGAGGCTTTGCTCTTTCAGCCTTTAATGCCATGTCATATTAATGCCTCCCTTTCTCCGTGAAGGCGTGCTTGCACTGTGGGGATGTTTTCAGCATAATGTCAAAAAGCAGCACACTTACAGCTTGAAGGCTGTCTATCAGCTCCCTCCGTCTGTTGCGACACTTTGCTGCAGCAATCTTGTTCCTTTCCCTCCTAATCCTCCTCCTCTCCTCGTCTTCTTTAGAGGGCTAAAATCAGCAGGAGAAAAAATGTTTATAAAGGAGCATTGAGGCTGTGTGATTCTTTTACAGTTGGCATCCTAACACCATTTCCTTTCGCCATGCAAGAAAGAAAATCATTTTTGCCGTGAGTGCCGGGAATACAGATCTTCTCGAAACGCTGCACCAACTGGAACGTGCGAGATGTACGCGTGAACGCGCACTTCATGCAATTTTCCTTCCCAATTTATAGTTAATGGAGCGGTGCCCCTTTAACGTTAATAAACCACTGAACATAATCAACACGCGGCGCTGCTTATTTACACTTATAGCCTAACTGTAACAATAGTGTCTTACCAAAAATCCCTGTCAGAATATTGCTATAATTTGCTGAAGGGGGCCGTGCTGGTGAAGCTATAAATAATTCAGTGGATTAAATAAGTGTATCCAAAAGTAACCACGGCATTAATTGATTAATTAGGCCTAATTGAGTAGTTGAAACTGTCATTAAACGTAAATTAGATCCACCCTGCCTACCTTCTCCTTTTGCGCTTTTTTGTTGCACGTTTTTGCCCTCTTTGCACCTGTTGGGGAAGACGACTGGTTTGCGCCGTCGGTTTTGGTTTTTGCACAGCCAGATGTGATGGTAGCCGGCTGCACCGTCCACTTCGGCGACGTTGAGATTGCGGTCACACACGGAACAAAGGCGGCTGGTGCAGAGGTGTCACCATCCTGGAAGATATGGCCATTATACACAGAGTTATCCTTCTATGATTTGGCGTATCAGATCAGCGAGCAATCACGCACACGCTGACCTTTATTTAAATGCTGCATCAATCTGAGAAATGTCAGATGACAACAGATACATAAAAAAAATGGTTGCAACAACAAAGCTCGTTTTGTTTACCACCATTATCACCCCAATAAAAGGCCAACGTCCAAATTGTATGAATCTCATTATAATCAATGTTTGGCAAAAAAAAAAAACCCAGACATCCAATTGCGCTACCACAGCTTTTCCACAGCCTAAGACGATGGAAATGTGACGTTTTCAATGAACAACAACGTCAATCAAAAAAGCAACTGAGGAATATCAACTGTAGGTTTTTCTTCTTTTTTTTATCTTCCTGTTGATCAGATCTACCTTGGCCGTGTCCACTGATGATGAAAGCGAGTCAGAAGGAGGACGCAAGCTGCACCCACGGGTGTCCCCGCCAGGCGCTGCCGGACTACAGCTGGAGGATTGGTCGAGTTTAGAGCTGGAGTCTGGATGCATGTTTTTGTATATCTCTCTCTTCTGGGATCAATGCATAAAAAGGTAAAGGAAGAACAAAAAACACCCGAACCGTCCACGTCTATCTATATGTTCTACGTAAACAGCAGACCACCCCTTCCCCGGACGCCTACTTATACTCCATTTGCCAGCTTTCATAAATGGTAACTGTGCAGATATAGTGGAGAGGCCCGCCTTTTATAGTGAGCCCGAATTTTATGAATGAAATCTATGTGGCGAGACCGAACCATTCTGCAGAAGCAGCCGTGACACAGAAAAAGCGGCATGACGTTTGCTTTTGCAATTTGACTTTTTAATTCCTAAAGAGCTGGCACAGCGTAATTATTCGTAAATAAATCAGTAGAACTCATAATATTTGCACAACTATCCCAAAAAATGCATGTGATTATTAAGCGACACCCCCACCTGCAGACGGAACCCACCTCCATGAATGAACTACGTCACATTATGTATGCAGCATCTGCATCACGGCTGTGATACCCCCCCCCCCCCCCCCACCCCCACCTTATATATCGCGACATTGCACTAGAACACACAGGATTGGCCTGTCCTGTTTTATTTTTTACCCACGTTGGAACAATATGCTGGTGTAGTTATCAACCTACACTGTGAAAAATCATCTAAGACCGATTGTATGGTCTGCATCCATGACTTGACATTGTGGTTCGCCCGGTTCCGCTTAAGCTGCATGCAGCAACAGCTCGAGAACCAAAGCAGCCAATCGCCGAAAGGCCCAGTCGAGCCATATATGGCTCTTCCGGAGGACCAGCTCGCAGACGGACTGCGTTCGTGTTCGTGTGCGCAACGTGAGTGTGTATTGGTCCACTTGCATCACAGCTCACCGCAAAAGAAAAGTGAAACGAGCTCTTGAGAGGTTGCAGCCGTCATACATTTCAGTAGTGTCATATTGAATCCAGCACGTGCTCCGATCAGAGTCTATTTACAGCCTTTATCATGCAAACCTGAATATGTCTTAAAATGACATGTTAAACTGTGTAAAGGTTGGTTCCCCCCTCACAGTTATGCGTAAAACATCAAAACATTTTTTTTTATTCCCTTTCCTGCGAGATGGATTTGGAATAATGGTGTAAACGCTTTCCCGCACGTCTTAATCCAGCTCCCGCAATACAATGCTGCAGTAGCCTGGAGGGAAACGCTATATTTAGATTCTCAGATGACCTCACAGATCCACATGTGTGAGAGGCATAGTTGCAGAATAGATACTGACCAGTGGGGCTGCGCGTAACCAGAGGCTTCCCGGCAGTCACTGCCCCCTCTGGGTTCTTTTACCGGCACAACACTGGGTGGTCGCGCTGAGCCTATTCAAGCACTTGCAAGCGACTCAAAGCCGAAAGAGTTCGAAAGGTTGCCTGCAACTTTATTCAGCTGTCACCGTACGGCTGAAGGCTTTCGTCAAACAACTTGAGCATAAATGTTCACACACAGAGAAACTGAAGAGTTCAAAGTTGATGTGAAAGAGGCAAAGTGGTCATTTATAATCCCGGTGCAGCTTTTATTTATATATGTTGATACACCTGAATGCTAAGAAATTGAATAGAAACACAGAAAATGTAGGTAATGTAGGTTATTAAATGTGCAAATCACTCGTTTATTTATTTATTTTTGTTAAATATTTCCACAAAAAGCATAATATTTTATGCAACTAAATGCATTACTACTTATAATAATAATAATAATAATAATAATAATAATAATAATAATAATAATAATAATAATAATAATAATAATAATAATAATAATAATTTATTCTAAATGTTATTTGTTATTTGCACGGCTTTACTTTTCTGTGATCCTCAAATTTCAGTGAAATCAAGCAAAAACAAACAGTTCTGGCTGACATGGAAGCTTCTGTTCTTGCCAACCCGTCAAAGAAAAAAAAAACTCAAGGGTTGTTTCGTGTCTTGTTTCATTCCGCTGCTTTGGAGGCACCATGGTAAAATACAACGAGAGCCCCTGAGTGCACCAAAACTGACAGAGGTCTCATTCTGACGCGGTTTCTTGGAGGCGCCGCTCCCCATCGTGACGCATGATCAAGGTTTCATTTTATTTGTGTGAGTGGTGCTCCTCACCAAATCCGACGATCTCTGTTGCTATGCAAAACATGTACGTCACTGACGCGAAAGGGGTTAGACGTTGCTGTGGCAACCAGGAATGTTCAACAAAACACAAGCGCGGGAATCAGAACATAGGTCGTTAACAGGAACCGGTGAACTTTGACACAGTGCCATCATTGTGAATAGTTTATACTTTGATAATTTCGGTGTAGTTTATTTTAACAACAGCACAGTTAACAGTCTCAGCTCTTTTTCTAAAGGGTTGCTTTGCTGGCTTGTTTGCCAATGCAAAAATGAGAACAAACACTTGCTAAATTGCATTGTACTTTCATAGAATATTGATAATATTGTATTTAAATAACTGAAAATGAAATTAAATAGAATAACTTAAAATAAAATGGCAATACAAAAAAATTGCAACCACATACAAGAGCAAGGCAAATGTCAGGAAGTGTCCAGCCGGCTGACCAAATGAAAAAACTTTCAACATCCTGTTTTTCAGGTAACTGCAAAGAAAAAAGGATCCTGGTGAATGACAGCTTTATTTTGTGATATTCGACTGCTGAACATTAACATTACACCTTGAAACCATACACATTGGAGAGACAGTGAAATCTAAATATTGTCTTGTCATCAATATTGCATTTCACACATCCCACCCAGCTTCTTATGTAAACTGTAACGGGGGAGCCCCATGAGAAATCCTTTTGCTACAGACTCAGCAAGAAAGAGCCAGGGCACTCCTACACATGCCAGACTGCTTTTGTGACCTGGTACACGTACCAAACAGGGTTAGGAAGTTGCTCTACACGCCCTTGTTGGATTGCCAAAGGATTTGCCTTGGCATGTAGCCAGGACACGTCGTGCCTCTTTCGTTTTGACACACGGATTTGACGCTACAGATGTACGTTTATACAGAACTGGTTTGGACAAGAAATGCTCCACTAAAAAAATGCTGATAGGATAATTTATGTGTCAAAATTGACTGCTTCAGCTGGTGTTGCCAAAAGAGTGAGGCGCTATTATGATCTATAGCTACATCAAGCATAACAATATAACCACAGGCATGTGAAGTGAATACAGCTGAGTACCTCTTTCTCATGGCACCTGTTAGGGAATGGGCTATATTGTAATGCAAGTGAACGCTGTGTCCTCCGGGTTAGAGTTAACCTGGAGGACACAAGGCCTGATTGCCATATTGCAATCTGGCCTTTGATTTGTAGCGTCTCCAAAACTGCAGTTGTTCTGGGATGTTTCCAGTCGGCTGTGGTCAGTAGTATCCAATAGATTAGCAACTGCAAGTAAAATTGGTAAAGAAGGTAATTCTGGCTATCACGAGAAAGGTGCCAGAAAACACAACGCACCACAGTTTGTTGTAGTTGTTTGACTAATCGCACATGCCATGTTTGATCTGTGCCTGGATCAGTATTTATACCATTAGTCTGATTTGATCTAAATCTAAAGAGCCAAAAAGTGCAATGATATGTTCATTATGTTCATCATCATGAACAAAAGCACTTTACTTTTACATTTATTTCATAATATTATTTTAACCCACCACAAGTTCAACTAATTATTTAACTTTATTATTAGCTCAGCGGGTTAACTACAAATAGTTTTAACCTATAGGTTATCTAACATGTTGGACCTAAATAAACTCAGTGTAAAACCGTATTATTTGTGCATTCTCTTATACAACCAGAGCTGTACATTTAGATTGTTTCGTCGTATATTCTAAGTATTTTGTTGAGTAGGTCGCTCTTTTTTTCTGACCATTCTCCTACTTCTTTAGTTTTCACAACAGCCTCTGTGTTTGTTGTTTTTACATAACGTCACGTAGAGCTCCGCCAATCTCGGATGGTATTTCCCATCAAGCACCGCCCTCGTACAGGATGGTCCACCATATTTGGTAAATGACGCGTCGGGGATCCCGCTCTGGAATATTCCATTTCTCGGTCGAAAAGCTTTAAAACAACCAAAACGTAGCGCGTTTCTGCACCCGTTGATAGAAAAGGAAAGCCTGTTTGGTAGTTTGAAGAGAGAACGAGCCCAAATGGATGTTTTGCTGCGTTGCTGTGCGAATGTTTGGGTGGTTTCCTCCTCGCGGTGACGACGACGAACACTCCCCTTTGCCTACGTCACTGAGACACTCTATATATGCGCTCCAGCTCACACAGTTGTCAGTTTAACTTTGAGTAGCAGAGCAAGGACCTCGGGAAAACGAGCAACAGCAGGACTTTTAAGAGTTTTTCACAAACCTACTGAAGGGATTTCCTCGTCTCAAGTTTACATTTCCCCCAAAGTAGAGTTTGCTTGGATCTACCGATCTACATTTTCCTTTGCTACTCTCGGGACGATGATGTTCGCCGCTTTCAATACGGAATGCGACTCTTCCTCACGCTGCAGCACAGCTTCCCCGTCCGGGGACAACCTGGGATACTATCCGTCCCCAGCAGGATCTTATTCCAGTTTGGGATCTCCCCAGTCTCAGGTATGTCAAGTTAAATCGCAGTTGTTCATCATTACTCCTCGTCCACAGTGATGGTCTAAGACTTGATTATTACGCAGACTCTGATTGCGGGCAAGAAGTTAATGAATGATAGCAACACGATTGCCCTGCAAATAGTGCTGTGCAATCCTCATTCAATCCACCTGGAAACTCCATAGAGAGTGTGTAACGTCACAGCTGACATCACAGGGATATTTTTAAACGGTTCACTTTATATATATATATATATATATATATATATATATATATATATATATATATATATATATATATATAGATATATAGATAGATAGATAGATAGATAGATAGATAGATAGATAGATATACATACTCCTCTTCTGCAACCTCTCCTCCCCCCTTGAATGTGTAACAAATCCCCTAATGTTCTATTCTTTATTTCTTCCAGGAATTTGCTGATCTGACAGCATCAAGTGCCTCCTTCATCCCCACCGTCACAGCTATCTCAACAAGTCCGGATCTACAGTGGATGGTCCAGCCTCTGGTCTCCTCGGTGGCCCCTTCTCACAGAGCTCACCCCTACACTTCAAGCCCCAGCCCGGGCTACCTCAGATCATCCATGAAGTCTGCAACGTCCAGACCTCACCTTTCTACCAAGAGGGGCAGAGCTGAACAGGTACTTATGTGTTCTAATCAGATGGCTTAGGTTTTACCTGATAATGAACGAGTTGAAATTGTTTAAAGTGCTGCAGGCTGACGTTTTTTTTTCTCTTCATTATGTGCAGATATGTCCTGAGGAGGAAGAGAAGAGAAGAATTCGCAGAGAGAGGAACAAGCAGGCGGCAGCTAAATGCCGCAACAGGAGGCGCGAGCTTACAGACACACTGCAAGCTGTAAGTATCCCAAAAGATTCACTCGCACTTATTAAAAATGTATATTCACCACCAGAGCTAATGACAATCCAACAGCCAACTAAGTGCCACTTCCTCTATTTCTTCCCCTCTGCCAGGAAACCGATCTGTTGGAGGATGAGAAGTCCAACCTGCAGAATGACATTGCCAACCTACTAAAGGAGAAAGAAAGGCTCGAGTTCATTCTGGCAGCCCACCAGCCTATCTGCAAGATCCCCTCAGAACTGGAGGCAGACTTCCCTGCGTCCTGCCTCTCCACCACCGTCACTTCCGCTATCACTTCCAGCCAGCCAAATTTCACCTCGGCCTCCAACTCCATCTTTTCCAACACCAGCTCCGTCCCCTCCACCTCAACAGTCTCAAGCAGCATGGTCAAGATGGCAGAACTGGAGGCCTCCGTTCTTGAGGAGTCCCTGGACCTTCTGGCCAAAACGGAGATGGAGACGGCACGCTCGGTCCCTGAGGTCGACCTGTCCAGTTCCCTCTATCCGACCCAGGACTGGGAACCCCTTCACACCGCAACCAGCAACAGTGACTTTGAGCCCCTGTGCACACCTGTGGTGACCTCCACCCCGGCATGCACTACCTACACGTCTTCGTTCGCCTTCACCTTCCCAGAGGCAGAGACCTTCCCCACCTGTGGCATCGCACACAGGAGAGGAAGCAGCAGCAACGATCAGTCCTCTGACTCCCTCAGCTCGCCAACCCTGCTGGCCCTTTAGAGACTTCCAAAAATGAACATTCTTCCTAGAAGCACATTTTCTTGAATATGTGACAGATGTGCAGATTACAGGGCTATGGAGAGGACTTGTACCAGGAAGCAAATTATTCATAATATTATTTGCTTTTATGTATAGCTACTTGCCTATTACACCGATGTAGCAAGTTATTAAGCATGTTTCAACTAATACCACTGTCGTTCTAGAAGTTCCTTATATGATTTCATGGTGCTAGAAAAAAAAACAACAAACAAAACAAAAAACATTTGTTTATTGATGTGTGCTCAGAGCAATAGTTATTATTTGAACCGGTTTGTTTTCTGGTTTATTGAAAGTTAGAGTAATTGTGAACTGTTTGTGCAGCTTAAAACAAAAAAAACAAAAAAACAAAACTGGTGTGCTTTGTCTGAACCATGGTCTGGGTGGTCTATAAAAACTATAATATTGAGTTTTCTGCGAAAACACTTGTCCTTTTAATTTATTAAATTTATTTTTTTACAGAGTACTGACGAATGTTGTTTGTAAGACATGTGAATAAAACAATAGAGATATTTAAATTCACTCATTGGTCCGACTGATTTTAATAAAAAAAGTACACACAAACACACATATATATATATATATATATATATATATATATATATATATATATACATCAGCGTCTGTCTGAAATGAAATGAGCTTGTATAGAAATAGCTGTATTTTTCCTGCTCCACCACTAGCTCTATTTATTGTTCCGTCTGTTGTCAAGGCTGGCGATACGTCAGGGATTTGACGTCAGTGCGTTCTTTCCATTTTTTTTTATTTGTTAGCCATGCGCGGTGACGTTTTACTTCCGAGCCCAAATATAGAAGCCTACAGGGAGTCGCTGTTGCAGTCTGCCTGGCAAGATTAGGAGAACTGTCCGCTCTGCACGGTTAGCGGGGTTTCGGACACATCTAGTTTTCCACCAAAAGGCAAAAATCTCTGTCTCTGTGCTTTCACCGAAGTGAAGTCGGCATGTCCACTGGAAAGGGGAAAATTACTGCTCTCCTTCCGCAATCGAGTCTGCTGTTGCTCTCACATCTCCTTGAGAGACAGAGAGCTTGGAGGTTGCAAGAGGATCTGAGAGCAACGTTTAAACCACAACGTAAAATGGTTTTACTTTCTGACGGTTAGATTTGGAATAACAAATTTTAAAAAATGCACAAACGGTTCTTAGAAACGATTTACGTGTCAGACCTGTTTGGACATGATGCAAAGCTCGACATGACCCAGCGCCCTACGTTAATAAGCCACTACAAACGTAGCCTATTTTATTGACAAATTATGTGTCAGACACGTGTACTGTGCACAACCACTAAGTAGAATTGAAAGGACATATGATTTTCTTTAAATAAAATTAAATAAAACCAGCAACTATGTCGTGTGCAAAAATAGCTCAAGCTCAGTGCATTTCAGCTCAGGATCCAGTAGTAATGTATAACGTTAAAATGTCTCATGATCTAGATGTTTGGAAGCTAATTCGTAATTCACCAAAAACCTGGTTGATCATTTCTCTCAGTTGAGTTTGCAGTTGCACCTAAAGGTAAAGAAAGATAATGTATAAATGACCCACTGAATCAACTTTTAAATACATTTTTCTGTTAACTAGGATGGTTTTTCCACACATAGCTAAAGAAAACACAACATTTAACATTGTAAATATTGGACCAGACCAATAAAAAAGAATATTTTGAATATAGGAATGGGAACTTATAAAAAAGTATGTTTAATACCTGCTTAAAGGTTGTTATTTTTAAAAGGTCTTTTTAATCTGGCAAAGGAGCCTCATTGATAGGGATGTTCTTTTTCTTATATCACTGAAAATTAGTGCTACCTGTTTTCCAATGGGAAACAAATGACTGAAGATGTAATTTCTCATTCTCAGTTCTGGTAAATAACTTGCAACATTGTTTTTTCAAAGGTGTATCATCAACCTTTCCCATCCGTATGGTATTTCTACCCAATTAGGTCTTTTCATTCTTATTTCCACATGCCCAATATCATCTGAAGCGGGATTGCCCAATGAATCTTTCTCACAAAACGTGTACAGGGTGTGTGTGTGTGTTAGCCACAACTGCTATCACACAATAAGTAACTAACTCTGACGTCCGAGCCTTTGCAGTGTGGGCACACCCTTTTTTATGAAACACAATGCAAGATACACATCATTGCTCTTCTGTATATCTCAAAGCATGCTCCTGCAAGCATAACCTAAGGAAACGTCTAAAGAACTTATTCAAATAGCCAAAAACAGAACTTTTCCTTTATACATGGAGGACACTTTTAAGAAAGCTTTCAGTAAACCTGCATTTTGACAGAACTTCCTGTTTCATCAGCCTTGTGCTCTTGCATAACAGCCTGATTCTGGCTAAATCAGTTTTCTTTTGCATTGAAGCATCACCTCCTTTTCCAAAGCTCTATGTGCGACCATGCAGCGCCACATAACTCTATTAATATCCATCCTGCCAGGCGTAGGGAGATGGGGGTCGCAGCAGAAATAGCAGGTGCCTTTTGCTTCTTTTAACATCAGCATCAACAGCAGTAAAATTAGACCAGTGTGACGCCAACCTGCGTCGGTGCTTCAGCTCAGGGGAGGAACTAGGCAGTGTATAACAGAGAAAGGAAGAGGAGGAAAGCAGTGCACAGCAAGGCGAGGCTGGAGGAGGAAAAATGATGAGTACATGAGGATAGCAGGGAGGGAGACAGACAGAGATCCCTGCCTCAGAGGCTGTGAGAGCGGTGATGATGAAACAGCTGAGTTCGCCTACGTGCCATTATGACAAAAGCTCATTTAGGCTTGGCTTTGTTTGGATTTTATGTAAAATAAATAAATAAATGAATGTGTGAACGGGTAGTTGCATTTGCAGCTTCTAACTGGTTGTACCTCTGGGATTGCTGTGTTTAGCTCCATCCATCTTGCTGCCAACGTTGACCTGCTAAAGAAAAGCATACCCCACATCATGGTGTCATGGTGCCACCACACCCTCAAAACCATGTATTGATTTTTGTCCATTTCACAATTTACCCTAGGTGTTGCTCAGCACATAAAATCCCAATAAAATACAGTAAAGTTGTAGACAGAACAAAAGGTGAAATGATTTCTATGAATACTCTCGCAGTATCCCAAGAAGTTAAGTGTGGTTAATTCATTTTCTGGTTTGCTTCCCTCTGAAGTTCAGTTTGTCTGGCTTTTGTTTGCTGCTTTTTTTTTTTCTTTTAGTACCCTGAAGCAATAACGTGCACAACCCACAGTGTGACAGCAGCCGGTTTAAGGGTGTGTACTGACGTGCGTCAGAAGGAACACACTTTTAAGGAAGTAGTCCAACTGACATGCAATCATGACACAAAACCAAGAGGGCAATAAAAAGGTGAATAAATCACTGGGGAAATGTGGCGCACGAGTTGCGTCTCACATATGCAAAGTATGTAACCTGCAGCAGACATGTTCAAACAGTTTTCATTTGAAATCCACCGACAGGTGCAACAAAGTGACGCTTTTGGTGATTTGGTGATTCAGGGTTAGACATGCTGTGGATTTTTCACATTTTGTAAGGTTAAAATCACAAACCTTGATCTGTTTCAGTGGGATTTTATGTGACAGACCAACAAAAAGTGTTGCATACTTGTGAAGGAAATGGAAAATGCTACAGGATTTCCATAACATTTTGCAAATGAGAATCAGCTAAATGTGCTGTGTGTTTGTTTTTGGCCCCCCTTTTCTCTAAAACCCTTAATTCAAATCCACTGCAACCAACTGCCTCCAGAACGTCCCTTTTAAGTTAACAGAGTGTAATTTTATCTCAGTATTAATACAGGTGTTCTGTGATTGGCTCAGAGGTTTGTTAGAGAGCATAAGTGAACAAAGACCAAGGAACACAGCAGAAAAAGGAAGCTCAGGGAAAAAGTTGTGGAGAGTTTCAAAGCCTGGCTAGTCAAACAATATCCCCAACTTTTAACACATAATAAAGAATTATTTAATCCATTAGCCGAAAATGTAGAGTATGGCACAACTGCAAACAAGCCGGGCAAGGAGAACATTAATCTGACAAGCAGTCAAGAGGGCCATGGAATATTCTTTGGAGGAGCTGCAGAGATTCACAGCTCAGGTTGTTGACAGGACATCTGTTAATCAGACACTTCACAAATCTGTCCTTCATTGAAGAGCGTTGACAAGAAAACTGTAGCTGAAAGGAAGCAAAGAGAAGTCCCATTTAAAATGTGAACATGGAAGAAGGTGATCTGGTCAGACGAGTTCAAACTTTGGACCTTTTGGCAAAACACTGTGTCTGGAGGTGAACGGGCCCATTGTCTCGAACACACCATCCCCAAGATGAACCATGGTGTAGGTAGCCACATGCTGTGGTGATGCCTTTGTTTAGCAGAGACAGGGAGCCTGGGCAAACAAACAGTCAGGGTTGCAATTTAACGGTTTAGTTATATTGCAACCCTGTCACAATTTCCTGTCCCACTTTTCAGATCTGTATGGGTAAAAATAATGTGAGACGCAAAATAAAGACCATTGAAGTTTTTGGCAGTGATGTGAGAAAACGCGGAAAAGTTTGTGGGGTACGACGACTTGCAAACGCTCTGCAGTCCAAATGTTTTATGACTTGTATTTTCAGTCTAAAATCCCCGCAGCACAGTGGAGTGTGTGGCGAGCTATTCTTAGAGGCTATTTGACGCACTAAAAAGCAATACTGGAGGGATTTCTCTACCCAATAATTACTGTTCACCTATAGTGCCAGACTCCACTCTCAGCAGCATGTCCTCGTCGCGTCTCATGGGATCCGTAACGAGGATGTTTCCCTGGAAACTGGACAGCTATAGCGTGCACAATTGTGTAATCCCTGAGCGGCTGACAGAAAAATAATGGCTTTTGGGATTTTCAGAATATCTCGGCAAACACTGCTTGCGGTGCGTCCATTTCTTCAGGCTGGAGGTTACACTATGCAACCACAGAAAAGCTTTTGTAACGAAATAGCCTTTGGATCAATAATATCATTGTAAGTGGTTTGAATATTCAAGAAATATAAGCTACCACGTCGAGAGTGTTGTTCAGCAGAAAAAAAAATGAAAACTGTGGTTCTCGCTGCCTCGAAATGATGTGTTTGCACAAGTCTTCCCACACACTGCCACTCAATATTAGTCTCAGGAAATGGCCATTCAGACACTCTGGGAAGCCCAGACTGAGAAGGCTCTGTGGTTTATGTAAGACTCCCACTAGAATTTTGCTGGAAATTATGGTTTCCTCAGAGAAATCCCATAGACGTATCAGACATTTTTTAAAACAATAGCTGCCGGTACATGCTTTTAAGTTGCTGTATAAATGGTTATTGCTTACTGATAAGACTGCAAATCTTACCAGAGGGACTCCGACAGATTCTTCGTTTGGATCTACAGCTTCACTGTGGTCTGTTTGCAGTATTTTCTGCAGCTCCCCGACAACCTGCTTGAACCTGGTATTGGATTGCGACACTTTGAGAGTGTTCAGGCATGTCAGCCTCATATCACACAGCCAGAGACTACACACAGAGACAACGGAGTCGGAACATTGACGTATAATTTAATCAGTCCACAAAATGAATGATAGTTTAGGACTTAAGGTGAAAATCCTCAAAAAACCTATAAGGAAAATCAAATCAAGTCAGCTTAACCACTAAATTAGGAGTGTTTGTATGTAAAAATCTGTACTCAAAATTCTGTACTGTAATACCAGATAACGGTATGTTTTGGAAAAGAAAAATGTTGCTCATATTATAATTACATGCAAGACAATGTAACAAAGTTAGGTTACATTTCATGTTTTTTGTGGGGTGATATAAAGAGCTATCTTTATCATGTGAGAAGGTTAAGATTAAGATTTGTGAAATTTGATTTTGTAAATGATTGTGTTTAAAGAACAAATTTAAGATATTTTTGTTTTAACTGAAAAATATATAAGAAATAGTATTAAATCTAATAAACAGTTATAATTGTTTTTAATATTCACACTAAGATCTTCTTACTAATGATTTGTCTGTGCAGATTCTCAGTTATCTGGCCCATTGCAACAGCAAACAGGCTTAAATCGGAGGCAACTGGGCTTTTGCTCAGTTCTTTCTGAAAACATTTCAACACCTATCCAAGAGTCTTTGTCAATCCTGGTGGCTTGCACTTGAGCAACTTGCACTTGATGCACTGCTTTTTTTAAGGAAACGGAGGAGTACGTCATGATTCAGGTGACCAAGTGCTCCACTCACACCAAGCATTAGCTTCTGACGACCCAGGACAGTGATTTGCATCTGACTTAGAATGTGCCTAGGAGGATGGGTCTCCATGTCCTGAAAAACAGCTGCGCGCCAGCTGCTGGTTGCTCAAGTGCGAGCCACCAGAATTTACAAATACTCCTGCGTTGGGTGTCGAAACGTTTTCAGAAAGAACTGAACGGAAGTCTGATTGGCTCCGATTTAAACCTGCTTGCTGTTACTAATGATTTGATTAATCAAAGAGGAGGCAAACAATAGTTTAATGATCTGAAATTATTCAAGACCCAACATTTATCAAGAGTTCCTCTGTTTCTCAGGAAACTATATAAAGTATTTTTATGATTCTAATATTCTACCTGGTTTAATGCAATAAGTAAAAATGAAATAAGGATGGGGAATTCAGTGTCTCTGAACCAGCTTTCTCCACCAGAACTCCCATGACTGAACTGAAGAGAGTGCCTTACTTTGATGAGACTGGGGGGCTTACTCCCATGGAAGCCCCTACCTCAGACATTCTCTGTGAGATATATATATATATATATATATATATATATATATATATATATATATATATATAATTTTTTTTTTTTTTTTTTTTTTTTTTTCTGTATGCCACAGGTCACTCTGAAACAGACACGCTGTCACCTCTGATACCATCATTGGAGGTTGTCGCCTCACTTTTGATCCTCACAGAGCGAAGTTGGATACGAAAGAAAAAAACACTATTAAGATTAGCCATTCAGTGTAGATATGGTTGGAAACAAAAATTTGAGACTTGCTCAACTCTACACAACAACGTCTGTTGCATAGGAAGCATTGGCGCAGGAGCTGGGGAGTTTGTCCTGTAAATGGTGGGTTGCCGGTTCAAACCCCTGCTCTCACCATCTCAGTCATTGTGTCCTTGGGCAAGACGCCTCACTTGCTTCGCCTGCTGTTGGTGTCCATGTCTATGCTGTCTATACCACAAGTCTTGCCTAGCATTTGGGTTTGTGTGGTCTTCTTTGATTGCCTGTGCATGACCCTCACCTGTCCCCTGGATTCAATCAAATAGAGTACGTAACTCAAATTACTTTGTTTCATAATTATTATTATGAAACAAATAAATGAATACCATACAAGAAACAGATACAACAGGGTCACATTGTGCACATTTTAATGACCAGACAATAGCGTATATAATAATTAGCCACCTGTATATATTTGTTTGTATTGTTAGGTACAATGCAAGCATTACTTGCATTAAAATAACTCCTTGCTAAAAGGGCCTTCTCCCATTTTTTTTTTCTTTTCTATTTTCAACACTTTAATGTGAGAGCTGCTTGACATTCTTTTATGAGTGTGGTCATGTTTTCCGGAGGGCTTTCGCACCAAAAGATTTTGATCTTAACTGAAATGCTGCGAGTGAACCAGTCTAATTTGTAAAACAATAAAACAGTCTTTAAATTCTCTTTCTGTCTCTTGCAGTTTTCTATATCTGCCCCCCCCCCCCCTCGTCATGAAACCTGAGTAAACTGCTGAGCAAGGTGTTGAAATCGTGGATATTATGAGTAAATGTAAAGCGTGTATAGGCTCTGCATTCTGCATGGATGCTCTTTGTATGTAAGGGAATTGTTTCCAGCAGTAATGTAATGATAATAAGGTACTAAAGTAATAATGTTGGAGATTTCAACAAACACTGGCATTGCCTGTCTGTCTGATGTTATGGGACAGAAGAGAAGTGTGGTGGCTGCAGTGGTTTGGCCTGGTGCTCAGCACTGAATTAGGGCTAAGTAGATGAGGATGATAGAGGGATAAGGTGCGGGACTTTGTAAGGTGAGGATCAAGTCAGTGCAGAAATGTCACAATAACTGAAATACATGCTTGTCAAATATCAAAACACTATCGGGAGAAATTGATGGCAAGTTTGGTGATTCTTTTTTTTTTATGTTGAGGAATGAAGAAAAGAAATTGGGCTCCGGCAGAAAGGGCTTTTTTTCTCATCCAGGGCAAAATGGCTGGTGCTTGAACACCACTAGGGGTCTGTTTGCGTTTGTCTAGATTTTCTGGTGTTCTGTTGATCATTGTCCGGGTCATTTTGAGTATAAGGTCATCTGATGGTTGAATTATAGAAAGTTGTTCAGGCTCTGAACCAGCAAAGCTGCTCCAGATATTCCCACTGTCACTACCATGTTTGACTGTTATTATTCTGAAATGCTCTTAGTTTGACCCCAGATATAATAGAACCTCACGTCCTAAAAAAGTTACATTTCTTTTCATTAACAAAAATCTTTGGAACCATTGAGATGTTTTTTTTAGCAAACATTAGATGGGCCTTTGTGAGATGGGTCTTTATGAACTCGCCCAAGAATGCAGTTTTTGCTCAGTCACTTTTTCATTGTTGAATCATGTACACTGACCTTACTTGAGATCAGCAGTTTAGTTGTTCTGACCTCTTTTTTTTTAACTCCTTAATGAGTATTTGATGCATTTTTGCAATAATTTCAGTAGACTGGACACATAGGAAGGTTCCCCATTGTTCAATGTTTTCTCCATTTATGGATAATGTGTGCCATTGTGTCCCAAAGCCTTAAAAATGGTCGTATAACTATAGTATTTTCAGAATGACAGATGTCAGTTACATTGCTGCTCATCCACTCTTGAATTGCCTTAGGTCAGGGTATGGTACATTGCTTTTGGCCTACTTCATGTTGTCAGATAGGTTCTATTTAACTGATTTTCTTGACTCTACAGGCCCGCAGTAATAAGAACTGGGTGTGGCTAGAGACATATAACAAAAAAAAGTTGTTAATCATGATTAAACAATTATTATTTTTTTTTACACAAAAGTCAGGCTGGTTTGGATAACTCTTTTTCACCAATGAAATCATCACCACTCTTTCTCCTGATGTTGGTGTTATGTACAGCGCTTTGTGATTAATTTGTCTGTGAAAGGTGCTCAATAAATACACTTTATTTACTTATTTACTGATGTTCCTTCATAGTTGAAGAGTTCAATCTACTCACAGTTCATACACAGGTCTTCATCAGTGCAACACGTTCTCTGCGGAGCATCAGCCATTGCTCAACAGCTTTCGCCACAATTTATTTCATTTCCTATTTCCCCTTTGCGTATTGAACAGACCAGACCAGTACAGATTTTATACTTGCCACGCTACTGCTGGAAATAAATGTAAAACTATGTTTTTTATTACAGTGGAGTTGTGTAAAAATGTATCTCTATCCCCTCACCCAAACTGCAAAACATTGTTACAGCAGCTGCACCGGAAGAAAAAAAGGGGTTTCCAGAGAATGTTTCGTAATTTTTGTCATCACCTTAATTAAGATTAATTTCTGGGTAAAAATGTGAATTGTGTCCTCCTCAGGTTCTGCACTCCCTGCACGTTGGACAAATTTTCTTTATATATATATAATTTTGGGTGAGGGATAAACGATTTGTGCCTTAAAATCTGATACATTTTCATAAAATTAGATTTCTACAAACACATCTCTGTCCAAGCTTGTAGCATTTGTGCTAAAAACTCAACGGGCCTGCCTTTGTATGCTCAAAAACTAAATTGGACTTTACACTGTAACAAAAGATTGGGCTTACTTTTAAGAGTGTGACATTTGCGTATCTTTTAAATGGTCATGATAAAGATAAACATGAATTAGAAACAGCGCACAGAAAAGCTGCGTTTTACTTCAAACCAACTTATGGTTACTTTTACAAACTCACCCATTTTATCCCATTGCTGAGTAAAAGTCAGCAATGGGATAAAATTTTGGCTTTATAGAAGTATTTTCCTTGTATCAAACATAATTTTTTTTGGTTCTGTTTCAGCTTGGGGTTGGTTGGAATAACTTCTGTGCTCATATCTAAGTGCAATGTCTGTTCTTTAGACACAGCCAAACAATTTATCATCCTGCTCCCATCATGTTAGCTGGAGTGGTAAACTGCTGATGCATCCACGTGGTTTGGTCATTGTACCAGACAGATGGACAGACGGATTGGCGCTTTGTCTGCTGTAATGCAGGTACTGCTCTGATAGTTATGGTGAAATAAAGAGCCAAAAAACCAAAACTGTTGATTTACTCATTCATCTACTCTCTAAACCTTCATCTTCGGTAATGAGGTATAGATCATGATCGTAAGAATGGGATCGTGGATACAAGTGGCGAAAAGATGCTTTCTCACAAGGGTAGCTGGAAGCTCTGTCATCTGGGGGGAGTTCAAACTAGAGTTGCTGCTTTTCTTCATCAAAAGGAGTCAGTTGAGGTGTTTTTGGTATCTGATCAGGATGCCCTCCTGGGTGCTTCAACTCAGAGGTTTTCCCGACTCGTCCCACTGAGAGACGTGCCGGGGGGACACCCGGATCCTGCTGGAGGAGCTATATATCTCATCTGGCCTGGGAACACTTTGGCGGAGGATGTTGCAGGGGAGAAGCGTGAGATTCCCTCCTGGACCCTTTATCTCGGAGGGAAAGACAATGGATGGATGTACAGATGATGATGTGACCGCTGTAGGCTACTTCGAAGTATGGGTGCTGTACCCAGTTTTATAGCGCCCCCTTTTAATTTCTACTTTGTAATTACATGGAAAACACATCAAACACTTCAATTTTACTTTTATCAGACCACCGGACCTGTCTACCAAAAAATAATATTTGTCCATTAGTACGCCCACATTTCCAAACTGTAATAATTTTTTTATGTTGCTCTAGCAGCAGTGACTTCTTCATATCTGAGTGGCCTTCCAGGCCATGTCGGCAGAAACTCCCTTAACCAACTTTAGCTGGCACCTTCACACGCTGATTTTGTTTTATATATAACGCTGACACCCTCAATTCACACCAAAAACATTTCCATTTCTGCGGCCCATCATGGTTGTAAAGGGAGTCAGCCACTGCTCCAAGGTTTTTTCCTCATAAAGACGAGTCATCAGATCGCAGTTGTCCCTCCACATCAGCGGCGGCGCTGCTGCGCTCAGCGAGGCCGCCTGCGGGAGCCGAAGCTCGGCGTAAAGCTGGTTGGCTGGCACGGGCTGGTTGGTCGGTCGGTTCATGGTAGCCATGGCTCGATTTGCTGCGCTACTGCTGCTACCGGTTCTCATTGAATCGGTCGTTTCAATCTCTTTCTTTTTACCGGTCAACTCCAGAAAGTGTTTACGAGAGGAGATCCACAAAGACGTCCTGGTTACGGGGGATTATGAGATCAGCGAGCAGGCGAACACCAAAACTAACCTGAAGGTGAGCACACACTTGCGGCCGTTGACGCCAAAACTCAGGGTTTAGTAAAACCATAATGGCTATAATGGTCATATATCAACAGCAACGAAAGGTAGCCGTGAGACAAGGCCATGACATATTGTTGTAAGCATAGTTTTAAGGGTTGAAGGACTTAAATCAGTGACAACTGTTGTTAGCATCGTTGCTAAGCTAGGCCCGAAAAAACTCGTCTTCCTGGTTTAACAGGCTGTTAGCTAGCCAGCTAGCTAGCTAGCTAATGCTTCTTAATGTCTTCTTTCTAATTTGTTTCTTTGTAATTATTAGGTTGCATAAACTCGGGTTACTCAGATGCTATCTGTGACTCTGTAAATCTAAAAAAACTCATTTTTTTAAGATTTATTTAAGATATTCTGTTGGTTTCTGCTGTGTAGCTGTTACACGTCACTCTAACAGACTGCTCAGCCACCTACACGTCACATTTACTTTTTATGAAATATTGATATAAACCGGGTCTGGAGACGCGTTTATCTTCACAGCTCATAATTGCATCTGTAACTACACTTTTTAAACCTCTAGCAAAATCTAAAATCAAAATGTTTTGAAAGCTAACAGCTGTCAGGTTTAGGATTTGCAGGCCGTAAGAATGAATGTAAAACAAAATAAAAAGCGCTTTATGATGCAGAAAAGGATAACTTTCAATCTAAGGCCGCCTATAAATAGTGTTCTGCACATAGAAATTTAAAATGGCAATCGTCCAAATAAATTCAGATTTGCACCAAGGAGTCAGCCAGTTTTCCCTTTGATTTAGCTTTCTTACCGGTTGTCAAATTCATCAAAACTGAGAAATGTTTGCTTGTTTCAGTCTGGAAACGTAACAAAGAATGGCATATTTTGGATGCTCTTTTTTTAATTTAGTAAAGATTGCCTTTAGCACATTAGCTTTAATGCTTAAATGGGACTAATAATCCCTTCGTCTTCCATTCTGATTCAAAGCTGCTACCTGCTGCACATTTTTCACTTTAATGACTCTTTTTGGTCATTTCACTTATTGCACTCAAAGTTTAAACAAATTATTTGTGTAAGTTATATTATAGTCTAGCGCGCGTGAGTTGTCACCCGGTGATGCAGACTCTCAGGTGGGAGTTTGCACGCCGTTTCGAGTGCCACTGTAGGGCAGCAGGTGACCACTTTGAACACACGTGCGACTAGAACAAACGTAACAGCTGTTTGCTTGAAAACGTCTTGAAATACTCATTAAATTTGCATTAATGAACCTCAGACAAGAAGGTGTTCTCTGGTAGCTTGTATTTCATTTGATGGACAAAATAAACTGAGATCCAGCTATCAGGTTGTCACTGACCTCCTCCTGGTGACATTGTCTTCATTTTAATTTTAGAGGAACGTCTTTCTTCACTTTGCCATCACTTTTACCAAAGCGGTTCCTTGGCTTGATTGTTATGAAATGCATCCAGTCCTTGGGACATTAGAATCAGCGGGTCCAACCTCAGAGAACACTGGGAAGTTGGTAGTGAGCGGTAAAGCTTGATTGTCGCATCTCTAGAAGACGCATATAAAAAAAAAAATACCAAATAATGTTACAAAATACACAAGTTGAACACACTGAACATTGTTACACAGTATTTGTTTTAATTTAATTAAAACAGAGCACCAATCTCTGTCTGATAACTAACCGAGAACCCATTTAAAATCAAAAAGCAAGTGAGACAACCTAAAATAGTTCTGTTGAACTGCAAGGCAAAGCAAATTTATTTGTATAGCACATTTCTGTACAAAGACAATGCAACGTGCTTTACGTGATTAAAACATAGGAAAATAAAACAATAAAAGCAAGTTGGAATAAAATGTAGAAACAAAATAAAACATGGGAAAATAGAAATTAAAAGAAACCTCATAAAAACAGTTGGATTACAGAGTTGAACTAATGTTTCAGTCATGCTCATCATGAAACCAAACTCTCCACCCTGGGGAAAAGATTGGCACTGGAAACCGCCTTTAACTCATTAACGGACTTCTCTGCTTCCAGACCCCCTTTTTTTATTTTTTTATTTTAATGGTCCTCCGTGAGGTCGACCAACCAAATGCAAGGTTTCGCACTTATTGTTAAAAGACTGCAGTCTCTTTCCGAAATAAAATTGTATGACTGCGTTTCAAGTTCTTAAAATAGAAATGATTAAAGGATTTCTAGTTACTTTGACAGGTATGTTCTGCCAAAACGTCCATAGAAACTCTTGTTTTTGTAACTTTGTAGATCACTGACTCTTCCAGCCACACTCTGTACTCGAAGGAAGATGCAACAAAAGGAAAGTTTGCCTTCACCACAGAGGACTATGACATGTTTGAGGTTTGCTTTGAAAGCAAATCACCCATGGGTAAGTGTTCGCCTCAAAGCTCCACAACCAAGTCATGAAACAAATAAAAACGTATCCGATGCATCCACCTAAGACACAGTCTTGGTGTTCGATTGTACTGTGAATTTCTTTATTAATAAATTACTCGGAGGCTCCATTGATGTAAGTCCTCAGATGTTCTGATAAATAAAACCTTTTATTTTTAGCTTGCTATTACGGAACAACATTAACTGTGCTTTGCAAATCAAACAGTCACAACTTTGAGTTTTGTATTCTGTTAAAGCGTAAATCATGTGAAAATCCACAGGAACGGGAAGAGTGCCGGACCAACTGGTCAATCTGGACATGAAGCATGGTGTCGAGGCCAAAAACTACGAAGAGGTAAAATGTCAGGAGACTGAAGTCTGTGCTTCCTGATCAGTGATGTTTCAAATCCAAACATGTAGATAAAATGTCTGGACTTAACAGCAGGGACTTTTACTCCAGCCGTGTTTGGAAACTGTTGGCATCAATGTTTATAAAGCTAATTACTTTTTTTTGCAAGCTTTTCGTTTAATTAAGTCTTTAAATATCCTTTTTTCAGGTTATTTGAAGCTAAAGAATAGAAAGACTGTTGCTTAAAAAAAAAAAAAATTGTCTGTTTGCTTTCTTTGTGCCCACCGCCTGTGTGGGTTCCATATGTCAACATTGTGAAATTGTCATTTTTAAGAAACAGCCAGTAAATATAAAAATTAAAATTTTGGCACAGCAATATTATTATTATTTTTAAAAATAAGGACATGTTAGTGGGAATCTGTTGTGCATCCTTCTAGGGATCTGGTTGCCTCAGGTGATTCTTAATGGCTGCGAAAAGAATAGATCGCTCAAAGCTGAGAGTCGCCTTTCTCTGCCCACACATGTTGTGCAAACAATACATACTGTTCAGCTAAACGAGTGCGTCGGCGGATGTTCAGTTGAACTTGAAGAGGGCATTCCTGTCTGTTGGCAAGAAGGCGGAGCCCAAGTTGCGCATGTATAGCAACCTGTTCAGAAGAGGGTGTACTTGAAAGAAGAAAAAAAACGTAGTTGCACAACGTTGTCTGTTCGGCAGACACAAGCTGTGCTCTGAAACTTTTTTTTTTTCTCTTTTCTTTCTCCTGATTGTCAGTTCCTCTTTTCCGTTCAGGATTTAGTTGACTTTAAATGTCGTTTATCTGTACTTTCGCTCATTATGGAAAGCGAAAAAACTTTTGTTTTTTTATATAGAAAATTGACCAGCAACTTGCATATTAAATTGTTTAGCACCACATGAGTGTATTTAACTTTTTTTTTTTTTCTTCACAGAATAGAAAATAATTTAAAAACAAAATTAACAGTATATTACTAATGAAATTAAAGACTATTGGGTCTTGGTTCAGAAAATACTACACAACAAACACAAAATATTCCACAGCATAGTCCATCTTATTCTCAAACAGTTTTCATCAAAAATATCCTTCAAATCTAAAACAAGCCTGTGGTAATAACCGTAAAGAGGACCTTTATTGTGCTCAGTTTTAATGAGGAGTTTGAGATTCAGTGCAAATAGGGCTGGGCGATATTAGGCCAAAAATAATATCCCGATATTTTTTTTGCTGAATGCCCATATACAATATTTGTCTCGAGATGTTTTTCTTTTCATAAAGTAATTATAAAAAGGCGTCTCTGAATCAAAGTTTTATCCCAAATGTCTCCCAGGCCAACTTTTTTACAAACGGTTGTAAATGTATATGAGAAATGGCTGAAAAATAACCTAATGGAATACTTAAAAATATAATTACAACGTAAGATAGACCATCTTGATATAAACAATATAGTCTCATCTTAATCTCTTTTTAAAAAGAAAAGCTTTTTTTAGAGTAAAAGTTTTCCTTCCTTATGCATTCTAGCCATGTTGGTTAATACTACAGTCATTACATCCTCCCAACCAATCACAAACGCAGACCCAAGAGCTCTGTCATCAAGCTGCGCCCCCTTCAAAGAGTTAAGAGAGCATGTGTTCTTTTTTCCTTTTTTAAAAACTTGCAGTTTTGGTAAAAAGTTAGTTGAGTTTAAATTCAGTGTTTGTGTGTTCTTTATCCAAAAATGGGTCGCTAAGCAACAGCATAAAATGGTCCAGGCTACACTTAAAATATGTTTTGAATTTGTTGATAATTATTGATATCGATTATGATTTCTATTTTATCGATATGCTTTTTTTAAAATATCGTCCGGCCCTATTAGTCAGAAAAGCCTGAAACGCAAAACTAAGCACACTTGACTTTAATCCAGGTCAATATTACTAACCCACATCTTGGCAGCTTTACAGTGCAGGAGCATTCCTGGAATGTCCAACAAGATTTGTTGATTTATGATAATATCTACACGTCTGTTTTCCATCAGCATTTCCAGTCAGAGTACCCCTGACCTCTACCGATAGATCTGTTACAACAGCTGTCCCTACACTGGTAATCTACGAACCTATGAAGTATTGAGGCACATGTATTAAACAAGCAGGGAGTCTAGGCTTAATATTTTGGCTCCCTGAGTTTGGATATCATGCCATTTTGGATTTTAAATGTTTAAACTATTGTCTCTGTGTCAGATTAGGCTCAGAAATCCCACAAATAAAGAGAACAGAATGGGGAGATTGCACCAAATACAGGAATGTGTACAATTTTTTTTTTTTTTTTTTTTCCTCAGTTCATTGACTTGCTTCCAAGGAGTCAGATGTTCTTATCACATTTTAAAGTGAACTTGAGCAACAGTTATTCCAATGTTTGTAATGTTCCCAGAAAGGGGTGGGGCTTTATGAAATGTGCAAACTTGACAAATGCAGGAAATGCCGGACAAATATGGAAAGGCTTTTTCAGTAAATCTAAGTTCTGTTATGTATTGTGAACAGTGTTATGTTCTTTTTTTTTTTTAGCTCAAGAGTGACACCTGCTGGACTGAGCATTTAACGTCACTTCAAATGTTCTGTTTTCCATCTTATGTTTTATCTTATTTTCTATCATCTTCTAGTGGTTTTATAAGATTGTTCTTTTTCTCCAGATTGCAAAGGTGGAAAAACTGAAGCCTCTGGAGGTTGAGCTCAGGCGGCTGGAAGACCTGTCTGAGTCCATCGTTAATGACTTTGCTTATATGAAGAAGAGAGAAGAGGAAATGCGGGACACCAACGGTACGCCAACACAGTATTTACACAGGTTTTCATTTCTACATCATTTTAAAATGAGGATAAAGACCCTGAGCCGGGGTCAGGGTGAGGCTCTGGAGCCAAAGGAGGCTCTTCATAACCTGGGACAATAATTATGTAAAATGAGCAACGTTTTTGATTGTGTAGATAATGTTAAGGCAAGGCTGGTGTGAGCAGTTGCGACATTTTTATGCAACATCAAAGTAGCTCTTTTCCAATATATTGATCCTAGTGGTTTATGGGATTTTTTTTCTTTTTTGTCAGTGACTTCATTTTTTTTAGTTGGCTAGCTACTTTTCTACAGTGTTCATGGATATGGAAAGGTCTCAGTTTGCCTCATTTTCTGAGGGAAATACCTTTTTATAGTAATAGTTTAGAGTTCTTAAATAAAAAAATGCCAATTTTTTTTAACAACGAAGCAAAGTTATGTATTGTGTATTTATAAATTTCAAGGATTTGTGGGTTGAGACAAATTTAAGTTTGATGGTGCAAGGGCAAAGCTCTTTGAACTGCAGAGGTTGCTGACTCCTAATCTAAGGGAAATGGCTTTTTAGTTTATTGCCTGAGGAACTAATTTTTCTTGCTTTTGAATAATATGACTGTTTCTGATCTCTACAGAGTCAACAAACACGCGCGTGTTGTACTTCAGCATATTTTCCATGTGCTGTCTCATCGGTCTGGCCACGTGGCAGGTCTTCTACCTGCGGCGCTTCTTCAAGGCAAAGAAGCTGATCGAGTAGATCAACTCATCTGGCTCCTTCCCTCGAGGGACGCTGCCTCCCAGTCAGCAAACACATCCCAGCATCCACCCTCCTTGGACTAGCTTCAACAAACAGCAAGTGGGGTTTAGGGGGCTCAAAATCTAGTTTTCGAAGCTCGTGAGAGTATCCATGTTTCCTCTGGGGGAAAATAAGATTGACCTGCTTATTTAGTAGTTGGAAACATGACAACCCTGTAGAGAGAAATGCATTGTGAGACATGGGAGATTAATTTCTTTCTACACTGTTGTGAATGTTGCACCTGCTAAATAAGATCTTTCTCTCCATGAAACATTTGAAAAGTTTCTTTCTTTTTGTTTTTGAGCTCAGTTTGAGTGGATGTGCCACAAGTGAATGTCTGCTCTTCTGTTAATGTACACATTCTTTGGAAAGCCACACAAACTAAACACCCTTTTATCAAGTGAAGGCTTTTTGAAACTTGGTGAGTTTGTTCCTTTAAGACAGTTGGCAACCTCTGAACCTCCGTGTTGTCACCTAAATTACATACGTGTTCGGTAGCTAAATTTAACTGTGTCTTTAGTTTGTTTTCATATGGTAATCACCACCTAGTTGCTTCTACTGGTATCTATTTTTTTTTTTCGGTTGGGGCGGGGTTTGAGTTTTCAGGTTAATGTTCTCTCAATTATAAATTTAATCTCTTCTCTAAACTTTCGCATGTTCAGATTTTTTTTTTTTTTTTTTACATCAAAAGTATCCTGAAACCAATATCCTTCCAACATCCAGTTTTTCCCCTTTTCAATGTATTTATGCAAACTTTGTCTTGTCAGATTACAGTGATTTGAGGCTGTGACAAGATTTGAACAATTATCCAAACCGACACCCTTTTTTCTTCACATTCTAGCAAGTCTATGTTTCAGAATATCACTTGCTGATCCATCCAGTGTTCCCGTTTTCATTCAAATATCTGAGGCCTGGCTCACAGGAATGCGGGTGGTTGCAGATATTCATATTATTGTTTTTTTTTTTGTTGTTTTTTTTTGACAGGAAGTATTGAAGGCTGTCCTGGTACATTTTTAACAACGAACATGCGCATGGAGCGCAGCCAATTTTTATGTTGACTGGTAAATTTTGTAAATTTGTGTTGGGCTTTTATTCAATAAAATATTGGATGGATTTACATGAGTTGTTTTGTTTTTTGTGTAGACAGAAGAAGAATTGTTCCAGATGTTGGTTTAGGGTATGAAAAATCCCTAAACCAAATTCCATCCAAATAAGTGCAAGCAGGTAACTTTTCTGGAAAAACACTGCTGCAACACTGAGCTGCTTTTAAGAGCTTAATTCAAACAAAGCACGGTTGATGGGATGCTTCTTGAGCAAGAAGCTCATTTACTGATTTCCTCACTATGAAACATTCAAAAGTCAGCTGAGAACAAAGCAAGCTCGCCCACATAACGATAGGCTATAAAACTCACAGATGGAGGGCTGTAGACACACAGCACCTAAGAGTTGAGAATGTTCTGATTCAGCATCTACGAACTTCCAAATATCTTTTGGCTTTCAGATTAAGCCGACAACAGTATCCAGAAGGCTTCTTACAATGAGTTTCTGTTGTTAAGCAGCTACCTTGCATCAAGTAAGATGTAAAGCATTTGATGAGAATGTGCTGCTGGACACTTAGCAGCGGGGAGAATTAACGTCTATCTTCTAATTTGATTTAATCTTGGTTTGGAAACTGCTGGTAGGATGGTACTTGCCTCTGTATTTTTCCAACTGTAATGTTTGGTGGAAGGAAGATGTAGTCTGATGTACTTTGGAGGTTAAGTTTGGTGCCTTAAGGTACGTTCGCATCGAACACAAACGAGGTATATTTTTTGCGTTGGACACTTGACATTTTGCCAGTTGCAAACAATTTGCACAAGCAACACGGTGAAATTTTACCCTGATCGCTTCACAGCATCATCAAATAGGAGGAGCATCTATCTGCCTGCCAGTTCGTCTTGTCTGTTCAACCCACCCTGGCAGACCTCCACGAGTCATGGTGCTGTATGTAATGTGGAAAGGTGAACGCTGGTGTCCCTAGGCCCACCAGATCCTCTAGAGATGCAGCCAGTTCGAGCCATTCGCATCGCTCGAAACGCGTCGTTCGCTTTGGCAACCGCTAATTCCCTCCTGATCGTGCCTTTGCATGATGGCATGTAAATAACTTGCTCCATTCGCCTTGTCTGCATTTGATGTGAACGCACCTTTCAGACCAATGAGTTCTGAATGTTGGAGCATATTATGTATTTTTATTTTTTATAATTTCATTGTGAATTTGATTGTGACAGTTTGAAGATGGCCCCTTCAAGTTCAAACTTTACCGGGACCCAGTTCATAAAGCAAGATTCTGAAAGACATGGATGAGCGACTGTGGTCTCAGGAAATTGTTTTTGGGTTACACAGAACTTTGACCTCAACGTGGTAAAACATTCTTGGGCTAAATTAGAGCGGAGATCGTGACACGCAGTTAGAAATCTTGTGGATGACCTTTCCATTAAAGATCATGTGTGTGCAATTTACTGTACATACACCCTGGTCATTACTTAGCTGACCATCTTATTTTTGACATCCTTTAACAATCAGCAAGAAACAATGCAATCCAAAAAATCCATTTTTTTGCAAAGCACATTAAAAAATTATTTGTGTATAAGTGCTGTACTAAAAAAGCCAAAATTACAAACCAGAAATGACTATGCAGATGAAATAATGCCACGAAGACAAATATGACAGACAAAAACAAGCCACTGAAGTGCTTTTAAGAATTAAAAACAGCAACAGAAGAAGCATCTATTTAGATGATTTCAACTTTAAATATGTACTGTAGAGATGTTGAAATACTTATTTGATAACTTTTATAAGCACGCACTTGGATGCTGTGGGGATCTGTTTCATTTTCCACAGAGGAGAAGCAGCAATACAGGCAAATATGAGGATCTAAATAAATATATATTTTTGGGTCTAGAACAGGAGAACAAAGAGGAAGCCATCTCGGTCAAAGGAGAAAGGCCAAAACTGAACCTAGGGGGAGGATTGCGCTTCCAACTAGGGCTGAACGATTTTGGAAAATAATCTAATTGTGATTTATTTTCTTAATATTGCGATTTAATGCGATTTTTTCCCAGTTTAATTTATCATGCATTTTAAAATATATACAAACAACAAATCAATCTGTTTCCTCGCCATGTGGATTAGTTGCTAAAAGACCCACAGAATCTAAACTCGGTGCAGAAATGACTGCGTTCTGCCTATGATTAATTTCAACCAAAATTACAATTTTGACTTTTCTCTGCATTAACCACAAGCAACAAAAATGGCCTCTAGATAAAGATGTTTGTAAACAAGGACTATTTTAAACATGAACTTTTAATGTTTATATTGATCAGAATATTATTCAAGAGAACAGCTTTTAATTTAATTGGACATCAATCCTTGTTGAACATAAAGTGCAAAGTCCAACCAACAAGCAAGTCTATGTATTAAACTGATTGACCAGTACTTATTACTTTGTATGATTATACAAACTCTAAAACAAGTAATACAATTAGATTATCTGACTGCTGCGACTGTCTTCCCTTCCATGTGGAGGCAAACCCACTTCAAACATTTTACTGACACCTAAAAGACGTGTCTAATTCCCTAATTGTTACATAGCCAAAAATGGCAGACTCTGCGATTTGGAAATTGCGTTTTTTAAAATCACGATTATATTGAAAATGCAATTAATTGTTCAGCCCTACTTCCAACTCCCAAGTGTTTACGGCTCGGTCCTCCAACCCATTCCAAAGAGATCACATCACCAGTCTCGTCAGGATTCAGTTGACCAAGTACTCCACTCACACACAATAGCTTTTAACGACCCAGGAGAGGTCATCGATTTGCATCTGACATAGGCTCCATCCGCATACCTTTGATTAAAGCTCCTAGCTCCTGTTCCTTTACTTTCATGGTGTCAACTGTAAGAACACTATCCTGGGTAGGAAAGAAACTTCAGGCTGCTGTGCCAATTTCAGACAGCCTTTAACTCCGACGTCATCATGTCACAGAAACACGAATGGATATAGCTCCTTAGCACCGGTAAGGTACATTGTGATGTTCCTATGCCAAATTAGCTGCGAAAGGAAGCATACAGGCTCCTTTTCCTACCTCCTACTTTGCTGACTGCACTATTCGGATAGCACTTGTGGTAACCGCTGACACACTTCCGTTTGGCTGAAGAGACCTTCCCCTGTAAGGGTATTCGGATGGACCCTTAGAATGTGCCAAGTGAGGATGGGCCTCCATGTGCTTAAAAACAGCAGCGCTCCAACTACAGGTTGCTCAGGTTCGAGCCACCAGAATTGACAAAGACTCCTGGGTAGGTGTTGCAACGTTTTTTTGGAAGCAACTGAGCAAAAATCTGGTTGCTTCTGATTTAAGCCTGTTTGCTGTTGTGATGTCCCGCATAACTGAGAATTTGCACAAGCTTTTATTGGTGCATGAAGTTACAATTTATCTATTATAAACGTCAACAAACTGCATTGAGACTCACTTTAAAGTAACGACCACTAAAATCTGAATTCAATGCTAACTTAATGCGGTAGCACCTGAAAGCAGCCCGCTAGTCAGAGTTTCTCGGGACCACCCTGTGTTATACCGAAAAATATTGTGGGAAACAGTCACTATTGTTCATGAAACCAAGCGCTAGAATTTGTATGCCGTAAGACAATGTCAAAAAGATACGTGCATGGTCTTACTCCGTAGATTTGTCCCTCCTGGACAAATCTCAGCAGGTGTTCTGGCAGAAGAGCATACAAGTAGCACAAACTGATACTTATATCTGTCAGACAAGAAGGCACTTTGTGTTATCAGCCATGACATCCTGATTTTTGCCTTAACCCGTCAGATCAGAATACACAAAATTTATATCTAACGCAAATTATTTACGAGTAACAATATAAAAACGAGAACTGGAGGCTCACAAAAAACTCCCAATTCTGCAAACAAGCTGGGATCCGCTTCAAAGAGGACTTTTGCAAACTCTACAGGGAGGCCCGAGCTGCAGCACGGCCACAGATGGATGAAGCTTGAGCTGGAAGAACGTCTGCTACAAGGGTCCTGATGGATAAATCGACGGTAGAGGAGTTATTGTAAACTCTTAAAGAACCCAATCACATCTCTGGGGATACGAAGCCTTAAGTTTAAATATAGGGTTTATATAACTATTCTGTCATATAAGGCTTAAATTCTACTAAATTACACTGTTTATATAAGAAAATGTTACAGTTTGCAGACAACCTTGATTGTATTTGGTGTTTACACATAAATTCCTACCTCTTTTTGCAGTTCAATTTATTTTGTTTAAGGCAGACCTTATAACTCTTGGTTGTTTGCACTATTCAGTACTAGGAAGTTACACCAAAACCATTCAATTCTAATGCCTTTTAAAATGAAATGGCTTTTTTTTTTTACAGCAAGTTTAAAGCTTAAACTTACACTCTTTTTTTTGTTTTATTTTAGTTCATTCTATTTTATCTATGTTTATCTAGCCTTCATGTTTTCTCTTAGTTCTGACTTTATGGATGTCTCCCTCAATGTAAGGGGTTTGATAGACTCTTTTTTTATGAAAAAGCACAATTGTGTCTGTAAACCATTCCTCTGCCTTTTAGATTAAATATGGTAAAATATAGTTACGGTTTGAAGAGTCTTTTTATTACTACAGAGATCCACAATGCAAACACCACATTATCAGATAACAGAACCACATCAGCGCTGATGGGCTCCTGATCGAACATGACGCAACCGCAATGAATGTGGCAAGAGCCCCTACAGATCATTTCTTAAGCATTATAAAGAAGTCTAGGTACACGCCCATGCAAGGGCTGTACACTTCCTAACATGTCGTCAGTAAAATAATGTGTCACCACTTGGGTGCTATCTGATGACCTTGTGTCCCAGCCTTGTGTCCCAGACTGTCTAGGTGTGCATGACGCTCCCAGCAATTCTTTCAAAGCAATAAAATACATAAGTAGTAATGAAAAAACAGAAAACAATGTTTATTTTTAGTAGTATACTAGATGTATTTGATTAGATGGAAATAAGTTAGAATCATTAAAGTAGTGGCAAAAAGTTTGATTTAAGGGCCCTTATATTTGGCCATGCCTGAATGTTAGAATTGTTTATTGAGTGATAATTATTCCTCTTCAAGAAGGTGACCCTGACAGGTTGGGATTCGAAAGGAAGAAACTGAGGCGGATGAGGATAACAACGTCTAGGGTCTACAGTGGTGACTGGTTGACATGATGTTTAGACAGAAATTTCTACGTGAACATGTTGCAACCTAATCCTATGGGATTCTGTGAGAGTAGGGAGTAGCAAGATGGCGGCCAGTGACTTCAGTTTTTCGGCAAAATCAGCACTCCAGTGCATAGACATCATATACGTATTTACATGTCTGTGCTCCAGTGTATAATATACACAGACATTATATACGTATATGATGTCTATGATAATATAGCTCAGTGTTTCTGACAGCCGGGACGCTTTTTCTGGTAACAACACCGGATGTCGTTCATCGCAAGTACTTCCGGGTCAACATTTCACAGGAGAAACCTGCTGTCTTCTTTTTCCTGAACGGCTCGTCGGTTTTGTTGACAGCCATGCCGGGCCCCGACAAAGAAACGGACCTGACGGAGCGGGTTGAAGCCTTTCTGTCCGACCTGAAGCGCGGCGGCAGCGGGGCGGGACCTCTGCGGGGCTCGGCGGAGACCGCCCGAGAAACGACCGCTCTGCTCCGCAAAATTACAGCCCAGGCCCGCTGGAGCAGCGCAGGTTCTTCTGTTTTACTGTACATTTCAGAGCGGCCTCTGGTAATACTGCAAGTGGCTGTAAAGGTGTTCGTAGTTTGGTTGCAAACATCTTAGACCCCTGATGTAACATCTGTTAAATCATTGAAATGGGGCGGGCTACATCGTGATATCTTGTGTGTGTTTGTTAAGTTTAGCAACAATTTAGGCTCAGTTTTGAAACACACTGGTGTTAAAACTACCAAGTAACGACTTTGCTTTCTACGGCGTTCAATTGAGAAAAGAGGACGAACAGTCTAGGGGTAGAAATGTGGTTAAAACAAAACAAATATGAGAAACGACGGATAAAATCCCATTAAACTTGTATTTGATTTCTGTTTTTAGGTGATCTGATGGAGATAATCCGGAAAGAAGGAAGGAGAATGACGGCCGCCCAGCCTTCAGAGACAACGGTGGGCAACATGATCAGGAGGGTCCTGAAGATCATCAGAGAGGAGTACGCAAGGTGAGGAGAGACTGCACACAGTCACCTAATTCATGCAGTGGGAATGCAAGATAATCCCTGCTGGACAAAATGACAGCAGCACGTAAAGATAGTCAGATTATGTCGCTAAATGTATTCATAACGCATCAAGTTATTGTAACCTGTGGTATGACTGGACAAATAAATATCCGTCCACATACAGTCTTGGTAAAAAGTAAACTGTGTGATTTTGTGTGTGTGAACGTATTTCATATGATCTATTGTTTGCCTGGTTGTACAATATTTGAATCCTGCCTTAAATGTACAAACACAGCAGATGGCTCACTGTTATGTTACTTACAAGTCGCAGATTGCGTCATCTCCGCCTTTTTGCGTTCCAGTTTCCCTCTTGTCGGACAGGAGGAAAAAAAAACATGGATGCTCGCACTGTTGTTAAAACAATAACAATGACAATAACGCTGCTCTAGGCGGTATTTTGTGCAAATAAACGGAGCTGAAACATCCCGTCTGATGAACACTGAAAGGTAGCACCTGTAGGACTAACTAAATGTTACATAAATAATAGAGAGCTGCTACAAACAGTCAAAGTATGAGGTTTTACTCAGTGTTGCTGCGAGTAACATCCATCATGAATGCTGATGTCGGGTAGCATCCTGTTGCACCTGGAATAATTGCCTTTTGACAGATGAGACCGCGGTAGAGAAGCTTTGGCTGTAATGCTCCTAAACCAAACACAGCATATCAGCACAAACCCATCATAGCCGTGATGATTTTGGCTTGTTTTGCAGCCATGGGACCATAAGCAACTTGCAGTTATTAAGGCCACCTTGAACGTATTTCGGAGTCAACTGTGAGTGCACCTACCTGACAGCCGAAGCTGAAGTAAAACTGGATCATGCCAGTAACTGAGGCAATGTTGTAAGCAAGGGGTTCAAGAATTCATCCACAAGAATATGAGAAACATTTTCTAAATGTAGCTCTAGAAAATACTGAATCACAGGTTGACTTTTCATTCTGGCTTCAGCCTTTGAAAATAAACCATTTCATAACCAGATCGTCTTTGCACGGTTAAGTCTGCTTTTGTCTCTTATAGATTTGTCTTTAGCTCATGTGTTTGTGTCTCTTTCTTTGTATGCACTATGCCTCAACTTTCATTCTCCAGACTTTAATGAAAGCTTTTAAATCACGTTCCACACATGTGACTTCAACAGACGGCTTCCAGTTATGTTTGATATCTCTTGATTCACTTGATGATGGTATACAGTCAGGGTTTAAATGTAATCGAGATGAAAGCTTCTAAGTTACACTCCGGATACCCAACTCATTGTTTAAACAAAACCACAACATTTTCTCAAATGTTTTGACCTGTTGGGATTTTTTTTCCCCCCTCAGATCTCGAGGTAGCAGCGAGGAGGCAGACCAGCAGGAGTCCCTCCATAAGCTGCTGACTTCTGGAGGACTCAGCGAGGAGAACTTCAGGCAGCATTTTGCCCCCCTTAAAGCCAATGTCATTGAGGCCATCAACGAGCTCCTCACTGAGCTGGGTAAGTCGGTGGAGCTGCTTTACACTGCATCCATGTCCACTGAACTACCCACGGCTCAGAGTCTGGCCTTCTTCTTTATGTGGTTGTTTGCTTACTAATCTTCTCTAACGAAGCTCTGAGTCCGTCACAGAACGCTCATTTTGAAATGAAAATACACACAGACACGATTGGTTATTTACAGGTAGCTATGCCATTAACAAGGAAACTGGACAACAATTACAAACTGAGTGTTTTATTTTCTCCTTTTTTCTGATTTTCCTTTCCAGAGGGAACAACAGACAACATCTCCATGCAGGCCCTGGAGCACATCCACTCCAACGAGGTCATCATGACCATCGGGCGCTCTCGCACGGTGGAGGCGTTCCTCGGAGATGCTGCTCGGAAACGCAAGTTTCACGTTATCGTAGCAGAGTGCGCCCCCTTCTGTCAGGTATCTAAAGTGCATTGAAAAGAGCGTGAAAAGCAAACAGCTACTCGGAAAGCCTCAGAAACGACTTTAACTTCTCAACAGGGACATAAAATGGCCACCAACTTATCCAAAGCCGGCATAGAGACAACAGTAATTGCTGACGCTGCGATATTTGCAGTCATGTCTCGGGTCAATAAGGTATTTACCCTCACAGAAGACTCACTTTATAGCAACGGCATGGTCAGGCGGTGTATTTTAACTTGGATCTGTTTGGCAGGTCATCATAGGAACTCAGACGGTTCTAGCGAATGGAGGTCTGAGGGCCGTGAACGGGACGCACACTCTTGCCTTAGCAGCCAAGCATCACTCAACGCCTCTTATCGTCTGTGCCCCCATGTTCAAGCTGTCGCCTCAGGTAGGATAACACTCAGCTGATTTCTGCACCATCTCTCAAACACAAGTAAAAAAAATAAAAAAAAAATTTCTGTATGTAGTTCCCAAACGAGGAGGATACTTTCCATAAGTTCGTCTCCCCACATGAAGTCCTCCCTTTCACTGAAGGTACATCCTCACCATTCGACCTTAAGTTTAGAGTTCGTCTTTGGTAGAATATGCCAATTGTTTTAACTTTACTTGTTTCAGGCGAGATCCTCTCGAAGGTCAACGTGCACTGTCCGGTGTTCGACTACGTCCCTCCTGAGCTCATCACGCTGTTCATCTCTAACATTGGGGGACACGCACCTTCCTATATCTACAGACTGATGAGTGAACTGTACCACCCAGAGGATCACGAGCTTTAATCGGTGTAACTAATAAATTCATTTAAGTTCAAATGTGTCTGCAGAGCTTGGTTTCTCTTTTTGCAGCTAAACTGTTTTATATAATAATAATGTCTCAAACTGGCTCATTGGTAGGAGCACTATGCAACTAAATGACACTTGAAGTTACGATGTCAAACAGACTTCAGAATGACGAGAAGTGAAAGTGCCAACCAGAAGTTCCCTTGGTGTTTACTTGAAAAACAGATCAACAATGCTACTTCCTTAGTGGGTCACTTCTAAAGAAAGATGGCATTGCATTTTATTGATGGGTATTAAACTAAAGGGGACTGAACAAAAATTGATGCCACAAAGGTTTTTTTTATTTGGAAAAATCATAAAGCCGTTTATCATTACTCTCTCTCTCTACATACAATTGTGCAGTTTGCTGGTGAAGATTCTCAGTCATCCAAAGAAGATTCTCATGGTCATTCCATTCGGGGAAAAAAGTCCAGTTGTTTTCTTTTTTGTCTTTTTTGGAATTGTGCAGTTCGTTGTGTTGGCCTATCACATGAAACGCACATAGTCGTTTATTTTTATGTTTGGAGACATTCAAAAAATATTTCTACACTTGCAGTGTCAGAGGTTAAGAATAGGGTTGATACAGTATCAGCTGTCCTCCAGAAGGAGGCGCTGTTGGCCGACTGTCACAGCTCCTCTTTAAGTGTCATTAAGTATTGTGCACTTGGAGCGCTTACACCCCATGTCTGGCTCCACATGAACCCTGACATGTGCAAGCTTCCCTGTCCCTTCACCTCTTGTAAATGCAGGAACTTTCTGTGTAGCACGCATGAGGTCAGCAAGCCAAGATCTGCCAGCACTTTGTCGCCCAATGAGAGTTTTTGAAGAAGCCCACAGCTCTCTCTGTTATTCGTTTGTCACTGGCATGCCCCTGCCCTGTTGAAATCAAAGACGTGGCTCCTTGTGATGTAATGCCAGTTAGGTATTTAATTATGTGGCTGCTTTTGTAGTTTGAATAGGTTTCTGTATACATTTGCACATAAATTTTGAGTTTTCTCAATATACGGTTCAAATCAGTCAATAATGACTCTGACATGATCACCAAACATTTTGACATATTGATGTGGCATGCTAATGTCAAAAATGTAAGCTAAATGATCCGGGGGTAAATCTGGTCTTGGGTACATAACAATTAATAGTAACATTTGTAACAGCACACCCATCAAAAGGGCAAAAGATGGAAGCCCTGTAGAATTTAACGTCATAATTGTCCTACAGGGAATTCTCATCCATCATTTTTTGGAAAG
This sequence comes from Fundulus diaphanus, assembly GCA_037039145.1. NCBI lineage: Eukaryota > Metazoa > Chordata > Actinopteri > Cyprinodontiformes > Fundulidae > Fundulus > Fundulus diaphanus. The sequence goes on along the minus strand of CM073142.1, from coordinate 27,407,439 downwards.
AGCTTCTTTTAAATTGATGTTCTTTTGCTGTAATCGTACAATTTCATCAAGCATGAGAGCACACAGTCTGCACTCCTGCTGCTGCTTTCCATCATCTTTAAAAGTCAGCCACCTCAGCCACAGTAACAGTGATGTCTAGTGATAAAACAAAGAATAAAATTAATTAACATGTCAGGATAGGTAAATAAAAGCCCTTATTTTTGTGATCCTGGTAGCTTCTCCAGTCTTTCATGTAGAATGGAAAGGCGGACTACAGTAGTAGTTATTTTAACTTCTTTATTATTCTCAACAGCAGGACAGCGGTACATAACAACACATGTAGCAGCTCTTACTTTCATCTCTCCACTCCTCCCCTGTTCTCCCTGAAACAGTGCTGGTAGGAACCAAAAATCACAGGGTGTTATCCAATTAATAGTAACAAAATTAAAGGTAAATATAGTGATTGTATAATGAATCAAGGTTACAATATTAATGTCAGTAAATACTTTAATAAATGTTATGGATATGTAAAAACATATAACAGATTAGAACATCATTAGAGAGACATAGGATTACCCTTATGTCAAATTTTAATCCGATTTTGATGGATTAAAAAGGGGCGGGGCGATTAAAAAGGGGCGGGGCTTATTTTTTAATTGACCTTTAGATGACGCAATAATTAATCGATATAAAGTTTATATTAAACGATATCAAATTTATATTAAACGATATAAAGTTTATATTAAACGATATAAAATTTATATTAAACGATATAAAGATTTATTCTTATCTTAAGCAATAATTAATCGATATAAAATTTATATTAAATGATATAAAATTTATATTAAATGATATCAAATTTATATTAATCGATATAAAATTTATATTAATTGATATCAAATTTATGTCAAAATTTAATTAAGCGGATAAATAATCCATCAACTTGCCGGATGTCCCGCCTCCATTTCCGGTCCCCCCGCCGGAAGTCCCGCCTATATGACATTATTAATATAAACCATTCATTTTACTATATTGATTATTTTAATTCATTTATTCACATCCAATTATTTAATTCATTTATATACATCCAATTATTTTAATTCATTTATTCACATTTCAAGTATTTAATTTGTACACATTCAATTATTTAATTTATCTTATATACGCTCAATTTTGACGCTCAGCAGCAGCATAGCAGTCAGACTTACGTAATCTTTGCTGAATACGGATCCTACGGAGCAAAACCTCCCGCACCGTTTGCGCAGAAATAATCCAGAGGACCCTTTAAGAAAACCTATTCGTCTTTAGTCCTCCCTCCAAACTAAATGCATTTACAGCGATGTCTGTTGGATCACGAACTCAGGAGATCTGTTAGGGGAAGAGCTTCGTCAAAAGAGCACGCGTGTGGGCTTTGGACGATGCAAATCAGTTATTTCGCAGTGCCCGCAGCTCTGAAGCTGACCAGCGCACAACACCTTTTTTAGACATAGGGAATAAGTAGAAGCAGGAAACAAATCAGTTATTTCGCAGTGACCGCAGCTCGGCCGCTGGCCAGCGCACAACACCTTTTTTAGACATAGGTAATAAGCAGGAAACAAATCAGTTATTTCGCAGTGCCCGCAGCTCTGAAGCTGGCCAGCGCACAACACCTTTTTTAGACATAGGTAATAAGCAGAAGCAGGAAACAAATCAGTTATCTAGCTGAACAGCCGCAGCTCAGTGATACACGTAACAACGGGTTCAGATTATGTCACTAAAACTCAACACTCTCTTGGTAAACGCAACCTCTCAGAGACTTGTATAAAAATGCCCCATCCAGTGCAATGCATTCACGGGATGAAAGCTCATCATGTCAGAAGCAGCACGGGTCGTAACTAACGCTCAGATTCACGCCGACTCTCACAACGCTGGAACTGCACAAGCTCAACAAGAGAATTCTGAAAAATAAGTGGTTTGTGTGTTCTTCCTTGCATAAATATCCAGATATTATTTCTCAATAAACTATACATTATACTTTTAATACTAATAAACTGTATTTGTAAAGCACTTTTCAGTTCTGCCTCACAGAGGTTAAAAAAAATATAGATGAATTACAGTAATTTATGAGGAATGGCTGAAAAACAGTTGTGGAGTTTAATGAAGAAACTGCATTAAATATGAAAACTTAACACGACCTATGATCATGAAAAAGCTAAATGTTTTGACAGGGTCTGCAATAATGACACAATTTAAAAGACATAATACTGGCCCAAGATGTTGATTATATTAATTAACTTCCATGAAAACTGAACTTAGTTATCTGCTGCAGGTAAGATATCAGGGGCTTCTCATTTTACCTCTCTGTTGATTAATATAACACATATAACACTTTACATACTAAAACACAGAGCTTTCTTTTTTAACAGAATCAAATATTCTTTCTGAATTTTTACAACATTTTTGGCATTTGAGTAAAACGTTTAACCCTGGCTGAACAGAAGTTGGGTTTTATTATCGACATGTCCATAAATTCTAAAACAAGACGATTATAAAACTGGTGCAGTTTCAAAAGCTTTTACAGTTGGATTTGTCTTTGTCTAGTCTTTGAAACACAGTTTGTAAAGTTTAGTACACCTTGTTTTTCAAACCTAAGGGTTTAGTGCTCTGTTGTGTGGAGACGGATGTGGTACTAAAATGCCCCATTTCTTAATTCTATAGCGTAGTCTTTGCTGTTCCAATATTTTATATGTGCGTGAAACCTGCAGAAAGGTTTATTGTCCTCTTTATAAATAAAATGTTTTGCTTTGGAAATTAGTGTTACAGCAGCATGCAGCTTTGAGTAAGCTCAGACAGGCTTTCTGCCCTTCCTCTGTGAATGTTTTTGTGTTTCACGGGCAAAATCTAAAAACGTTTTATCATATTCCATTTTTACACGTCTAATTCTGCGATTCCATACACATTTTCCACATTGTGGTGTGGGCTTGGATCAACTTGCAGTTCATTCTGCTTCCAAACTAAAAAATATATAAATTGAACTTGATTGTTTGTGTGAGAGCCTCACATTTAGATACATGTATTACACTTAGCTTTTATTTACAACACCAAGCATCTATCTATGTAGTTGGTCAGAAAAAAAAGAGAAAAACACGCAAAACAGTAATGGAACATCTTACACAGTTTGAGAGAATCAACTTCACATATCTGCATCTAGAGTGCAGAGATTGCTCCTTTTCTTTGCCCTCTCTGACGACTGAACAGTCAGTCCCATCTGCTTCCTTTAATGTCACTCCAAATTAGCCCTAGTGCTTAGCAGCAAGTGTCAAGACAGACTTTCATGCTTGCTTAGTATGAGGGATTGCTGCAAAGCCACGGACAATGCAGACAATAAACCGGTTCCCCTTTTTTTGACCAATCTGTATAATCTGATTGATTTTGACTTTGTAAAGTGCCTTGAGATGACATGTTTCATGAATTGGCGTCATATAAATAATAATAAAAAAAAAAAAAAGCACTAAAGAGTCAGCCCAGATTGATGCATCAGGATAGATACTAGAAGTCAGGTTAAAAAATGAAGCAAGAAAATTGGGGCTATCCGCTAATGAATTACATCTACAAGGAAATCTTTGTAGAACCTTCTTCATATGGAGGATATTTAAAACAGATGTGTTTTAAATATAACACTACGCAGGGCTTGAGGAAGAATAATGGCAGAAATGTACCATACAACCTTATCTCACTGGTTAAGTCACTCTGACCACCGGCAAACAAACTCGCACAACGTCAAGCACAAGACAGACTTTACCCCCCGTTTTTAGGCTAATTGTTCAAAACTATTCCTATCTGTTTTAATTTACATACTTTTATTATGGAGAGTTTTTACAAAATCCTTGCAAAATCCCTTAAAATCTTGTAATTTAATTCCAGAGAGACGGGTAGAACAATGATTCATGGTTAGTCTGCATGCATTAACTTTTGCTGTATGTACTTTCTTAACCATTTGGAATGATGAAGACAAATTGCCAAACTTACCAGCCACGGTTCACTCCTCTAGATAACAGATATAGGATAGCATAATGATTTAAAACATCCCTTCCTTTACAGCTCCTGTACAGTTTAGGAAAATCACAATTTTCTTAAATGTAATGTACGGAGCCCATCAGGCCTGACTTGCTGAACGTTCATTCCTGTTTTATCTATTGACCTGCAACGTTAACGGTAGTAGGCATTGTACAATATTTTTACTGGGACATTACAGTCATGTTTAACTTTTTCATATTTAGGCATCAACTGATCATTTGGCAACTGTGAGTGCCCCCCAAGTACTATTATTATTACCAGGATGAATTAAAGTTTTGAAAATATTTGCAGTTTTAAGAAATTCAGCATGTTGGCATCGGAGAAGAATGTGTATGACATAATGCAAGATTAACAAATGTTATATTAGGACCTTTTTCTGTGAGCATCCCATGGTTTTTCTATGTTATTGAAACAAAATGTGGATGCACAATTGCACCACAGGGTATAGCAAACCTTTTTTTTTTAATTAATTAATGCCCCTGAGTAAGAAAATAGTTATTCACAAAATAAGTCACACACCCTTATCAGGCTAAGTATTTAGCATGACGAAGCAAATTGCTCTTCATTTATGCACACATAGTGACTGCATAGGGTACCTGCATAGATCCTATGCAACATTTGCATAGGATCTCTATATGTTTTGTAGGGGTAAATGTGCAGCGTACAGGTCGACTTTGATATACGGATGCATTAAACTTGAACTTTCTTTTTATAGTGTTACTTCATACGTTATAAAAATGCCAGGCAGGCAAACAACAGGGCAAAGACTTTTAAAAAAACCATCCACCCTTTGTCAAAAACAAAAGTATCTCACAAACTATTGATTCTAAATAAGACAGGTAAACCTTCCATGATTCTTCTAGGTTGTACAAATATAGATATTTCTTGTTAAACCATCAGACTGACGGCAACAGAAGCAATGGCACTGATGAAAGAAATGTTGACATTTGGGGAATTCGCGCAAATGTTGAAAAATGGGGAATTCGCACATTGCTATTGTGGTTTTTAGAGGGGTTAGGAAGTGAATTGTGATTTATAGTTGCAATCTCAAAAACTGAGAGTATTGTTGGGGGTTGTGTGGAATGTATTAACTTTGATCCGTTTCTTACACTTTTATGAAGGTTTAACATGTGTTTATATGCTTTAATATGCTTTTAAGATAGCTGGTAGAAAGCTTCAAAACCGGGCCTGTTGGTAAAAGAATTTGGAATTCTTGGAATTTGCAAGATGGGTTTCTGTCTTGCAAAACCTTTTGTTTAGCTCAAGGTTCTGGGTTGTGGTCAGCGGCTTGCAGGCGATGACCGGAAGAACCAGTACAGTGGGCAGCCATAGAAGCAACCCCATATAGGGTAGAAGTATTGTTAAGGTGTAGAACTGATTGGGCAACAGTGTGTGTCATTCGCTCATGTAACTCTGTGAGACCCTCCCCTTTGAAGTTAATAAAAAGAGCCTGCACAAGGAAGAGGATAGAGTTGTTGCTCGCAGGGGTTGGCTGGTGCAACTTCTCTCCTTTTGCAAAGGCAAACTTCAATTCTGTTTCCTTGGCTAAGTTTTTGTTGCACTCTTAAGTCCTGCACATGACTCAACGGACCCGGGGAAGCAAGCGGCTTCAACAGTCGCTACCACATTTCCCAATATTAGTTCCATGAGAGCATCCAAATCTGTCATTAAATGTGTGTTTGTGCCATTTAGCAATAAAACCAGACTTCTGGTGTCTGAAGTAGCCTATTTCTTTATGGGTTTTTTAAGACCTGTCTTTGTATCCTTCAGGCTTTGGCTACAGTGAACTCTATGTACTGCTATACATCTATTGCCAGACTAAGGACTTGCCAGACTTTTTAACTTTCCAGCTTATAATAATTAACTGCATTAAATAACATGAATGAACAAAAGGGTTTTTGCAATTCCAGATTTCAAAACCGAGATTTCGAAAAAATTTTTTGCCAGGCAGTTCTTTGCAGCTTCCGTAATACAGTCGCATTTATGGAACTCCAAAAGCAATTGTAAGTTGGCTAGCATTCATGTGTTGTCAGTTGCATCTGTGTACAATATACACAAAGAAAAGTGGTTAAAAAATTCCATTCCTGTTCATCTTAGCTTTTACAAAAGAGTTTATGTCTTGTCACAGAGATAAGTTTGATTTAAGTTAGTTGAAACATTATAAAATTTACGTATACATGTTTATGGTATATAAATTAAACTGTGCGTATTTGTAGTGCATGTATTTGTAGTTACACTGCATAAAACAGAAAAATTCAGCCAGCAGTAAGATTAAAACAATAGATTATGCTGTGGTAAAGCTTAGAAATGCTTTCGTAAAAGCGGCGGAGTTCAGCTTTCAAAAAAAAAAAAAAAAAAAAAAAAAGACAGAAAAACAAAGACGGATGACTAATATATGAATTACTTCTGGTGTTAAAAATGGCAGGGATGTTTTTTTCACCTTCTCTTGTCCCACCTTGCTCATTATCTTATCTGTTAGGCATTGACAACATTTAATTAAAATATTTTCACCATACTAAGGGCAAACTTGTTTCTGTTATAATTTTGTCTTTGGGTGAATGCACACACAAAACAGAGTTATTTTCTGATAGTTTATTGAAAGAGAGATGATTAGTGGATGAGGAAATCAGAATGAGAAGAGAAATGTAGATGACATGCAGGGTTGCTGTAGTACATGGGTAGCAGGAGATCCAGGCAATGAAGCAGTGAGCAAAACTTGAGGTACGGATGAAGGCACAAAATCCAACAGCTAACAGAGGCCTATTGAAGCTCAGAGGACAGCAGTAAAATCCAGCGGCTGAAACAGGGAACAAACCAGCAGTGTTGTATAGTAACAAACTAAAAATACTTCACTACTGTACTTATTATGTAGTCCAAAGTCAACCCGGAAACCACTAAGGCTCAAGATTATCATAGAGTGGAAGATTATGAAACACAAGCGGCACCGTCCACAATGAGGTGAGTTTAAGTTGAAGAAGCCAAGGCGCCTTTGCTCTTTCAGGAGGAGTGAATGCTGCAAATTATGACAGGCTGCTGTATCTCACCGTTAGCCCAAACCCAGCATAAAACCTGCCCAATTTAAAAAACAAAAACAAAACAAGCCTAAATCTCAAATTCTCTCGTGTTAAAAGCACAGAACTATTAAACATCAGAACATGCCATTAGTGCACGACTGCGCAGAAGCAAAGAAAAAAAACTTCATGATAAAAAAAAAACAATCATAAAATATCAACTGAAATTTTTTTTTTATTAATACCTTCCCAACCTGAGTTATAAATCTACCTTAATATAATCGTAATTTGTCTAACAGAGCTCAATCAAACATTTCTCTTTCACACAGCCATGAAATATTTTCAAGTTGATCAGTAGAACTCAACTCCTCTTGGGGCGTTTACATCAGCCATTATTCTTTTCTTGTTTTATTACAACAATCAATATTATTAATTATAACTATTATTCATTGATGATGTCAGATTCGGCAGATTCGACTCATTTAAAAAATAAATTGGTAAAATAAGTTCAAGGAGATGGCATTTTTATTAAATTGGCTTTAGTTTTCTTCCAGACATTGACAACTATTTTGATGTATTTTGTTAGTAAATCTTTCTAAAAACCCAACAAATGTTATGAAAAGCTTCCCAAATTTTTACAACCTGCCCATAAACAATTTTTGTTCCAGCTCAAATGTGTTCAAAGGAAGCCTAATTGGGTGGAAACCTGGCAAATTTGGCAACACTGAATACACTATTGCTTTGCGTTTGTTCGATTTTTTTTTTTTTAGATTTTTAGAATTTCTTTCTCAGCACTGTATTAGTAGTCACAGAGCCGCTATTTAGCCTGAAGCATATAAAAATCTTATTGAAAAAGTGTGCCCCCTCTATACAAAATGGTTATTGACAAATGGCTCTGGCAGCTCATATGAGTGGCTAAATCAAAGAGGAAGCTCTGTCATTAGCCTTCAAAACGTCTTGATAGGTCTGAGAAACTGCAGTCATTACTTTGAACGTACAGTGTCTTCCAAAGTATTCACACATTTCCAGCTATTTCACATTTTGTCAAATTAAAAAAAAATTTTAAGGTATGTAAATGACAGTATATTTATGAAGTGAAAGAAAAGAAAAATGATGAAACCACCTTCTAAGCAAGAATCAATGAAATTTAAAGCTAGACATATGAAACAACAACTTTAACACAGATGATAAACTCCACACTCAAAGCCAATTTAACTGGACACAACTTGACTTAAGAAATGCGCACAGAAGCGTCTTTTGGACAACGAGGAAATTGTGTATATTGTATATATGGTATTTTACAATACTCTTATTTTAGGCAAGTTTGAATGACCAGTTACCATCATCATCAAGTATTTCACCTTGCAAACATTTGTATGTAAAGAGTACGATACGTTTTGAGCATGTGTTGCTATGCAGGTTGGTGTAGGTGACAAGCTATTCAGCTATTTTATCACGTTTAGTTACTGCTGAGCTACATCTGAACTTATTAAAAAACTATCTTTGAACTAACTTTGAAGGTTAGTAAGTGAGACACCGGTCATCTGTGTCACAGAGCAGAGTCAGAGTGAGATTTGTGGTTAATTAGTATTTTACGTGTACGAGGAATTGCTTTGGCATATAGCAAGTAAGCGTAGAAGTAGTGTGAAGAAAACAAAGCGAATCAAAGCTGTAGAATAGACAAGAACAACTATTTGCAGAGGAAGAAAATGACGGATTACTCCTTTCGGGTAATCTTGCAGGAATTTTTATTTTTATTTATTTTTTTTAAGTACGAAGTTGTATGGTTCACACTAGGATGGCTAGTATAAAGTTGTCTAATAGTTGTCTAGTAGTTGAGGGTGTCTAATGTCAGTGGTTAAAAACACGCTGCTTTGTTTATGAGCAACGTTTACGACTGTCACCCGAATTATTTATTTTATAGAATTACTTAGACCTAGATCCAAAAGAGTATTGTCTCTTTTGTTTACATTTTTTTGGAAGAGACTGTGCTGAAATGATGAAGGATTGTTCAAACTGAGATTAGAATTGAGTCAAATAAGAATTCCTAAAACAATATGGTATAACTTTTACTTTATGTGAAATATTACATAAACTAATCATAAAATTTGCAATCAAAGACACATTATTCTGATTAGTGTCAACATTGCAAGTTTTTAACAACTTCAGCCGACGTTCAAGTGAATAGTGCATTTACGAATAGTAAAACGTGATTTAATCTTAATATGTTGTCTTTCATCAACCATAGCCCTGTTTTCACAGGGCAGACAAACTCTTGAAGTTTCTGTCGATAGAGAAGCATTAGCCCTTGAACAAATTTTTTACTTAACAGTGCCAGCCCCTGTTCTTACAGAGTCTGACTAATTCTTGGTATTCCTCTCCACACATGAGCAGAAACCTTCAATAAGTTGAAAAGTGACACCAGTCCATAGCCTGGATTGGGGTGGTAGAGAGTATGTCCAGTGTCACTCGAGTCTGAATGACGGTCTCGGAAGGAATTAAACAAAAAACATTCAAAACCCCATAAAAACACACAATAACTCTTTCATATAGGTCGTTCTAATGTATTATCAAAATAAACCATGTTTAACGACAGTTTAGATCAGTTTTTAAAAAGGTTTGAGGAACTCTATGAGGAGCAATGCATAATGGGAAATTTTGGCTTTCCCCCGCCGTCCCTCGCGTCTTTTGTGGTTCAGAATTGAGGAAAAGATCATTCCGATGTCATGCAAACACAAAATAAAATGTAGCTAACATAAAAAAGACAAGATGTACTTTATTGATCCGACAATTGGGGAATTATTAAGCAGCAGCGGCATAACATAGAAGTCAAACTAAACATAAGACCTAAAAACATGAAGTGTTATACAATCTTACATCCTATAGTTAAATCCATTTTGTTCCATAAGAGGCTATGGGTTTACCGAAATATATAAATAAAGGTGAGCTATTAAAAATAACAGCGTGAAACCTATCAGAAGAATAATGGTCTAACATTTTAGCTGCTCCTTTGTAGAAATATTTCAGGATTTTGTTTTATTTGTTTTTGTTTCTTACATTGTTACTGCATTTAAGATACAAAATAAGAGATTAGTGAGAAAAACTGATTTATTGATTGTACACATTTTGGAATCCTGAACAAAAGAGGGCTATATTTGAAACGTAGTGGGTAAAAAGTTAAATTAGTCAAGGATGAATTAGAACCATATTGTTACTTTTGTTTATTTTTATTTAAACGCAATGAATTTAAACGTCTTATCACGGTAAAGTCGACTGTTTGCTTTAAGGATGGTAAAAGCAGACTTTATATGTTTTATTCAGTAAGACAGATTTAGAAACCAGAAATGCCGGAATCCTCGGCTCCAAAAAAACAAAGAAACAAGATTATGCACATGTAGATTTAATTTACTAATAAATATAGTAAGATGGTATTCAAAACCTCTGGAGGTTTTTCACATTTTATCATGTTACAAATTCAACTTTCAATGCATTGTTCGGCCTCAAACCCAGCCACAGTGCTTGTTTCCAAAAAGCTAAAAGCTTAGTCTCTTCTGACCGTAGCACACAATTGCTGTCTAAGTCCCAGAACAGTTACGTTTTCAGTTTGTTATGGTAGCAGAGAGTAGGCTTTTTTTCCTACCCTGACTCCCAAACAGCTGGTTGATATATAATAATACTGTACATAATATACCATACATGATGGTTTTAGAGATTTTTTATCCCGAAAATGCTGCACTTTGATAATAAAAAACAATTGTTTATTATTATGGAATTTAGTTTTATCCATACTGCAGGCTAAAAGGTATACAGGGAAACTGGTCAGAGTCAAAAAGGGGGCTTTGATTGAGCTAAATGCATCGCCATCCTTGAAGAAAATCTGACAAAAGACTTGAGGCTAGACCCTAAGCATACTGGTAGAGCAATGGTGGAGTGGTTTTACCTATGTTAGACTGGTCATGAAGGCCAAAGCATCTTCTTCCATGTTTTCTGTCTGCCCTACATGGCTAGCGATAAAGTTTAAATGGGACTTCCTCTATTTGTCTTTCAGCAATGGCTTTTCTCTCTAAATGTGTCGATAACTTCATCCCTGACCTATCCGCTCTGTTCCTTCGTCTTCATAACGATGCGTGTTTTTATTAATGTTCGCTATCAAACCTCTGAGGCCTTGTGAAGTGACTTTATTTACTGCTGATATGGTTTCCCTGGATTTTATTTAGGGGTTATTAGAGAAAAGGCCGACTGAACTCTAATTCACATAACACTTTTAAGACTTTAATTTGTAAAGCTATTTGAAAACTATTTATTTACTACGATATACTAGAATCTTTCTTCCGCTTGACAATTATGCACTGCTAGTCTATCACATAAAATCCAAATCCTCACAAACTAGTCACAAAAGAGCTCGAGGATCATTGAACTTGCAGGTTAAGATTTGTAGCCTGAGGCTATTTCTTTTGTCACAAAACTAAGAAGCAGGTTGGAATCACTTCGTCGTTTGTTGAATGGATGAAAATTGTAAAAGAAATCGGTCTTTTCTTAGTTTGAGCTAGATTTGTAAAGTTTTATAGATCCATAAGACCTCCAGCTCTAATCACACCAGAAGGAGATTCTATAAATTATTCCCTCGTGGACGTGGCAAGCATATTCATGTCAGATTTTAATTTGTAAAAAGGCCAAAACTGTATAATTTCCCTTCGACCTCACAATTCTGAACTATGAGGATTTGTAGCACTGGTTTGGCTGTTAGAGAGTCTGTTGTTCTGCGGTTGCCACTGATTTCCAAGCAAAATCCAACAATTTTGTGCTTGTCAGCAGTTTTGTCAAGTAAAAGAGAAAGTTTAGACAATTACTGCCATTATTCAACAAGTAAAAAGCCACTTCCAAACCGACTGATTTAACCTAAATCGAGATCGGTCTGTTAGTACAAACAGACTGCGTGGTTTGTGTGAAAAAAACGGCAGTGCCAATGTTGGCTCTACGGATTACAAGCCAACAGGTATTGCTGACAGCAACCTCTGCATTTTTACTGCGCTGCAGGCCGCCCTGTACCCTGCATGGTTTTCTGTTGCTGCTTGCAGCCTTTATATCCACCAAATAATGAATCAATGTTTATAACCGTAAAACCAATAAAGCTACTGACTGGATACTTCTACCATCACAATTAGAAATCATGTTCTTCTTACTTTGGTTACCTAACTTTTACTTGTCTGGTACAACACTATACTGTTCTGCTGTTGTTAATGGTGAAAAGCAATATTTTGGTAAAAATCCCGCCGGCACAGTTAACCGCACACACCCCCTTTCACTGCAGCATGAGCAGGTTCCAGTGAAAACCTGCAGAGTCTTATCAGAGCGATATATTTAGAGGAAAGTTTGCTCCTGATTCTGTTCTGTGGAGGAAGTCTTTGCAGTTTTTGTTAATTTGTGTAACAAAATATGTTTAAAATATTACATTACTCTGCAAATGAACTCGTTTTTTTTCAGTTTTTATCTGACTAGACCTTATGTATTAATAATTGCAGTTTGTTTTCTTTTTCTTTTGCTGTACTAACTTTACTTTAAATTGAGCTGTGTTCCATTTTAATCAGTCTTGTCTGTAAGTCAGCTGTCACCTGAATCTCCCAACTGTGGGACGGTACAGCTATTTCTATTCTGTTAATACTGGGTCAGAATGATATGAAAAAGGTAGTATTTATCATGTCTTAATTTAAGATAGATGTTTACCTTATTTGATAAATGTGTCATTATCATTATATTATCATTTGTCAACTAAAAAACCCTAGTTTAACTTTGCCCTTGCAGTACACTAGAAGGATCTGTTTTATATAAATAGAATAAAATATATTGTAATCTAAAAAAGAAAAAAATCCAGAATGTAATGTACAGGTGGAACTTGATACTTTTTGTGACTATTTTCACTACAGAGGCATCTGCACTGTTAAGTCAACCAGAAAGGGCTGAACTTTTAACATTTTGATCCTAGAACTTTTTTACTTGTTATTCAGAGTGAATTATTCACCAATTAGCTTTTTTTTCCCATTTCTATTACTCATAGAATAAGCTTAAGTAATTATGTTAAGAATCAGTAGAATTTGTACATTTTTAAGGATTACACGATTGTCTAAATAATCAAATAATTAAAATAATCATTTATTAAAATAATAGTTTATAAAAACCTTAGTTAGGAGATGCACAGTTTACAGAACAAATATTAGTACCATCTGTAGAGAAATGGCTACCTTCAGAGTTAGTTAAAATATAGTTGTTTTTTTTTTTTTACCAAGAGAGTTGTAGGATAAGAAAAGAAAGGCGTGACTTCCAGACGGCGTGTTGAGTTTTAGTGACATAATCTGAACCCGTTGTTACGTGTATTAATGAGCTGCGTCTGTTCAGCTAGATAACTGATTTGTTTCCTGCTTCTGCTTATTACCTATGTCTAAAAAAGGTGTTGTGCGCTGGTCAGCTTCAGAGCTGCGGGCACTGCGAAATAACTGATTTGTTTCCTGCTTATTACCTATGACTAAAAATGGTGTTGTGCGCTGGTCAGCGGCCGAGCTGCGGTCACTGCGAAATAACCGATTTGTTTCCTGCTTCTACTTATTACCTATGTCTAAAAAAGGTGTTGTGCGCTGGCCAGCGGCCGAGCTGCGGTCACTGCGAAATAACTGATTTGCATCGTCCAAAGCCCGCACGCGTGCTCTTTTGACGAAGCTCTTCCCCCTAACAGATCTCCTGAGTTCGTGATCCAACAGACATCGCTGTAAATGCATTTAGTTTGGAGGGAGGACTAAAGACGAATAGGTTTTCTTAAAGGGTCCTCTGGATTATTTCTGCGCAAACGGTGCGGGAGGTTTTGCTCCGTAGGATCCGTATTCAGCAAAGATTACGTAAGTCTGACTGCTATGCTGCTGCTGAGCGTCAAAATTGAGCGTATATAAGATAAATTAAATAATTGAATGTGTACAAATTAAATACTTGAAATGTGAATAAATGAATTAAAATAATTGGATGTATATAAATGAATTAAATAATTGGATGTGAATAAATGAATTAAAATAATCAATATAGTAAAATGAATGGTTTATATTAATAATGTCATATAGGCGGGACTTCCGGCGGGGGGACCGGAAATGGAGGCGGGACATCCGGCAAGTTGATGGATTATTTATCCGTCAACTCGATTAATTAAATTTTGACATAAATTTGATATCGATTAATATAAATTTGATATCATTTAATATAAATTTTATATCATTTAATATAAATTTTATATCATTTAATATAAATTTTATATCGATTAACTATTGCTTAAGATAAGAATAAATCTTTATATCGTTTAATATAAATTTTATATCATTTAATATAAACTTTATATCGTTTAATATAAATTTGATATCGTTTAATATAAATTTTATATCGATTAATTATTGCGTCATCTAAAGGTCAATTAAAAAATAAGCCCCGCCCCTTTTTAATCGCCCCGCCCCTTTTTAATCCATCAAAATCGGATTAAAATTTGACATAAGGGTAATCCTATGTCTCTCTATCATTCCTGAGATTAGAGTGAAAGGTAGGAGAAATGGAGGCCGGCCAGTTCTTCCGAGTCTAACCAACACTGGACCCTAAAAGGCTAAGGCTGGACTTTTAGAATTAGACCTAAATTTTAGGGCATTGTTTCCCCCCCTAAAAAACAAACAAGGAACATAACAAAAAATTAAAATAATTTACAGCATTGCAGATTCCACAATCCCCAAATTATTAGAATTGAGATACAGAACCTATGTAAATATGGGGCTATTGTTGGATACAAATTGCTGTAATTACACATTTAACAAAACATGAACATCAGAACAGTCCAGAACATAGAGAAAATGACTAAATGAATCTTTATTTTTACAAGTCAGAATGGTCGGATCATGAATCATCATAACAATGTGACAGAAAAATCAAATGATTGAACATTGATGTTGCATTTGTAGTTTCATGAAACACTGTCTACTATGTCGAAAACATGGCTAAAAAATCCAGATGAGGCTGCTCTGCGGACGGACAGTGCAGTGAACATATCACACGCAGCCCATGTGGGCTTTGTTATTTCTCTGCATGGCATGCGTTGCGTGAGACTTGACAACTCTGCCTATTAAGTTTGTTGTAGGAGATATGCTAAAATACGGGCTGTATTTAAGTAATCATTTAAGATTACGCAAGACCCATTTATTAGAACAGAAAAAATGGTAGCAAAACTATTCGCTTTTTTAGTGGATTCAAGATATTGAGCCATTTAGATCGATTTTTTATGAAGATTCCAGTTCTTAATTTTTCAGTATTAAAAAAAATAAGTTGTTCTGAAAGCAGACCAGACGTCTTGATATAAATACAATAAACCATGTTTAGAATTAAAATGTTGTGATTAATTGGTTTATTTTCATGGATTCCAGCTCATAGTGTCAAATTCCTCATGCGTACATATGCCTGGCAAATAAAGCTGATTCTGAAAAGGCAGACAAGGTTGCAAAGGAAGCTATCAGACACATTTTAATTGAAATAGATATCAAGTTCAGTTCGAACAGACGTTAAAAGCATCATAAAGGAAAAAAGTAAGAGAAAGAAGGCAAAAACAATGGGAAGAGGAAAGGAAAGTTAAATGGTTTGGACGGACTTCAGGCTGAAAACAGGAGAAACGAAAGCATCACAAACAGACGCGTTTAATTATTTATTTATTGAAAGGATGAGGGGGTTTATTTATTTTTTTGAGTGTCGTTCCAGTCAACACTCCAAGCCAGTAGGTGGCAATAATGCGCACTTTCAGTTTTTGTCAACCGATCAAAAAACATCCTTGCAAAGAAAAGCGAGGAGGCTCCTCTCACATCGGGGAAAAACAAAGGAATTTCACCAAGCTTCGCTGAGTTTGGATGAACTGGTTCAACTGCCCAGAGACTGTTGAACATTTGAGGAGAAGCTAACAGCAGAGATGTGGAGACAGCAGGCTGAACGGTGGCAGGAGACAGCAGTGGGAGAGATTCCCGAGGCAGCAGAAAAGGAGGAGAAAGGCGATAAGCTGCGTCACAACATCCCGGAGGCTGATTTCAACCCCGAAGTTCTGCTACACCGATCAGGTTTATATGTTTCCATATCGGCTACGATTCATTGTCGTTTTTAGGTGACTAGTGGGTTAGCTTCTGTAAGGCCAAATGTAACCCATAGACGTAAAACGGCAAACGTGTCCTTATTCAGTAGTAACAACCACGGTATGGCAAGCCTTTTTACATAAATTCGGTTTCGTCTGACTATCTGTAATTAGTAATTACATTCCAGATATCTAAAAACGCATTTTGACTATCCGGAATTTTACATATCTGAAGTAAGAGATTGCGTGTAAGCCCCTTATTGGCTGTACTAAGCTGTCCAAACAATTGCCTGAACATTCAATGGCGCTGGCAGTTTTGGACAAAATTGTAAGAAAATGCCACAATATAGAAAGAGCTTTTCAGTATGGGATATGCGGAGAGCGCGAAAATCGTGTACTTGAAGAATGCTTAAGAAATTTGCAAAGAATTTCTGATTTACTTTCTGCCGACACACACAATGCACTGAAAAAATGCCTTACACCCTGTCCGCCAAAATGCCACGTAAATCTGTGACGGTGTAGGCACAGACATGAATACGTAGACGCCGCGTCGTCGGGTGAGAGGCGTGCCGACAGAGCGGCCATCTTAGGTCAGACCAAGCTGCAGTCAGACAG